>CP092863.1:72213410-72387741 GCA_030710605.1 Cordylochernes scorpioides | reverse complement strand
TCGCTCAAAAATAATTATATTTTCAATCCTCAATTTGTTAATTTAATTTTTTAAGAAGATGAAGAAATCAAATATATAATCATTTATTTACCTTATGTAATGTGAATTGAAACTTATAGAATACACAAATATTTCTACTAATGCCAGGAAAAAAGGTATGTTATATTTGAAAAAGTAAAAAAAAAAAAAAAACAGGTAAAAAGTTTCTTTTAATTTTATATTTGCAAGTTTTCAAGCAAAATATACTGTTCTTCAACGGGCTGATACTCTATGTACAATCTCTTAATAATATTTATACAAAATAATTGAAAACTTTTGTTATTGGCATGTACTCTCGCGGGCGTGTATCAGACTGTTACCAGCTAAAGTAATAGATATCGTTTATTCAAAATAAGCATTCATGGAATGATTGATTCAATTTTTTTTTGCCGACAAACAATAAATGCGGAATAATATTTAAAATAGATTATGAAAAACGCCATTTTGAAATTTATTTTTATAATTGATTTGTCAAATATATTTTTGTGCATAAACTTTTTTTTGAATACTTCCAACGTTTCGATGACCCTAAATGAATTATTTTGTTAATTTTTACTTTAATACAAGTGATGGCTATAAGCTAATCATTAAGGACAGGGCACAAGGTCGAGGAGGCGGAGGACTCCTAACCTTGATAAAGGAACTAAGAAGAGTTCTTGAACTTCTTTATGAGCACGATCTCCAAGATCTTGTCTAATTTAGACTAATAAAAGGATAAGTAAAAAAAAACTTTAATACAAATTCTGAAAGACCTGATATTTAAAAAAGTGTAGAATAAACACACACAGTAAATTAATACTCCAAATAACTTTATTAAAAGTTTATATTTAGACGATAAAAACATGGCGAAGGAAGACGAGTTTCTTTTATTGATGTATTAGAGCCAGCTTTCTGGCAAAAGCCCTTCAACAGGCAAGATAAAAAAATGTTAAAAGTCGTGGCATAGAATGTGTAAATATCTTTTTGAGTTGGAATGTAAATTTCTTATTATTATGTCAAATATATTTTGAATGGATTATTATTATGTAAATTTCCCTTTTGTATATAACTGAGCCGTGTTGTTGAAATAAAGAGTTTCTTAGTAGAGCGAGAGCTTTACGTGTGTAGCCGCTGGTTTTTTGTCTTCGTTATTTTCTTTCATGCTTGATCACCCGAGGCAGTCCAAATCAATATCAAGACTTTGGGTAAAAGTCTTACTTGTTAAGAGGAGGTTTCTTCAATCTGACCTCGCGTACCTTAACATTTAATGGCGTCCCCGGGTGGGCTGCGTGGGCTGGTCAAGTAGAGAAGACGGGAAGACCTGGTAGGCGCTGTCTCCCGAGGAACAGAAGGCGGGAAGACCTGTAGGCGCTGTCTCCCGAGGAACAGAAGGCGGGAAGACCTGTAGGCGCTGTCTCCCGAGTAACAGCAGCTCAAGGCAAAGAAGCTAAAGAAGCTCAAAGGCAAAGAAGCTAAGGAAGCTCAAGGCAAAGAAGCTAAAGAAGCTCAAAGGCAAAGAAGCTAAGGAAGCTCAAGGCAAAGAAGCTAAAGAAGCTCAAGGCAAAGAAGCTAAAGAAGCTCAAAGGCAAAGAAGCTGAGGAAGCTCAAGGCAAAGAAGCTAAAGAAGCTCAAAGGCAAAGAAGCTAAAGAAGCTCAAAGGCAAAGAAGCTAAAGAAGCTCAAGGCAAAGAAACTCAAGAAGCCCTTTGTTAAAGGTTTAAAGGAGCTCAAGAGGCCCTTTGTTAAAGGTTTAAAGGAGCTCAAGAAGCCCTTTGTTAAAGGTTTAAAGGAGCTCAAGAAGCCCTTTGTTAAAGGTTTAAAGGAGCTCAAGAAGCCCTTTGTTAAAGGTTTAAAGGAGCTCGAGAAGCCCTTTGTTAAAGGTTTAAGGGAGCTCAAGAAGCCCTTTGTTAAAGGTTTAAAGGAGCTCAAGAAGCCCTTTGTTAAAGGTTAAAAAGAGCTCAGTGAAGCTCAAGGTTTAAAGGAGCTCAAAAAGCCCTTTGTTAAAGGTTAAAAAGAGCTCAGTGAAGCTCAAGGTTTAAAGGAGCTCAAAAAGCCCTTTGTTAAAGGTTAAAAAGAGCTCTGTGAAGCTCAAGGTTTAAAGAAGCTCAAGTAAGGCAAAGAAGTTGAAGAAGCTACAGGGTGAAAGGCTACCTACAAGGTAAAAGGATACCTACAAGGTGAAAGGATAACTACAAGGTGAGATGGAGGAAGTTAGCAGAAGGCGTAGAAAGGCAATAAGAGGCGTTTTTACCGAGGTGGTAAATGATATGAATACAGAGTTAAGGGATCCTCTTATTGATAAAAGTGGCATATATGCCAAATTTGATAGATTAGAATCTCTCCATTTGGAGCTGGTGGCATTGAATGAGCGATGCCAGGCAATTTTATTGGCCAAGGATGAGGCTACTGACGATAAAATTGACAAAGAATTTGAGGATTGTGAAGTCTACATCACGGAAAGATATTATTTGAAGGCTAGAATTCGCGTAATGCGTGAGCAGGATAGGGATGCTCAGGTCAAGACTTCTCAAATTCCACCAGGGGCGTCTAGTGCCTCTCCGAATTCAGAAACCGATAATCAGAAAGTCATCAAACTTCAGACTACTTCTACGTCTCTATCGAAAATCCCGGAAGAGTCCATGAAAAATGAAATTGAAGGCGTGGAAAAAGAGGATTCTGTAAAAACTGCTAGAGCTACGGATGTGAAGCCTGCTCTAGCTAAAGCTAGAATGCTAAAGGAAGCTTGTTCAGCTCCCTCTATAATAGATATTGAATATGAGGGCAAAAAAGGTGCTGTGAATGCTATTAAAGAAAAGGAATTGAACGCGGCAGTTAAATGCAATGAAGTAAAGGATTCTAAGGATGAGCCTAAGGGCGACGGAGTAAAGGATTCTAAGGATGAGCCTAAGGGCGACGGAGTAAGTGATTCTGAAGCGAAGCCTAAGGGCGACGGAGTAAATGATTCTGAAGATGAGCCTAAGGGCGACGGAGTAAAGGATTCTGAAGATGAGCCTAAGGGCGACGGAGTAAAGGATTCTAAAGATGAGCCTAAGGGCGACGGAGTAAAGGATTCTAAAGATGAGCCTAAGGGCGACGAAGTAAAGGATTCTGAAGATGAGCCTAAGGGCGACGGAGTAAATGATTCTGAAGCAAGACCAACTGGAGATACGGAATCTAAAATAAAGAATAAGGGAGATCTACAAAAACTTAAGGGCAACCCAGGGGATTGGCTCTCAAGGTGGGGGCAATTTGGTAGAAATAATGCCAATGAAAAATATGAAGAGGCAAATTTAAAGGATAAGGAAGATTCTGAAGCGAAGCCTAAGGGCGACGGAGTAAAGGATTCTGAGACTGCAATTAAAGGTTATAAACCGGTGAGCAATTCTAGAGCAGTAGCTGAGGGTACTGATTCAAAGGTGGAAGAAGAAAAGCTAGATGTAGAACAAGGTACTGATTCAGCGGTGGAAGAAAACCCAGATGCAGAACAAGGTACTGAATCAAGGATGGAGGAAGGGATTATTGATACAAAGGATTGGTTGAATGATGGGTTCATCGAAGGAGTTGATGAAATTCCACCTGAGGGAAAAGGATACTGGTTTCCTGATCGCCCTGTATTTGGGTGTGAGTCCGAAACGACGCCTATACGTCCAGTGTGTGACGGCGCGTCCTGTCGAGGACGCAGCGGACTATCCTTGAGGCGATATTTAAAAAAGATACCCAATCTACTGAGGAGAATCCCGGAAATAGGGATAAAACTTCGGAAAAATAAGTACGGAGTTTTGGCCGACGTGAGGAGATATTTCCAGGTGATGGCCATCAGGGAAAATGATTGGGACTACCTCCGATTTCTTTGGAAGAAGAAGATGGACTCTTATGGGGCAACCTCCGGTGGTGTGTATGGAGAGGGTGCCGCAGTGTGTCGAGGAGAGGATGGTTTTCCTGGATGAGAGCCTGGGCTCCCTGCAACGGTGTCCCACCTGCCTGGATCCCCCCATCGCGGTGGAACGGATTTTTTTTTTCTTTTTACAAAAAAGAAAGGTGGGGGTATGTTAAAAGTCGTGGCATAGAATGTGTAAATATCTTTTTGAGTTGGAATGTAAATTTCTTATTATTATGTCAAATATATTTTGAATGGATTATTATTATGTAAATTTCCCTTTTGTATATAACTGAGCCGTGTTGTTGAAATAAAGAGTTTCTTAGTAGAGCGAGAGCTTTACGTGTGTAGCCGCTGGTTTTTTGTCTTCGTTATTTTCTTTCTTGCTTGATCACCCGAGGCAGTCCAAATCAATATCAAGACTTTGGGTAAAAGTCTTACTTGTTAAGAGGAGGTTTCTTCAATCTGACCTCGCGTACCTTAACAAAAAAACGACACTATGTGACACTATAGTGTCGTTTTTATCATGCCTGTTGAAGGGCTTTTACCTGAAAGCTTGCTCTAATGCATCAATAAAAGAAACTCGTCTTCCTTCGCCATGTTTTTATCGTCTAAATTCAATCCAGGAAGAATTCTTTATCTATATTTGTAAAAGTTTATATATACAAATTCTCTGAAAGATCTGATATATTAAAAGTGTAGAGTAAACACACATAGTACATTAATACTTCAAATAACTTTATTAAAAGTTGAAATATGCAAAATATTATTATAGTTTATGTAAGCAATAGTTACCCAGAAATTATTTGAAAAAGTAAATATAAAAATCAAGTAAAAGTTTCTTTTAATTTTAAATTTGGAAGTTTTCAAGCAAAATATACTGTTCTTCAACGGGCTGATACTCTATGTACAATCTCTATATGATATTGTAACAAAGTATTTAGTAAATTTTATTATTTTCATTAACAGAGTGGTCATTTTTATGTTTATATTTTGTTACTCTGTAAATTTCCTTCGTGGCTTATCCTTTGTTTACCATTCTTAGTTTGTCCTTGCCTGAAATAAATTGTTGTCTCCTCCTGAAGTATTGTCTTCCCTAATTTTCCACGTGGCAAATATTTATACAAAATAATTGAAAACTTTTGTTATTGACATTGTTGAGAATTGGATGTAAATATCTGTGAATATTTATTTGTTATTAATCTTTTATTCTGTGACTAGATCAATTGATAATAATGCCTATTTTGCATAAATTTTGTTTGTAAAATAAGTTATTCTGTTTTTAATTCTTTTGACCACGGGTCAAGGTGTATAAATAGTTTTTGTTGTTTAAATAAAGTGTGTGTCTCATAGTTGGTGTGTTGGCTTGATAGGAATACACGAGGTAGGCAGCAACAGAGTGGAGCCTTATTAAGGAACAAAAATACAGTCCTCAAGAAATTTAAGGAGCTACCAGACATGTTTTCAATTATTTTGTATAAAGATCATTTAGAGATTGTACATAGACTATCAGCCCGTTGAAGAACAGTATATTTGCTCGAAAGCTTTCAAATATGAAATTAAAAGAAACTTTTTACCTGATATTTACGAGGGTTGTCCGTTAAATAAGTTCCACAGAGGTTTTTCATACAGAAAAACAGGTTTATTTGCCCTGAACTATACATTTTCGAAAATATCAGACTTTTTTCATTTTTCTACATATTCCCCGTTTCGTTCTACGCATTTTTACATTCGGTACACCCACTTATGGAACCCAGAGTCGAAGAACTCTGCCGCCTGGCCACGTAGAAGCCTAAAACCGCTTCTTCCAACTCGTCATCGTCCTGGAATTGGGTTCCCCCCAGGTTTTTCTTCAACTCGGGGAAGAAATGGAAGTCACTAGGAGCTACGTCCGGGCTGTAAGGTGGGTGTGACACCAATTCCCATTCAAATTCTTCAATGAGGGCGGTGGTTTGACGGGCGGTGTGCGGCCGAGCGTTGTCGTGGTGAAAACGCACCCCTTTGGTTAACATCCCTCTCCTCTTGTTCTGAATCGCGCGTCGAAGTTGTTTTAAGGTCTTACAGTACCGGTCGGAATTGATTGTTGTACCCAGACGCATAAAGTCGCACAACAATAGGCCCTTTCGGTCCCAAAAGACGGTAGCCATAAGTTTCCCGGCAGAAAGTGTTTGTTTAAACTTTAGAGGTTTCGGCGAAGAAATGTGATTCCACTGCTTGGATTGCTCCTTTGTCTCCGGTGTGGTGTAGTGTACCCATGTCACATCACCAGTAACGATCGAATCCAAAAATTCCTCTCCGTCAGTTTTGTGGCAATCGAGAAATTTCTGGGCCACATAAACCCGCTGCCGTTTATGGTCTTCAGTCAGCATTTTCGGAACCCATATTGCGCAGACCTTTGAATACCCTAAATGTTCACGCAAAATCTTGTCGATGGTGGTTTTAGTGGCATCAGGAACCAAATCGCAGAGCTTCCGCACAGTAACCCGTCGATCTTCAAGCATTGCCGCTTCGACTTTGGCAATGGTTTCGTCCGAAACCGATGGCCGTCCAGCACGCGGTTCATCGTGGACGTCTGTTCGGCTGTTTTTAAATTCTCTGACCCATCTGCGCACCATCCCGGAACTCATACACCCTTCTCCATACACTTGACAGAGTTCAGTATGAATGTCCTTCGCCGAATTCTTCTTTGCGGCCAAAAGAAGCTCCATCACTAACGGCTGCTCAGCCAAGACTAAGCTTACCAGCGACGTGTCCTTGGTTGGAAATTGGAGTGAGGAGAACAAGCTACGAGCCCGTGCAGTCGGCTCGAGCCTAAAAGCGATCCTCACGACAGTGGTGCCCCGTGGAACTTATTTAACGGACAACCCTCGTATTTTATGTTTCTAGTGTAACTTTTCATGCTGAACTCAAAATTCTAATCAGAATTTTCCCATCACCTATGGTTTTTGCGTGACGGTCTTTTTTTTTTTAGTATTGGGATAAATACAGTTTTGCACAACCCTTATTACATTACACTGGTTTATCAAAAAATATTTTTCTTTGTCCACAAAGAAATAGCATCTTATCTACATGTCCTGAATCCAAATATACCATTAGTTTTTTCTATTACGCAATATTTCTGAGATACACCTACTTGAAATTTGGAAATATTGTTAATATATAGGCATATATGAACGAAACATATTTATTTATTGAAAAGCAGTGACAGTGGATTTTCTTCTATACTTTGCTTGTGGTAGATCCCTCTTGAGTGTCCAGCAGTAGTCGGCAAGCATAGCGGGACTCCATTTACCTTGGTACCGCTTCTCCATGCTTGATATATCTTGATGAAACCTCTCACCATGCTCATCGCTAACTGCGCCAAGATTGTCTGGAAAGAAATCTAGATGTGAATGCAGGAAATGGATCTTGAGGGACGTGTTACATCCCAGTGCCTTGTAGGAAAGCAACAGATCATTAACTATGTCTCGGTAATTTTCAACCTTGACACTTCCTAAGAAGATTTTGCAAACCTTTCTAAAGGAATTCCATGCTGCTGCTTCAACTTCATTCAAATTATTTTGAAAATTTCCATCCTGCTGCAATTCTCGAATCTGAGGTCCAACGAAAATGCCTTCTTTAATCTTCGCTTCACTTATACTAGAAATATTTTGTTTTAGGTAGGCAAATCCACTGGCATTTCGATCCATTGCCTTGACAAAGTTCTTCATTAATCCCAGTTTAATATGTAATGGTGGTAAGTAAATATTTTCTGAATTGATCAGGGGTAGATTTGCAATATTTTTATATCCTGGAGTAAAGATTTCACGGTTTGGCCAGATTTTTTTAATGTAATGCCTTTCCCTATCTCTGCTATCCCACTCACACAGAAAACAACAAAATTTTGTATATCCAAGCTGTAATCCACGCAAGAGAGCAACGACTTTCAAATCGCTGCATATTTTGCAACCGTATCTTTCATATTCTATCTTTTTTCAAAAGCAGTTTCATTTATTATGGCATATATATTCATATATACAAGCATTTATTACTGTATTTATCCCAATACTAAAAAAAGACCATCAGGCAAAAACCATGGGTGATGGGAAATTTCTGATTAGATTTTTGAGTTCAGCATGAAAAGTTACACTAGAAACACCATCAGGTTCTCTTGTGCAAAAAAAAAGTTTTTTTGTAGACCTGTGTAATGAGCGACAACACGTCAGTTTTGGCAAATTTAGACTTAAAAACTACTAGAGTGATGCACAGTGTCAATATTCTGTTTCATAATTTAAAGGGAGATGTTCCTCTCTAGGTACATGATAATTGTAATATATAAGCGTGAAATATTCTGTGAATATTGTTTGCTTCTGTAATTCACAGATTGTTATCATCATAGTTGTTTTGAGTATATATAATTTGCATTGTTTTCTTCTTCGCATTCTTCCTGACAAGCACGAAGCGAGAGCCTCAAGCTGCCCCATCCTGAAGTTTAGGGCCCTCAAGTTCTAGGCTTCAAGGACCTTCTGCCTCCAATTCCATCTGCCACTTCTCCTGGATTCCTGGCCTATTCAAGGCACCCGCCTCACTGCACCCTGGCGCTGTTCCCCTGTTTGCCCAACGTTTCCACCACCCCTGCGAGACATCTCCTGCCGCCAGATCCTAGGGTCCCTTGCCACCTGACATCGAGTTTGGGCTCAAAAATCATAACTTTTGGTTAGTAGCCCGTAAAACCATATTTTCTCTTCTTCGCATTCATTTAATTTAATATTTTTATTGTTTATTTCTTTTAATTAAATATTCAAATTTTCAATAGTGCAAAAGGTACGCCAAAAAGAATAAAGTTTTTTTATTCGTTTCACTAAAGTTATTGCAATAATCATCCTTCCGCAACTAAAAGTCCGTAATATTATGACGAATGAAAACATCAAGACGCGAATGTTTTTTTTCTCACAAAAAAATCAAACTTCTACTGTCCTTACTGCGATGAAAAAAATATTGGTAGGGCTTGGATTACCAGTGGTGAACCCTCCCAGCAGTTTCTCCAATTTAATCTACCAGACCGCTTCTTGAGCTCTAATACTGTATTGGATCATTCTGCTTATATACGCAGAACTGAAGGATGGAATCTCAGAAATGGTTTTCAAGTAAACTATGGACATAAGCTTATAGGACAGTAGAATTACATTCAAATATTTGCATCGAGCAATGCTCTTCCGTATTATAACGAAGGAAGACATCAAGATGCGAATGTTTTTTTTTCACAAATAAATCAAACTTCTACTGTCCTTACTGCAATGAAAAAATATTGGTAGGGTTTGGATTACCAGTGGTGAACCCTCCCAGCAGTTTCTCCAAATTTAATCTACCAGACCGCTCCTTTAGAGCTCCGAGAGGTGTTCTCCATCATCGGCCGGCCACCGGACCTGCAGTCCTGGATCTTTCCAGTTGGTCTCGAGGACCACGCCATCACCATCTCCTCAGCGGCGAAGTACGCGATCTACGTATTCTTCGTAGATCGCGAAATACTTGGTGTCGCTGGAGTTTCCCTCTGGCGATTCTCCACCAAACTCTGCAGCGCTGGCAGAGGCGCCATATTCATTGTACCTAGTGTATATAATGCATATTATCTTTTTTAAATAGTGCAGACTGTGTACTTTGAATATATTGACAATATGTCAATAAAATTATTTTAATTGTCTATTTAAAGCTCTAATACTGTATTGGATCATTCTGCCCCTATATGCTACACTGAAGGGTGGAATCTTAGAAATGGTATTATAGCTCTAGGGAAGCGGTCTGGTAAATTCAATCGGCGAAACAGCTGGGAGGGTTCACCACTGATCAGCCAAGCCCTCCCAATACTTTTTCATCGCAGTGGGGACAGTAGAAGTTTGTTTTATTTGTGAAAAGAAACATTCGCGTCTTAATGTTTTCATTCGTTATATATAGATGGTACGTTATTGCTTTGTATTCGTATTATGTTGCAAAATATTAAGTGGATATATCAGAAAGTTTGGAATTTCTGTTTTGGTTATATCTTGGGGGGCTTATCTGTATCATGTTTATATTAATCTAAGAAACATAGTTCTTCTAATCTCAAATGTTTCGAGAACGAACTTTCAAAAGAAATAAAAAAACCTGGATGAACAAAATTCTCGTCTAGTTTTGACGTTTATTTTGACGGGGAAGGCAAAAACGTGAAGTTGTAATGGGATCAGATGGATAAATTAAGAGAAAGGCATTTTCTCTAATGCAAGCCATCAACAACTTCCAAACTCTGTCTTGAAAAGAATTTCCAACAGACTTATCTGTGAAATATTATAGAATATAAATATATAGAATTAAAAAAAACATTATAATATACTAAAAAAAAGACAGTTATGATCATATTGTCGCGGAGATAAATAAAGCAAGGGCAAGTTTATGAATAATTAATTTATTATAAGGGGTATTTATAGGGAGAGAGAGATAGTACAACTTACCCCAAGTTAAAAGATAATCCTAATGTCAGCCACCGTCCCGTTTTCCTTATTTACAGATCAGCTTCCGAGAACCCCTCACACCTGTGGTCCCCCCCCCCCATCCCCGGGGTCCAGGGATGATTGACAGGTGTCCCATCTGGATGCTTCTTGACAATATTAAGAAAATATCTGATTACATTTTGTCGTTCATAAATATTTTATTAAAAGCTCATATAAATCAATTTACAAAATGTCAAACATACACTAGTTACATATAGATAATTTATTTACATATTCTACAAATGTAAATAAGAAATTTATTTACAAATAATATAACAGACGATTATAAATATGCAAAGTTGTAAATTATAGATATTTCATTAAAATTTACATTCAAAGAACAATAGATATCATTTGTTTGAGTCAAAAGAAGGAGCAATCTCTCGAAATATATTTTTTGAGAATTTTTTTATATTTACAGATCCAGGTACGTTCTTTTTTTGTATATAAATAGATGTCATGTTAAGAAGGAAAGATGAAGCTTTCAGGGATAGGTTTATTTCTAATATTTTTATTCACAAAACTCTCTCTAGCTTTTGGACATGGATGCCCTTCGATATACAAGTGTATACATGTTATATTAAAATATTATTTTATTTAAAATTATATTTCATAGATTCAAATCCTCTGTTAAATCGACCGCTTCCCACGCTCCCCTATAAAAATTCATTGTTGTTGTTTCCCGATGGCCGGCTCAAATCTTTTGTACATTATGTAAATAAGTTTTATTTTTTATTTTTTAGGTTCTTACGCCTTAAGCCAAGCATTACTTTTATCAAATTATGCTTTTTATATATTCCCTTAGCTCAATTAAAGCAATTAATGATCAAAACCTATTTTATTATTATATTTTCAAGATTTTAACCACGACTGCATTAACATAGCAAAATTCTCAAGATATTTAAAATCAACAGAAATCTCTTTTGTTTTTATAACATGCATGTATACTTGTATAATGTTTTACTCCTGTAGAAGGGCTTCCATGTCTGAAAGCTATAGAGAAATTTGTGAATAGAAATGTTAAAAAGAAACCAAATCCGGGAGGCTTGATATTTCTACATTAATATTGATACAAAGATTATTTTTATCTAGATACCATGTTGTATGGAAAGATTCTAAATAAATGGGATAATATAAAATAATAAACAAAAATGGATTTTCGCTTTATAAAGCAAGAAACTCACGGAAGCCATTTTTGTTTATTATTTTATGTATATATTGCAGAGAATTTCACTTTCCGAATGGTATAACAATAAACTGAAAAGGACTGTGAGTATTCCAATTAAAGTAAACACACATCAGGCTTCCAGAGATGAGTTTCATTTTCCAAACAATTTCAGGAATTAAAGCTAGAAAGATATGAATAAACATTTTTTAAAAAAGTATCCCTAAAAAGCCTAATTTTTTCACTTTAATACAGTAGAACCTCCCTGTAAAGGATAACACCTAATTTCAAAGTCATAGAGTTTTTTAGGAAGAGGTGTCTTTTTAGGGAAGAGTTTCAAAATAGTCAAAATGGTAATTTTGGCAATGAAAACTGTCCTTTATAGAGTGCCGTTTTCTTACCAGAGAGTTGCTAAATAGTAAAAATAATAATTTTGCAAATGAAAACTGTCCTTTATAGAGTGGTGTCCTCTTACCAGAGAGTTGCTAAATAGTAAAAATGGTAATTTTGCAAATGAAAACTGTCCTTTATAGAGAGGTGTCCTCTATCAAGAGTTTCCTCTCACTTTATTAATATAAAACAGTATTATATTGAATTGAGTTTCCTTATATAGAGTTTCAATAGATTTAAATCTCCTGGAAATCAATCAAACAAATACTACAGATTTCTGGAGATGAGTGTCTTTTATCTTTATTAAATATAATCTCAATCTTTCAGGTATCTTTGTCCATCTACAGGAGTACATAGAAACATATAAACTCCGTTAAGATATCAACTGATTCATATATACATTTTATTGTAATGCTTACTGAAAAATATGCCCAGGATAGCCTAGTGGACATGGCATCTGCTCGGTAAGCGTAACACTGTGGGTTCGATTTCCATCCCTGGACACTTTTATTTTTCCTGTTTATCATTACTTTTCACAATTCATTCTTTCATACTTCATTCCTGAGGTTAGAAATAATCGTTATTTCTCTTCAAAAATAAATTTCGATTTTTCGTTCAAAAGAAACACATGCGGGATAATTTTCAAATGTCGTTTTACAATCATAAGCCGCATTATATTGTATTATTATGAGTTTATTGAAATGTCTGTGAATTATATAAGTATTAATTATAATTGTAGGATAGCTCTTCCTATTTGTTCAAACAATACTTATAAGAATATCTTAGTATTTGGTGCAAATATTTATATTTACATATATTACGAGAAGAATAATGTATTTTTGTCAAATATATTAAATACTATCATTAACAAATATATTAAATACTAATTAAGCGAAAATACATGGTGAAGGAAGACGAGTTTCTTTTATTGATGCATAGGTGAAAGCTTTCGGGTAAAAACCCTTCAACAGACGAGCAATGAAGAGCGACTTATAAGAACTATTTGTACCATATTTCTTATAAGTCGCGCTTCATTTCTCGCCTGTTGATGGGTTTTTACCCGAAAGCTTGCACCTATACATCAATAAAAGAAACTCGTCTTCCTTCACCATGTTTTTTCGTTTAATTTCAAATCAGGAAGAATTCTTTATCTATATTAAATACTATCATTAAAATATATATTGATGTCTCCCTCTCTAATACTAAAAGAGAATAATATAGCGATATATGTACATATTCATCCATATAAGCATAGGGCGCCTCTCCCATCAAAATAAACGTCAAAACCTGACCCCATCTATTGACCGTCGCCGCAAACTAGCGGCCTCAGGTAGGTGACAAAGCCACAACACCAGCTTTGGCAAACTGAGAAGCGTCTACCTAGAGACCATGGTTTCGGGCTAATGACCTTAATCAGCCTAGGGCGGACTTTATTCCATGAGATCCAAACGGGATCTAATTTTGACTCTTGACCTGAGAAGCGCACTATGCTTCTATGGATCAATTTCCTCCCGGCATATTTTCCATCTCTATTCAT
Source organism: Cordylochernes scorpioides (assembly GCA_030710605.1). NCBI lineage: Eukaryota > Metazoa > Arthropoda > Arachnida > Pseudoscorpiones > Chernetidae > Cordylochernes > Cordylochernes scorpioides. Next base: position 72,374,252 of record CP092863.1, on the reverse strand, counting down.
CTATATATCATGGAATATTCGAATTTCTTTCTTCCTTTTTATATTCCTTTTATATGATACATTGGCGCGTTATCTGTTATAGGGTTTTGAAACTATTTTAGACGCATATGCTTCTTTTTTAAATTAAACAATTTTCTACTGTCCATACTGATATTATATATTAATGCAGTAAGGGCAGTATAAAATTGTTTAATTCTAAAAAGAATTATACGCGTCTAAAAGAATTTCAATTTCTCATACTCCTTTCATACACTCATAGACATAACTTAAAGAAGTTGTACCTTCTAGAATGTATATCGGGATTCAGACAATAACTCTGAAAGACACACTCATAGACAAAACTTAAGGAAGTTGTACCTTTTAGCCTAAATATCTGGATTCTGACAATAACTCTGAAAGATATTACAGTGACCTTTATTGAAGACACACTCATGTACAAACTTGAGCAAGTTGTACCTTTGAGCATGTATATCTGGATTCAGACAATAACTCTGAAAGACACACTCATGGAGACAAAACTTGAGGAAGTTGTACCTTTGAGCATGTATATCTGGATTCAGACAATAACTCTGAAAGACACACTCAAAGACAAAACTTACGGAAGTTGTACTTTTTAGTATATATATCTGGATTCAGACAATAACTCTGAAAGACACACTCATAGAGAAAACTTAAGGAAGTTGTACCTTTTAGTATGTATATCGGGATTCAAACAATAACTCTGAAAGACACACTCATAGACAAAACTTAAGGAAGTTGTACCTTTTAGCCTAAATATCTGGATTCTGACAATAACTCTGAAAGATATTACAGTGACCTTTATTGAAGACACACTCATGTACAAACTTGAGCAAGTTGTACCTTTGAGCATGTATATCTGGATTCAGACAATAACTCTGAAAGACACACTCATGGAGACAAAACTTGAGGAAGTTGTACCTTTGAGCATGTATATCTGGATTCAGACAATAACTCTGAAAGACACACTCATGGAGACAAAACTTGAGGAAGTTGTACCTTTGAGCATGTATATCTGGATTCAGACAATAACTCTGAAAGACACACTCAAAGACAAAACTTACGGAAGTTGTACTTTTTAGTATATATATCTGGATTCAGACAATAACTCTGAAAGACACACTCATAGAGAAAACTTAAGGAAGTTGTACCTTTTAGTATGTATATCGGGATTCAAACAATAACTCTGAAAGACACACTCATAGACAAAACTTAAGGAAGTTGTACCTTTGAGCATGTATATCTGGATTCAGACAATAATTCTGAAAGACACACTCATAGAGAAAACTTAAGGAAGTTGTACCTTTTAGTATGTATATCGGGATTCAAACAATAACTCTGAAAGACACACTCAGGTACAAAACTTAAGGAAGTTGTACCTTTGAGCATGTATATCTGGATTCAGACAATAACTCTGAAAGACACACTCATGGACAAAACTTAAGGAAGTTGTACCTTCTAGCATGTATATCAGGATTCAGACAATAACTCTGATAGATATTTGATACACAGTGATCTTTATTGAATATACACGAGATAACAAAGTGTGAACAAAATTTCCTCTTGTCTCATTTAAAACATTAGATGACAGATGGCATAAAAATATGAAACTTCCTTAAGTTCTGTCTGTCTATGCATGAGTTTATCTCTAAGAAGGATTTGTATTTTACTGAAGAGCTTATTAAAGTTATTGATTGGTTGATATGTCTATACGGTAGTCTATATACAGTTAGAATCGTTATATAAAATATAAAATAGGTCGTAGTAGATCAGCTAGGAAATCTAAGGCAGTAGACAAGTTCTGGGTATTGTGTGAAGGATTTAGAATGAGCATCTCAGCTACAGCGTCGACAGAGCCATTATTGGGAGCTGGTTTCAACCCCAATAGTTGACACACCAGAGGGTAGATGTTGACAGTTTCGAATCTCCGCATTGAGTAGTGTTTCTTGAAGTGAGGTCCTCTTGCGAAGAAGATGGGACTCATTGTGATTAGTTCATTCGAGTAGCCATGTTTTCCTTTTACTCGGTTCAGCAAGCTGTTGTTGAATACCTATCACATCACATAGGTTAGCCATCCATATAAATACTAACACATTAATCTTTATGTGTTTTTTTATATAACATATTTATTTATTTATTATTTTATTTCTCCAAAGCGCTATATCCCGCAAGGGATACTTGCGCCAAACAAGGAGAAAAGTTTATTTACATAAGTTATTTACATTATTCAACGCATGAAAACATTAGAGATCCAGATTTTGTAGAAAGTTTAGAATGTATTTACAAAATGAATTGAACTTTAAATATTATTTTTTATCGAAAATCAAATCGTCCCTTTAGGTGCCGGCCGTTTTCAAGGTCATTCCTGATCATTGTTAGTCTTCAAAAGACATCAAACTATTTTTTTTAATGAACGCTTTTATGATTAATACAAACCTATGAAACACAATGCAACAGAATATGCGCTTTAAAATACAATTAATTAATTTTCATTAGATTTTTTAAGGAGAAAATAAGTATCAAGTCACATCAAACCGATACATCGACTTGCCTGGTGCTTAAAGGGTTAAGTTCACAAACAACTAGTTCATTCTTCATTCTATAATCTTGAAATGCTGGGCGATCTTAATAAATTTGCGATATACAAGTACTTGTAATATACACTAAGGAGAGAGATATTTATAACCCATGTTCCTGGAGCGCAGAGCGCCAACTCCCCGGAATACTAAGGAGACAACGGGGATACACAGATGATAAAAAACAATGGACTGGACGACACATCTACGAGGAGATGAAGAGGATGGCGGAGGGAGATATGGAGAGACCATGTGACCCACCCTCAGTAGAGGAAGGCATTGAAGGAGGGAGATATGGAGAGACCATGTGGCCCACCCTCAGTAGAGGAAGGCATTGAAGGAGGGAGATATGGAGAGACCATGTGGCCCACCCTCAGTAGAGGAAGGCATTGAAGGAAGGAGATATGGAGAGACCATGTGGCCCACCCTCAGTAGAGGAAGGCCTTGAAGGAGGGAGATATGGAGAGACCATGTGGCCCACCCTCAGTAGAGGAAGGCATTGAAGGAGGGAGATATGGAGAGACCATGTGGCCCAGCCTCAGTAGAGGAAGGCATTGAAGGAAGGAGATATGGAGAGACCATGTGGCCCACCCTCAGTAGAGGAAGGCATTGAAGGAGGGAGATATGGAGAGACCATGTGGCCCACCCTCAGTAGAGGAAGGCATTGAAGGAGGGAGATATGGAGAGACCATGTGGCCCACCCTCAGTAGAGGAAGGCATTGAAGGAGGGAGATATGGAGAGACCATGTGGCCCACCCTCAGTAGAGGAAGGCATTGAAGGAGGGAGATATGGAGGGACCATGTGGCCCACTCTCAGTAGAGGAAGACACTGAAGGATAGAGATATGGAGAGACCATGTGGCCCACCCTCAGTAGAGGAAGGCACTGAGGGAGGGAGATATGGAGAGACCATGTGGCCCACCCTCAGTAGAGGAAGGCATTGAAGGAGGGAGATATGGAGAGACCATGTGGCCCACCCTCATTAGAGGAAGGCATTGAAGGAAGGAGATATGGAGAGACCATGTGGCCCACCCTCAGTAGAGGAAGGCATTGAAGGAGGGAGATATGGAGAGACAATGTGGCCCACCCTCAGTAGAGGAAGTAATTGAAGGAGGGAGATATGGAGAGACCATGTGGCCCACCCTCAGTAGAGGAAGGCATTGAAGGAAGGAGATATGGAGAGACCACGTGGCCCACCCTCAGTAGAGGAAGGTATTGAAGGAGGGAGATATGGAGAGACCATGTGGCCCACCCTCAGTAGAGGAAGGCATTGAAGGAGGGAGATATGGAGAGACCATGTGGCCCACCCTCAGTAGAGAAGGCACTGAAGGAAGGAGATATGGAGAGACCATGTGGCCCACCCTCAGTAGAGAAGGCACTGAAGGAAGGAGATATGGAGAGACCATGTGGCCCACCCTCAGTAGAGGAAGACATTGAAGGAGGGAGATATGGAGAGACCATGTAGCCCACCCTCAGTAGAGGAAGGCATTGAAGGAGGGAGATATGGAGAGACCACGTGACCCACTCTCAGTAGAGGAAGGCATTGAAGGAGGGAGATATGGAGAGACCACGTGACCCACTCTCAGTAGAGGAAGGCATTGAAGGAGAGAGATATGGAGAGACCATGTGGCCCACCCTCAGTAGAGGAAGATATTGAAGGAAGGAGATATGGAGAGACCATGTGGCCCACCCTCAGTAGAGGAAGGCATTGAAGGAGGGAGATATGGAGAGACCATGTGGCCCACCCTCAGTAGAGAAAGGCACTAAAGGAGGGAGATATGGAGAGACCATGTGGCCCACTCTCAGTAGAGGAAGGCATTGAAGGAGGGAGATATGGAGAGACCACGTGACCCACTCTCAGTAGAGGAAGGCATTGAAGGAGGGAGATATGGAGAGACCATGTGGCCCACCCTCAGTAGAGGAAGGCATTGAAGGAGGGTGATATGGAGAGACCATGTGGCCCACCCTCAGTAGAGGAAGGCATTGAAGGAGGGAGATATGGAGAGACCATGTGGCCCACCCTCAGTAGAGAAAGGCACTAAAGGAGGGAGATATGGAGAGACCATGTGGCCCACCCTCAGTAGAGGAAGGCACTAAAGGAGGGAGATATGGAGAGACCATGTGGCCCACCCTCAGTAGAGGAAGGCATTGAAGGAGGGAGATATGGAGAGACCATGTGGCCCACTCTCAGTAGAGGAAGGCATTGAAGGAGAGAGATATGGAGAGACCATGTGGCCCACCCTCAGTAGAGGAAGACATTGAAGGAAGGAGATATGGAGAGACCATGTGGCCCAACCTCAGTAGAGGAAGACATTGAAGGAAGGAGATATGGAGAGACCATGTGGCCCACCCTCAGTAGAGGAAGGCATTGAAGGAGGGAGATATGGAGAGACCATGTGGCCCACCCTCAGTAGAGGAAGGTATTGAAGGAGGGAGATATGGAGGACCATGTGGCCCACCCTCAGTAGAGGAAGGAATTGAAGAAGGGAGATATGGAGAGACCATGTGGCCCACCCTCAGTAGAGGAAGGCATTGAAGGAAGGAGATATGGAGAGACCATGTGGCCCACCCTCAGTAGAGAAAGGCACTAAAGGAGAGAGATATGGAGAGAACATGTGGCCCACCCTCAGTAGAGGAAGGCACTAAAGGAGGGAGATATGGAGAGACCATGTGGCCCACCCTCAGTAGAGGAAGGCATTGAAGGAGGGAGATATGGAGAGACCACGTGACCCACTCTCAGTAGAGGAAGGCATTGAAGGAGAGAGATATGGAGAGACCATGTGGCCCACTCTCAGTAGAGGAAGGCAATAAAGAAGGGAGATATGGAGAGACCATGTGGCCCACCCTCAGTAGAGGAAGACATTGAAGGAGGGAGATATGGAGAGACCATGTGACCCACCCTCAGTAGAGGAAGGTATTGAAGGAGGGAGATATGGAGAGACCATGTTGCCCACCCTCAGTAGAGGAAGACACCGAAGGAAGGAGATATGGAGAGACCATGTGTCCTACCCTCAGTAGAGGAAGGCATTGAATGAGGGAGATATGGAGAGACCATGTGGCCCACCCTCAGTAGAGGAAGACACTGAAGAGGGAGATATGGAGAGACCATGTGGCCGACCCTCAGTAGAGGAAGGCATTGAAGGAGGGAGATATGGAGAGACCATGTGGCCCACCCTCAGTAGAGGAAGGCATTGAAGGAGGGTGATATGGAGAGACCATGTGGCCCACCCTCAGTAGAGGAAGGCATTGAAGGAGGGAGATATGGAGAGACCATGTGGCCCACCCTCAGTAGAGAAAGGCACTAAAGGAGGGAGATATGGAGAGACCATGTGGCCCACCCTCAGTAGAGGAAGGCACTAAAGGAGGGAGATATGGAGAGACCATGTGGCCCTTCCTCAGTAGAGGAAGACTATGAAGGAAGGAGATATGGAGAGACCATGTGGCCCAACCTCAGTAGAGGAAGACATTGAAGGAAGGAGATATGGAGAGACCATGTGGCCCACCCTCAGTAGAGGAAGGCATTGAAGGAGGGAGATATGGAGAGACCATGTGGCCCACCCTCAGTAGAGAAAGGCACTAAAGGAGGGAGATATGGAGAGACCATGTGGCCCACCCTCAGTAGAGGAAGGCATTGAAGGAGGGAGATATGGAGAGACCATGTGGCCCTTCCTCAGTAGAGGAAGACTATGAAGGAAGGAGATATGGAGAGACCATGTGGCCCAACCTCAGTAGAGGAAGACATTGAAGGAAGGAGATATGGAGAGACCATGTGGCCCACCCTCAGTAGAGGAAGGCATTGAAGGAGGGAGATATGGAGAGACCATGTGGCCCACCCTCAGTAGAGAAAGGCACTAAAGGAGGGAGATATGGAGAGACCATGTGGCCCACCCTCAGTAGAGGAAGGCACTAAAGGAGGGAGATATGGAGAGACCATGTGGCCCACCCTCAGTAGAGGAAGGCATTGAGAAGGGAGATATCGAGAGACCATGTGGCCCACCCTCAGTAGAGGAAGACATTGAAGGAGAGAGATATGGAGAGACCATGTGGCCCACCCTCAGTAGAGGAAGGCATTGAAGGAGGGAGATATGGAGAGACCATGTGGCCCTTCCTCAGTAGAGGAAGACATTGAAGGAAGGAGATATGGAGAGACCATGTGGCCCCACCTCAGTAGAGGAAGACATTGAAGGAAGGAGATATGGAGAGACCATGTGGCCCACCCCAGTAGAGGAAGGCATTAAAGGAGGGAGATATGGAGAGACCATGTGGCCCACCCTCAGTAGAGGAAGGTATTGAAGGAGGGAGATATGGAGGACCATGTGGCCCACCCTCAGTAGAGGAAGGCATTGAAGAAGGGAGATATGGAGAGACCATGTGGCCCACCCTCAGTAGAGGAAGGCATTGAAGGAAGGAGATATGGAGAGACCATGTGGCCCAACCTCAGTAGAGGAAGACATTGATGGAGGGAGATATGGAGAGACCATGTGGCCCACTCTCAGTAGAGGAAGGCAATAAGGAGGGAGATATGGAGAGACCATGTGGCCCACCCTCAGTAGAGGAAGACATTGAAGGAGGGAGATATGGAGAGACCATGTGACCCACCCTCAGTAGAGGAAGGTATTGAAGGAGGGAGATATGGAGAGACCATGTTGCCCACCCTCAGTAGAGGAAGACACCGAAGGAAGGAGATATGGAGAGACCATGTGTCCTACCCTCAGTAGAGGAAGGCATTGATTGAGGGAGATATGGAGAGACCATGTGGCCCACCCTCAGTAGAGGAAGACACTGAAGAGGGAGATATGGAGAGACCATGTGGCCCACCCTCAGTAGAGGAAGGCATTGAAGGAAGGAGATATGGAGAGACCATGTGGCCCACCCTCAGTAGAGGAAGGCATTGAAGGAGGGAGATATGGAGAGACCATGTGGCCCACCCTCAGTAGAGGAAGGCACTGAAGCAGGGAGATATGGAGAGACCATGTGGCCAGCCACTCTCAGTAGAGGAAAGCACTGAAGGAAAAGAAGGATAATGCGCACCATTTTAATCCTTCAAATATTTTAAACTATAAGAATATAACTATAATGATATCTTCGTTATATATTATTGTGTGTATTCTATTTAGTTTCAGTAAATTGTATTAATTTCATCTAAAACAGTGTGAATCATATCTCAAGTAAACAAATATGTCATAATATTTACTCTTCCAGGAATAATAAAGCAAACCTACAATCAACCCAGAGAGAGACGGCAGGGTAAGGACCGGTCACTATAGACATCAGCGACATTCCAGGGGGCGGCAACTGGGATCTGTCACTTTACACCTGGGGACTTTGAATACAGATGGTGATTGTGTGCGACACGAACGGCCGCCCGGCTGTTGCCGGGCCCGTCTCTCTCTCTCTCTGGTTGTCTGGGTTCCTCTTCCAACTTGTGGTGTGATTATTTCTCTTTCCCCACCTTATTATATTGTCACATATATTTAGAAGGATCCTCTTGTACATGTTTGAACAACTTTCACAGAACAAAGAAACTTCATTAGACTTTACATTTATATTTTAGTTTTCCTTTCAGGAAGCTTTTGGGCTTGAAAAGCATAAACTTTGGTTAGTAGCCTGTAAAGCATATTCTTTCTCTATTTTAGTTTCCATGAAACTTCTAAGTAAGGATATTCAAATTGATATGAAGAAAAAATTATCAGATGACAAGTCCTCTTTGATCTAAAGAGACAAAGGTCGCCTCTCCCGTCAAAATAGACGTCAGAACTAGACGCCATCTATAGACCGTCGCCACAAACTAGCGGCCTCGTTTGGCATACTGAAAAGCGTCCACCTAGAGACCATGGTTTCAGACTAATGGTCCTTGTCAGTCTAGGGCGGACTTTATCCCATGAGATCCACACGGGATCTAATGGAATCTTGACAATCTGCCAAAGAGGTGTTTAGCTGGCAAAGTGGCTAGGCCAAATAGATGGCGTCTAGTTCTGACGTCTATTTTGACGGGAGAGGCGACCTTTGTCTCTTTAGATCAATGTCCTCCCTGCAAAATTACCATCTATATGTCCTCTTTGATTTTAAAATATAACTTCAACATTATGTTGGCTAAAGTCTGAAGCCGAAATTTCCTTCTGTATCAATATACCACTTTTATAGAAGTTTAACATTTTACAATATTTTATGATAGATTGAGTTTGATAAATATTGTAGCAGATTATTCATTATTCAATGAAAAGGTTTTTTAATTCCGATATTTGTATTTTGATACACTGTAAAATTTTCTTTTTGCACCTCTTATATTTTATATTAGTTTTAATTTGGGTTTACAATAAATAAATTGTAATGTAATTCTGTGGTTTGTCTTTCCTAATTCTCTACGTTACAACTGGTGGAGATGCTGAGTAGATTAGGGAAGACAACCTAAAGATCTCTGAGAAGTCCTTGAGACCATGGCTGCTATGATCTACAATAAATAAATTGTAATGTAATTCTGAGGTTTGTCTTTCCTATATTTCTACGTTAGATTTTGGTGGAGATGCTGAGTAGATTAGGGAAGACAACCTAAAGATCGCTGAGAAGACCTTGAGACCATGGCTGCTATGATCTACAATAAATAAATTGTAATGTAATTCTGAGGTTTGTCTTTCCTATATTTCTACGTTAGATTTTGGTGGAGATGCTGAGTAGATTAGGGAAGACAACCTAAAGATCGCTGAGAAGACCTTGAGACCAATGCTGCTATGATCTACAATAAATAAATTGTAATGTAATTCTGAGGTTTATCTTTCCTATATTTCTACGTTAGATTTTGGTGGAGATGCTGAGTAGATTAGGGAAGACAACCTAAAGATCGCTGAGAAGACCTTGAGACCAATGCTGCTATGATCTACAATAAATAAATTGTAATGTAATTCTGAGGTTTATCTTTCCTATATTTCTACGTTAGATTTTGGTGGAGATGCTGAGTAGATTAGGGAAGACAACCTAAAGATCGCTGAGAAGACCTTGAGACCAATGCTGCTATGATCTACAATAAATAAATTGTAATGTAATTCTGAGGTTTATCTTTCCTATATTTCTACGTTAGATTTTGGTGGAGATGCTGAGTAGATTAGGGAAGACAACCTAAAGATCGCTGAGAAGACCTTGAGACCAATGCTGCTATGATCTAGATTAAATAAATTGTGGTGTAATTCTGTGGTTTGTCTTTCCTTACAATATGATAATCTTCCTGTTGATTGAACCACATAAAATATAAGAATTTAGATAAAATGGTTAGCTTACCTTCTGAACTAAATAGCCTTCATCTGGTTGAATAAACATGGGTGGTACTCTCCTGTTGTTTTTGTAGTGGTAGCTTTCAGGGATCTCTTCCCTGCGGTAGACCGTCATGTTGAAGTTGGCTGCCTTCAGCGTATTGTAGACAAACTCTTCACGTCCAGGTTTGGGATAGAAGGAAAAGTTGACACCTTCCTCTACTACACGTTCAATGTCTTCTTCCATGTCAACTCCACTCTGTGACATGTCAAAGACATGTTCTCTGTCATATATGACTTTTGTCATACCATGATCCGACAATACCAAAAGATCGATTCGATCTAAAAGATCTTTTTCTTTTAACTGATCAAGAAGCATCTGTAGAGTTCTGTCAACTCGTTCAATAGCTTTCTCAACTTCTTTACTATCTGGACCATACTTATGGCCTGATTTGTCTGGTTCGTGGAAATACATCATTACAAGATCAAAACCATCTTCTAACCATCTTACAGATTGATTTACACGATCTTCAAATGGAGCGTTAAAGTCGTAGGTCTTGAATTCTGTGGCGGTTGTATTGTGTACTTGGGCCATGGATCCTGGCCAGAAATAAACGCCGGACTTCTTTCCTTGTAGAGATGCTGTGATCCACAGAGGTTCGCCCCCGTCCCACCATCTGGTCTCTACCGAGGTCATCTCGAAATATTCTTCGTACTCTGGATCCCACATTCTGTTGCCGACAATCCCATGGGACTCTTCATACAACCCTGTCACACACAATAATCCTTTATCGTACCATTTAATAGATTCTAGTAATTCATTTTTTATTTTATTATTTACTAGCGGATGTGCCCGGCTTCGCCCGGGTTTTACCCGAGTGAATGTTTGTCTAACGAACATTTGTTAAAACAATTCTCTATAAACTTATAAAACGTACTCGGCTTCGCCCGGGGTTTTACCCGAGTAAAGGTTTGTCTAGCGAACATTTGTTAAAACAATTCTCTAAAAACTTATTTAAAAAAAAACGATATATTTTGATAATTTGAAACTCGTAAATTTGAATCTCTCGATAAAGTGAACATTTTTTCCCGGTCCCTGTGTGCCGTGTCATCCTGAATTTTGTCTTTCCTAATTTTCTACATTAGAAAATCATAGTTTTATCTAGTGAACATTTTTTCCCGTGTCACATTGCCGTGTCATCCTGAGATAATCTTACTTTTGATAAATAATATTTAAGATAACAAACTTAGTGATAAGAAAACTTGTTATCATCGTCACAATTGCGAGTTAAATCTACAAATCTGCAAATAACTCTAAGGATATTCAAGATATTCAGGAAATTATTTTTCAAAAACCTTCCCGGTGATATACCTAATAATATCCCAAAATTTCACGGCGATTGGATGTATCGTTTTTGAATCTATAGAGTACAGACAAACAGACAGACATTCAATTTTATATATATAGATTTCAACACACAAAACGTGATATCCCGGCTAGGGATAATTGCGTCGATTTTTTAAACAGAAACAGTTATAAACATATTATACAATAAAGTAATCATTTAGGAACCTGAACTTTTCAGGTTAGAAAGATAATCATAAATATATTCACAAAAATAGTCAAACCTATGATAATTATCTCTGCTATTTACAAATTGATATAGATCTACAACATTATTTATTGTCTGTTGTCTAGCGGTAAAGAAGAGTGGGCATTTCATCAGTAGGTGTCTAGAGTCCTGGAATTCGTTGTCATAATGACAGCTAGAGTCTTTTATTATATATACTTCAATGAATATATACTCATAGACAAAATTTAAAAAAGTTGCACCTTTTAGCATGTATATCGATATTCAGACAATAACTCTGAAAGATATTACAGTGACCTGCTGTGTGTACTCTTTGGTATTTCATGATGCGTTCGTCAAGGATGCTCCCAATCGCGCACACACAGATCGAAGACCCAAGCGTTTTGGTACGGTTCCTGTAAGCACCGGACGGATTCTCCTTTGGGAATCTCCTAAAAGTTCGAGTCGCTGACCGTCCTGGACTGCATAACCTTTGCCAGGAACACCGTCTCCTCTCAGGCTACCCACCTGATGGGGCTGCTGGAGCGAGCAAGGCAGATTCACCGCCAGTGATCCTACATGACGCGGAAGTTCGCTTCTCCCTGCACCAACCAGCGAAAGGCCGCGGGTGAAGGAAGACCACCTCGCGATGGCTTGCTCCAGAAGCCCCATCAGGTGGGAAGCCTGAGAGGCGACGGTGTTCCTGGCAAAGATTATGCAGGCCAGGACAGTCAGCGACTCGAACTTTCAGGAGATTCCCAAAGGAGAATCCTTCCGATTCTTCCAGAAACCGCACCAGAGGCCGCAGATCTTGTCGAAGTTTACAACCATCCCGGACGCCATGCAGAACTCTTCGAAGATCAGGGGCACGATCTCAAACTGATCATCGTCCCTGATGAAGAGTCCGATGTCATCAGCATAGGCGACCACGCAACCGCAACCCAAGATCCTCTAGCAGAGGCTCAAGAGAGAGAGATTGAGATTGAAACTACTTTATTTCAAAATCCATATAAGATTATATAAGGTTAAATACAGAATAAATATAAATATGAATAAATATGGGTATATAATGATAAATAGATATGAATAGATAAAGATAATTGATAAATATACATGTATATATAAATATATATACAAGGTCTTCATTGGTAGCGCCCACCACGGGAATGACTCCGCCACCGATGGACTGCGAGAGTTCTTTCCCACAGAGTGGGCAGGTCGAGGTGATGGCTGGCGTTACCCAACTCAAGACCAAGATGGTACTTGTAGATGGTAGCCACATTTGTTAGCTTCACTGCCTCGGGATGGAGGCCGACACCGAAGAGCCAGGCCTGCAGATCCAGGAGCACTTCGCAGAGAGAGAGATATGGCAATATTTATCTCATTTCCATACTGGCAGTTTGCCCATTCACGTAGCGTTATTAGAAAGAGCTCATTAAAATCCCAACAAAAATTTAATGACTTTATAAAAGGTTCCGTTTATGGATTTCCCAAGGCCGATAATTCATAAAAGAGTGTAAGAAAGAAAGATACTATTGGCATATATTGAAAAAGATATTTATGTGGTGTTTGTTTTACAACGCTATCTAAAAGCACTTCAAATTTATATATTGAAGAATAATTTTATCGAAATGATCGAAAATAAAATCATCGTGTTTGGGATGTAATGCATACAATGGGCCACAACGTTTGATCTCGATTAAATTGATATTTTGCGATGCACTAGCGCGCCATCTGTTATCAAATTACAAAACTATTCTAGACGCGTAATATTCTTTTTAAAATAAAACATTTTCTACTGCCCTTACTACAATGGATTTAATTTTTCCATTTCAGTAAGGGCAGTAGAAAATGTTTTATTTTAAAAAGAATATTACGCGTCTAGAATAGTTTTGTAATTTGATAAAATGATATTACTAAAGTTTATAAATCCTGCTCTTGTATATAAAAAAAAAAACATTTCAACAGTAATTACTCGTTTTTTATTCGTGAAGATGGATTCTGAGACTCAATAAAAAAAATCCAAGAAGTACTAAATGGCAGTTAAACATTAGCTAAGAAGACAAATAAGTGATGAGTGTGTTAACATCCTTTGGAAATTACCCAAGTCTCCACTCAACACAGAACCGAAGGAATTTCACTATTTAGAAAAGGTGTTAAAAGCCACTCACTGTATTACAAAACCTCCATTTGTTAAATATAAGGTTATGGGTGTTGGAAAAAAAGATGGAAAATGTTTTAAAAAATAATAAATCAATGATCTTAAAATACTTTTAGGCTGACAACAATGTAATATAAAAGGAAGAAATAATAGGTGATATTTTGTATTTATAATTAGTAAGTTAATTGTTACAAGTTTTTTTCTCTCTCTTTATTCGTATTTATTCAATTTTGTAATTAATTCTTATATGAACATTGTAATAAATCAGTTTCTCAATCTCAATCTCTCTCCTGGCTCTTCGGTGTCGGCCTCCATCCCGAGGCAATGAAATTGACCAACGTGGCGAAGGCTACCATCTACAAGTACCATCTTGGTCTTGAGGTGGGTAACACCAGCCATCTTATCGACCTGCCCACTCTGTGGGAAAGAACTCTCGCAGTCCATCGGTGGCGGAGTCTTTCCCGCGGTGGGCGCCACCAATGACGACTTGTATATATATTTATATATATATATGTATATTTATCAATTATTTTTGATCTATTTATATTTATTTATTCATATATCTATCATTATTAATCTTATTTATTCATTTTATGTATTTAACCTTATATAATCTTATATGGACTTTGAAATAAAGTAGTTTCAATCTCAATCTCTCTCTCTCTCCCACCGCTACTGGTCCTGCAGCTCCAATAAGGCCCCTCATACTGGAGGCCTTCAACATCATACACCCGACCTGCAGGGCTACTGGCTCTTCGGTCAAGGGCTGGATGACAACGCCGTCTGCCAAGTCATCCATACACAGGTTCTTTCTGAGCCTTGAGATGAGGGGAGAACGTGACTTACTGTCTGGACTCTTTGTCGTTGTCTACTGGACTTTACATAACTGTATATAGTTTACTCTTTTATTTTATCTTTCTCATATATCCCTCTTTTTATGATTATTTTATAATACCACCATTGACTTGTGTATGATGTCCATAATATATTTTTAAATCTCAAATCTCTCTCTCTCTCTCTTTGAAAATAATAAATTTAAAATACTTTCTTAAAAGGTAAAAATCGCCTAATTATTCAAAACCATTTCAGATGTAAGTAAACTTGTTATTTGTTGTTTCATCGTCTGAACTATAAAAGATTCCCAACAATGGGCGCCATCTATCTATAAAAAATAAAACTATAAAGTGCACGAATGTTTCTTTTATAATTAAAGTTAACTTTCTACTGACCTTAATGCGATGAAATATATATTGAGATGGCTTAGTTAGTAAATTTACAGTTTCTATTTTTGAAAATTATAGATTAGATCAAAAATATTAATGCCAATATGTTTCCTTTTTTATTTCTCTCTCTTTTTAAAATAAATTAAAATAAATAAATTAATATATTGTAAAACGACATTTGAAATTTATCCCGCATGTGTTTCTTCCATCCCTCCTGGTTCAAATTCACATAAATAGGTACCGCTCAGCAAGAGCAACCTAGTTCATGATAATTGAACAATGAATAATATGTGAATCTTCCATCCCTGGACACTTTTATTTTTCCGTTTATCATTATTCTTCACAATTCATCCTTTCATACTTCATCCCTAAGGTTAGAAATAATCGTTATTTCTCCCCTTAAAAATAAATATAGATTTTTCGTTTAAAAGAAACACATGCGGGATAAATTTCAAATGTCGTTTTACAATCATAAGCCGCATTATATTGTATTATAAATCAATATATTACGTAAAAGAATTATCAATTTTTTACTTCCCGTTGAATATAGGCAAAAATATTTTTTTAACTTAATTCTATTGACGTTATATGGCGTTGAGTTTGTTTTTGACACACACATTAATATGTTATAATACTTTGATAAAGGTTGGCATTCAGCCAACTGAAATATTGGTAAAATAAATGATATTTTAATCCAATATATGTCTTTTTCAATTATAAATAATATTTATGGATTACTCTATTTTCAAAGTAATAAAGAATGTTAAAAAATAGAAAAAAAAAAGGTTTATCTAACAAAAAAGTTTGAGTCAAAAGGCGATCCATCAAATACGTTTATATAAAAGAACGTACCTGGATTTGTAAAAAAAAAAAAAAACATTTTTTTTTTTCAAAATATTTCGAGAGATTGCTCCCTCTTTATCAATTTATTGTACAGTGACTTTATTTATTGTGCAATAAATTGATAAAGACGGATCAATCTCTCGAAATATTTTGAGAAAAAATTGTCTTTTTTTCTTTACAGTTCCAGGTAGGCCATTTTATATAAACATACCAAAACAAGGTTATTCTATATACAGTTACGAGCGTCATTCTTCATCTCCTAATCTCCTAATATCAATCAACTCTGTCACGGTTTGCTTTTTTTTGGAATGGCGCCCTCCTATTGGTCGGCTACGATCACGCCACCTTTGCCCCCCCCCCCCCACTCGCATTTTCGTTTTTGTAACTATTGTGTTGAAGCGGGTCGCTCCTTAAATAAATGCATAGTGTTACATCATGATTAATGGCGTATTTCTTATATTAGTTTTAATATATTTGAAATTTAAATTATATATTTATTTATTTTTATATAAAATATTCTATGATATTTATTTAAAACAGATTATTAATTTATCATCTTTTGTATTTAGGTACACTGTGACTTCACTGCTCTCTTTGATGTGAGAAAATAAAGAAAGGATTCTGGTGGCTACATAAAGTAGACTTATCTCATTATTCCCTTTTATAAATTTGTAGGATGGTTGAAACACGCTCTGGTAAGATGCAAGACCCAGCACAGGAGAGAATCAAGGCTGAAGAGTCTGCCAAGCCGCACCCTGGTGCAACAATTGGTAGAGATGCTAGTTCCGACCCAGTTGTCCTGAATCCCAACATCGACATCCCCAAGTATGATGGAACGGAAGACCCTCGCCCATGGATTGAATCTCTTGAAGAAATTGGCTTCTTGTACCATTGGGCAGACTACATTATCTCTCGTTATGCCGCCATGAACATGACGGGAAGCGCTAAAACCTGGTTGAATTTACACAAAGCTAGTTTCACGAGCTGGGAAAATATTAAAATCCGCCTCATTCAGGATTTTTCTTTGGACGCGAATAAAGAAGAACTTAGAATGAAGCTCAACAGAATGCAACACTGGAATGAACCAGCAATCAGGTTCGCGGAAGACATTCTAGTGTTGTGCAACAAGGTTGACCCCGCAATGGAAGAAGAAACAAAAATTGAACATGTTATTGGAGGACTGAAAAAAGAGTACTCATTCGCGCTCTACCTGAACCCTCCTAAAACGACCGATGACCTTCTTGTCGTGTGCAAGAAAATGGATTATTTTGAAAAGAAGTATCGGGAACGTGTGGAGAAATCCAGAAACCTATATAACGGTCCACGCTATTCTAGACCCCAACAACAATCGAGGTACGTGCCGCCGACTGCCGCACGAAACTACCAGACCACTTCCAGGCCCCAAGCCCCTGTTTCCAATAATTACAAGAACGACTCCCCTCCTACCCCCAGACAGTATCGAAACAACTTTCCCCAGCCCTCTACCCCTAGACGTCCTTATAATCCTAACTTTGTGCCGAAACCAAACCTTCAGAGAAACACTTACAATAAAAGCCAAGAAGTGAGCAAAAATAGGACGGAAGATGGAAGACCAATCTGCTTTAAATGTAACAAGCCAGGGCACGTGGCCCGTTATTGTAGGGTCAAGTTTATAAGAATCCTAGAAGAGGATCCAACAGATACCCAAGAGAAGGTCGAAGAGAAAGGCCAAATGAATGAAATATCAGAGAAATCAGGACCTCGGCTTTATGCTGATGTATGTCATAGCACACAGACAAATATTCCTACCCGGAATAGATATTCCGTGTTGGAAGATTTAAACTAAGCGTCGCGCCTGAATCTGTCAATCAAAGCAAGTCGACCATAAACGGAATCAAGAAGTTGGACCCTAAATACAAATTAAAAATTAATGTGGACAAGATAGGGACTTTTGAAGCTTTGGTTGATACAGGTGCTGACCTCTCAGTGGTCGACCTCAGAACGGCCCTCGATACAGGCCATGGTATAAGTAAACTCGCAAAAATTTGTGCAGGACCCGATGGAAAAAAATTGGACATGGTAGGAAGTATATTTTTAAATATAAAAATTGATGACGAAACATTATCACACAACTTTGTGATATTGAAAACGCATTTACGGACATTAATTCTTGGGAGAGATTTCCTTAAGAAAATGAACGCAAAAATAGATTGTAAGCAAGAAACTATAAAATATGATTTGACGAATAATCATGACGAAATCAATTTTGAAATGTTGAAAATAAAGAGTGCCAAGGATTCCATTGTACCGGAATGTTCCATGAAATTGATCAAGGCATTGGTAGAAACAGAGGATGGAGAATATATTATCGAGGAGAGCAGCAAAATGTTTCAAACAAATGGACTTCGTCTAGCAAGAAGCTTGATCAATGTTATAAATAGGGAAACACACATCTGGATAACTAATCCGTATCCTCGACCGTTAAAAATAATGAAAAACCAAACATTGGCTTTTGGAAGTAGTCCAGCGAAAATAAATGTGAGTCGAGAAAGAGAGGTAGAAAAGAACGAAGAACCTAGATTCCAAATAAACGAAAATCTTTCACCAAAGGAACAGAAGGAGTTAAAACAAGTTTTAGAAAGGTATGGAGATCTTTTTTCATCGAGATTAGGGAGAACCAATTTGGCAAAACATCGGATAGACACAGAAGACGCGAAGCCAATTAAACACAAGCCTTACCGGGTAAGTGCTAAAGAACGAGATATTATAAAAGAGCAAATTGACGAGATGCTTACAGAAGGCATAATTAGGCCATCTTCTAGCCCCTGGTCTTTTCCAGTAATATTGGTCAAGAAGCGAGATGGTAAATACAGATTTTGTGTGGACTACAGAAAACTGAATAACGTGACAGTAAAAGATGTCTATCCGATCCCTAGAATAGACGAAGTTATGGATACTCTCCAAGGATCTACACACTTCTCAGCAATAGACCTCAGATCTGGATATTGGCAAGTTGAAGTCGAAGAAAGAGACAAAGAGAAAACAGCTTTCACTACAGCGCATGGATTATATGAATTCAACGTGATGCCTTTTGGACTTTGTAACGCGCCTGCTACCTTTGAGAGAAATATGGAGAATATGCTTGGAAATCTGAGATGGCAAATTTGTTTGTGTTATCTGGATGATGTTATCATATATAGCCCGGATTTTCCAACGCACCTCAAAAGACTTGAAGCTGTTTTTAGATGTTTTCGTGAATCTAATTTAAGGTTAAACGACAAAAAATGCCGATTTGCTTTTGAAGAATTGGAGATCCTCGGCTATATAACGAGCAAACATGGTATAAAACCCGCGGAACATAACATCAAAGCTGTCAGAAATTTTCCTCGGCCCAAAAAGGTCAAAGAAGTACAATCCTTTTTGGGAATGTGTTCATATTATAGAAAATTTATCAAAGACTTTTCAAAAATTGCTGACCCTTTGACCAACCTTATAAAAAAAAGTGTACCATTTACCTGGACAGAAAGACAAGAGGAAGCGTTTCAAACCCTAAAAACAGCACTATTAAGTCCACCAATTTTAGGTCACTTCAATCCAAATGCACCTACTTATGTTCATACTGATGCGTCCAACATCGGCATAGGTGCAACACTTGTCCAAGACATCGGTGGTGAAGAGAAGGTGATCTCATACTTGAGTCGTACCCTAAGTAAAGCGGAGCAAAATTATTCAACCACTGAAAAAGAATGTCTGGCCGTTGTCTGGTCAATGTCAAAATTACGACCCTATCTTTATGGAAGACACTTTAAAATAGTAACAGACCATCACGCCTTATGCTGGCTCAAAAACCTGAAGGATCCAACAGGTCGATTGGCAAGATGGGCATTGAAAATTCAAGAATATGACTTCGATATAATACATAAATCGGGAAAGAAGCATCTGGACGCCGATGGCTTATCTAGGGGGCCCTTACCAGAAACTGATTGGGATGAGGATTTTGAAAGGCTATTTTTGAATCAAATAACAGACGAAGAGGATAAATTTATCGAAAGTGTTAAGAAAAACCTTAATGGAAGCAGGCGATCAATTGCGCAAAACTTTAAAGAAGAAGATGGATGCCTCTTTAAGAAAAACCCGAACCCTGAAGGCAGGGCGTGGTTGCTTGTGGTTCCAGAGAATAAAAAGAGAGA
The DNA here is from genome assembly GCA_030710605.1 of Cordylochernes scorpioides. Classification (NCBI taxonomy): domain Eukaryota; kingdom Metazoa; phylum Arthropoda; class Arachnida; order Pseudoscorpiones; family Chernetidae; genus Cordylochernes; species Cordylochernes scorpioides. The sequence continues at coordinate 72,354,448 of CP092863.1, read as the reverse complement.
AATTATGAAAGAATATCACAATCATATGTCGAATGGCCATCTGGGCGTCGCCAGAACCATGTACCGAATAAAGAGTAAATACTTTTGGCCATCCATGCTAAAGGATGTCTCAGAATTCGTTAAGACGTGTCACCTTTGCCAAAGTAGGAAAGGCTCAAACCAATTACCTTCTGGACTACTACAGCCCATCCCCCCAGCCAACTTTCCTTTCGAAAGAATTGGAATTGACTTTGTTGGTCCACTACCATCTACGAAAAACAGGAAAAAATGGATAATCGTGCTGACGGACTACTACACTAGATATGCAGAAACAAGAGCAGTCTCGGAAGCAACAGTGAAAGAAGTTTCTAAATTTCTAGTAGAGGATATTTTTTCTCCGGCACGGAGCCCCACAATATCTTATTAGTGACAGAGGCTCTCAATTTACCAGTAATTTAATGAAAGAGGTGATGAAAACGTGCAAGATTAAACATTGTTTCACAACGAGCTATCATCCCCAGACTAATGGATTGACAGAGCGGTTAAATAGAACATTGATCAATATGCTCAGTATGTATGTGAACACTGATCAGAAGAATTGGGACGAAATACTCCCATTCATCACTCACGCTTACAATACTACAATTCAGGAAACCACAGGATATTCTCCCTTTTTCCTGATGTTTGGAAGAGAACCCACGTCTCTTTTGGACGACAGGAATATCTCGGTGGACATTGACAAGGATGATTATGATGAATACATAAAACATCACTTAGACAAAATAAACAGAACAAGAAAATTAGTTATTAACAACACAATAAAGACTCAAGAAAGAATGAAAAAGAACTATGACAAGAAACACATGGAAAGAAGCTACGAACCAGGAGAATTAGTAGCAGTTTGGACACCAATTAGGAAAATAGGAAAGTGTGAGAAACTACTGAGAAAATATTTTGGCCATATAGAATATTAAAGAAGCTGTCCAACGTAAATTACTTAATTGAACCAAAAGATAATCCTGACCAAGACCCATTGATTGTCCATGTCTCAAGAATCAAACCCTATTTTGAAAGAATTGATGAGGTCAATCACGAGGACGTGACGACCTCTGGAGAGGGGGAAGTGTTACATCATGATTAATGGCGTATTTCTTATATTAGTTTTAATATATTTGAAATTTAAATTATATATTTATTTATTTTTATATAAAATATTCTATGATATTTATTTAAAACAGATTATTAATTTATCATCATTTGTATTTAGGTACACTGTGACTTCACTGCTCTCTTTGATGTGAGAAAATAAAGAAAGGATTCTGGTGGCTACATAAAGTAGACTTATCTCATTATTCCCTTTTATAAATTTGTAGGATGGTTGAAACACGCTCTGGTAAGATGCAAGACCCAGCACAGGAGAGAATCAAGGCTGAAGAGTCTGCCAAGCCGCACCCTGGTGCAACAATATATTAGTTAATAACCAAATGGAATCCTCTCTTTCTTTTTCCCAGTAAGAGACGCCTACGGAAGCCAACAGTACATAGACAGATAAAGCACATAGGCTATAGTTATTAACTAACATATGCATTTATTTAAGGCGCCAAATTATAATTGTAACAAATAGTATTTGAATCAAAACATTCAATCGGGTAAAACACGGGCGTTGCCCGGGTCATTCGGCTAGTATAAAATAATCACGAGAGCGGTCAGAAAATGTTTTTTATGTTTTAAATAATAAAGAATATAACTTATTTTTAACAGATTTTAAATTGAGCAATTTCTACAAGAAAAGAGACTGGAAATTCACGAAATTTCGGGGCTAACTAACTATAATGAACAACATATATATATAATTTTTACTATTCTCCTGCTGGATAAAACATTTGTTTATGAATATTTAAAATTTTTAAAGGCGATTGATAAAATGTGAGGGAAGAAGTGCTCAACTCCACAGACAACGGCTGATTGCCCCCCCTCCCCTCTAAATTGCTTTTCCTCCTCACTCATGTACATATACTAGCCGAATGACCCGGGCAACGCCCGTGTTTTACCCGATTGAATGTTTTGATTCAAATACTATTTGTTACAATTATAAATTGGCGCCTTAAATAAATGTATATGTTAGTTAATAACTATAGCCTATGTGCTTTATCTGTCTATGCACTGTTGGCTTCCGTAGGCGTCTCTTACTGGGAAAGAGAAAGAGAGGATTCCATTTGGTTATTAACTAATATATGCATTTATTTAAGGAGCGACCCGCTCCAACACAATAGTTACAAAAACGAAAAAGCGAGTGGGGGGGGGGGGGGGGGCAAAGGTGGCGTGATCGTAGCCAACCAATAGGAGGGCGCCATTCCAAAAAAAAAAAAAAAAAAAAAACGGTGACAGAGATGAAAACTGATTATTAGGAGATGAAGAATGACGCTCGTAACTGTATATAGAATAACCTTTTAGGGGGAATCCCCTTGTAAGACAATAGTGTCTTAATAAAAAAAAATGTGTTGTTGTTAAAACAGGTTTTAAAAAGGTGTGTTATATTACTAAAAATAACAATACACGTTTTTAAACTTGTTAAAACGAGTTTTCAATTTAAAAGGTGTGTTAAAATCAAAGAACATGCAGTAGACTCCCTGTAAAGGACAACACCTAATTACAGAGCCAAAGTGTCCTTTAGGGAGAGGTGTCCTCTTACTGGAGAGTTGCTAGATAGTAAAAATGGTAATTTTGTAAATGAAAACTGTCCTTTGTAGAGATGTGTCTTCTAGCTGGAATGTCCTCTCGTGGAGGTTCTCTACTGTATAACTTTTCTCTTATTCCCATTTTATATTTAAACTAAAACTCTAAAAGAATTGTGTGGCATAAAACAGCCTATTTAGCAACAAAGTGTGTATCTATTTAACCAATTTATTGATGAATATCGGTGCCTATTACAAAAATCCGTGCTTATTACAAATTGAGATCAAGCTACAATTGGACTCAATTATAGGCGCTGAATGGACCAATAGGAAGTCACCGTGGGCGTCACACAATCTGGTTCATTCTGGAGCCTCCAGTTGATTGTCGCGACATCCGGGACTTATCTGTCTTCCTTCCGTCCTGTGTGCCTCCCCCACATACCTTCCACGTACTTGCTTCTTCACTTAACATACGCTCTGTACCTGTGGGGAACTAGAATTGACAGGCCTGGTGTTCCCAGTAACTTGGGTCGAAACTTACAACCATTGAGATAGATCTGTTCTGTATTAATGGGAAACTTGAATTAAACTATGAAATGGTTATCTTCCTTGCGCTCTGTGTGCCTCCCCCACATACCTTCCACGTACTTATCTCTTCACTCAACATATGCTCTGTACGTGTGGAAGACTAGAGTTGGCAGGCCTGGTTTTTACAGTAACTTGGGTCGAAACTTACAATCATTGAGATAGATCCGTTTTAATGGGAAACTAGAATTGAAGTATGAAATATCCGGCCTGTAACTTAAGTAAAAACCTACAGCATTGAAGCAGATCCGTTCTGTATTTATGGGAAACAAGAATTAAACTATGGAATTGCCGACCTGGTGTTCCCTGTAACTTAGGTCAAAACCTACAGCATTGAAGCAGATCCGTTCTGTATTTATGGGAAACAAGAATTAAACTATGGAATTGCCGGCCTGGTGTTCCCTGTAACTTAGGTCAAAACCTACAGCATTGAAGCAGATCCGTTCTGTATTTATGGGAAACGAGAATTAAACTATGGAATTGCCGGCCTGGTGTTCCCTGTAACTTAGGTCAAAACCTATAGCATTGAAGCAGATCTTTTCTGTACTTATGGGAAACAAGAAATAAACTATGGAATTGCCGGGGTATGGTGTTCCCTGTAACTTAGGTCGACACCTACAGCACATTGAGGCAGATCTGTTCTGTATTAATGGGAAGCAAGAATTAAACTATGAAATGGTTATCTTCCTTCCACTCTGTGTGCCTCCCCCACAGTACCTTCCACGTACTTACCTCTTCACTCAACATACGCTCTGTACTTGTAGGGAACTAGAGTTAAAGTGTGAAATATCAGGCCTGTATCTTAAGTCAAAACTTACAGCATTGAAGCAGACCCGTTCTGTACTTGTGGGGAAATAGAATTGGCAGGCCTGGTGTTCCCAGTAACTTGGGTCGAAATCTACAATCATTGAGACAGACCCGTTCTGTACTTGTGGAAGACTAGAATTGGCAGGCCTGGTGTACCCAGTAACTTGGGTCGAAATGTACAATCATTGAGACAGACCCGTTCTGTACTTGTGGAAGACTAGAATTGGCAGGCCTGGTGTACCCAGTAACTTGGGTCGAAATGTACAATCATTGAGACAGACCCGTTCTGTACTTGTGGAAGACTAGAATTGGCAGGCCTGGTGTACCCAGTAACTTGGGTCGAAATCTACAATCATTGAGACAGACCCGTTCTGTACTTGTGGAAGACTAGAATTGGCAGGCCTGGTGTACCCAGTAACTTGGGTCGAAATCTACAATCATTGAGACAGACCCGTTCTGTACTTGTGGAAGACTAGAATTGGCAGGCCTGGTGTACCCAGTAACTTGGGTCGAAATCTACAATCATTGAGACAGACCCGTTCTGTACTTGTGGAAGACTAGAATTGGCAGGCCTGGTGTACCCAGTAACTTGGGTCGAAATCTACAATCATTGAGACAGACCCGTTCTGTACTTGTGGAAGACTAGAATTGGCAGGCCTGGTGTACCCAGTAACTTGGGTCGAAATCTACAATCATTGAGACAGACCCGTTCTGTACTTGTGGAAGACTAGAATTGGCAGGCCTGGTGTACCCAGTAACTTGGGTCGAAATGTACAATCATTGAGACAGACCCGTTCTGTACTTGTGGAAGACTAGAATTGGCAGGCCTGGTGTTCCCAGTAACTTGGGTCGAAATCTACAATCATTGAGACAGACCCGTTCTGTACTTGTGGAAGACTAGAATTGACAAGCCTGGTGTACCCAGTAACTTGGGTCGAAATGTACAATCATTGAGACAGACCCGTTCTGTACTTGTGGAAGACTAGAATTGGCAGGCCTGTTGTTCCCAGTAACTTGGGTCGAAATCTACAATCATTAAGACAGACCCGTTCTGTACTTGTGGAAGACTAGAATTGGCAGGCCTGTTGTTCCCAGTAACTTGGGTCGAAATCTACAATCATTGAGACAGACCCGTTCTGTACTTGTGGAAGACTAGAATTGGCAGGCCTGGTGTACCCAGTAACTTGGGTCGAAACTTACAATCATTGAGACAGACACGTTCTGTACTTGTGGAAGACTAGAATTGGCAGGCCTGGTGTTCTCAGTAACTGGGGTCGAAACTTACAATCATTGAGACAGACCCGTTCTGTACTTGTGGAAGACTAGAATTGGCAGGCCTGGTGTACCCAGTAACTTGGGTCGAAACTTACAATCATTGAGACAGACCCGTTCTGTGTATTTGTGGAAGACTAGAATTGGCAGGCCTGGTGAACCCAGTAACTTGGGTCGAAATCTACAATCATTGAGACAGACCCGTTCTGTACTTGTGGAAGACTAGAATTGGCAGGCCTGTTGTTCCCAGTAACTTGGGTCGAAATCTACAATCATTGAGACAGACCCGTTCTGTGTACTTATGGAAGACTAGAATTGGCAGGCCTGGTGTACCCAGTAACTTGGGTCGAAACTTACAATCATTGAGACAGACCCGCTCTGTACTTGTGGAAGACTAGAATTGGCAGGCCTGGTGTACCCAGTAACTTGGGTCGAAATCTACAATCATTGAGACAGACCCGTTCTGTACTTGTGGGGAAATAGAATTGGCAGGCCTGGTGTTCCCAGTAACTTGGGTCGAAATCTACAATCATTGAGACAGACCCGTTCTGTACTTGTGGAAGACTAGAATTGGCAGGCCTGGTGTACCCAGTTACTTGGGTCGAAATCTGCAATCATTGAGACAGACCCGTTCTGTACTTGTGGAAGACTAGAATTGGCAGGCCTGTTGTTCCCAGTAACTTGGGTCGAAATCTACAATCATTGAGACAGACCCGTTCTGTACTTGTGGATGACTAGAATTGGCAGGCCTGGTGTTCCCAGTAATTTGGGTCGAAACTTACAATCATTGAGACAGACCCGTTCTGTACTTGTGGAAGACTAGAATTGGCAGGCCTGGTGTACCCAGTAACTTGGGTCGAAACTTACAATCATTGAGACAGACACGTTCTGTACTTGTGGAAGACTAGAATTGACAAGCCTGGTGTACCCAGTAACTTGGGTCGAAACTTACAATCATTGAGACAGACACGTTCTGTACTTGTGGAAGACTAGAATTGACAAGCCTGGTGTACCCAGTAACTTGGGTCGAAATCTACAATCATTGAGACAGACCCGTTCTGTACTTGTGGATGACTAGAATTGACAAGCCTGGTGTACCCAGTAACTTGGGTCGAAACTTACAATCATTGAGACAGACCCGTTCTGTACTTGTGGAAGACTAGAATTGGCAGGCCTGGTGTACTCAGTTACTTGGGTCGAAATCTACAATCATTGAGACAGACCCGTTCTGTACTTGTGGGGAAATAGAATTGGCAGGCCTGGTGTTCCCAGTAACTTGGGTCGAAATCTACAATCATTGAGACAGACCCGTTCTGTACTTGTAGAAGACTAGAATTGGCAGGCCTGGTGTACCCAGTTACTTGGGTAGAAATCTACAATCATTGAGACAGACCCGTTCTGTACTTGTGGAAGACTAGAATTGACAAGCCTGGTGTACCCAGTAACTTGGGTCGAAATCTACAATCATTAAGACAGACCCGTTCTGTACTTGTGGAAGACTAGAATTGGCAGGCCTGTTGTTCCCAGTAACTTGGGTCGAAATCTACAATCATTGAGATAGACCCGTTCTGTGTACTTATGTAAGACTAGAATTGGCAGGCCTGGTGTACCCAGTAACTTGGGTCGAAACTTACAATCATTGAGACAGACCCGCTCTGTACTTGTGGAAGACTAGAATTGGCAGGCCTGGTGTACCCAGTAACTTGGGTCGAAACTTACAATGATTGAGACAGACCCGCTCTGTACTTGTGGAAGACTAGAATTGGCAGGCCTGGTGTACCCAGTTACTTGGGTCGAAATCTGCAATCATTGAGACAGACCCGTTCTGTACTTGTGGAAGACTAGAATTGGCAGGCCTGTTGTTACCAGTAACTTGGGTCGAAACTTACAATCATTGAGACAGACCCGTTCTGTACTTGTGGAAGACTAGAATTGGTAGGCCTGGTGTACTCAGTTACTTGGGTCTAAATCTACAATCATTGAGACAGACCCGTTCTGTACTTGTGGAAGACTAGAATTGGCAGGCCTGTTGTTCCCAGTAACTTGGGTCGAAATCTACAATCATTGAGACAGACCCGTTCTGTACTTGTGGAAGACTAGAATTGGCAGGCCTGGTGTACCCAGTAACTTGGGTCGAAACTTACAATCATTGAGACAGACACGTTCTGTACTTGTGGAAGACTAGAATTGGTAGGCCTGGTGTACTCAGTTACTTGGGTCTAAATCTACAATCATTGAGACAGACCCGTTCTGTACTTGTGGAAGACTAGAATTGGCAGGCCTGGTGTACCCAGTTACTTGGGTCGAAATCTGCAATCATTGAGACAGACCCGTTCTGTACTTGTGGAAGACTAGAATTGGCAGGCCTGGTGTACTCAGTTACTTGGGTCGAAATCTACAATCATTGAGACAGACCCGTTCTGTACTTGTGGGGAAATAGAATTGGCAGGCCTGGTGTTCCCAGTAACTTGGGTCGAAATCTACAATCATTGAGACAGACCCGTTCTGTACTTGTGGAAGACTAGAATTCGCAGGCCTGTTGTTCCCAGTAACTTGGGTCGAAATCTACAATCATTGAGACAGACCCGTTCTGTACTTGTGGAAGACTAGAATTGGCAGGCCTGGTGTACTCAGTAACTGGGGTCGAAACTTACAATCATTGAGACAGACCCGTTCTGTGTACTTGTGGAAGACTAGAATTGGCAGGCCTGGTGAACCCAGTAACTTGGGTCGAAATCTACAATCATTGAGACAGACCCGTTCTGTACTTGTGGAAGACTAGAATTGGCAGGCCTGTTGTTCCCAGTAACTTGGGTCGAAATCTACAATCATTGAGATAGACCCGTTCTGTGTACTTATGTAAGACTAGAATTGGCAGGCCTGGTGTACCCAGTAACTTGGGTCGAAACTTACAATCATTGAGACAGACCCGCTCTGTACTTGTGGAAGACTAGAATTGGCAGGCCTGGTGTACCCAGTAACTTGGGTCGAAACTTACAATGATTGAGACAGACCCGCTCTGTACTTGTGGAAGACTTGAATTGGCAGGCCTGTTGTTCCCAGTAACTTGGGTCGAAACTTACAATGATTGAGACAGACCCGTTCTGTACTTGTGGAAGACTAGAATTGGCAGGCCTGTTGTTCCCAGTAACTTGGGTCGAAACTTACAATCATTGAGACAGACCCGTTCTGTACTTGTGGAAGACTAGAATTGGTAGGCCTGGTGTACTCAGTTACTTGGGTCTAAATCTACAATCATTGAGACAGACCCGTTCTGTACTTGTGGAAGACTAGAATTGGTAGGCCTGGTGTACCCAGTAACTTGGGTCGAAATCTACAATCATTGAGACAGACCCGTTCTGTACTTGTGGAAGACCAGAATTGGCAGGCCTGTTGTTCCCAGTAACTTGGGTCGAAACTTACAATCATTGAGACAGACCCGTTCTGTACTTGTGGAAGACTAGAATTGGCAGGCCTCGTGTTTCCAGTAACTTGGGTCGAAACTTACAATCATTGAGACAGACCCGTTCTGTACTTGTGGAAGACTAGAATTGGCAGGCCTGGTGTACCCAGTAACTTGGGTCGAAATCTACAATCATTGAGACAGACCCGTTCTGTACTTGTGGAAGACTAGAATTGGCAGGCCTGGTGTTTCCAGTAACTTGGGTCGAAACTTACAATCATTGAGACAGACCCGTTCTGTACTTGTGGAAGACTAGAATTGGCAGGCCTGGTGTACCCAGTAACTTGGGTCGAAACTCACAATCTTTGAGACAGACCCGTTCTGTACATGTGAGAAATTAGAATTGGCCGTCCTGGTGTCCCTAATAATCTGGGTCAAAACCTACAGCATTGAGACAGACCCGTTCTGTACTTTTGGGGAATTAGAATTGACCGTCTTTGCGTTTCTAGTAAATTTGGTCAAAACCTACAGCATATTAAGACAGAACCGTTCTGTACTTGTGGAAAACAAGAATTAAACTATTAAATAACCGCCCTGAAGTTACAAATAAATTGGGGCAAAACCTACCAGCATTAAGACAGATCCGTTCTGTATACTTGTGGGAAACAAGAATTATACTGGGATGGGCAAAGTCTGACTCTCACCTCCATCAACGACAGCGGCTCTTTTTACCTATCATGGAGACACTAATGGACCAGATTATTAATTTAATCCATCAAAATAGTTTCCATGACATTGTATAATTATACAATAGTTTAATAATTAGCCATGGGGGGGGGGGGGGGGGTATTGCTTAATTCACAATTCGATAATAATAATAAAAAAAAAAAGAATTCAGCTTTGAAATATCCGGCCTGGAGCGTAATTTGGGTCAACACCTACCAGCATTGAGGCAGACCCGCTCTGTATCGTGAGGTTTAAAAGCTTGGGGATTATACAGTTTTCTAAAATAAAAGAAGAGACTCATTGCTAAAAGGTTGGTGGATGAGAGGGTGACACCCTCGATTCCCGACAGTCATGAACCGGGATTGGATCCCGCGTTAAAATTTGTTTAATATGTGAATAACCTTCACATATTTTTCACTGTTTCAATTATCATGAACTAGGTTGCTCTTGCTGAGCGGTACCTATTAATATTAATTTGAACCAGACTCATTGCTTTCATCATTATATCCTTTAAAATATATAGATAACCGACAACTTCAGAGAGTTTTTTACATCCTTAAGTTTTGCCATGAGTGTATTTTAACACTGTTTCGATCTTTTTAGAGCATTGCTCCTTTTTATTTTACTGCTATCTGTTTTAGCGTCATTTCTATCTATTTTACCATTATTAATATCTATTCCAATATATACATAGTGTGATCAATAATTTCCAGGAATGCTAAATATTTAAAGAAATACAAAAGTATAATAAAGTTATTTAAAATTTCTCAAAATAATGACAGTCACTATCTATACAATTGCTCCATCTTTTTTTCCAGATATCAAAACACCTCTGAAAATCCTCATCTTTCAGGTTTTTCAAAATATTCTTCGAATTCTCCTTTATTTCAGGTATTGAGTCAAATCGAGGTCCTTTTAAGACACTTTCAATTTTAGGGTAAAGGAAAAAGTCGTTGGGAGCAAGTCAGGAGAATAGGGTGGCTGGGGTAGTAAAGCAATTCCGTGTTTAGCCAAATAGAGTGGTACAGTGACGGCCGTATGTGGCCGTGCGTTGTCATGATGCAAGAGCCAAGTGTCAATAACACTACTTTACTGATTGCTGTTTCAACATCACAGTATATATTATACACACACACACACGTAGAAAGAATTTCCCACTCAATCTTGGAACAAAACAGATTTGAGTTACAAACGTTGACAAGACCAACACAATGTCAACAGAAGTAAAAGAGGAGAATGGACTCTACAAGGTTGTAGAGGACAAGAGATAAAATCTCAAAAGTTTGTGACAAATGTTTATTTCACGGCAAGTTGTGGGAGCATCTCGGATAAGATAAAACATCGTGATACTCTCCTCTATATGTCCGTTTGATCAACATTGACGTCTACAGTACTTGTAGATGTCTTATAAAGTTGTCCCAAAAGTTCGTACACACATATTATATAGCCAACGTATATATTATAGCCAACAGCCCGAAACGCGTCCGTGGTTAGCTTTTCTTGATTAATCAAGAATGGGTATTTGGCCAATTCTGGAATAATTAGAAATCAACGAGAATAGTTGATATTTATTCCGATAGATGACGCAAGCCATCAGCAACTTTCAGTTGCACGATAAGGAGATGCCTATTTCTTAACTTATTATATATCCTTCTGAAAATAGAGCAATCCATACTTAAATCATTAGATAATAAAAAGTCATATATTAGATTGAATAAAAGATTTATTCGCCAAAATTTCGGCTGGCTTAAAGCCAACCTTTATCGAGGCATTATATTTTTGTATACACAAACTCAGCTCCGCATAGTGTTAAAAGTTATTGTGCTATGCGGAGCTGAGTTTGTATATACAAAAATATAATGCCTCGATAAAGGTTGGCGTTCAGCTAGCCGAAATATTGGCAAATAAATCTTTTATTCAATCCAATATATGCCTTTTTATTATCTAACTTATTATATGAATCTTTTTGGTCGCAGTGGTACAGCCTATTCCACTCTGACGAGCGCCAACAGCGCGAAACACGTTCGTGGATGGCTATCTTGATTTATCATTAAATTAGGTTGGCCAAATATCAGGGAACAGGTTAAATCAATGTTTAGTTTATTTCTTTTCCACCAGATGGCGCTCTGCCTTCTGAGAAGCACATGTGCTCTTCGTCAGGATATGCCTTTTTTTATTTATAAGATATGATGCATATGTGTTTACGAAATTTTGAGACAATCTTATAGCTTAGACATGAAATCTCTCTCTTAATTGTTAAATAAGCCACAATGTAGCTTCAATTTCAATGATGATAATATCATTCTTTAATATGGCAATTGTGTGGTATTGAGAAGTTAGTAACCTTTTGAAGAAACACGTTGAAATGCAAAATAATTTTCACTCATGGACAAAACTTAAGGAAGTGGAAATTTGTTGATGCCGTCTGTAGTCTGTTTTTTTTTTTCTGAAGGGAACAGGAAATTTTGTTCACACTTGGTTATCTCATGTGTCTTCAATAAAGGTCATTGTAATATATTTCAGAGTTATAGTCTGAATCCCGATATACATGCTAAAAGGTACAACTACCTTATTTTTGTTCATGAGTGTGTCTTCACCATAAAAGTCACTGTAATAACTCTCAGAGTTATTGTCTGAATCCAGGTATACATGCTAAAAGGTACAACTTCCTTAAGTTTTGTCCATGAGTGTATCTTCAATAAAGGTCACTGTAATATCTTTCAGAGTTATTGTCCGAATCCCGATATGCATGCTAAAAGGTACAACTTCCTTAAGTTTTGTCCATGAGTGTGTCTTCAATAAAGGTCACTGTAATATCTTTCAGAGTTATTGTCTGAATCCCGATAAACATGCTAAAAGGTACAACTTACTTAAGTTGTGTCCATGAGTGTGTCTTCAATAAAGATCACTGTAATATCTTTCAGAGTTATTGTCTGAATCCTGATATACATGCTAAAAGGTACAACTTCCTTAAGTTTTGTCCAAGAGTGTGTTTTCAATAAAGGTCACTGTAATATCTTTCAGAGTTATTGCCTGAAACCCGATATACATGCTAAAAGGTACAACTTCCTTAAGTTTTGTCCATGAGTATGTCTTCAATAAAGGTCACTGTAATATCTTTCAGAGTTATTGTCTGAATCCCGATCTACATACTAAAAAGTACAACTTCCTTAAGTTTTATTCATGAGTGTGTCTTCAAAAAGGTCACTGTAATATATTTCAGAGTTTTTGTCGTAATCCCGATCTACATACTAAAAGGTACAACTTTCTTAAGTTTTATCTATAAGTGTATGTTGACAATCAAATAAATAAGTTTTTCAGATATAGATTTTTATAATGTCGCAAAGTTCTTTCTTGTAGGAAGGTTTAATTTCTTCATTCTAAATAAAAAGTATGATTTCATTTAAAAATAACGATATTTTGAAATTCTGTCGAGACTGAACTGCAAGCCTATGGGTGGTAATCTCTATATATATGAAAGTCAATGTCTGTCTGTTTCGCGATAAACTCAAAAACTACTGAACCAATTGGTACCAAATTTTGCATGTCGCTTTTTATAAACCTGAGGAAAATTTCCGGCTACATTTTGATTAGTATTTTTGGCTATTTCTTTTTTTCATTTGAAGAACTTTTTTTTTTTTACGCGGAGTAATCCGGAATGGAATGAATACCCAAATATGGCCATTTTTATAAGCATCGGTGGTTCAGTGGTAGAATGCTCGCCTGCCACGCGGGCGGCCCGGGTTCGATTCCCGGCCGAGGCAATTTTTTTTTTTTTTTACAATTTTTAAAACTCATTTATATTATATAATCAAATACCTAAAAACACTCTAATATAATACACACACAATTTTTGCCATCACACACACTTTTTTCCTGTAGTTTATGTGTTACTTCTGAATTGCTATTCTATGGCACTTCTAATATTTATTATTGATGTACTTTCAGTATGAAGGAAATTGCAATCGGGGGAATTCTCGGGCGAAGCCGGGTCATACGTCTAGTATATATATAAAAGTCAGCGTATGTATGTTTGTCAACTATACACGTCCACAATACGTAACTAATCTGACTAAAATTTTAACAGTATATAAAGTAGAATCTGGAAAAACTCTTAGTGAAAATTTCAGGTCTCTATCCCGAATATCCGTCGTGTTATTTGCAAATTTGCTCTTTCGTTCGCGCCTCTAGCGGTGAAAATGGGGGGTAATACCAGCTGACCTAATGTACATGTAAAGTTTGGAGCGGAACGTTTCACAAGAGTGACATCCACGGCTCCAATTTATAATTGTAGCGAATAGTATTTGAATAGTCCTTTAAGTGTTACATCAAAATATACGTACCTAGGCTACCCGCTCACCCCTTCGATTTCTTTCACTCAAGTGGCCTTAAATTATAGAGGCAGGACCATGGCCGCGATGGGTGCTGTGGGGGAGATTATTCTGAAGTCCAAGCTCAAATCCTTCCATGCAAGTATGAGATTGTTGGATTCTATGATCTTGACAGTCCTACTCTATGCGGCTCCAATCTGGGCACATGATCAAGCCTCAATCTTAGATAGAATCCAGGATACCTTTCTCAGACGTTTTCTGTGCCTTCCAAGCTATACGCCGGGCTATATTTTGAGGGCCGAAACATGAAGGAACTCTCTTGATATCACAGTGAAAAAACTAACTTTAAAATTCTGGACTAGAATTCTGAAAATGGACGGCAGCAGGCTACCTTCAAATTGTTTAGCACATTTGTGGGACATTTCAATTTCTTCAAAACAGAATATCGGACTGGTAAAAAGTATAACAGAGCTACTTAATAACACCGGCTTCTCATGGCTTGTTGGAAGTACAGACTTCAATATTCTACAAAGATACATCCCCCTAATTATTAGAACGGCAACCGATCAGTCCTTGCAGCTGGATTATGTAAGAATAAGAAAATCAGTACTCTACTCTCACTATAAATACTTTCATTCATCACCTACAATGAAATGCTATCTGAATGACAATATCCCCCTAACCTTAAAGAGAATCATTGCACAAGTAAGAAGCCTTTTTGTAGTACAGAGAATTAACCATGTTTCACTACTGAAAACTAAGACCATAAAATGCACCTTATGCAACGGTGAATTTAGTCTCGATTTTCCACACTACATGTTCTACTGTACGGCAATGGAAGATGAAAGAGAAATTCTTCGTCAAGAGACCGGCTATAATAGCAATTCGCCTTATGTTTTAATGGCAAAAGTCGTAAAATCCAGACCCTTTGCATTCGCATTTTATAAATACTGGAAATCAGCTCAATCAAAATGTTTAGCACAGATACCGGATCCAACTCGATAATTGATCGAGATCTATAACCAATATTTGTATATAACTATGATGCTAATTTGTTATTTATTTATTTTGTCCTACCGGGAGAATCCTGTATGGCACGTGTGCCCAATAAAGGCTATTGTTGTTGTGTTGTTGTATTTGAATAAAAACATTTAATCGGGTAAAACCCGGGCGTTGCCCGGGTCATTCGGCTAGTATAATATATTTTTAGCTAAAATAAGTATTTTAATATGTTAAGCTCGTGTTAAAATGTAAATATGCAAATTCATTCATATATTAAAAACTGCACAAAAGTAAAGGTTGCAGACATCGCGGGCGAATGCTACGGTACGTCACGGGTGAGATTCTCACTTGGCTGGAACTAATTCTTGATTGCATGCATAACGGTTGCAACCTTCCATTCAATCACGACATATATATATATATATATATATATATATGTGCATGTGCCAGCCAGAAATAGATATTCACAATGGAGGACGCAGCGGCCGAGGTAGGTTTACAGTTTGAATTTGTTAACACTTGTATCTGTTATATATGTTCATTTAAATATTTCACTGAAACAACTTAATATTAACACATAAAATCCGGTTTAAAAGAGATCTATGACATAATAAAGAAGGGGTGAAATGTCGCTGGAATTTTATCTGAAGATCCCCGTTCCAGCAGATCTCTTTTTCCAATTCATTTCAATTTAAAGTCTTTTGTGTATGTCTGGTCTACCATTAGGGTTTCAAAACATAATATCCAAACTTATAACAAATGTTAATTCATACTATAGATATATTACTAAATACAACTATTTATAATCATATTATAAAATAAAAAAACCTTTAAAAATCTTAAAAAAAAAAAAGGATAAAATATAAAATCATAAAAAAAAATATATATATATACTAACAATCTTATCTACCTTCTTTATAAAACTCTTTTTTTTTTCCTTATTATTAGTTTGATTAAAAGTGCATGGTTCTGTCTTTCTCTCTTTTTTCTAACTATTATATATATTCTCTCTTCGATTATTCTATATATAGGATTAGAGTATGTCTGAATGACGTGTAAAAGCCGATGTAATAGACGTTACTTTGTTAATTTTTATTGTTATTAATTATAAATATATAATTAACTTGAGGATGTAGTAGAAGTAAAGGATTTTTTTTTTTCTCTCTCTATCTACAAATTAATAACATTTTACAAATTTTATAATTTGAATTTAAATGATCATAATAGTGAAGATAATCTTAATACAAAACTGGACTATAAAATTAAATAACTATTTATTATTATAATTAATTTAGATTTAGCTTGCTAATCTAATCAAATCTAACTGATATAAGTTATCATTATTATCAGTTTGCTCCTTAAGTTTTAAAATTAGAATCACTGTTATAATTTTGTTATATAGTTTCTACACTATATATATATATATATATATATATATATATATTGAGAAGAATTCATGAAGGTTAACTTAATTTTGAATATAAGAAAATATTATAATCAACCCAGGGAAAATTCTTGAAAATCCTTTTTTGAACTTGTACAAATTGTTTATCAAAATTGAATATTTAATTAACAGAAAGAGTTGTACCACGGGACAAAATTCAAAGATGAAAAGTATCTTACAAATCGATAACGTGCCATCTATGTACAACGAATGAAGACATTAAGACGCGAATGTTTCTTTTCACAAATACCTCAAACTTCTACTGTCCTTACTGTAATGAAAAAATATTGGGAGGGTTTGGCTCATCAGTGGTGAACCCTTCCAGCGGTTTCGCCTTTCAATCTACCAGACCGCTTCCTTAGAGCTCCAATACTGTTTTGAATCATTCTGCTTTTATATGCTGCAATGAAGGATTGAATCTTAGAAATGGTATTTGCGCAAATTATGTACATAAGCTTTTAGGATAGTAGAATTACATTCAAATATTTGCATCGAGCAATGCTCTTCCGCAAACAATATTGTATGTTGATGTATTTGTGAAAATAAACATTCGCGTCTTAATGTCTTCGTTCGAAAATTATCTTAATCAGTAAATAATTTAACAAGCTTTACCAGAAGTTTTACCTTTTGTGAAGGACATTGACTACTATGATGACAGTTGTGCTTATGTACAGCAAAAGCTAGAGAAGATTGCCATCAGTACTTTCAAATATGGTGAACGAAGAAATTCAATGACTCTTGAAAAATGGATAAATGTAACCTCTGAATGGATTCCATCCATTTTAGTCTCTAAAAATAGAATGGTTCAATGAGGCTATGTGTTGATATAATAGAGCCAAATTAAGATGTGATTCTGGATTCCTAATCAATCCCACTGATGGAGGACATTATTTCTTCACTGTATTGAAGAAATTCTTTCACAAACTTATATATATATATTCCAAGTATCACATCAGATCAGACTTAACACCAAAGTAAAAATATCACTGTCTTTTCAATACTTAAAATTTCGCAATTTCAAACTTATATCTATTCCAAGTATCACATCAGATCAGACTTGAAGTCTAAAGTAAAAATATCACTGTCTTTTTCAATACTTAAATATTTAAATATTTCAAACTTATATCTATTCCAAGTATCCAAGCAGTGATCTACATTTTCGGCGACTGGCTCCAGGATTCCACCGACGTGTCAAAGCCAAGACTTCCCTCCAAGATGACGATGTCCCTATAGACGTTACGACGACAAAGCCGCTCTTCACGCCGCAAGAAAAAGGACGCAAAGGTTCTAGGGACAAAGTTCCAAGACTTCGATGGAATCCTTGGCAGAAGCACGTCAGATCCATGTCAGTAACTACAAAAATTGCTAGCTGTGGGTCACAGCTCCCATAGGGAAGGAGCTGTGTAACAAATTATTTATTATTTTATGATGCATAGCGCGCCATCTGTTATGAATATTCGAAACTATTATAGACGCGTATGATTCTTTTAAAAATCAAACGATTTCTACTGCCCTTACTGCAATGGAAAAATTAAAGGGAGGGCCTGGCTCATCAGTGGTGAACCCTCCCAGCGGTTTCGCCAGTTCAATCTACCATGCCGCTGCTAAATCACTATAGAAGGAAGTTCCAAAAATGCAATATAACAGCGGTATGGTAGATTAAACTGGCAAAACGCTGGGAGGGTTCACCACTGATGAGCCAGGCTCTCCCTTTAATTTTTACTTTGCAGTAAGGGCAGTAGAATTGTTTAATTATCGAAAGAATCATACACGTCTATAATAGTTTCGAATATTTATTATTTTATTAGCAGAGTATTATTTGTTATGTTTATATTTTGCTGTACATTTCCCTCTTTTGCTTATCTTTTGTTTACCACTCATAGTTTGTTCATGTCTGAAATAAATTGTCTCATCACGAAGTTGGTCTTCCCTAATTTTCCACGTGGCTTTATTCACAACAGAGTGGCTCTCTATACACATACAATTTTACAATTATACACCAATATCTCACTCACAATACACACCCCTATACCACTCACAATTACACACCATTCTAGCACTCACAAGCGCACATAATTAATATCGTAGAGTTCTATTTTTTATTTAAAATTTGGGGAAGCCATTTTACCTCTGGCGATCTGATCAGCCCCTGACGTCATTAGTTCCTGCCAAGACAACCAACAGTAGATATGCCTAAGACCAATCGCCAGCTCGGCTAAAAAATGACCCATAGTCAAATCGTCATCGCTAAACCATGGCCCAGGTGGCATACCTATGGCCAGTTGTCGTGACAGGACAAGTTTTCACCAGGAGGTAGTCAGACCCGAGGTTCATAGAGGCTTCCCCGGCGGGCGCTGGGCCGGCAATGGCAACAATTGGTCGTTTCTAGGAACTCTATAGACTTTATACTCTATCTATCGAAGGATGAAGCAATCCGTGTCAGATACATCAATTATGAATCTTGGATCAAATTTATTTATTGATATCTTCCAGTGTTTCGACGTGGCCTCCCTTGTTGCCTCTGCTAGGAACATCCACTACAAACACTTTTCACTTGGAATTCTATCCACAACCTCGGATTATTGGAACAATAAAAAGTTTTGATTCAAGATATAGGCGATCTCTTCCTAATTTTTATATAAGAATGTTGAAATGAAACATTATTGTAGAATAAAATTTTTAAAATTGACTTGTTAATATAATGCCAGTTTATATAATGAAATCTGAAACTGAAGTACGATTTGTTAAATATTTTATATGAGAAGGAATCACCAGACATCTTGAAGAATGAATAAAGGTTTAGAGCGACGTGTTTATTTTATTTGTAGTATATAATCGGCAAGCTTTCGGACTTTGGCATACTTCAACAGGCTACTATCTAAGAAACTAGAAGATATATATACACACACATATATATATATATAGATATACAGATATATCTATATATGTCTGTGTGTACTCTATAGATTCAAAAACCATACATCCAATCGCCGTGAAATTTTGGGATATTATTAGGTATATCCCCGTGAAGGTTTTCGAAAAATACTTTCTTAAATATCTTGAATATCCTTAGAGTTATTTGCAGATTTGTAGATTTAAATCGCAAGCAGCGTCCCCTAGCGGGGGATAACAAGTTTTTTTATCTATGAGTTTTATTATCACTAAGTGTGTGTTTATTATCTTAAAGAATATTTATCAAAAGTAAGATTTTCTACCTATTAATTGCGCACAAGTCAAAGTTAGTTTTATCATTTATCTACAACATATATAGTGGGAGAATAGCTAAAATGATGATTTTGTAATGTAGAAAATTAGAAAGACAAAATTCAGAATGACGCGGCAATTTATTTGAGACAAGAATAATGATACAATTCCAAGGCAAGATACTATTCCTTTAACTTCCAATTACCGAGGGAACCAATTAATATTAATTTTATTCAACTTATCGAGTATTTTTCAAGGGACCTGGAAAAAATGTTCACTTTATCGAGAGATTCAAATTTACGAGTTTCAAATTATCAAAATATATCTATTATTTTTTAAATAAGTTTATTGAGAATTGTTTTAACAAATGTTCGTTAGACAAACCTTTACTCGGGTAAAACCCGGGCGAAGCCGGGTACATCCACTAGTTCTTTATATATACAAGTAAGCAAATTTGAAATAAAAAATCAGTACAGAATGGTATGGAGAAGAGTTTCTTGTAAGTTAATTATCATTATTATTATTACACAGCACTAACCAGGAGTCTAAGATAGCAAAAGTAAATATCTTTAAAATTTTACACAAATAAATTTACTGGCAATGCGCTTCTTTTAAATATCATCAAATATTATCTCTACAGACCTTACTGCAATGATATGAGTTATTGAATGAGAGGGCTTGGTAAAATTTTACACAAATAAATTTACTGGCAATGCGTTTCTTTTAAATAACATCAAATATTAACTCTACAGACCTTACTGCAATGATATAAGTTATTGAATGAGAGGGCTTGGTACATCAGTAGTGACCCCCTCTCAGCGGTTTCGCCAAATTAATCTCTAGACCGCTCTACTATTGTATTGGATTGGTTTGGAATATACCCTGTATTTTCTATGGTTAAAAGAAGCGCATTGCCAGTAAATTTATTAGTGTAAAATTTTAACGATAGATGATAATTAAATTTAATTTATAAAATCTCTGTTTACTTTTAGTTATTATTTATTGAAGTTGTAAACAAAAATATGTAAATATACTGACCATTCGTTACACTTTTCAGAGAAAAACTTGTAACCTTTTAACGAAACTATTTTAGACGCGTAATATTATTTTTAAAATAAAACAATTTCTACTGCCCTTACTGCAATGGAAAAATTATTGGGAGGGCCTGGCTCATCAGTGGTGAACCCTCCCAGCGGTTTCGCCAGTTTAATCTACCATACCGCTGTCATATTGCATTTTTGGAACTTCCTTTTATAGTGATACTGATGCTTTACTCTTCGAATGGGTATTTTAGATGAACTATGGACATAAGCTTTGAGGACAGTAGAATTACATACAATTATAAATATATAATATGCTTCGAGCAATCACTCTTCCGCAAATATCAATTTGTGTTTTTTATTCGTTGATAACAGATGGTGCGCTAGTGCATTGTAACCTTTTTGAAAAATAGTGTTATTACACCCATACCTCGCTTTGCGTCGGGGTTACGTTCCAAAAAAACACGACGCAAGGTGAAAATAAAATTTTGATGGCATGGCGCAATCAAAAACAAAGGTGTTGCCATATTTTAGGAAAATAATTTTTTAAAAAATTAAAGACTCGAATCCAAAACAAAGCAACTTCGAAAATCTAACGACGCACAGTGAAAATCAGTAAAAATTAAGCAGCGACGCAACTTCGAAAAAAACGCAAAGCGAGGTATTGGTGTATTATTATTTTGTTGAAAATTTGAGCTTTTTCCCCCCTTCTACAGTATTAAACATGATAACATTCGCATTTTCTACTTTTGTAGAAGAGCAGAATTTCTCGAAAAGAGCTCGACTAAATAAAATAAAAACTTACAAGAAACACTACACCTTACAATTTTGTACCTTTGATAATAATATAACGTAGAAATCAAGCCCGTCAATTAAGCCAGAATGACGAAAAGTGGAAAAAAAAGGAAAAACAAACCCACCTTGAATATCAAACAAGCCAGAAAAAACCTTCTCAAGAACAATATCCCCAAGGACCTGAGAATCCGGGCCCAACGACATCATTATAAATTATAATTGTAAATGAACAAACGGTAGATTTACACGGTAGATACGTTCCTGAGAAAAACGTGTAAATCGAGGGATAGGTGTAGATTAAACTGTCAAATCTGAATAGGTGTTCGCCCCCTCATGAATCAGAGCCTCCCAATATTATTTTCAACATAGGTAGTATAGAGTGGAATATCGCATTTTAGTATAGTGCGATAAAAACAAAAAAACTTATTTGGAAAACCGTGTAAAAGCGAAAACGTGTAAAACAAGTACCGTGTAAATCGGGGGATAGGTGTATTGTAAATATGATGATCTAGGTTGCTCTTTTTGAGCGGTGGCACCTAATAAATTTATTTGGAACTTGGAATTAGAAATCAAGCCTTGAAATATCTTAAGATGTGAAAGTATTTATTGATGACGTCAGTACGACCAGTCGACAATTATCAACAAAACTATCTACAGCTAGAGAATATTGAACAAACAAGCAAATAAATATTTTAAAAGATGATTTACAAATACAGAGTAATATATATTTTATATATAACTGTTAAATATTTTCATTGAATAATATTAAATTAAAATATACGAAAAACATGGTGAAGGAAGACGAGTTTCTTTTATTGATGCATAGGTGCAAGCTTTCGGGTAAAAACCCTTCAACAGGCGAGCCAAGAAGCGCGACTCATAAGAACTATGGTACAAATGGTACCTCTTGGCTCGCCTGTTGAAGGGTTTTTACCCGAAAGCTTGCACCTATTCATCAATAAAAGAAACTCGTCTTCCTTCACCATGTTTTTCGTCTAATTTCAATTCAGGAAGAATTGTTTATCTATATTGAATTAAATAATAAATTATTTCTTCGCCACAATATACAGGGGTAAATATACTTCTGAAGACATTCTAAATCGATTTTAATATTGTGACGTAGATAACTAAACAGATAAATAATTAAGCAACAGATTAATTTATTTATGACGTCAACACAACTAAATTTAAACTAACATATTATTTACAGCTAGAGAGAGAGATATATATTTATAATCCAGGTTCCTAGAGCACAGAAAGATAACTACCCTATAACTGAGCTTCGGGTGATTATCTATCCATATATATATATAATTGAATGTCTGTCTGTCTGTACTCTATAGATTCAAAAACCATACATCCAATTGCCGTGAAATTTTGGGATATTATTAGGTATATCCCCGGGAAGGTTTTTGAAAAATAATTTCTTGAATATCTTGAATATCCTTAGAGTTATTTGCAGATTTGTAGATTTAACTCGCAAGCAGCGCCCCCATTGCGACGATGATAACAATTTTTTTTATCTCTAAGTTTTATTATCACTAAGTTTATTATCTTAAAGATTATTTATCAAAAGTAAGATTTTCTACCTATTAATTGCGCACAAGTCAAAGTTAGTTTTATCATTTATCTACAACATATATATTGGGAGAATAGATGAAATGATGATTTTGTAATGTAGAAAATTAGGAAAGACAAAATTCAGGATGACACGGCAATTTATTTGAGACAAGAATAATGATACAATACGAAGGCAAGATACTATTCCTTTAACTTCCAATTACCGAGGGAACCAATTAATATTGATTTTATTCAACTTATCGAGTATTTTTCAAGGGACCGGGGGAAAATGTTCACTTTATCGAGAGATTCAAATTTACTAGTTTCAAATTATCAAATATATCTATTATTTTTTTAAAATAAGTTTATAGAGAATTGTTTTAACAAATGTTCGTTAGACAAACCTTTATTCGGGTAAAACCCGGGCGAAGCCAGGTACATCCGCTAGTCTAACTTATAAAAAAATCACACACAGCATGCTGAAAAAGTCTCGAAATCTATGAAAAAGAGCGCCTTTTTAAAGATTTTCCTAGGAAGAATTATCTTATTAACGTATAATTATAATAGGTAAAGAAAAAACAATAACTTTCTAAAAGTCGTAATGTGTCATATAATATGGGAATTAGATAGTAAAAAGGCATATATTGGATTGAATAAAAGATTTATTTTGCCAATATTTCGGTTGGCTGAACGCCAACCTTTATCGAGGCATTACATTGGTTGGCGTTCAGCCAGCCGAAATATTGGCAAATAAATATTTTATTCAATCCAATATATGCCTTTTTACTAATGATTTAAGTATGGATTGTTCTATTTTAAGAATAATAAAGAAATATATTAAAGATATCAATGATTAATCAAAATGACTTAAATGAGAAAAAATCAAAGAATCATTTAGCCGTTAAAACATGAAATGACATCGTTACATAGGTGAAGTTTGGATTTACTTAAATGCATATAACCATTAAAATACAATATAACCATTATGTTCAAACTGAATTTAAGAGGGTAAAAGTCTACAATGTAGATGTGTTTGTAAGGAGAGTTTTTTTAAGGTATCATAGTATACGCTAGGTGTTTGCCCAAGAAGGAAGCTCAAGATTTGTAAAGTCGAGAATAATGCTAAAATCAATTCAGAAAATTATCAGAGAGAAATACTATAGGCAATTTTTGAAGAAGAAATTCTTGATTTGCATTTAACTCAGAAGAGAATGAATCCATCAAGATATATATATATATCTAAAGAGACAAGGGTCGCCTCTCTCGTCAAAATAGACGTCTAAAACCAGACGCCATCTATTGACCGTCGCCGCAACTAGCGGCCTCGGGTCGGTGACAAAGCCACAACACCAGCTTTGGCAAACTGAAAAGTGTCCACCTAGAGACCATGGTTTCGGGCTAATGGCCCTCGTCAGTCTAGGGCGGACTTTATCTCTTTGGATCAATATCCTCCCGGCAAAATTTCCATCTATATTCTAGCCATAGATTCAGCCCAGCCACTTTGCCAGCTAAACACCTCTTTGGCAGATTGACAAGATTCCCCATTAGATTCCGTTTGTATCTCATGGAGTAAAGTCCGCCCTAGGCGGTTTATTTCGCCGGTTATCAATCTTTATTAAGGTAACAGAGGCAATTTTCGTAAAGATAGAGGCTGCCTGGCCAGCATTCATGATTCTTAAAATTAAAGATACTTCGGCCAGTAAATCTTTTTTATTATCTCGACGTTTCGCCAAAATTATTTTGTCCTCTTCAGGAGTAAATAAAATTAAAACATTTGGTAATATGTTTTACTCCTGACGAGGACAAAATATTTTTGTCGAAACGTTGAGATAAAAAAAAAGATTTATTGGCCGAAGTATCTTAATTTTAATAAGAGGCAATTTTGTTCATACTTAGTTATCTCGCGTGAGTTCAATAAATGTCACTGTAATATATTTCAGAGTTATTGTCTGAATCCCGATATACATACTAAAAGGTACAACTTCCTTATGTTTTGTCCATGAGTGTGTCTTCAATAAAGGTCACTGTAATATCTTTCAGAGTTATTGTCTGAATCCCGATATACATGTCAAAAGGTACAACTTCCTTATGTTTTGTCCATGAGTATGTCTTCAATAAAGGTTGCTGTAATATCTTTCAGAGTTATTGTCTGAATCCCGATATACACTGCGTGACATTGAAAATGGAACACCAAGAAATAGTGGCCAGAAAATTATGCAAATTTCAGGGTAGACGCGCCTAACCGAGTTATGCAAATGATGTAAAATGCGCAGCTCTCGTGCGCACATGGAGTAAGATATGAGGGAAGGAACTTGCAGAAAGGACAGTATTCGTGTCGTTATTTCTTCAAGGAAAATCATTGTAGAAATTTTGTTCTTGTGTCAAAAGACACGTGTAATAACAGAGAATGCCAGGTCATCCTAAACGGAGGCAGTTCAAGCAGACAGACGCTTTTACGAGGGGCATGGTGATCGGACTGAAAAGGGCAGGTTGGTCCATACGTCAAATCGCAGCTGATACACACCTTGGTGCGTCCACGGTGCACCGACTGTGGAGAAGATGGTTGGAACAAGGAAATGTGGCAATTTATAGGAATGTCGGTGCAACCAGAGTGACGTCAGCACGTGTGGATCGGCGTATCCTTCGACAAGCAGTGGCGGCCCCACAAGCCACTTGTACCGCCATCCTGCAACAAGTGCAAGACACCCTAGATCATTCCATCTCGACCAGAACCATTTCCCGTCGATTGGTTGCTAATGGCTTGCACTCATGCCGTCCGCTAAGAAGACTGCCATTGACCCCACCGAATAGGCGCCAACGTTTGGAATGGTGCCGGGCTAGATCGACGTGGATGACGGAATGGCACAGGGTCGTGTTCTCAGATGAGTCGCGTTTCTGCTTGTCCAGTGATAGTCGCCGTGTACGCGTGTGGCGTCGACGTGGAGAAAGGTCCAATCCGGCAGCAATTGTGGAACGCCCCACCGTGCGACAACGTGGAATCATGGTTTGGGGCGCAATCGCGTATGATTCCAGGTCACCTTTACTTCGTATTCAGGGCACTATGACGGCCCAACGATACGTTGATGATGTGCTGCGACCGGTGACACTCCCCTACTTTCAGGGGGTACCCAATGCCCTTTATCAGCAGGATAACGCCCGACCGCACACTGCTCGCATTAGCCAACAAGCTCTGCAAGATGTACAGATGCTTCCCTGGCCACCGTACTCTCCTGATCTCTCACCAATCGAGCACGTCTGGGACATCATTGGACGCCGTTTGCATGCCTTGCCACAGCCGCGTTTAGAAGACGAACTGTGCCAAATGGTTGAGAGGGAATGGAGAGCCATCCCTCAGGACGCCATCCGTACTCTGATTGACTCTCTACCTAGACGTGTTGCTGCGTGCATCGCCGTCCGCGGTGGTCCTACTTGCTACTAAGCCGACGCCGTTCTCGCTCTGTATTATGACTATCATTTTGAAATAAAGATCACTTATTGTTCGTCCCTGTCTCTCTCTGTCTGCCGAGTTTCATCACTTTCTGGCCACTATTTCTTGGTGTTCCATTTTCAATGTCACGCAGTGTACATGCTAAAAGGTAAAACTTCATTAAGTTTTGTCCATGAGTATGTCTTCAATAAAGGTTGCTGTAATATCTTTCAGAGTTATTGTCTGAATCCCGATATACATGCTGAAAGGTACAACTTCCATAAATTTTGTCCATGAGTGTGTCTTCAATAAAGGTCACTGTAATATCTTTCAGAGTTATTGTCTGAATCCCGATATACATGTCAAAAGGTACAACTTCCTTATGTTTTGTCCATGAGTATGTCTTCAATAAAGGTTGCTGTAATATCTTTCAGAGTTATTGCCTGAATCCCGATATACATGCTGAAAGGTACAACTTCCATAAATTTTGTCCATGAGTGTGTCTTCAATAAAGGTCACTGTAATATCTTTCAGAGTTATTGTCTGAATTACGATATACATGCTAAAAGGTACAACTTCCTTAAGTTT
Source organism: Cordylochernes scorpioides (assembly GCA_030710605.1). Classification (NCBI taxonomy): domain Eukaryota; kingdom Metazoa; phylum Arthropoda; class Arachnida; order Pseudoscorpiones; family Chernetidae; genus Cordylochernes; species Cordylochernes scorpioides. Next base: position 72,327,610 of record CP092863.1, on the reverse strand, counting down.
TGTCCATGAGTGTGTCTTCAATAAAGGTCACTGTAATATCTTTCAGAATTATTGTCTGAATTACGATATACATGCTAAAAGGTACAACTTCCTTAAGTTTTGTCCATGAGTGTGTCTTCAATAAAGGTCACTGTAATATATTTCAGAGTTATTGTGTGAATTACGATATACATGCTAAAAGAATGAGTATGTCCCACCGTACCATTACTTACCTGTAGCCAGGGTGTAATGATCAGGGAAAGTCTTGGTAACGAAAGGGTTGGATACACCCCGCGGGGCGTGAACCCCGGTCTCCGCCAGGTACCTGAAGCTATCCGGATGGAACCTGTCATAGTAGTCCCAACGGAAACCGTCGAAGGAGACCAGGAGGACCTGAGGCTTGGCATCTGTCAGGGCGGCCAGGAGAAGCAGCGGTAGGAGGGAGCGGAGCATTGTGACCGTAGCGCCGCCTATCTCCTACTGAACGTTATATAAGAGGCCACCGACATCACGTGGGTAGATTCCGTCGACAGCGTTTACTACATGTCAACCTTCAATGTTCTATGTACATCATAGAGTTTAGAACATGTAGCTGGAGAAGTGAAGCCATAGCCAAGGGATTTCAACGTTTGGCATAGCCATGACACCTTAAAAATATCTAAACATAATCTCATACAATAGAGTTATCATACGGTTCAGACAATGTATCAATAGTGGGAAAGTAAATTCAATATTGTTACACCAAGTTGCAGCTTTGCAGGGTCGTCGACCTTGGTTTCTTCCTTCTTGGTGTTATACACGTTTCCCGAGCGGGTTTCCATATTCAAAGCAAATAAATAAAAGTAAATAAAAGTAAATTACCTTTTAAAGTTATTGTGTTTATTTATTTGTTGTCTTCCTCGTAGATCGTGATCCGCAGTATTCCTCTTCGTCCTCTCTCGCTCCAATAACCAATCAATATATATGTACAATAACAATTACAAAAGGAATGAAACTATAAAAAGCAATGATGATAATCTAAATATTCTGTTTTAAATAAATATTAAATATCATAGAATATTTTGAATAAATGTAAGGCGCATTAAAATTGATGTAACAATATGTACAATAAATATTACAAAAGGAATGAAACTATAAAAAGGAATAAAAACTATAAAAAGGGATGATGATAAGCTAAATAATCTGTTTTAAATAAATATTAAATATCATAGAATATTTTGAATAAATGTAGGACGCATTAAAATTGATGTAACAATATGTAGATAATTTAAAACATCTTTATTGAATCCTAGTCAATTCCTAATCAATAGTTAAAACACAGCAATATGTGCAAATTTCTTCAGCAAGGAAGACTTCCCCATCTTGAGAGAGTCCTCCTCCAGACAAGGTTGAACACTCCTCAGTTCCACACCGAGGAAGTACCTATAGATGTGTGTCTTGGTAGACGTCAGGATGGCCAGGGTGTTATCGTCTAGGCCATGCCCGAAGATCCAGCTCGGCAGGTCAGGGGGGCGCTAGATGATGGTGAAGACCTCACTTATGCTTATTCACCACAAAGAAGGTATAAGAATTATGCCAATAGAATGTTCTATTAAAATAAAAACATAAATCCTCCAGGAAAAAGTTTCTTTAAAAAGATTTTTTTATTTATAAAAAATATCTCGAGCTTTCGGGCAAGTAAGCCCTTCTACGGGAGATAATGCTTTACATCCTTAATACGCCAATAAAATATGATTTAAAATTAAATAAAGTCCATTCACTGTTTACATTTGTGTTAAGGCATAATCAACGCGGGCTTCTGTTGCGCGTGCTTCACTTAGGAGTTATGGGCTGGGCTCAGGGAATATAATGTTATAAACTTCCGGAATATCTATTCTTCGTTAATGCTATTGAGCTTTCTGGATATGTGATGGATTATATTATACGTCTCTTAGAGAATGTTCCTTTAACAACACCATCCAAGATACTTATAAAGATCCCAAATTTAGCAGCATATCCTCAATACAGACCACACATTCAACTTACAACAAAGCCACAACACATTATACCAATATAAGAAATGAACAGCAGCGTCTTTTCTTAGAAGCCTCAATCCAACTCAACAGCATCAAACAGTACAATGTCAAATGAACAGTTCTAGTTTAAGCCAAATGGTTTCCAGTAAAGAAGAATATAAAATATTTAACAAATTCTGTATACTCTATCTCAAATACCGTGGACTTGAATTACATTAAGAATTGAAATTTCTAGTTTTAATTAGTATATTTGTACCACTGGTTTAGTGGTTGTAATTCTTAAGATATATTGGACTTTTGATAATATGTATGTAAATAATCTTTATTTCTTATATAATTTATTGCTCTAAAATGTAAATTTAAATAACTTTCACTCTCTCTCTCTAAAACTATAAATAATTTGTATATATATTTAAAAACTTTGTACATAAAATAGTTTAAAAATTTACATACAAATATCCACATAGGATATAGCGTGTGTTTTGTAATAAATAAAGAAATAAAATAAATAAACAGCATCAAAATTGACCTCTCTTCACAGTACCTTCACATATTTAATCAGAATAACACCCAATCTGTATTCCCCTTTCATAGACATCTCACTCACCTCCTATTCCTTGGGCTTTCTTCTTCCTTTCTTCTGTGCTAAAAAAACTCATAATTCTTTCCTTTTTTAGATTAATTTGTTCTTTATTCTTTTTCAAAATCCACAACAAACTGTCTAAAAATTTATTTTCACCAAAAAAAAACAAAATAATAATCAACAAAATTTTGTAAAATATTTGCACTTATTTTACTAATATATATATATGTCATAGTATATACTCTTCTAGGAATAATAAAGCCAACCTACAGACAACCCAGAGAGAGACGGGAGGGTAAAGTCCGGTCACTTAAGACACCAGCGACATTCTAAGGGACGACCACTGGGGCCTGTTACTTGGAACCTCGGGACTTTTAAGACAGTTGGGGATTGTGTGGCAGCCATTAAAAACACCAGGCAGCAGCAGCAGATCAACAAGGCCAGATCTGCAGCAGCATCCTTCGATCAGGGCTGCTTTATTGAATGGTGCTCGGATTTCGATCACCTGTGCTACATGAGGGCCTTGGAAGAGAAGCTGGGAAGGGGATCCGTTTTCCAGCTCATGAGAATGTCTGGCCACATGCTGGCCAGTCTGTCCAGTGTGGAGAAGGCCAAGCGCCTGATCGAGAATGGACTTACAATCGAAGACACCATCCTCAGAGTGTTCCCGTATAGGAAAAGGGCAGAAAAAATAATCATCGGGATCCTGCCCATCGCCGTTAAGGAGGAGGATCTAGTCGCAGCCCTGCAGCCATACTGCAGGGTCGTCTCTCTGGCCATCGAGATTGTCAACTGCGAGGGCTACTCCTGGGCCACAGGCAATAGAGAGGCCTTCATCCTCATGAATGATGGCATGAAGCTCCACCAGCTCCCTGGAAAAGTGGATATCAAGTCCAAGGGAGAAACAACACCTGCCTTCATCACGCACGGCGTGAAATGCAGCATGTGCCATCGCCAGGGACATCGGCGAGCCAGCTGCCCCAGGAGAGTCAGGGAGGAACGTCCCATTCATCAACAAACACCCAGGCAGGACCCAGCGCACCTTCCTCCTACCACTCAATCGCCATCCTCTGCAGCACTTACCGTGACTCCCCCAGCTGCATTTGGCAAGCCTCAGGAGACCCCCTCCAAAAATATCTCGGCTCCCGCGGCGTCCACTCCCGTCCAACCAACGCCTGCTACAAGCGTCGAAAAATCACCAGCGGGAAAAATGTCCTTCTCCAGCAAAATTAGCGAAACTAAATTAGCTGTTCCTACCCTGCCCCTCCCTCCTGTTCCCAGAGTGCAGGAAGAAAGCTCTCGGGAGGAAAAATAGCCGAAGAAAATATCCTTGGCTCTTGAGCAGCTGAAGCCAGTCCTTGAGCGACTCCCTGACACCATATTCAAGGACATTGAAACAGCGGGCGTAGGGAGAGGAAAAGTGATTCAGGCAATCACTAACAAAGGCCCTATGAAGGCGCTGCTCGCTGCCTTGAATCCCGAGAAGGCGGCCTGCCTGACTGACCTCACCACTAAGATGATATTCTTTTTAGAGGATAAGGCCTGCCACCTCTACAAGCAGCTCACCACCATCAGAGCTGCAGCTAATAGAAGGATTCATTGTACATAATTACATATATTTTATATTTCATATATCATTATCATCTTCTCTGTAAATTAGACATTTTCATTCATTAATTTGTGCGGATTGTGCACTTTGTGTATTGACGAGATGTCAATAAATCATGTTCAATTGTCAATTGTTTCTCTCTCTCTCTGGTTGCCTAGGTCCCTCTTTCAACTTGTGATGTGATTATTATCTTCCTACCTTATAATACCACATATATCTATCGTTTATGCTTTATAGATTCTTGTATTTGTATTACAGCCTATTGAAAGACGTTATTGTCGGAAAGTTTAACAAGCTAATATCTCTTTAATAAAAAAACTTGTTGCCGTTAGTTTTTTATCTATTCCTAACTATGTTAAACATCTTGTAAATAACTAAAATGGATTGTTTTGTGATTATTTATTTTATTGACAGAAAAAAAAATCGATTTTATCCAGTGACGGTATTCTATAATATATTTAAACTATGAATTTCTTCCTCATAATTCAAACATACTCCTTACAGAGATATATTTTTATTTAAAATTTAGGGTAATACAATATTAATATCGTTTTTTAAAAATAATTGTTATATATTGATTTCTATATCTCATTAGATTTTATAAATTTGTCTTTATATATTTGTATTGAAAAGAGATAAACGGGCGAAGATAAAAAAAAAATAGTTTAAAGTCGTTTCGATAGATGGCGTTGGTTTACCGTAGTGAGCACATCTTAGCGCGCTATAGTGGAGAAATGTGACCATGTTTCTTTATCTCTAAGAATTCCTGTTTTTCTGGAGTTATTATTATCATTATGAAGATAAATCTGTTAAAATCACGAATGGTACCCACTTTTCATGTGCATATGTAATTTATGTGGCATACACGCATGGATAAAACTTAAGAAAATGGGAAGTCTGTCGCAGGTGTCTTCAATAAAGGTCACTGTAATATCTTTCAGAGTTATTGTCTGAATCCCAATATACATGCTAAAAGGTACAACTTCCTTAAGTTTTGTCCATGAGTGGATATATCCCTAATATAATAATATGGTAGAAGACTGATCTTTTTCCACTATGGAACAATGTATAAGTAAATCTTAGTATCCAGCATTCTTTATGTCTTTATCGTCTCTACCATTCTACTACAGTAGAACCTCCATAAGAGGACCCTCTCGTTAGAGGATACCTCTCAATAAAAGACAATTTTAATTCACAAAATCACTACACAAACATACAGCTTTATTAAGATGATCGGTCTTATACAGATTCACCACAAAAAAAAAAGAAGCATAGACTCTACTCCAGACAGCACAGAACCCAACAACTGTTCTGAATATATACAAACACATACAGCTTTATTAAGACCACCAGTCTTATACAGATTCACCACAGGAAGGAAACATAGATGGAGCTCCTATACTCCAGGCAGAACAGAACCCAAGAATTGTTCTGAATATACACACACACATACAGCTTTATTAAGACCACCGGTCTTATACAGATTCACCAGAGAAAAGAAGAATAGATTGAACTTCTATATTCCAGGCTGCACAGAACCCAACAGCTTCCAGGTCCGACACATGTCCAGTGGCCACAAAATCCACCGTACATAAGTTAGCGTATTTCTCCTTTTTAATATTGATTTATTTATTTATTTATTACAAAACACACGCTATATCCTATGTGGATATTTGCATGTAAATGTTTAAACTATTTTATGTACATAGTTTATATATATATATACAAATTATTTATAGTTTTAGAGAGAGAGAGAGTGAAAGTTATTCAAATTTACATTTTAGAACAATAAATTATACAAGAAACAAAGATTATTTACATACATATCATCAAAAGTCCAATGTATATTTAGATTTACAACCACTAAACCAGTGGCACAAATAGACTAATTAAAACTAGAAATTTCAATTCTTAATGTAATTCAAGTCCACGGCATTTGAGATAGAGTCTACAAAACTTGTTAAATTTTCTATATTCTTCTTTACTGGAAACCATTTGGCTTAAACTAGAACTGTTCATTTGACATTGTACTCTCAAATCAGCAACAAGTGGGCACCGGATTAAAATATGCTCAGGGTTGTGATCTTCTTGGTCACATAAGCAGATTGAAGATTTTTTTTTTTTTAATATTGATAATCGACGTATATTTATACCTCTTTGTAACATATTCTAAATCGTTGTTTGAATCAGTATATTTTGCCAGAGTTTCTTTCATGGTCTTTTTCGCTATGTAACAATCATGATAAAACCAAAGGTTCGACATTGGGTTATCCATTTTTGTCTCAATTCGCAGTTTTTAACATTGAATTTTTGATATGCTTGTAAAATGACCTCTTTTTTAAAATCAATTTGCAGCTCTCCAGTAAGAGAACACCCCTCTCTAAAGGATTCTTTGGTCTCTATAACTCAGTGCTGTTCTTTACAGAGATTGTTCTAGTTCCCTTCCGTCTTAACTCCATTTCTTTAGAAAATGTTGAAATTTCGTTTGATTTATTATCAGTTGCAAATAAGACACGCAATATACATCTGGATAATTGCGCGTTAAACTATTTACAATAATTGTAGTAGAGTTGGTAACAGAATTATCAAAAAGAAAATAAACAATTAAGAAAAAAGAGCATTAAATAAACATATACATTAAACAAATAAGCAGCAACATAAGCAGATAGAAGAAATCGCAAGGTAGTTATTTATTTCGTCTGATTTGAAGTTTCTATCTTTCATCTTTTTCCACTGCAAATTCCCGATAACCATTCTGGTAATTTTAAATCTTCTCAGTATACATATCAAATTACTTCTATCTTCGTTATGCGTCGAAATTTTAGTTCTAATAGCTTATTGATATTTATCAAATATTAGCTGAATAATCCGGACAAGGATATTCGAGATTGAAGCCTGAATATTTTGACCATAAGTTTTTCCAGATTCTCAACTCTATATATAATATGTGGAAAAAAAATTATTTCAGGATGCCTGAATGACCAATTTTTTTGGTCGTTGAGGTATAGCTTGCACCACGCTGATGAGGGCCAACAGCCTTAAAAGCGTCCGTGGTTAGCTTTTCTTGATTAATCAAAAATGGGTATTTGGCCAATTCTGGAATAATTAAAAATCAACGAGAATAGTTGATATTTTTTCCGATAGATGGCGCAAGCCATCAGCAACTTTCAGTTGCACGATAAGGAGATGCCTTTTTCTTAATCTATATATACTGTTAAAACTTTCGAACCGAGGAACGCGAATTTGCCTCATTGCCGACGTTTTACATGTACATTAGGTCAGTTGGCATTCCCACCAACCCACTTATAGATAGACAAGAAGGGACAAGATCCTGGTGAACGCGAATTCGTGTCGGCCGCCGGTGATTTTATATTTAATTTTGAAAATCAAGGACACGAATTCGCGTCCTTTGAGCTTGATGCAAAATCAGAAAGGACACGAATTCGCATCCCTCAGGTCGAAAATGTTAAAAATTCAGCCAGATTAGTTACATATTGTAGACGTGTATAGCCGAAAAACATATATACATACATACATTGACTTATATACATATATATACAGTATATATAATAGAGAGAGAGAGATTGAGATTGAAACTACTTTATTTCAATGTCCATATAAGATTATATAAGGTTAAATAAGATTATATAATGATAAATATATGAATAAATAGATATAAATATATAAAATAATTGATAAATACATATATATATATAATATATACAAGTTCTTCATTGGTGGCGCCCACCACGGGAAAGACTCCGCCACCGATGGACTGCGAGAGTTCTTTCCCACAGAGTGGGCAGGTTGATGTGATGGCTGGTGTTACATAACTCAAGACCAAGATGGTACTTGTAGATGTAGAGAGAGATATTTTTATGTATTACTAGCCGAATGACTCGGGCAACGCCTGGGTTTTACCCGAGAGCACTTATTGCATCTACACCGTTATTACATCTTATGTAACTCTTGTGAAACGTCACGCTCCAACTCCCACACACACCAATCCTCGTTGCGCCGTGGTGGGGCTTCACATGAGCCATCCTCCCGCATCTGGACTCCACCCATCTTCCCCAACTTTACTTCTCTCAGTTACCGCAGTGAGGCGCTGGTTACGAGTGAAATAGGGAAAATTTGTTAATAACTCCAAGAATATTCGATATAGAAGCCTGAAAATTTGCCTATAAGTTTTTCCAGATTTAACTCTATATACTGTTAAAATTTCAGCCAGATTAGTTATGTATTGAGGACGTGTATAGCTAACAAACATATATACATTCATTACATACATACATACTTTTATTTTTGAAATTAGAGCAATCCATAAATAAATCTTTAATTAAAAAGGCATTTATTGGATCAAAATATCATTTATTTTACCAATATTTCAGTTGGCTGAACGCCAACCTTTATTAAGGTATTATAACATATTAATGTGTTATAACACCTTGATAACGGTTGGCGTTCAGCCAACTGAAATATTGGTAAAATAAATGATATTTTGATCCAATATATGCCCTTTTAATTAAAAATACTTTTATATAAAGAGATATTTTCATGTGGTATGGGGATATTTTCAGAGTTGTTTTGACCAAAATCTAGATGATCGATAAAACGGCGACAAATGCATTAGCCTAATGGAGATATTGAATCTTGTTTCTTCACCTTGAGGACGTTATCTTTGTCACACACGTCAACTTCTTAGAACAGACGTCATTCCTGTCTATCACGGATTTCTGAAGGAACGATCTTTAATTGTCTCAAATGGCGTCAACTTCATTAAAGGTTAACAAAACAAGTATATACAGTAGAACCTCCATTTAGCGGACACACCGCTAGCGGACACCTCTCTATAAAGGACAGTTTTCATTTGCAAAATTACCATTTTTACTATTTAGCAACTATCCGGTAAGAGGACACTTCTCCCTAAAGGACACTTTGGCTCTGCAATTAGATGTCTTTTACAAAGAGGTTCTACTGTATTTCAGAAATAAATTTTGTAACGTATTCAAATACTTTGTAAATATACATAGTGAACTATTAACTATTTTATTTGCTATTTTTTTCATAAAAAATTTAAAAATAATTTCAATTGACGTCTATTTTTTTTATAAACACTTTAAGTTTTGAAAAAAGAGCATCTCCTTATCGTGCAACTGAAAGTTGCTGATGGCTTGCGCATGGGTATTTGGCCAATTCTGGAATAATTAAAAATCAACGAGAATAGTTGATATTTATTCCGATAGATGGCGCAAGCCATCAGCAACTTTCAGTTGCACGATAAGGAGATGCTCTTTTTTCATAATTATGCACCTTATCCCAGTACAATATCATATTTGTACTATTTTTTTCACTTTAAGTTTTATCTATACGTATCTTGTTACTGTATAATGTTTGCAAATCTATTTTTCCAATTTGTCATGTAAATTTTCTTATAATAATTTTATGTGAATAGTAACCAAAATTGACTATATAAAAGAAGCTTGTTTTGATATGCATGTGGAATAAACTTTAGATAGAAAACTGCGCTTCGCGTGATTCCTGGTACCTATTTGACAAGGGAAATCCGTGACAATATATACATTTTTTCTCATTTTTATATTTAAACTCCGTATCATGTATATCATATACTTCATTAATATTTCTTTCCTCCAGCTATGGATTTGCATCTCTTAAATTATCCTCTATGATTATTATTTTTTCACAAATAGTTAAATTATTCATTTGCATGCTTTTTTCTATATTTATGTAAATAATATGTGTATATATATTCACTACAGCCATTAGTATCGTTCATAGTGTAGTTTTATCTTGCCTGTTGAAGGGCTTTTGCCCGAAAGCTTGCGTCATCGAAATAATTAAAGAAACTTGTCTTCTTTCATTTTGTTAATCGCTACAAAATATACAATCGATTTCTTTTCGTATATATAAATATTATTTAGAGATTGTACATAGAATATTAGCCCGTTGAAGAGCAGTATATATTTATCGAAAGATTGCAAATTTAAAAGAAACTTTTTACCTGATATTAATTTTTACTTATTCAAATATTCATTATAGCAAAAAAAAAACACCCTCAGTCAAAATTAAAGTGTAAAAACACAAGTATTTCTGTACTATTTCTTATAAATAGGTAAAAATTTCGGTATTTAACTCTAAAATCAGGATATATACTTGGCATATTAACCTTTATATTTTACACGTGTTATGTTTTCTGCGAGTTCCTTACCTAAATTTAGTAAGATAGACTTCATAATACCATATAATGCGGTTATGATTATAAAATGACGTTGAACAAGTTTTACCGCAAATGTTTCTTTTTACAGACCGAAAAACCATAATTTTAATTATTTTGAGGAGAAATAGCAACTACACCAATACCTCGCTTTGCGTCGTTTCGTTTTGCGTTTTTTTCGAAGTTGCGTCGCTGCTTAATTTTTACTGATTTTCACTGTGCGTCGTTAGATTTTCGAAGTTGCGTTGTTTTGGATTCGAGTCTTTAATTTTTTTTTTTTTTTTTTGAATTTTTTTTCCTAAAATATGGCAACACCTTTGTTGCGCCTTCACATATTTTCACTTTGCGTCGTGTTTTTTTGGAACGTAACCCCGACGCAAAGCGAGGTATGGGTGAATTCCTATCCTTACGGATGAAGTATGAAAGGATGAATTGTGAAGAGTAATGATGAATGGTAAAATAAAAGTGTCCAGGGATGGGAATCGAACCCACAGTGTTCCGCTTACCGGGCAGATGTCATGTCCACTAGCCTACCCTGGACATATTTTTCCGTTCGTAAATATTATATAAAGTTAATTTATAATACAAAATAATACGGTTTATGATTGTAGAACGACGTTTGACAATTATACCGCAAATGTTTCTTTTGAACGAAAAGTAGTAATTTATATTAAGGAGAAATAACGAATATTTCTATCCTTAGGGATGATGTATGAAAGGATGAATTGTGAAGAGTAAAGATGAACGGAAAAATAAAAGTGTCTAGGGATGGGAATAGTCGTTATTTCTCCTTAAAATAATTAAAATTACGATTTTTCGTTCTGTAAAAAGAAACATTTGCGGTAAAACTTGTTAAAAGTTGTTCTAGAGACTTTATTGTGTATAGGTGAGTAATGACTGAGAACCTTTCTCTTCTTCTTCTCTTCTTTCTCATCTCCACTCAATCATATTAGGGTATCAAGTTGTGACCCTTGATGGTGTCTGTTTGACAACCATCATGACTGGGTGAAGTAGAATGCGTCTGCCTTTGTCATTAAGACTGGGAGCACTACTCAGTGGCAGGCCAACTTAGCTCCAAAAGAAATGGCCGCCTCTGACATGAGGAACAGATGCCATGTGCAGCCGCTCCTAACATGGAGTACAAACGCTGCTCATCCTGTATCCCTGGATCAGGAGCCCTTACAGGGTACTATAAGCCGGACCAGCTGAGCCCAGGTTTTTTAGCAAGCTTGTTACTGCTCCCCCTCCTCCTTTTTCATCCGGGCTTGGGACCGGCAAAGGCGGAGAATCCAATTTGGTAATATTTAGTGTATTCTTGAATAGTTCTTTGATATCATCATCACATGGAGAACCTCCTAATGTTGGTAAATGTTTTTCAATGTCACTTCTAGACTACCTGAACTATCTATGAAAGGAAATTCACAAAGAATCCATTCTATATATTTTTTTAAATGGATGATAAGCTTTCTGAAAAGCAAGATTTCAAAGTTGGGAATGATGGGTTGACTTCAGCTGCTGGGGATGGCCATGTATCAGAGGGGTCAGGCACCAAAAACAGCATTCCTGTGTGGGGGGGAACAGAGTCTTGTTACATCTGCGGCAAGTAGAAGACGTGGCGACTTGTCTCCGGGCGTGTGGATGATCCTACAAGACGGTGCCAGGAGAGCCTGACATCGGAGCGGTCTACAAGACGGTGTAGCCCAAGCTGGACGTGTATAGTGTAAAGCAGAACGTCTCACAAGAGTGACATCCACGGCGCCAAGGATTCTTCTAACGGGGAGGTTAAAGGTAAGTCCCACTTCTACTCCTTGTACTCCTTCTGTTCAGTGCCACGTTTAATAAAGCGATAACTTTAGCTGCATCCCTTCGAACTCACGTGAAAATTGACCATTAAAACACTTTTATTGACAACTAGGCCAATATTTACATGATAAAAATATTAGGAAAGGATTATTTACAATGATGATGTTCTTCCCCACCGCGATAGGGTCCGCCTCCAGGCGATGACGGGGTCCTCGATGGCTTCGCCCAGCCCGACCTGCACGAAGTGTCGATAAATTCTTGATTTGGACGATGCGAGGATGTCCAGTCCACCAGGCCTGCCCCGAAGATTCCGGACTGGAGGTCAGGGGGTCTTCCGATGATTTCGAATTCACGCGTGTATCTTTGTGGCATCCTGATTAGACAAAGAACACGAAGAGCGTCTGGATACGACGCAATAATATTCACATTTATAAACTGATAGAAACCATTTATATATTTTTGATAAGTCAGATCTAAATGAATTCAAAGAGATATGTTCAGAGTTGCTAAATGTCACACTATCACATTTGTAAAATTCAAAGACACAGGAACACAAAAGAATATATTTTTTATTATTTTTCAAAAGGCTATTTGTTCCCATAATAAGGAATACATATTGTCATTTGTAAATAAAATTAACAAAAAAGGGGAAAGTATCCATTGTTGAAAAATGTGAAAATTGAGTAGAAGTTCAGTGTTACACTCATGGACAAAACTTTAGGAAGTTGTACCTTTCAGCATGTATATCGGTATTCAGACAATAACTCTGAAAGATATTACAGTGACCTTTATTGAAGACACACTCGTGGACAAAACTTAAGGAAGTTGTACCTTTCAGCATGTATATCGGTATTCAGACAATAACTCTGAAAGATATTACAGTGACCTTTATTGAAGATACACTCGTGGACAAAACTTAAGGAAGTTGTACCTTTTAGCATGTATATCGGGATTCAGACAATAACTCTGAAAGATATTACAGTGACCTTTATTGAAGATACACTCGTGGACAAAACTTAAGGAAGTTGTACCTTTCAGCATGTATATCGGTATTCAGACAATAACTCTGAAAGATATTACAGTGACCTTTATTGAAGATACACTCGTGGACAAAACTTAAGGAAGTTGTACCTTTTAGCATGTATATCGGGATTCAGACAATAACTCTGAAAGATATTACAGTGACCTTTATTGAATATACACTCGTGGACAAAACTTAAGGAAGTTGTACCTTTCAGCATGTATATCGGTATTCAGACAATAACTCTGAAAGATATTACAGTGACCTTTATTGAAGATACACTCGTGGACAAAACTTAAGGAAGTTGTACCTTTTAGCATGTATATCGGGATTCAGACAATAACTCTGAAAGATATTACAGTGACCTTTATTGAAGATACACTCGTGGACAAAACTTAAGGAAGTTGTACCTTTTAGCATGTATATCGGGATTCAGACAATAACTCTGAAAGATATTACAGTGACCTTTATTGAAGACACACTCATGGACAAAACTTAAGGAAGTTGTACCTTTTAGCATGTATATCGGGATTCAGACAATAACTCTGAAAGATATTACAGTGACCTTTATTGAAGATACACTCTTGGACAAAACTTAAGGAAGTTGTACCTTTTAGCATGTATATCGGGATTCAGACAATAACTTTCAAAGATATTACAGTGACCTTTATTGAAGACACAAGAGAAAACCAAGTATGAACAAAATTGCTTTAAAAAAAGACAACCGGCGATATCAAAATATGAAAATTCCTTAAGTTTTGTCCATGAGTGTATTCAAAATGAATTTTTAGGCCATTTTTCCCTGATTGCTGAGTATAAATGAGCATTTTAGAGATGACAAAAATACCATAAATTGGAATAAACATCAACTAAACGTTGATTTTATTATTTCAATGAGTATTAGACAAATAATCTTTCTTGATTCATGAAGAAAATCCATATATAAGCGTTTCGAGATCTTTGCTCGGTCTGGTACAAAATAAATCTTTTCGACTCTGAAAGAAGTGTCTAGATCAGGTGTCGGTAAACTGCGGTTCCCAAGCCACATGCGGCTCTTTGGATGTGAAGCTGTGGTTCTTTATATAGTTCCATATGTAAATATTATTTACGTGAGTACTATTTATTGTTGGCAAGAAAAAAATTGCGGCTTTTTGACTCTTCCGACTCAAAAGTCTTCTTGTTTCAAAATCACTTTATTAGGTATCGCTCAAAAAGATCAACCTAGTTTGTGATAAATTTGCAAATATAGAGAAAAAGAGATATGTAATTTTTTTTCTCTTTTATAAACTTAATACTCCATTTCAGTCATATTTTATGCTTCTCATTAATATTTCTTTCCTTCAGCTTTGGTTTTGCATCTCTTGAATTATCCTTTATGATTTTTATTTATTTTTTTACAAATAGTTAAATTGCTCATTTGCATGCCTTTTTCTATATTTATGTAAATTAATATGTGTATGTATATATTCACTACAGCCATCGGTGTCGTGCATAGTGTCGTTTCTATCTTGCCTGTTGAAGGGCTTTTACCCGAAAGCTTGCTCTAGTGCATCAATAAAAGAAACTCGTCTTCCTTCGCCATGTTTTTATCGTCTAGTTTATGATAATTACAACAATGATTAATATATGAAGGTTATTCACATATTAAACAAAATCTTAACGTGGGATTCAATCCCGGTTCATGGCTGTCGGGAATCGAGAGTGATACTTACTCGTCTCAAAAGTTTGCTGACCCCTTGGTCTAGATGTTTTTTTTTATTTATGAAAGAAGAAAAAGGATATTTCAAGGTCAAAAATTTAAAATTGCATATACTTTAGAATATTGTGATTTCAAATATACATTATATTTATCTCAATATATAAATCACAACAATGATATATTCTATATAGAATAATACAAAAAAAGAAACATCTTAAAGATAGAGTTGGTCTGGCTGGCATTCATATTTCTTAACAAACAGACACTTTGACTATTCAAAGTTTTATTTTCTTAATATTTTTTTCAACAAAAATCTTTTGTCTTCGTCAAGAGAAATAAGAACAAAGCATTTGGTAAGGCGAGAATAAATTTCAATGTCTTGCTAAATGCTTTATTTTTATTTCTCTTGAGGAAGAGACAAAATGATTTTTGTTGTTGTTGAAACGTTGATAAAATGAAACTTTATCTGTTCGAAGTGTTTATTTCTTAAGAAAAAGGAAACGTATATAACGATTGAAGACATTAAGATGCGAATGTTTCTTTTCATAAATAAATCAAACTTCTACTGTCCTTACTGCGGTGATAAAATATTGGGAGGGCTTAGCTCATTAGTGGTGAATCCTTCCAGCGGTTTCTCCAATTTAAGAGTATGGAACTGTATCGACTCATCCATTGATGAGCTCTACTCTTCCCCAGCAGACACCATCAACAAGCTTTACAAGCTTGATACCCTGATATGATTGAGTGGAGATAATAAAGAAGAAGACACATCCCCAGCAGACACCATCAACAAGCTCTACAAGCTTGATACCTTAATATGATTGAGTGGAGATAATAAAGAAGAAGACACATCCCCAGCAGACACCATCAACAAGCTCTACAAGCTAGATACCTTAATATGATTGAGTGGAGATAAGAAAGAAGACACATCCCCAGCAGACACCATCAACAAGCTCTACAAGCTTGATACCTTAATATGATTGAGTGGAGATAAGAAAGAAGAAGACACATCCCCAGCAGACACCATCAACAAGCTCTACAAGCTTGATGCCTTAATATGATTGAGTGGAGATAAGAAAGAAGAAGACACATCCCCAGCAGACACCATCAACAAGCTCTACAGGCTTGGTACCTTAATATGATTGAGTGGAGATAAGAAAGAAGAAGAAGAAGAGAGTAAGGACAGTAGAAGTTTGATTTATTTATGAAAAGAAACATTTCGGTCTTAATGTCTTCATTCGTTATATATAGATGGCGTATTATTGCTTTGTATTAAACATATTAGCGAAACATTTTAAAATATAGTTGAAAACACGATGTGCTATCAACATCAATAACTAGCTAAACTAGTTATTCCTTTGAGTATTTATTTTCTTGTTTCTGAAATCTCACACAATTTCTATGGTTTATCTATCAAATTTCGATAATATAGAAACTTAAAAACATGAAATCTTTGGTATACAGAGTTAGACGTAAGGTCTTTTAGATAAAATTGAGTTGTAAAATATATCAAAAAATATTTTTAAAATACAAATATATCAACAAATATAACAATTAAAATTACAAATATATTCTCACAATGAGTATCTTTTTTATTTGAAAAACGCTAGCTTTCAAGTGTTAATCGTTCTTCAACGGGTTTACTATAATATCGACTTTATCCCACCAGAAATATTTAGACGTAAGATATCTTAGATAAAATTGAGTTGTAAAATATATATAAAAATATTTTTAAAAATACAAATATATCAACAATTATTACAAATATTTTGTAAATATTTCTGGTGGGATAAAGTCAATAATATAGTAAGCCCGTTGAAGAGCGATTAACACTTGAAATCTAGCGTTTTTTAAATAAAAAAGATACTCATTGTGAGAATATATTTGTAATTTTAATACTTTTTTCACAATTTTATCATGAATAAAAATATAACAATCAACAATAAGAAAATCAAGTCTATGAAGTTAGGTTAAGCATTTGAGCGACGGCGTCTACAGAGCCGTTATTGGGAGCTGGTGTCAATCCCAATAGTTGACAAACCAGGGGGTAGATGTTGACAGTCTCGAATTTACGTGTAGAGTAGTGCTTCTTGAAGTGAGGACCTCTTGCGAAGAAGATGGGATTCATTGTAATTAGTTCATTAGAATAGCCATGTTCCCCTCCAACGTTGTTCATTCGTTCAGAGTCGAATACCTGCCACACAGATTCACCAAATATTGTCAATTCCAAAATAATTTGAGTCAAAAGGCAATCTGTCAAATAAGTTTATATAACTCCGCCTTTGCTGGTCTCAAGCCCGGATTAAAAAGGAGGAGTGGGAGCAGTAACAAGCTCGCTAAAAACCTGGGTTCAGCTGGCCTGGCTGATAGTACCCTGTAAGGGCTCCTAATCCAGGAATACAAGATGCGCTTCGTTTGTACTCCATGTTAGGAGTGGCTGCACATGGCATCTGTTCCTCTGTTAGAGGCAGCCATTTCTTTTTGAGCTAAGTCGGCCTGTCACTGAGTAGTGCTCCCTGGCTTAATGACAAAGGCAGACGCATTCTACTTCACCCAGTCATGATGTTTTTCAAGTCTCAAGCTCTACAACTTGATACCCTAATATGATTGAGTGGAGATAAGAAAGAAGAAGAAGAGTTAATATAAAAGGGCGTACCTGGATCTGTAAAAAAATAATAATAATAATTTTTTCTCAAAATATTTTTCGAGAGATTGCTCCCTCTTTATCACTCTGCAATAAATTGATAAAGAGGGAGCAATCTCTCGACGGAATATATTTGAGAAAAAAATGTTTTTTCTTCCACGGATCCAGGTCTTCATATAAATCCTAAATAATTGTTTTAAAATCTGGTAGGATATTCATATCTGTGGACCACTAGTTGTAACATGCTGTCGAGTAGAGGATGGCCCATAAATCCCGAATACATTGTAGTCGTGCAATCGCGCGAATCTGCAGCTTCTGCTGTGATCGTTCCTGTGAGAATTCAGTGATCACTGACTGACATCGTGAAAATCAAGAACGGTACTTGCTACAAGACTTGTTGAATACACCTATCCCCCGATTTACACGGTAGATACGTTTCTGAGAAAAACGTTTAAATCGAAAATTAAAAATTTTCACGAAATTTTTATGTGAAGAAATACAGACACAGTGTGCGTGTGCAGCAAGTTAGCACATAAGCTCGGGATTACTCGTGAGATGTGTACACAGCGCATGTGTTCAATCACAGTAGCATTTAGTATAGTGCAATAAAAACAAAAAAAAACTTATTTGGAAAACCGTGTAAAAGCGAAAACGTGTAAAACAAGTACCGTGTAAATCGGGGGATAGGTGTACTATGTTAAGTAAATATTTTAGTGAGATGCTCATTTCTGTGACCCATGAAAACACATCAGCGATTGTATAATAATACCTAATACATCAATAGTGCGGAATACCGCTCTAATTCTGCTTGCGATAAACAAAAATAGTTCCATTTTTAAAACAACCTAGCCCCTAAATTAATCTATTTTGACCTATCTGAACCTAACCTAGAATATTGATATACAGGGTGGCCCATAAGTCCTGAAAACCTTTTCTTTTATGAACAATATTAAAAGAAGAAAACTAAAATAAATAAAAAACTACAACTATTCTATTCTATGTGAAAAAAATAGTACAAATTTGATATTGTACTGGGATAAGGTGCATAAATTATGGAAAAAAGGCATCTCCTTATCGTGCAACTGAAAGTTGCTGATGGCTTACGCCATCTATCGGAATAAATATCAACTATATGATTAATCAAGAATGGGCAATTGGCTAATTCTGGAATAATTAGAAATCAACGAGAATAGTTGATATTTATTCAGATAGTTGGCGCAAGCCATCAGCAACTTTCAGTTGTACGATAAGGAGATGCCTTTTTCATAAAATATTTTATTCTAGTTTGCCTTTTAATTTTTAATTAAAAATATTTTTTTTCGGGATTTATGGGCCATCCTCTACTTGACAGCATGTTTCCACTAGTGGCCCACAGATATGAATATCCTACCAGATTTTAAAACAATTATTTTGGATTTATATAAAAGAGCTTACCTGGATCTGTGAAAGAAAAAATATTTTTTTCTCTAAATATTTCGTCGAAAGATTACATGCCTCATTGAAGAAATACTTATTTTTATAATCAATATAATTTGTTAAAAACTTCTTCAAAATTCTTATTAGGAGAATTGATAAATGGTTAGCTTACCTTCTGAACTAAATAGCCTTCATCTGGCATGATGAACATGGGCGGTACCCTCCTGTTGTTCTTGTAGTGGAAGCTTTCAGGGATCTCTTCTCTGCGGTAGACCGTCATGTTGAAGTTGGCTGCCTTCAGCGTATTGTAGACAAACTCTTCACGTCCAGGTTTGGGGTAGAAGGAAAAGTTGACACCTTCCTCTACTACACGTTCAATGTCTTCTTCCATGTCAACTCCACTCTGTGACATGTCAAAGACATGTTCTCTGTCATATATGACTTTTGTCATACCATGATCCGACATTACAAGAAGATCGGTTGTATTTAATAGATTCTTATCTTCAAGTTTATCAAGAAGTAATTTCAATGTTTTATCAACTCTTTCAATAGCGATTTCAACTTGTTTACTATCTGGACCATATCTATGGCCGGATTTATCTGGTTCATGGAAGTATAACATCACTAGATCATAATCATCTTCAAGCCATTGTATTGCCTGTTCTATACGTGCTTCAAATGTAACATTGATGTCATAGGTCTTGAAAGATGTAGCTGTAACATTACGGATTGTTGTCTCAGACCCTGGCCAGAAATAAACTCCGGATTTTTTTCCTTGAAGAACTGCTGTGATCCATAGGGGTTCTCCTCCATCCCACCATTTAGTATCCTTAGAAGACATGGTGAAGTATTCTTGGAATTCTGGGTCCCACATTTTGTTGCCGACAATTCCATGGGATTCTTCATAGAGTCCTATACACAAACGTCAACTTGTAACTCCATCTATATATTATTACAAAACGACATTTAGCAATTATCCCGCATGTGTTTCTTTTGAACGAAAAATCGAAATTTATTTTAAGGAGAAATAACGATTATTTCTAACCTTAGGGATGAAGTATGATAGGATGAATTGTGAAGGGCAATGACACTGGACACTTTATTTTTCCGTTTATTATAACTCTTCACAATTCATCCTTTCATACTTCATTCCTAAGGTTATAAATAATCGTTATTTCTCCTTAAAAATAAATTTCGATTTTTTCGTTCAAAAGAAACACATGCGGGATAATTGCTAAATGTGGTTTTACAATCATAAGCCGCATTATATTGTATTATATATTATTACAAATTATTTTATTTTTATTTTATTTTATTTCAATATAAAACGCTATGTCCTCCTAATGACACTTGCGTTGTCATATATGTATGCCTCTTCATTTTTCTATACATATATATTATGATGCATTAGCGCGCCATCTGTTATCAAAATTCGAAACTATTATAGACGCGTATGATTCTTTTTTAAAATTGAACAATTTCTTCTGCCCTTACTGGAATGGAAAAATTAATGGGAGGGTCTGGCTCATCGGTGGTTTTAGGCCGTGAATAGAAGAGTCATATGATATTAACAATGAGAAAGAGAGAAAAAAGAACTGTGTACAAAAGAAAGAAGTGTCTGGCAATATGTACAATCAACGTAATATTGAGTTAATTATAACAACAATAATGAATCCCGATATACATGCTAAAAGGTACAACTTCCTTAAGTTTTGTCCATGAGTGTGTCTTCAATAAAGGTTACTGTAATATTTTTCATAGTTATTGTCTGAATCCCGATATACATGCTAAAAGGTACAACTTCCTTAAGTTTTGTCCATGAGTGTAGAGTTCAGAGCGCATCAAAATTCTGGAAGAAAATGGTACCTTTAGGCATAGGAGGAGTACAAATGAAGAAAAATCAATGATAAAATGAAATTTTTGAAATATTGAATTACATTCCTCTGAATCATACAACTACATTTTTCATAACTTTTTATCAGGCTATGACTCTAAATTGGATGGAGAATTCAAGATTTCGGAAATTGCTGTTGAAATCTCCAGGATTAAAGGAAATAAAACACAGGACGTTGATAATATACCTAATGAAGCAATGAATACTTTACCAGGAGAAAAATTGCATAAAATATAAATTCAAAACTCTTTTCCCATCCATACTGAAAAGGTATTGTAGTTTTGTAGACTTTCTACAAGTTCTCTATAAACAAACGTCAGTAGATGAGTGGGTAACACCCTCGATTCCCGACAGCCATGAACCAGGATTGAATCCCGTGTTAACATTTTGTTTAATATGTGAATAACCTTCATATATTATTCATTGTTGTAAATATCATAAACTAGGTTGTTCTTTTTGAGCGGTATCTAATAAAGTGATTTTGGAACCGATTCAAGTTCACTCATTTAACTACAATTTCACTTTCAAATTATATTTTAATATTGTCCTAATTAGGTTTTCTGCATGTATAATCTTGATAATTATTATCATTAAATGTAAATTGTCATTCCTTTTTTAATTATTTTCTCGCAGACTAATGACGAATTCATTTATAAAACTTTACACTTTAATAAATGTTCCTGAGCGTGTATGAATTGGAATATATTCTGTTCTCTTATCTAACACTATAAAGGAATTATCTCCTGGTATACGACATTTCATGAATCAATAGGGACACAAGCGTAGAAAATAATAAAAATATCCACTCATGTGCAAAACTTAAGGAAGTTGTACCTTTTACCATGTATATCGGGATTTATACAATAACTCTGAAAGATATTACAGTGATCTATATTGAAGACACACTCATGGACAAAACTTAAGGAAGTTGTACCTTTCAGCGTGTATATCGGGATTCAGACAATAACTCTGAAAGGTATTACGATGATCTTTATTGAAGATACACTCATAGACAAAACTTAAGGAAGTTGTACCTTTTACCATGTATATCGGGATTCAGACAATAACTCTGAAAGATATTACAGTGACCTTTATTGGAGACATACTCATGGACAAAACTTAAGGAAGCTGTACCTTTTAGCATGTATATCGGGATTCAGACAATAACTCTGAAAGATATTACAGTGACCTTTATTGAAGACACACGAGATAACCAAGTGTGAACAAAATTGCCTCTGTATTTTTCTTTTAAAAAATAGATAATTGACGACATCAAAATATAAAACTTCCTTAAGTTTTGTCTATCAATGTATATAAATATCTAAACCAATTAATGTTTTTCAGCAAAAACGTTCCCATTTTAAAACGTTAATTATCTAGTTTCGAAGATTATGTGTTGGTTGGAAGTTGATTCAGAAAAAGTCTAACCACATCAACCAATGATTTATTTAACTCCTGATGTTTCATTCTACTGAGTATTCTGTGGACTCTTTGATTATGGACGCTTATTTTAGCAAAAAAAAAATTGATATAGTTTAAATCAGACAAAAATAGCCTAAAATAAAGTGAAATAAATTAAAATTATTAAATTAAATTTAATTGCCATCTATCGTTAAAATTTTACACAAATAAATTTACTGACAATACGTTTCTTTTAAATATCATCAAATATTTTTCTCTACAGACCTTACTGCAATGATATGAGTTATTGAATGAGTTCACTATTGATAAGTCAAGCCCTCTCATTCAATAACTTATATCATTGCAGTAAGGTCTGTAGAGATAATATTTGATGATATTTAAAAGAAACGAATTGCCAGTAAATTTATTTGTGTAAAATAAATTAAAAGAATGATAAAAATGGTCAGTTGGGGTTTACATCTAATTGTTTGATACTTTTTTTCAAAGAGTTGAAGTTACAATGTCTGTGAACAATACACAAAGAGCTATTGGGTCATTTATTATAGTGTTCTATTATTGTATTCTTTATTTACTGATACGTTGTCACAATCATTGGATGAATGCTAAGGTTCGCTCTGATGGGTTTACAATATCTGTGGAACTTGTCAACTTCTATGGAAGATGACAAAAGAAAGACCATGTAAAAATAACATTGCCAACATCCTGATACCATTGTCAACATTCAATTTGCTGTCTATTGTGGTAGTTGTTATGTAATTATCTGGACTTTTCTCGGCCTATATTGACCATCTCTCTGGCTTTATATAATGTCCTGTAAATACAGTAGAATTTCCCTATAGCGGATACCTCTCTACAATGGACAGTTTTCATTTGCAAATTACCATTTTTACTATTTAGCAACTCTCCGATAAGAGGACACCTCTCCCCAAAGGACAGTTTTCATTTGCAAAATAACCATTTTTACTATTTAGCAACTTTCCGGTAAAAGGACACCTCTCCCTAAAGGACAGTTTTCATTTGCAAAATTACCATTTGTACTATTTAGCAACTCTCCGGTAAGAGGACACCTCTCCCTAAAGGACAGTTTTCAATATTGAAAAATTACCATTTTACTATTTAGAAACTCTCCAATAAGAGGACACCTCTCTCTAAAGGACAGTTTTCAATATTGAAAAATTAACATTTTTACTATTTAACAACTCTCCGATAAGAGGACACCTCTCCCTAAAGGACAGTTTTCATTTGCAAAATTACAATATTTACTATTTAGCAACTTTCCAGTAATATGACACCTCTCCCTGAAAGACAGTTTTCAATATTGAAAAATTACCATTTTTACTATTTAACAACTCTCCGGTAAGAGGACACTTCTCTCTAAAGGACAGTTTTCATTCGCAAAATTACCTTTTTTACTATTTAGAAACTCTCTGGTAAGGGGACATCTCTCACTGAAGGACATTTTTCCTTTGCAAAATTACCATTTTTACTATTTAGCAACTCTCCGATTAGAGGACACCTCTCCCTAAAGGACAGTTTTCATTTGCAAAATTACCATTTTTACTATTTAGAAACATTCCGATAAGAGGACACCTCTCTCTAAAGGAGAGTTTTCATCTGTAAAATTACCATTTTTACTATTCAACAACTCTCCGGTAAGAGGATACTTCTCTCTAAAGGACAGTTTTAATTTGCAAAATTACCATTTTTACTATTTAGAAACATTCCGATAAGAGGACACCTCTCTCTAAAGGAGAGTTTTCATCTGCAAAATTACCATTTTTACTATTCAACAACTCTCCGGTAAGAGGATACTTCTCTCTAAAGGACACTTTGGCTTTGTAATTAGGTGTCCATTACAGGTAGTAGATAGTGGATATTGCTGCTGCTGTGTTGGAGATGCATGGAGACATCTGAGACTCTTCTTTGGACACGACAACAACAACATTACAGGTAGTTCTACTGTGTATATAATATGTGAAATATTAAAGGCTGCGCCTCTACTTTATATAAAATATATTGATCAGTGTTTTACTAATTTAAAACACAAAAAGATTAGTAGATATGTAAATATATTGTTGCACCAAGTTGCAGCTTTACAGTCGACCATGGTTTCTTCCTTCTTGGTGTTATACACGTTTCCCGAGCGTGTTTCCATATTCAAATCAAATAAATAAAAGCAAAAGTAAATAAATAAAAGTAAATAAAAATAAATTACATTTCAAAGTTATTGCGTTTATTTATTCGTTGTCTTCCTCGTAGGTCGTGATCCGCAGTCTCCCTCTAGGTCCTTTCTCGCTCCAATAACCAATCAAGATATATGTACAATAAATATTACAAAAAGAATGAAACTATAAAAAGGAATTATGATAATCTAAATATTGTTTTAAATAAATATTAAATACCATTGAATATTTTGAATAAATGTAAGGCGCATTAAAATTGATGTAGCAATATATGCCATTGAAAATGTTTAACCTGTCATTTTTCTTGGTGTTTTCAAGAATAGCACCTGAAGAAAAATGAGATGTGTAGACGCGAAAGTATCACCATGGTATCTATATCTACAGAGTGTGATTCTGGCATCTATCTAGCCATGTTTATCATGCCAGGAACTGGGCAATATTTGTGGTGGGCAGTGTTCCACACGTCAGCAGGGCGTGACCATAGCTATCGTGTTTGCGGTGCGATGGACTCAATACCTGACAGTCAGCTTTTTGTCACGCTCACCATGACACCTTCACATCTTGGAGACATTTGTCCTTGCTGCCTTGTTAGATTCACTGTTTACATTCATAGACAAAACACCTAACACCTTGGAAGAAGGAGAATCTAGCTCGTTTATGTATCGTAGCACTACAAATATATACACTCATGGACAGAACTTGAGGAAGTTGTACCTTTCAGCATGTATATCGGGATTCAGACAATAACTCTAAAAGATATTACAGTGACCTTTATTGAAGACACACTCATGGACAAAACTTAAGGAAGTTGTACCTTTCAGCATGTATATCGGGATTCAGACAATAACTCTAAAAGATATTACAGTGACCTTTATTGAAGACACACTCATGGACAAAACTTAAGGAAGTTGTACCTTTCAGCATGTATATCGGGATTCAGACAATAACTCTAAAAGATATTACAGTGACCTTTATTGAAGACACACTCATGGACAAAACTTAAGGAAGTTGTACCTTTCAGCATGTATATCGGGATTCAGACAATAACTCTAAAAGATATTACAGTGACCTTTATTGAAGACACACTCATGGACAAAACTTAAGGAAGTTGTACCTTTTAGCATGTATATCGGGATTCAGACAATAACTCTAAAAGATATTACAGTGACCTTTATTGAAGACACACTCATGGACAAAACTTAAGGAAGTTGTACCTTTTAGCATGTATATCGGGATTCAGACAATAACTCTAAAAGATATTACAGTGACCTTTATTGAAGACACACTCATGGACAAAACTTAAGGAAGTTGTACCTTTTAGCATGTATATCGGGATTCAGACAATAACTCTAAAAGATATTACAGTGACCTTTATTGAAGACACACTCATGGACAAAACTTAAGGAAGTTGTACCTTTTAGCATGTATATCGGGATTCAGACAATAACTCTAAAAGATATTACAGTGACCTTTATTGAAGACACACTCATGGACAAAACTTAAGGAAGTTGTACCTTTTAGCATGTATATCGGGATTCAGACAATAACTCTAAAAGATATTACAGTGACCTTTATTGAAGACACACTCATGGACAAAACTTAAGGAAGTTGTACCTTTCAGCATGTATATCGGGATTCAGACAATAACTCTAAAAGATATTACAGTGACCTTTATTGAAGACACACTCATGGACAAAACTTAAGGAAGTTGTACCTTTTAGCATGTATATCGGGATTCAGACAATAACTCTAAAAGATATTACAGTGACCTTTATTGAAGACACACTCATGGACAAAACTTAAGGAAGTTGTACCTTTTAGCATGTATATCGGGATTCAGACAATAACTCTAAAAGATATTACAGTGACCTTTATTGAAGACACACTCATGGACAAAACTTAAGGAAGTTGTACCTTTCAGCATGTATATCGGGATTCAGACAATAACTCTAAAAGATATTACAGTGACCTTTATTGAAGACACACTCATGGACAAAACTTAAGGAAGTTGTACCTTTCCGCATGTATATCGGGATTCAGACAATAACTCTAAAAGATATTACAGTGACCTTTATTGAAGACACACTCATGGACAAAACTTAAGGAAGTTGTACCTTTCAGCATGTATATCGGGATTCAGACAATAACTCTAAAAGATATTACAGTGACCTTTATTGAAGACACACTCATGGACAAAACTTAAGGAAGTTGTACCTTTCAGCATGTATATCGGGATTCAGACAATAACTCTAAAAGATATTACAGTGACCTTTATTGAAGACACACTCATGGACAAAACTTAAGGAAGTTGTACCTTTCAGCATGTATATCGGGATTCAGACAATAACTCTAAAAGATATTACAGTGACCTTTATTGAAGACACACTCATGGACAAAACTTAAGGAAGTTGTACCTTTCAGCATGTATATCGGGATTCAGACAATAACTCTAAAAGATATTACAGTGACCTTTATTGAAGACACACTCATGGACAAAACTTAAGGAAGTTGTACCTTTCAGCATGTATATCGGGATTCAGACAATAACTCTAAAAGATATTACAGTGACCTTTATTGAAGACACACTCATGGACAAAACTTAAGGAAGTTGTACCTTTCAGCATGTATATCGGGATTCAGACAATAACTCTAAAAGATATTACAGTGATCTTTATTGAAGACACACTCATGGACAAAACTTAAGGAAGTTGTACCTTTCAGCATGTATATCGGGATTCAGACAATAACTCTAAAAGATATTACAGTGATCTTTATTGAAGACACACTCATGGACAAAACTTAAGGAAGTTGTACCTTTTAGCATGTATATAGGGATTCAGACAATAACTCTGAAAGATATTACAGTGACCTTTATTGAAGACTACGGTGATTCTTTTTTACCAACCTAATTTCAGAAAATGCTGAAAATAAGATGCATATGGACTTTCCATCGATTTAAAAAAGAGTAGAACATTTTCTTTTCAAAAGAGTTTACATCCTCTTGCCCGTCCGGCTGAAATTTCCAACCAAAAAAACAAAAAATAGTTTGGAAAATTTGCCGGGATGAAATTGATCCATAGAAGCATAGTTCGCCTCTTCCGTCAAAATAAACGTCAAAAATTGACGTCATCTATTGACCGACGCCGCAAACTAGCGGTCTTAGGTCGATAACAAAGCCACAACACCAGCTTTGGAAAACTAAGAAACGTCCACCTAGAGATCATGGTTTCGGGCTAATGGCCCTCGTCAGTCTAAGGCGAATTTTATTCCATGAGATCCAAACGGGATCTAATGGAATCTTCACAATTTGCCAAAGAGGTGTTTAGCTGACAAAGTGGCTAGGCCAAATTTATGGCCAAACTATAGATGGAAAATTTTCCAGGAGGAAATTGATCCATAGAAGCATAGGTCAGCACTCATGTCAAAATAAACGTTAAAACTATAGATGTCATCTATTGATGTTTAATTTAACGGGAGAGGCGCCCTATGCTTCTATATAAAATAGTGTATTAAATCTATTAAACCTTTTAATAATATGAATTCTATAAAGAAAAGGTATCAAAGAATTTTCTACCGACTGTTTTTTAGATTTCTCTTTTGCACATACATCAAGATTACTATATACTCTAGGCAGTCAAATGGCAAAGTTTGTTATTGCTGAGCTAATCAGTTTTTTCTTATCACAGCCGAGATTGCCTTCCAAAATGAAGTGTTTGATAACCAGATGACCTTGATTACCTCCGTTCTGAAACTTTAAAAATTACTTGTGAACGTTCTGTCATGTCGAGAAGAAGATTTTAACTATTAATAGTTAATATAATACTATTATATTGTTAAATAATGTTTAAAATACATAGATTATATTACAATATAATACACTGCGGCCTATGATTGTAAAGCGACACTTAAAGTTACACCGCATGAGTTTCTTTTAACGAAAAATCAAAATTTTATTTCAATGTGAAATATTTACTATTTCTAACCTTTTTGGATGAGGTATGAAAGGATGAATTATGAAGAGTAATGACGAACGGAAAAATAAAAGTGTCCAGGGATGGGAACCGAACCCACAATGTTCCGATTATCCGTTCCCATCCCTGGACACTTTTATTTTTCCGTTCGTCATTACTCTTCATAATTCATCCTTTCATACCGCATCCAAAAAGGTTAGAAATAGTCGATATTTCACCTTGAAATAAAATTTTGATTTTTCGTTAAAAGCAACTCATGCGGTGTAACTTCAAGTGTTGTTTTATAGATTATATTGTTACATGGATGACAAGGCCAAGATACCATAGTAAAGTTGGGGAAGGAGGGGTGGACTCCAGCTGCCCTCGCTGCCATGTAGCAGGCGCCTGTGTAGTTCCATTAATGTGAATGTAAGAATGAGGCATAGTTTCTGATGTAGATTGATCTACATATTGAATGTTTTATCTACATATTGTACTGCTGTATACAATATTCCAACGAGTACTTCAATACTCAAACACAAAGCTTTTATTTGAGACACCAATATTATACTATATACACGTATATCTGTGATGCGATAAGAAGAAAAATAAACCAACTCTTTAAATCAAAACAGTGGAAATGGCTACATGATAATGCCCCTGCTCATAGAGCCATTATTGTTCAAGACTATTTAGCCAAACACTCTGTATCTGTCTTGCCGCATCCTCCTTACTCTCCTGATATCGCTCCATGTGATTTCTTCTTCTTTCCAAAACTTAAAATGACGTTAAAAGGGAGGCCATTTTCATCGTCATCAGAACTGATTGAAAATGCGACGGTGGAGATAAACAAGCTTAGAAAAATTGACTTTGAACTAGCATTTCAACAGCTTTTTTCACGCTTGAAAAAAATGTGTAGATAACCAAGGCTCCTACTTTGAAAATTTGATGTTTAAATTACTATACTATGAATAAATATATTTTTTTTTTAAAGTTCGGGAACTTTTTGATACTACCTTGTACATCTCATTGCAGGCTTACAACGATATCCTCACAATCACCATCCTGTAGTGGAGGTGAAAACGATGAATCTAAGTTCTTTTTCCTACTTACTGCTTTGTAAAAGTTTTCATATCACATACACACAAAGCCTTTATTAAGACACCAGTCAGATTCTCCTCTCTCATACAACGATATTCTCACGTTTATCAATCACCATCATGTAGTGGAGGAGAAAACGATGAATCTAAGTTCTTTTTCCTACTTACTGCTTTGTAAAAGTTTTCATATCACATACACACAAAGCCTTTATTAAGACACCAGTCAGATTCTCCTCTCTCATTGCCGGCTTACAACAATATTCTCACAATCACCATCATGTAGTGGAGGAACTTACTGTAAAAGTTATATAGGGACAACCATTGATATGGAGCTGGTACTTTGTACTGAGGTAACTGTCGTTTGTCGTCTTTCTTTCTTCGTTAATATACTGACACACAAAGATGTAATGAGATATTTCAATTTCTATATTTTCTTTGCAAAGATGACATACTGTATCCTCCTTACTAAAGATTTTGGTTTTCCTGAAAAACAGTATAATACAACAGTACTCCACGTAGAGTATAACACCAGTTCGATGTACATCTATAGGCAGATACTTCGTTTAGAAGTTTGGGTTGGTACAAAAATGTTAGTACGGTGCATCTAAGAAATATTACACTTTATACAGTTTCTCTTTTTCTCTCGCTTAAATTGTACTTCTTTTTGACATGTTTAATTGCTTCGGGTTCCACAATATATAAGGTTTTCCTAAAAGTTCGTGTTTTTTCTTCAAACGTTGTTTTCATATTACTTAGCGAATAATATTATTACGGCGAATACATAATAATACATAATACAAAGATATTATACATAACGATGAATAAAATTGGTATTTCAAGTGTTTACGAACTTTTTAGACAACCTTGTACAATAGTATGGGTTTCCGCTTGGTCACTTACCGGTAACAAGGGTGTAGTGATCAGGGAAAGTCTTGGTAACGAAAGGATTGGCTACACCCCGCGGGGCGTGAACCCCGGTCTCCGCCAGGAACCTGAAGCTATCCGGATGGAACCTGTCATAGTAGTCCCAACGGAAACCGTCGAAGGAGACCAGGAGGACCTGAGGCTTGGCTCCTGTCAGAGCGGCCAGGAGAAGCAGCGGTAGGAGGGAGCGGAGCATTGTGACCGTAGCGCCGCCTAGTTCCTATTGGACGTTATATAGCAAGTCACCAACGTCACGTGATTGGTTCTACCCCATTGTCTTGATACCTTGCCATCTTGATAACTTTTTAATATATATTTCATAAGTTAACGCCCCATCCTACGTAATAGAATTTCTCTTTAAACGAACAATATCTATTAAAATAATATTAAAAATAGAATATAAACATGATAAGGTACAATTTAGATTATAGATTATAAATACAAGGTAATAAGACCAAATCTAAATAAATAAATTGTGTGTGATGTTTCGGTAACAGCGTTGTTACCATCTTTATACAAAAGTACTGAAACGTTGTTACCATCTTCAGACAAAAGTAATGAAACGTTGTTACCATCTTCAGACAAAAGTAATGAAACGTTGTTACCATCTTCAGACAAAAGTACTGAAACGTTGTTACCATCTTCAGACAAAAGTACTGAAACGTTGTTACCATCTTCAGACAAAAGTAATGAAACGTTGTTACCATCTTCAGACAAAAGTACTGAAACGTTGTTACCATCTTCAGACAAAAGTAATGAAACGTTGTTACCATCTTCAGACAAAAGTACTCAAACATTGTTACCATTTTCAGACAAAAGTACTCAAACATTGTTACCATTTTCAGACAAAAGTACTCAAACGTTGTTACCATCTTCAGAAAAAAGTACTGAAAAACGTTGTAACCATCTTTAGACAAAAGTATTGAATGATAACAATTCAGTACTTTTATCTGAAGATGGTAACAACGCTCTTACCGAAACGTCACACACTATTTATTTATTTGGATTTGGTCTTATTACCTTGTGTTTATAATCTACTAGCCGAATGACCCGGGCAACGCCCGTGTTTTACCCGATTGAATGTTTTTTATTCAAATACTATTTGTTACAATTATAAATTGGCGCCTTAAATAAATGCATATATTAGTTAATAACTATAGCCTATGTGCTTTATCTGTCTATGTACTGTTGGCTTCCGTAGGCGTCTCTTACTGGGAAAAAGAAAGAGAGGATTCCATTTAGTTATTAACTAATATATGCATTTATTTAAGGAGCGACCCGCTCCAACACAATAGTTACAAAAACGAAAAAGCGAGTGTGGGGGGGGGGGGGGCAAAGGTGGCGTGATCGTAGCCAACCAATAGGAGGGCGCCATTCCAAAAAAAAAAAAGCAAAGGGTGACAGAGATGATTAGGAGATGAAGAATGACGCTCGTAACTGTATATGGAATATTCATCTCATTCAGTACTTTTGTCTAAAGATGGTAACAACGCTGTTACCGAAGCGTCACACACTATTAATTTATTTGGATTTGGTCTTATTACCTTGTGTTTATAATCTATATTCATTTCATTCAGTACTTTTGTCTGAAGATGGTAACAACGCTGTTACCGATACATCACACACTATTTATTTATTTGGATTTGGTCTTATTACCTTGTGTTTATAATCTATATTCATTTCATTCAGTACTTTTGTCTGATGATGGTAACAACGCTGTTACCGAAACATCACACACTATTTATTTATTTATTTGGTCTTATTACCTTGTGTTTATAATATAAACAGTAGCAATGTGTTTCTTTATTCGTGCAAAGTACAAGTTTTCGGATCTTTATAATCCTTCTACAGACATAGTTATGCCTGTTGAAAGATTATAAAGATCCGAAAACTTGTACTTTGCACGAATAAAGAAACACATTGCTACTGTTTATATTCTTATAGCTATGGTAGAGCTATGTCTGTAGAAGGATTATAAAGATACGAAAACTTGTACTTTACACGAATAAAGAAACACATTGCTACTGTTTATATTCTTATAGCTATGGTAGAGCTATGCCTGTAGAAGGATTATAAAGATACGAAAACTTGTACTTTACACGAATAAAGAAACACATTGCTACTGTTTATATTCTTATAGCTATGGTAGAGCTATGTCTGTAGAAGGATTATAAAGATACGAAAACTTGTACTTTACACGAATAAAGAAACACATTGCTACTGTTTATATTCTTATAGCTATGGTAGAGCTATGTCTGTAGAAGGATTATAAAGATCCGAAATCTTGTACTTTGCACGAATAAAGAAACACATTGCTACTGTTTATATTCTTATAGCTATGGTAGAGCTATGTCTGTAGATGGATTATAAAGATCCGAAAACTTGTACTTTGCACGAATAAAGAAACACATTGCTACTGTTTATATTCTTAATTTATACTTTATAGAAATTTTCTCTTCTAATAAAATAATTCTTTCTATCTAATGAAGAATACCCTTGTATTCTTGGTTTTTACCAGTTTCTTTCCAAAATAACTTTATCAGGTTCCGCTCAAAAAGAACAATCTAGATCATCATATTTACAATGTGGTTATATACAAGGGTTCATTTACAATTTTATTATTATATTGGTGTCTTTTTGGGTCCTCGGTTCCTTTGTAGATCTTGTTTTTTAGATTTTTTTCTGGCTTGTTTAATATTCAAGTGGCCGCAGCATGTCATCTACGTATACGTCATTGTGCTCTCAATACGAATTTGAAGTGATCGGCTATATTAGCCTATGGTTCCCCAAACCATAATGCCGCGTTTTCGTAAGGTACGGCATTCCACAGATGCGGCCGGATTGGATCAATCACCAAGACGTCGCCAAACTCTTAATCGGTGACTTTCATTGCTAAAACAGAATCGAGATTCATCTAAGAACACTACCCTGTGACATTCTGCTGTCCTTGTGACTCTATATCGACAAAATTGCAAAAATAGGTGTCTGTGCTGCCTTTGTCTTAAATCAATGGCAGTCTTCTTAACGGCCACCATGAGTCTAGGCCGCTGGCGACCAATATGATTATAATGGTTCTGGTAGATTTGGGAGAATCAAGAATCCTGCACATTTTGCAAAATGACGACAGAAGTGGACTGTAAGGCCGCCAACGCCATCCGGCAGATGCGTCGGTCCATATATACTGACGTCACTCTGGCCGCACCAGCACCCCTCAATCACCATCTTCGCCATAGCCAGTGCACTGTGTACGCATCGAGGTGTCTATCAGTAGAGATTTGACATATGAACCAACCAATTCTTCTAAATCCAATCACCAAACCTCACGAATACCATAAGGTTCTGGGTTTCCAGGTAGGTGTTTGTGGGGTAAGAAGGCTTTGTTTCTAGGTCCACCAACAATGATGGCCTCTCTGTTGGTTTATTCGGGTATCAGGTTTGGACTCCTCTCTTGGTCACAGCGCAGAGTTGCAGGTAAGAGGTTGAAAATGCGCAAAGCATCAGTACTGGTGGTATAGTAGTGCCCAGTTATTCGGCTGGCGTTATGGCCCACTGTGGATGGAAGTGAAGTTACGGCCCGCTGTGGATGGGAATGAAGTTAAGGCCCGCTGTGGATGGAAACGGCTCATTGTGGATGATACTCCTGACAAATGAAATCGAAATATCATGTAACAGCTCTGTGAAAGTTCCATAATACCATCTTCGTCACAATCTAAAGTTCTCACTTAAAGCCAAGTTTCTTACTATCATCTTTACAGAGCGCCTTCCATTTCGTGACGTGCTAGGAAATGAGTTAGGGCGTCGGTCAAATCAAACAAAAAGTGTTTTAGCTAGTATAGAGTCAAAATAGAACCTCTCCATCTAAATAATATTTAAAAAACAAAGTTCTGACTTTTCACGGCTGTGTGTCTTTACATCATCCCTGCCAGCGACTCGTGTGGTTGCCTTTTATTCCTTCTTCAAATTTTTATTCGTTTGTTCTATATATTAAATGGTAGTTTCGGATAAAGCGAGGTTGTGTGTGTGTTTGTCTTCCACAATCCAAAGACACTAAGCATCCTGTATTCCAACAACCAGATAAGACATTCCACGTCAGCTAAGGGGGAAGAAAGAACAATTGCATCTCAACTTGTAATCAAATCTTCAAAATCTTATCCTCTGTAATTCCCACAGAATGAACAACTTTCGTTTTACATTTGATAATTATATCTTAGAATTGATTGTTATCGACCTTTGTAAAGTCCATTGTATTGTTGAAACATATTGAGAAATAATTCATACAATTTTGCTTAATAGACGTCTAATAGATGCAATTCAAAACTTCAATCTTTTTATAAACGTCAAACATAGTACATACGCGAAATTTTACTAAGATCTGGTTCATACATTAAGAAAAAAAGTTTTGCACAGATCAAAATTTTCGCTTTATTGTTCAGTTACTTTTTGAATACTGTACTGAAGAGCAGAAAGCTACTTTACTAGAAAACTTCCACGCTTGTTGCAACAAACTAGTCATGGACGACTCTGGTAATTATGTCGTTCAGTGCGTTCTGGAAAATTTACAATTGACAATTGAGACAAATTTTATTCACTTCGTGTCAATAATTTATATTAAAAATGGAAATAAAACTAAAATATAGATTATCATGCGGGGGATGTGCCCCTGGCGGGTGAGCCTTCTTTCCCAGGCGATGAGCTCCGGTCAGCCCAACCTGTACCAAGTACCGGTAGAAGATGGATTTGCCGATGCCAGGATGGCCAGGTCGTCATCTTCGAGGCCAGACCCGAAAATCCAGGCCCGCAAGTCAGGAGGTCGCCCGAGGACACTGAAGGCTTTGAAGGATATCTCCTGGTCGTGCAACAAAAAATTTCTGATGGCTTGCGCCATCTATCGGAATAAATATCAACTAATCGTTGATTTTTATTATTCCAGAATTGGCCAAATACCAATTCTTGATTAATCAAGAAAAGCTAACCACGTGCACGTGGTTTTCTTGATTAATCAAGATATGGTATTTTGGTCAATTCTGGAATAATTAAAAAATAATTCCGATAGACAATTAAAATAATTGTATTGACATCTTGTCAATACATTCAAAGTGCACAGTCTGTACTATTTTAAAAATATATAATACATTATATACACTATGTACAATGAATATGTCGCCTCTGCCACCGCTGTAGAGTTTGGTAGAGAATCGCCAATGGGTCTCCAGCGACACCACACATTTCGCGATCTACGAAGAATACGTAGATGGCGCACTTCGCCGCTGAGAAGATGGTGATGGTGTGGTCCTCGAGACCAACTGGAAAGATCGGAAAGATTCCGATAGATGGCACAAGCTATCAGCAACTTTTAGTTGCACAATCAGAAGATTCCTCTTTTTTATTGATTCTTTTTATATAAGTTTATTGTCCTTTCGTGGACTCGCTGTTGCCCTTTTAAAAAAGATGGAAAACTTATTAATAAATAATCTTATAGATGAGTTAGAACAGATATAAACAATTGACAATTTAAACAATTTATTAATTCTTCTAATCAATTTTTACAAAAAGGTGGAAAAATATATAATAAAATAGTAAATAAAGGGTAGATAAAATGTAGGGGAATATATATAAAGTTGTGTATGTGTACAAATTTCTTCAGCAAGGAAGACTTCCTCACCTTGAGAGACTTCTCCTCCAGACAAGGTCTTCACTCCTCAGTTCTACACCGAGGAAGTACTTATAGATGTGTGTCTTGGTAGACGTCAGGATGGTGTCATTGTCTAGGCCATACCTGAAGACCTACAGGTCAGGGGGGATGATGGTAAATGCCTCCCAGATGAAAGGCCTGATGTAGCGGCAGGACCAGTTAGAGCAGATATAGAGAGAATGATGCATTACCACGCCATCTGTCATCAGAATTTGAAACTATTTTAGACGCGTATGATTCTTCTAAAATTAAACAATTATATATACTGTCCTTACTGCGATTAAAAATTAATGGGAGGACCCCTGGCTCAACAATGAAGAACCCTCCCAGCGGTTTCGCCAATACGCTGATAGGATTCGCCATTGATGAGCCAGGCACTCTCATTAATTTTTCATCGCAGTAAGGGGGCAGTAAATAATTGTTTAATTTTAAAAAAGAATATTACGTGTCTAAAATAGTTTTAAAATTATCATCAAATGGAAACATTAAGAGACGAATGTTTCTTTTTACAAATAAAACAAACTTCTACTGTCCTTACTTCAATGAAAAATATATATTTGGAGAGCTTGACTCAACAGTAGTGAACCCTCCCAGCGGTTTCGCCAATTTTTTTATTCTACCAGACCGCTTCTTTAGAGCTCTAATACTGTATTGGATCATTCTGCTTTTATATGCTACACTGAAGAGTGGAATCATAGAAATGGTATTTAAGAAAACTATGAACATAAGCTGTTAGGACAGTAGACTTACATATAAATATTTAACATCGAGCAATGATCTTCCGCAAACAATAAGGATAAGTTAGACATAAATTAATACAAAGCAATATCGCGCCATCTATATATAACGAATGAAAACATTAAGACGCGAATGTTTGTTATTAAACATCAATCAAACCCACTGATGAGCCAAGCCACACCACTGATGAGCCAAGCCCTTCCAAGATTTTTTTATCGCAGTAAGGACAGTAGAAGTTTGTATTATGTGTAAAAAGAAACATTCGCGTTTTAATGTTTCCATTTGTTGTGATAGCGCGTTATTGTTCTATAAAAAATTGGCATAGAGAGGATGAGTTCATTCGGTGAAGAGTAGGTCGTTCGAACCCTGTCGGCTGCGTCTTTTTTTCGGACCCAATCCGGCCTAACCTGCCTCTTCCATGACGGAGATCCTGTCCCTAGCTTCCCCAGCCTGGTCATAGTGCTTTGTACATATTGTCGCGGAGATAAATAAAGCAAGGGCAAGTTTGTGAATAATTAATTTATTATAAGGGGTATTTATAGGGAGAGAGAGAAAGTACAACTTACCCCAAGTTAAAGATAATCCTAATGAGCGACGTCAGCCACCGTCCCGTTTTCCTTATTTACAGATCAGCTTCCGAGAACCCCTCACACCTGTGGTCCCCCCCAGAGTCCAGGGATGATTTACAGGTGTCCCATCTGGATGGAGCTTCTTGACAATATTCTGATTTGTGCGGCCATTGGGGCTCAAAAATCATCTATTTTGGTTAGCAGCCCCGTAAATAAAGATATTTCCGAAGAGTAGGTCTAGGAAGACGTTTCTATTGTCAACCTAAAGTGTCATAGTTCCTGCCACATTGTTGTCAACTACAGCAGGTTCATGTACTGCTGAAATATCCTTGTAGTCAAGTCTTGTATCACAACCTCGGCGCCACAGGTAAATTTGACGACAAAATTACAGGATGTGTACAATAAAAAAAAAAACAGATTGGGTAATAATGAAAACCATTGTTTGGCATTTGATTGATTGTGTATAAATCTCCCAACACATTGCAATCTATCGCCTGTCACAACCTTGCTTAGAAATATCTCTTTTGTTCTTTTCACACTACACTCATGGACAAACCTTAAGGAAGTGCAAAGTCATTGATGTCACCGGTCGTCTATTTTTTTAAAGAGACCGAGACAATTTCGCTCATACTTGGTTATCTCGTGTATCTTCAATAAATGTCACTGTAATATATTTCAGAGTTATTGTCTGAATCCCGATATACCTGCTAGAAGGTACAATGTCCTTAAGTTTTGTCCATGGGTGTGTCTTCAATAAATGTCGCTGTAATATCTTTCAGAGTTATTGTCTGAATCCCGATATACCTGCTAAAAGGTACAATGTCCTTAAGTTTTGTCCATGAGTGTGTCTTCAATAAAGGTCACTGTAATATCTTTCAGAGTTATTGTCTGAATCCCGATATACCTGCTAAAAGGTACAATGTCCTTAAGTTTTGTCCATGGGTGTGTCTTCAATAAAGGTCACTGTAATATCTTTCAGAGTTATTGTCTGAATCCCGATATACATGCTAAAAGGTACAACTTCCTTAAGTTTGTCTATGAGTGTGTCTTCAATAAAGGTCACTGTAATATATTTTAGAGTTATGGTCTGAATCCCGATATACATGATAAAAGATACAACTTTCTTAAGTTTTGTCCATGAGTGTGTCTTCAATAAAGAGGTCACTGTAATATATTTCAGAGTTATTGTCTGAATCCTGATATACATGCTAAAAAATACAACTTCCTTAAGTTTTGTCCATGAGTGTGTCTTCAATAA
The DNA here is from genome assembly GCA_030710605.1 of Cordylochernes scorpioides. NCBI lineage: Eukaryota > Metazoa > Arthropoda > Arachnida > Pseudoscorpiones > Chernetidae > Cordylochernes > Cordylochernes scorpioides. Next base: position 72,288,876 of record CP092863.1, on the reverse strand, counting down.
AGGTCACTGTAATATCTTTCAGAGTTATTGTCTGAATCCTTATGTACATACTAAAAAATATAACTTCCTTAAGTTTTGTCCATGAGTGTGTCTTAAATAAAGATCACTGTAATATCTTTCAGAGCTATTGTCTGAATCCCGATATACACGCTAAAAGGTACAATTCTCTTAAGTTTTGTCCATGAGTATGTCTTCAATAAAGATCACTGTAATATATTTCAGAGTTATTGTCTGAATCCCGATATACATGCTAAAAGGTACAACTTCGTTAAGTTTTGTCCATGAAGGGAATATATAAATTATAATTAGTCCATTTTGCCGACTATATACCCTGATCAATCAGAAGTCAAATATTTTGCCAAATTGCATTGTCATCAGATTCAAGTAAGTATACCAAATTTCAAAATTCTTGGTTTTCTGTTAATTATATTAAAAATTGATTCCCATATTTGTGAATAGACACATGGATAGACATGAAAGCAAATCAAATATAAGCTATTTTTAAAAGGAAATGTTTTCCGGAGTTACTCCTTCACAGGGTCGATCTTTCCGTTAAAATTTCTCTCGTGGGAATATGTACAGCCTCACGTGACCCATCTAAAATCCCCTTTACAAACAATTCTTGGATATTTCTGTGTCTGTCGTCACGTCCTGGTACATAGTTCCTGTCTCGAGGGAACATACAGGGATATTGTCAGTCTGCATGGAGGACTTAAATAAAGTGATAAGAAGACACTTAAGCTTCGATTTAAACATCCTTGCTTTCTCTTGCTTATTCGACCAGCTTTTAATTGTGCAAACCATTCAAATGTCCTCGATTGTGATAGGGCATCTTCTTTAAAAGCCTGCTTCAAGATTTTAAATGATTCGGAAGCTGTTTTCTATAATTTAAAGCAAAACCCTATGCAGACTCGCTGTTTTTCAATACAGTCCATACTGAAATTCGAAAATGTTCTGATATACTCGAGCTTATAAATTCGATAAAACGTGAGCGCGTGCGTCTATGTGATCAATTTTTATTTCTACGTGTTGATAAATGTTTTATCTATAAGGTCCTTATAAAATTATTCCATTATTTTGAATATTTTACGTGATCCAGTCTCATTCCTGGAAATTATTGATCACACGTTGTATAAATCATAGTCTGATAGTATTTCATAGACTAAAGCTTCACATAATCTGTATTTATAAAAGCGCGAAATGATAATGCGAAAGATTTCTTTCAATTTTTTTATTATTATTTTGCCGAGTTTTTGAACATTACTGCCCTTCCACAGTAGAAAAATAGAAAAAGTATAAGAAGATGATTTGTACATATATATATGTTATGTTAAAATATTATTTTATTTAAAATTATATTTCATAGATTCAAATACTCTGCTAAATCGACCGCCAGAGGTTGCGCTTCCCCTATAAAAACTCATTGTTGTTATTTCCCGTTGGCCGGGTCAAACCTTTTGTAAATTATGTAAATAAGTTTTTCATTTTTTATTCTTACGTCTTAAGCCAGGCAGTACTTTAATCAAATTATGTTTTTTATATATTCCATAAGTTCAATTAAAGCAATATCTGATCAAAACTATTTTTAGTATCATACTTTCAAGATTTTAACCACGACTGCATTAATATAGTATAATCCTCAAGATGATCAAAAATATATCAACAGAAATCTTCTCTTTTTTATTTATATAATATACATATCTCCATATTTACGTATATAAATAGATTTGCATATAAAGAAAAAGAACAACAGAAATGTATAATTATAAAAGTATATATGGGGTTATGGTGTTCCATGTAAAGGGGGGTGCCATTACCCCGTTAGTCAGCCACATTTCAGAGTTCCCTGTTCACAGTTACCATAACAGCTCGGGGCTCACGACACCGTACTTCACCCTACAGGGCAGTCCCTTACTTGTGCTGTTTCTCCCGCCCGCCACGTAGAGGAGGGGTTGGACTTCTGGGCAGGGAGTATATATGTAAAATTGTATTTAGTAGAAGAAAAGCTTCGTCAAAATAATAATAAAAAACTTTAAAAGAAACCTTTCATCTTATGATTTCGCGCTTTATATGAATTTATTTCAGATGTTTATATAACTTAATATTTATTTTTAAATAATCCACCAACCTCTTTCTTTTCTCTTTCTAAGATGTCTGTAAGGAAATATCCAACAGGCCAGCACAAAAAAAAAATCTTCCAAAAGAATAAGATATCAAAAGGGAACGGATATTCCTTATTAAAATATTGTGACATCTGACTCCCTTCTTTACAAGAGCCAAGACGACATGGGTGATAGACAAGGAAGTACTACTGGCCCAGAGGGAACTTTGGAATAAAAGAAGGAGTCAGCTGACGAAGAGACAGGCCGGGGAGAACAGAGACAGTCTATTTATTTATTTGATTGTAAGCATGACCAATTGATAGCGAATCATCAGAGATCACGTGGAAGGATCTCCACCAATGAGAAGCCGAGAGAGTTAATGACGATGATCTCGGACAAGAAGTTAAAAAGAAAGTAGGTGACCGTTTAACGAGCTAGGTGTGCTAAACATAGGCTCCAACCAAGGTAGTGTCCGCTCCATCATGTGAACGGCCAAATACCTCCAGTCAGTCTCATCATTCTCCCTTTCGCAAGGTCTTATTTCTACCCCATCCAGGGGTGCTCGTTCTTTCCCTGTGGAAAACCACCATTCGACCAAGACTGCGCCATCAATCCAATCATATCCACCCAACCACACAATTCACCAAGATTCTACAGTAAGTCCACAGAAATCCCCAAGTCGACACCACAACCCCAATTCCACATTTATTTATTTCTCCAAGATCATTTATCTTTGACGAGTTTAATATTTGTTTTTGACTCGTGCTTTAGATGTTGTACTAAATTCGAAAAATCATGTGAGAACGCCCTTGCAACCTCAGAACAATTTTTAACGCCTTGCCAAATGCTTTATTTTTTATTTACTTCTCCTGATGAAGACAAAAGATTTTTGTCGAAACGTTGAGAAAATAAAAAAAAAATTCTAACTGGCCGAAGTGTCTATCTTTCATAGAAATATGAATGCCGGCCAGGAAACCTCTATCTTAAGGAGAGACAGTCTGATGACATCGGTGGCGTGAGAGCAAGCGACAAGTTGTCTCAGCCAATGTAGCCATGTGGATGATCCTGGAAGAGGATGACAGAGAAACTTACCCGACCTGGACGGCTGTGGAAGATCCTTCTGATGGCGGACATTGGAGACATCCTTAATTCTACTATCAGCTACTGGTACGTCGAGCTATATCTACATAGCCTTGTTATTTAGAAGTCTTGTACGTAAACAACGACAGCTGAAAAACGTCGTGTTGTTGTTGCTTATTCCTCAAGTCATTTAAACGATCTCCATTAGATTCCATTATCTCATCTTCGTAGACACCTAGACAGTTACCAAGAAGGTTCATCCATGCAGAATTGTCCTTCAGCCTCATTCACCAAGGTAGAGACACAGGCCAAGAAGGAAATTTCAGATTTCAATGAATTCTACGATCAGAAATTCGTGGGGACATATGGGATATCCTGCCTAGAGAAGAAGCTATTGAGATGGAAAATACTTTACTTTTTTCCTACTTACTTTATAGATAATCCAATAAATTATTTTTTATCCTAATTATACATTTCTTGTTGTTAAGTTTCGATTGAAGAGTTGGAGTATTTCGATATAAAATATATTTATTGGCTTATATGTTGTTGTTGCTTATTCCTCAAGTCGTTTAAACGATCTCCATTAAGTTCCATTGTCTCATCTTTTTTATTATAGTCCTGGGGTTTTTCCAGAGGTCTTTTTTTGGAGGATTTGATACAATTCAATAGATGAGACAGATGTAGACATCATGGAGAAGTAAAGAGCAGACTCCCTGAATCTGCCGTCGAATCAAGGACCTCTGAGGTTCTGAGGTTTACGCGGGGAGCCGACGCGGAGGCGGGAGGTGGTACTACTGTGTGCACCCCTTGGTTTTTCAACACCAGGCCTAGCCCTGGTGCAATTTTCGCGTACGGCAAGGACGCTCCCAATGACGCACACACAGAGCGAAGACCCCTGAGTTTCAAGTTGCCTCTCCACTCCCCTCAGGGTGACGGTGAGGGCGGGAATACTTCTCCCCGCTCCTATGGAGAGCAGAATAGAAATTCGGCAAAGCCAGGGACGATATAGGCTCAACGGCCCTTGCATCCCCTATGGAGAGCAGACAATTGATACATTAGCCAGGTACAGGGTGGCCCTACCAGGAGTTAAACTCCCGACGTCATGTGTTACCTGTTTACACCCTCCCGCCACTTTGAGGCTGTAGGATAGATTTTGGGAAGGGAAACGCGTCTTAAACATATATTATTTTATATTTACTCAACAAAAACAACAAAAAGGCTTTTATTAGGGCCCATTGCCCTGTATGGATTCGCCATACAACAACAAAATAATACAGTAATTTTGTTCTCCCTTTCCCCATGTGTACGTGAGCCTTTGTTTGAAAAGGGATTTATTTACACATCTGTTCTAAAATTTTCCTCACTACCTCTTTTATATGTGAATCTATTCACAATTGATCTGTAGAAATTATAGAGTTCTATTGCTATATTTTTATCTTTCTATTTACTCAAATTTAAAATATGATTATCTTGGTTGCTCTTCTTCTCGTGACATTTAATAACGTTATCTTGAATTGGAACTGGATGATAGAGGAAAGAGACATACACTGTCTATTTCCGATAACCTCTACTCTGGGATCCTATCCTGCATTGATTTTTTTTCTTCTACTTTAACGACTCCCGATTCTTACAAAATCCCAGCACTACTGGCTCTTTGTAACTTCAAAAATCAAACTTCTTTCTACATGGATAGACATGTTACGTACTTACAGTAAAAAGGTAGTCGCAAATTACCTACCATGATTATCATGGTTTATATTATGTGAACTTGAGATAAGTAAAAAAGAACCACCTCGCCGATTTGTTCACCAAACTTCTAAGAGATAACGTGCCAGATAGACTGCGTTACCACGTGATTGAGGAAGGAAATGCGGTAAACCCAAGAAGGTCATCTTTATTAAAATAAAAACAGGCCAGCTTGGACTTGGGCAAACCCGTCCTATGTTTCAATAGGGTTTGTTTCGTTTTAAGCTTAGAATTGTAGAAAAACAGTAGGATTGCAACCTATTGTTCTCTATGGTCTTGTGAAATCATTATTGGCGAGCGTCGAATTCTGGCTTCAAGCCATCTTGAGTCGATGACCATAGGAACTACCTCGTTGAGGTATACATAACAACTTCTGTGATGGCCGTAGCTAGCTGTAGTCTTGGGAAAGAAAAGCAACAAAAAGTATTTATTAAGAACATTCGTCCCATACAGGTTTCTCTCAAATAGGTAAATAGAAGTATACATAACAGTTATCTACAGAAAGTGGAGAATAACATCAATACAAGATAATATAATGCGGCTTGTGATTGTAAAACGACATTTGAAAACCATTCCGCATGAGTTTCTTTTCAATGAAAAATCAAAATTTTATTTTAAGGAGAAATAACGATTATTTCTAACCTTAGGGATGAGGTATGAAAGGATGAATTGTGAAGAGTAATGATAAACGGAAAAATAAAAGTGTCCAGGGATGGGAAACGAACCCACAGTGTTCCGCTTACTGGGCAGATGCCATGTCCACTAGGCCATCCCTGGACACTTTTATTTTTCCGTTTATCAATACTCTTCACAGTTCATCCTTTCATACCTCATCCCTAAGGTTAGAAATAATCGTTATTTCTCCTTAAAATAAAATTTTGATTTTTCATTGAAAAGAAACTCATGCGGGATGGTTTTCAAATGTCGTTTTACAATAACATCAATCTTTCTTCAAATTGGATACATAATCTGTGTTGCACCTATTGTGATGTTTTTCCATAATTTGCGAAAAGCTATTGTATTGGATTTGCTTTTCACTACCTTTGCCATTAGAACATATGTCGAATTATTTCCATAAACAATCTTTTTGACGGCGAAGTTTCTACGGTTTTTGGTAAGGTTTGTTCGGGCTTGCAGCCCATTTTCTTGTCTTTCAGCCAATATTCCTAAGGGGCTACTGATCTCCATCACCTTCATTCCATTCGCCGCAAATGCAGAGCTCGCGCGCCGCGTGGATGCACGGCCGAGAGAGAGAGAGAGCGGATGTCTTCTTGGGCGAAAGACAAAATGGTCACAAGGTAGACAATTCAACATATTCATTGAAACAGGACGATAAAATTTGAGATAAATGGATATATTACAAATCTGTTTATGAGCTCAATTGTCTTAATTAGGTTTTCTTGTGTATAAATTCCATTATCAATATTGATTGTGATTAGCTTTTACTTTTTTTAATCTTCATATGCAGAGAATCCGTGGTAAATCCATGTATAATAAATTTATTTTCCTCCAATTTACCCAGACTAATCTGTTTATTAGCTTGATTGTCTTAATTATTTTTTTCCTGTATATAAATTTCATATTACCATTAAGGTACTATTACTGTTTTTCCTGTATGTATCCTACATTTCTGCTTGGAGAATATATATATATGACTAAAAGGTCTTAATAAACCTTGTTGTTGTTGTACATTGCTGATTACTGGTACTATTACTGTATTTCCTACATGTATCCTACATTTCTGCTTTGAGAATCTGTATAAGACTAAAAGGTCTTAATAAAGTTTTTTTTGTTGTACATTGCTGATTACTGGTACTATTACTGTTTTTCGTGCATGTATCCTACATTTATGCTTGGAGAATCTATATACGCTATAAGGTCTTAATAAAGTTTTTGTTGTTGTACATTGAGATGTACAAGATGTCAATAAAATTATTTTAATTGTCATTGTATAAAAAGAAAACACTAACATATGGGTATCAAGTTTTTTGTGATACCTTCTCAGAAATAAAAATGATCGCATAAAACACGGAATCGCAGTCGGAGAAAATCATGTTAACCATCTTCTTCGAATACAAGAGTTTACTATTGATTGAATTTCTACTAAAGGGTTAAACGATCACAGTTGCATTTGTGAAATCTGGCATGAACCATTCAGTAAACGTGACGACATAGAGATGTGATATCAAGATTAGAGCCAACATAAAAAAAATAAACGACAATTTTTGAAAAAAAATCATATTGACCTTCAACTTGCCTCTTTTCGACTACAAGGATTTGCTTTTGACTGAATTCCTACCAAAGGTGTGTTGAGAGTAAGTTACGATCTGACAACCTGGGGGATTCATCGGGAAGGATCATCATCACATTAACTGTTTTGTTTACCTTAGGCTGGCGAAAGTTCAGCCATAGCTGTGATTGTTATAAGTTTAAATTACACCTTGTAAATAGTTAAATAAATAAAACTTAGATATAATCCTTAAGGTAAGAGTATCTTCTTATTTATAACAAGGCAATACACCATACAAAAGGGTTCAACTATCATAGCTGCCCGCTACTGCTACACTCTAACTGTTTAAGTAATGTTGTCAAAATCAAGCTTCCAGGAATTCCTTTTTCCAGAATTGCGATATTGAGTACAACGCTAGACCTCACATGGCCGCAGTTAAGAAATAATTATTTTAGCTGGGAGCTTTTACCACAGTCACCTTACAGTCCCAACATGAGTTCATACAGATTACACTTTTCAAGCTACTGAAGAAGATCATGAGAGAGGACGCAGATTTATATATGATAGAGGAGGCTTAGAGAGATTGGCTTTACACATATCCAAGGACTTTGTCTGATGCTGGAAAAGTTCTAACCATATTGTGGGAGATTTATTGCTTTCATGTTCCGCTGAGCTGAAACGGTTGTATGTGAAATGGACAGCTGATCAGGAAGAAGCGTAGCAGCATAAGCATTGATTCAATGTGTGACTTTGTTCATACTGATGTATTAGTCTCACGACAGAGATACCGCCCTATTGTCTCAAAATCTCCGCGTGAATGTCGCGTCTATTTCAACAAATTAATTTCAATGCTCTGCGTATTTTTCCTGGAATGTGAGCACCCTGACCTTGTGTGTAAAAGGCAGCGACTGTACCAAAGAGCTGGAGAAGATACTGGCAGAGATATCTTCATCTTTAAACTTGTTGTCTACACTAAAGAAATAGAATCTAGGAAGTATGGTAGGGGGTTCTTAGCAACTAAATTTTGTAGGCATAGTTGAGTATTGAAGCGGACATCACTGCCCCTTCATATGCTTTGATGTGGAATGCCACTTTACTGCTGGTATTAAAGAAAACCACCAGGTCTTTGAATGATACAAGGGATGGTTCCACCTTCTGAACTTTCTTGAGGAATTTCCCTGGGTTAGCTTTAGGGTCTGTCGATAACGATGTATAGCTAAAATGATAGGGCAGTGTTCCTAAAGATAGCCTTGCCTTTTGTTGGGCAGCTTACTCGGCTTGGCTTACATTGCCGCAACTGATGCAAATGAAGTTGAAGGGGCTTGTTTGAGATTGGACCTGTAGAGATTGGTATTTGCCAAAATAGAAAAGGAATAAGCAATAGAACGCGCCTTGGTTGTCATCCGATATGTAGTTTAATATAAGTGTAAACGAGTTTTATGGAATATAAATAGGTATTAAATATGAAGTGTTTAATAAGAAAATTTCAATATATAAATATTAAAAATGCATTATTCACACAACCATAAATATTGTTTTTAAATTCATAATGCCATTTTAAAACATTATTTTACCTTCAATGGGGATTTGAAAGCGTGATATTAAAACTTGAAATATCGTTGTAATATATAAATTTTTGTAAGTAATTTTGTTTTTAAATATATTTGCTTTTAAAGACTTTAAAATGTTGATGTTACACCATAAAACCTATTTAGATTTAAAATAGATTATAACAAAATTATATTATTTGACTATTTTTATTTATTTATATATTTTAATCTGCCACTTGTTAGTTTTCTATTTTATCCGCGTACTCTACCGGAAATAAAGTTTTCACAAATACCATTTAGTGTTAAGAGTGATTTAATATTTTAGCATGTCATTTAAAAATTCTCATTCAGCATATAACATCCCAGACGAAATATATCTTCATATTTTAAAATATTTAACCCCAAAAGATTTAATTACTGTAGGTAAAGTTACGGAGCACTTAAATCAATTAACATATGACAGAAATTTGTTAATTAATGTTAATTTTAGCAAAGATTTTGATATTAAAACAAACCAATTTAGAAATTTTATGTGTCAAAAGAGAACCCAGTTCATTCAAAATTTAAATTTGAGCAACATGTATCCCATACCCGTAAGTTCTTTGCAAAGTTGCATCATTAAATGCGCAAATTTGAGAAGCTTGAATATAATTAATTGTGATATTTCTCCCAAATTATTATGTGAAATTTGCCCACATATTAATAATTTAAAAGAATTATATTGGTCAATTGATTCACGAATGAACAAAACACCAAATTTACAATATTATCCAACACAATTTATACAATGTACATTTAAAAATATTGAGAAAGTATATATAAAAATACCCTTAATTTTACAAACAAAATATTTCTTAATATTTATATTTAAAATATGTCCAAATTTAAGAAAATTACATTTAGATTTTTATCAACCAACTCATTATTCAAGGCCATATTGTTATGAAGGTGAAGATTTGACTGAAAATATTGAAATACCAAAGAATATTAATTCATTTGTAATATCAATTGGTGATCTCAAAAGACATTATTTTTCAAGATGTAGGACGATTTATTTGAATCCTTTTCTTCATATAATATCAGATAAAGATCGTAGTTTACCATGGGAAACTTTAATAATACCTGATTTAGAGAATTTTTTGGAAAAAACAAATTTTGAAGAAAACATAATTAAACATTTATCATTAGCAAAATCAATATCATTATCTCCAAGAATTTTAGGACCTGTTTTACAGAAAACTAAATCAAAATTCCAATATTTAGATCTTCAATCGATAAATATTACAGACGATGTATTACATGATTTAAAAAATGTACTGGAACATCATTGAAAAAGTTAAAAATTACTGATTGTCAATTTATAAATATAATAAAAGATAATTTTACAAGTTTCTTTCAACATTGTCAAAATATTACTGAATTAAATCTATCACAAAGTCATATACAACCAAATAATAATATTTGTTCAACAATTATATATTTAAAGAAATTAAAAAAATTAGCATTACCATCATGTGCTTTTAATAAAGGAGCAAATGAAGAAATAGTATTATTTGGATCAAAACGAAAACGTATAAGTAATTTTGGTGCGCAACGCAACAATCCAATAATAGGAATTGTTGAATCTTGTTATCTTATTGAAGAATTGAGTATTTATGGTAATCAACATACATGTGAACGAGGTGGACCAATACCAACAGATTTTGAACAACTTTACAAATTGGATAATCTTCGTTCACTTATCTTATCTGAACTTTTTCATATTACAGATTTGAATTTCTTAGAACCATTGATGGAGAAACAGACTCTAAAATTTCTACGCTTAATCAATCTAAATCCATCAATTCAACGTAACAACCAGCTTACATTAGCACGTAGTCTGGTATTAAATCCTTCTCTTGAATCTCTTCGTTATGAACATTCTCAATTTGATTGTCGCATCAAAGAATTCTGGGAAGATCTAGGTACATGTAGAAATCTTCAACATATTTGCATATTCAACGATAGAAATGAAGATATTCACATTGATACGGTAGTATCATGTTTCCAAAAGCTTCCATATTTGCATACTATCCATTTCTTTTCGAGTGCCAAGAATATGAAGGCTCTTACTAAATCCCTTCAAAAGACATTCCCAAATATTAAAAGTCTTCTGACACCATTTACGAACTTATCAGAAAAAGCCAAAAAATACATACCTTTCCAAAATGAACTTTGCACCTTTGGTAATACCATAGCCCTTCTACCTGATTCTTTATAAAATATGAAAAAATAGTAGAATAAAATAAAATAAAATAAAAAAGTCAGGTGTTGATATTAAAAATAAAAAAAGACATATCCTGATAGGGAGCACATGTGCTTTTCAGAAGGTAGAACGCCATCTGGTGGAACATAAATCAACTATTCATATATTTAACCTCAAGATAATAAGACCAAATCCAAATAAATAAATAGTGTTTATTAACACTTAACATACAACAAACTTTATAATGTATTACAACACACTATTTATTTATTTGGATTTGGTCTTATTACCTTGTGTTTATAATCTATAATCCAAATTGTGCCTTATCATTGGAGATTTGGTCTTATTACCTTATGTTTATAATCTATGATCCAAATTGTACCTTATCATTGGAGATTTGGTCTTATTGCCTTGTGTTTATAATCTATAATCCAAATTGTGCCTTATCATTGGAGATTTGGTCTTATTACCTTGTGTTTATAATCTATAATCCAAATTGTGGCTTATCATTGGAGATTTGGTCTTATTACCTTGTGTTTATAATCTACTAGACGAATGGCCCGGGCAACGCCCGGGTTTTACCCGAGTGCGTATATATTTTCAAAATGTTTTAATTAAAATACTATTCGTTACAATTATAAATTGGCGCCTATGATGTCTCTCTTGTATAACGTCCCGCCCCAAACTGTGTGTGTCTTGAAAATATAAAAATAAAAATGTGAACGGAAAAATATGTCCAGGGTAGCCTAGTGGTCATGCCATCTGCCCGGTAAGCGGAAGGTCGTGGGTTCGATTCCCATCCCTTGACACTTTTTTTATTTTATCCATTCTGACCAAAATCTATCCGTGAACTTCACACAGTGAACTTCACACAGACAGAATAAGGCAATTATATAAGTAGATAATCCAAATTGTGCCTTATCACACACTATTTTTTTATTTGGCCTTATTACCTCGTGTTTATAATCTATGACGTAATGCCGGCGGCGCGCGCCCGTTGGCTGCCGGCGAGCACGTGACCTCCCTGTGTGCGCGCATCCGTGCCCATGACGGTCAGAACTATATATAGGGATAATAATAATAATATAATAAAATAATTATTATTATTATTATCATTAGATAATGATAATGATCATAATGATGATGCGCGCGCATCCGTGACAGAACCGGCCCATGACGGTCGTGACTATATAATCTATAATCCAAATTGTACCTTATCATTGGAGATTTGGTCTTATTACCTTATGTTTATAATCTATAATCCAAATTGTACCTTATCATTGGAGATTTGGTCTTATTACCTTGTGTTTATAATCTATAATCCAAATTGTGTACCTTATCATTGGAGATTTGGTCTTATTACCTTGTGTTTATAATCTATAATCCAAATTGTGCCTTATCATTGATTTAACCTGTTCCCTGATATTTGGCCAACCCGATTTCTTGATAAATCAAGAAAAGTCATCCACAATATGCCTTTTTATATAATACTAGCAGACGTACCCGGCTTCGCCCGGGTTATACCCGAGTAAAGGTTTGTCTAACGAATCTCTCGATAAAGTGAACATTTTTTCCCGGTCCCTTTAAGAGTACTCGATAAGTTGAATAAAATCAATATTAATTGGTTCCCTCGGTAATTGGAAGTTAAAGGAATAGTATCTTGCCTTGGAATTGTATCATTATTCTTGTATGGACGTACCCGGCTTCGCCCGGGTTTTACCCGAGTAAAGGTTTGTCTAACGAATCTCTCAATAAAGTGAACATTTTTTCCCGGTCCCTTGAAAAATACTCGATGAGTTGAATAAAATCAATATTTATTGGTTCCCTCGGTAATTGGAAGTTAAAGGAATAGTATCTTGCCTTGGAATTGTATCATTATTCTTGTCTCAAATAAATTGCCGTGTCATCCTGAATTTTGTCTTTCCTAATTTTCTACATTACAAAATCATCGTATCATCATGATAATATTTAGAGCAGATTGTTGAATTATAACAGATAAATTCAGAATATTTATCTTGATTATTTTAAAGCGAAAAGTTATTTCAAAAATTTTATTTGCTAGAAACCTTCCCAGTACTATACTAAATAACTTCCCAAAGTTTCATGGCGTTCCAATGAGTGGTTTGGTCAGGCATAAAGGACAAACAGACCACACACATACATTCATCCCTATAGATATATATTGTCACGTGGAAAATTAGAGAAGACAAACTTCAGCACAGCAAAGAACAAAATACAGTAAAACCCCGCTAATACGAACCCTGGATATAACGAACCTTCCCTTATAACGAACCCACGCCAATTCCATTCCATTGAAAATACCATCGTTATAACGAACTTTGCGATTTTTTGAATAACGAACTACCCCTATAACGAACCTATTTTCGGTCCCAAAATAATAAAATCTATTTAAAATACTATGCCTATAACAAACTTAGAATTGTAATTTAAAAAAAAATTAAAACAACAAAATTTTGAGCATGTTTCAGCTCGCGGATCACGATTTCAAAACAATAAATTTAGCCGCATTGTTTGTTTTGATTTTTGCTGTATGTTGTATAAATTTTAACACATTATACTTTTTATTAAATAGAATATATTTGCATCCAATAAATTTGAAATATAAAAAATGCAAATGGCTTCCAAAATGAAGAAAACAAAGGCATTTTAAAAACAAAGCGTCATTTCTTTAAAAAAAAAGGCCATTTTCAGAACTTTTCAAAGTGAAACAACACAGGCAAAATGTTAAGAACATATTAAAATAAGAGAATATAAATTTTATATTATAAAAGATAAAATATAAAGCTATTAAAAATTGTTACAAAGAGGAATCAACCTTAACTTTTGCCGCGATCGTACGTTTTAGGGCTTAAAAAAAGTCCAAATAAACGGTCCCGTGATGAAACAAAAAATATTTTTATGCCATTAACTATGGTGATTTTAAAGTCAGCAATGTTTTGCATGACAGGTAAAAAAAAAAAGACGAAATCTAGACCTAGAAGAATATGTGGGAAAATGAAATGGAAGAAAAACACTAACTTTATTTGAATGGTGCAATGCTTGAAGAATGCTTTGAAGCAGCAACAAGGTGTTAGAGCAATTTTTCCAAGTAAACATTGTATTATATAATGTGATAATGATGTTTTAAAATCATTTTATATCTTTGAATATATATTTAATAAAACTTTGCCTAGAATTTTCTTGATTTTTTAAATTAGACATAGAGGTACATGTATGTTAATGATAAGAAGAACCTATCATCTAATGATTTCTATTATTATTTAGTATTAATGTAAGGAAATTGGTCAATTAAGGGAATTAAAACAAAGTGACCACTATTAAGAGGCAGCCTCTTCCAGTGTGTATGGCTGTCCTTTAATTATACGGTCTAAAAATTTTGAAAAGTAAAAAAAATGGCCAAACCGTGGCTATAGTGAACCAAAAGCTCTGTCCCATTGGGGTTCACTATAGAGGGGTTTTACTGTATATTATTGATAAAAATACAAGATAAGCAATGAAAGATGTTTACAGAGTAATAACATCAAAATTGATACTCTGTTAATAAAATAATATTTTTCTACATAGAGATGTGACCCACAGATTGCAAATACAGTTAAACCTGTCTATAACGCTGCCCCTTTGGGACTAACCAAAATAAGGTGCTATAGAGAGGGGGTGCTATAGACGGGTCACTTTTAATGTAAATGGCATCGTACTACGTATTTAAAATCAGGCGCTATAGAGAGAGAGGCGCTATTTAGAGGGGGTGCTATAGACAGGTTTAACTGTATTGTATAAACTGAAATGTATCTGACATACTTCTGCCAAGGATTCCATCAAAGTCTTGGAACATTGTCCCTAGTACCTTTACGTCCTTTTTCTTGCAGCGTGAAGAGCAGCATTGTCATTGTATCGTCTATAGGAACATTTTCATCTTGGATGAAGTCTTGGCTTTAACATGGCAGTAGAATCCTGGTGTCAGTCTCTGAAAATGTAGATCACAGCACACCTTGCCTCTAGGTCTTCTGGGCGATCTTCAGTTTGTCTTCCCTAACTTACCCAGCATCTCAACCAAAATGCCACATGGAAAATTAAGAAAGACAAACTTCAGGATTACACAGCCACTTATTAAAGATATAATTGATAAAATATAAGATAAGCAAATGAGGGAAGTTCACACATGGTCACATCTTTCTTATCTCCACTGAATCATATTAGGTTATCAAGTTGTGACCCTTGATGGTGTCTGTTTGACAACCATCATGACTGGGTGAAGTAGAATGTGTCTGCCTCTGTCATTAAGACTGGGAGCACTACTCAGTGGCAGGCCGACTTGACTCCAAATGAAATGGCCGCTTCTGACATGAGGAACAGACACCATGTGTATCCACTCCTAACAAGGAATACAAACGCTGCTCATCCTGTATTCCTGAGCCCTTTCAGGGTACTATCAGCCGGGCCAGCTGAACCCAGGTTTTTTAGTGAGCTTGTTACTGCTCCCTCTCCTTCTTTTTCATCCGGGCTTGGGAACGGCAAAGGCGGAGTTCAGCTCATTTGACTGAATGGTGATCAGACAAACACTAATATCAACTATAATTTGGCAGATCAAAATTATTCAAGTGGAAAGTATTACAGGAGAAGAGCATACATGAAATTGTGTCCTGTTAACAGAGCTCTTCAATGATTGGGCAAAACTCCACCTTTGCCGATCCCAAGCCTGGATTAAAAAGTGGAGGGGGAGCAGTAACAAGCTCACTAAAACACCTGGGTTCAGCTGACCATGCTGATAGTACCCTTTAAGGGCTCCTAATCCATGGATACAGGATGAGCAGCATTTGTATTCCATGTTTGGAGCTGTACATGGTGTCTGTTCCTCATGTCAGAGGCGGCCATTTCTTTTGGAGCTAAGTCGGCCTGCTACTTAGTAGTGCTCCCAGTCTTAATGACAAAGGCAGATGCATCCTACTTCACCCAGTCATGATGGTTGTCTAAAGCTTTACAAGCTTGATATCCTGATAAGATTGAGTGGAGATAAGAAAGATGATTGGGCAAAACTGTTTTAAATGGTGACTTTCCCTTGTAGACTTCTTACCTTTATTTTCCATATCTCATTGGTATTCTCTTTTATTTTTCTCTTCTGCTTACTATAACTTCAGTTCCTGGGTCCACTCTACTGTACCAGCTGTTGTTGTTGTGTCCAATGAAGAGCCTCAGATATCTCCATACATCTCTATCACAGCAGTCGCAATGTTCTCTATCTTGGGTGTGTAAAGCTACTGTTCTGGGTCCATGTCAATTTTCTGTTGTTGTTGTTATGTCCAATGAAGAACCTCAGATGTCTCCATACATCTCTATCATATCAGTCACAATGTCCACTATCTTGGGTGTGTAAAGTTACTGTTCTGGGTCCATGTCAATTTTCTGTTGTTATGTCCAATGCAGAGCTTCAAATGTCTCCATACATCTCTATCACAGCAACAGCAATGTCCTCTATCTTGGGTGTGTAAAGTTGCTGTTCTGGGTCTATGTCAATTTTCTGTTGTTGTTGTTATGTCCAATGAAGAGCCTCAGATGTCTCCATACATCTCTATCACAGCAACAGCAATGTCCTCTATCTTGTGTGTGTAAAGCTGCTCTTCTGGGTCTATGTCAAATTTCTGCAAGGCTGCGGCCATTGCTGGGCATGAGAATATGTGGGTAGGTGTTAGTTCCACACCAGTACTGTACCAGCTGTTCTTTGATTATATTCTATGCTTCCAAAGAGTATTTGTCACCATGTTGGCTCCAAAGGTGTTTTTGTTTCTTATCCCTTTGTGCAAAGATTGCACAAATTCCATGAGTTTATGCTCCTTGAGCTGATCTCATGACACCATGATCCAGATAGGGGTTCGTGGAAGGATGGTCTAAACCATTGGTTTTCGACCGCTACGACTTGGGTTCGATTCCCACATTGGGCACTTTTTCTGATTTAAAAAAATGCTCCAATGGCCTCTGTTATTTGCAAAAGTCCAACCCCACCAGCAAAGTAACCAAATGGGGCTCTGGCACATTTGTAAAATGCAAAGTCGAACTGCTTTTCACATGTGTAGACATGTGGTACACTTTCAGTAAAAGCAGTCGCCTACTTCTACCCACCATGATTACCATGGTCTGTACCATGTGTACTAGGGATAAGCAAAAAAAAGATTATTCCATTCCCAATGACGTTTAAAAACATTACTTGCTTTTTTCTCTTGGCATTTAGCCGATATCATCTGTTTCCGTCCAATAGGACACAAGATTCATTTCTGGTGTTTAAACTCCGCCTTTGCCGGTCCCAAGCCCGGATAAAAAAAGAGGAGGGGAGCAGTAACAAGCTCACTAAAAAACCTGGGCTCAGCTGGCCCGGCTGATAGTACCCTGTAAGGTCTCCTAATCCAAGGATACAGAATGAGCAGCGTTTGTACTCCATGTTAGGAGTGGCTGCACATGGTGTCTGTTCCTCATGTCAGAGGCGGCCATTTCTTTTGGAGCTAAGTTGGCCTGCCACTGAGTAGTGCTCCCAGCTTTGATGACAAAGGCACACGCATTCTACTTCACCCAGTCATGATGCTTGTCTAAGCTTGATACCCTAATATGATTGAGTGGAGATAAGAAAGAAGAAGATTTCTGGTGTTTGACACTTCATTGTGAAAGGATCTTGACAGTTTTTAATAAAAAATATTCTCACAAATACCAATGAGGCCAAATAGGAAACTAGATTAAGATAACACCACTTTAACACAAAAGTGATAAGACTAAATAAATATTATGCTAACACACTATTTATTCATTTATATATATACAATGTAAAAATAACATTGCTAGTATCTTGATACCATTGTCAACATTCAATTTGCTGTCCATTGTGGTAGTTGTTATGTAATTATCTGGACTTTTCTCGGCCTATATTGACCATCTCTCTGGCTTTATATAATGTCCTGTAATACATACAAGACCTAATCCAAATAATATATTAGTGTGTGTTATTATTTTATGCATTTTACAGAATTTAAGAAAATAGATGTGAGAAGAAGAACTCACCCTTTTAATGCTGTTTTCTCAACTTCTTGAAATAGAGGAGAGCTTCAGATCCTGAATTATTTAAAATAGAATCTTCAAGTGATGACATCAACATTGATGTTCACTTTGGAATTCTTCAGCTCATAGGAAGAATAACTTCTTAGGTCCATTGACCATAGGTCTATCAAAAATGATAAAGCGCAATTTGGATTATAGATTATAATACAAGAAAATGAGACCTAATCCAAATAATTTATTAGTGTGTGGAATTATTTAAATTAGGTCTTTCTTGAATTATAATCTATAATCCAAATTGTGCTTTATCAGTCCTATAATACAGTAGAACCTCCCTTTAATGGACACTCGCGCTAGAGGACATCCCTCAATAAAAGAGTTTTCATTTGTTTTTACTATTTAGTAACTCTCCGGTAAGAGGACACCTCTCCCTAAAGGACACTTTGACTCTGCAATTAGGTGTTGTCCTTTACAGGGAGGTTCTACTGTATTTAGTCTTATTACAAATAAAAAGTGTTTTTTCACATGTGTAGATATGTGGTGTACTTACAGTAAAAGCAGTCGCCTACTTCTACCCACCATATTATCATGGCCTGTACCACGTGTACTAGGGATAAGCAAAAAAAAAAGTGTAAAGACCAAATTCAAATAAATAAATAGTGTGTGACATTTCAGTAACAGCATTGTTATCATCTTCAGTTAAAAAGTACAGAATGAGAAATTATACCACAGAATAATATTTTAGAGTTCTTAGAAAACTATCTTCTCTGCTATCTTGTTTACACACTTGATAACAGTAACTATTGAAAACATGCTGTGGTATAATTTCTCATTCAGTACTTTTGTCTGAAGATGGTAACAACACTGTTACTGAAACATCACACACTATTTATTTATTTGGATTTGGTCTTATTACCTTGTTTTTATAATCTATAATCCAAATTGTGCCTTATCAGACCAAATCTAAATAAAGTGTGATGTTTCGATAACAGCGTTGACACCATTATAAGACAAAAGTACTGAATAGTAAAATTCAATTTTTTGCCTGATGATGGTAACAATGCTGTCACTAAAACATCACAAATTATTTATTTGGTTCCATTTTTGTCTTTTATTTCTAATATATGGATGTCGGTGTAATGATGGTCTAAACCATTGGTTTTCGACTACTAAAACCCGGGTTTCATTCCCGCATTGGACACTTTTTCTGATCTAAAAAAAAAATTCTCCAATTGGTCTAGATTCTTGCAAAAGTCCAACCCCACCAGCTGGGAGTGCAAGTAACCAAACTGGGGCTCTGGCACATATGTAAGTGCTAAAGTCGAACTGCTTTCACGTGCGTAGATATGTGGTGTACTAACAGTAAAAGCAGTCGCCTTCTTCTACCCACCATGATCATCATGGCCTGTACCACGTGTACTAGGAATAAGCAAAAATGCTGTTACTACAACATCACAAACTATTATTTGGTCTTATTAGCCGCAATCCAAATTATACCTTATCATTAGTCTTATTACCTTATATTTCTATAATTTCAACTACAGTTAAACCTGTCTATAGTACCCTATTTTGGTGAGTTCCAAGAGGGGGCTCTATAAACAGGTCTAACTGTATATATCTAATCCTATAACACCCAAAACAACATTTTACCAAAAGCTGTACACCACAAACACACGTCATTGTTGTTTCTTATCCCCTTGTGTAAAAAGATTGCACGAATACCAACATGAGTGGAATATGGTACAGCTTTCATTGATCATGGCACATTTTGGTGAAACTTTGCCTGTAATTTGAGGCTGTTCCTATTATGTGATCTCATGGAATGGGGTGTAGGGGTACAGCTTTCATTGATCATGGCACATTTTGGTGATACTTTGCCTGTAATTTGAGGCTGTTCCTATTATGTGATCTCATGGAATGGGGTGTAGGGGTACACCTTTCGTTGATCATGGCACATTTTGGTGAAACTTTGCCTGTAATTTGAGGCTGTTCCTAACATGTGATTTCATGGAATGGGGGTTAGGGGAGCAGCTTTCATTGATCATGTCACACTTTGGTGAAACTTTACCTGTAATTTGAGGCTGTTCCTAACATGTGATCTCATGGAATGGGGTGCAACTTTCGTTGATCATGGTCACCATGGCACACTTTGGTGAAACTTTGCCTGTAATTTGAGGCTGTTCCTAACATGTGATCTCATGGAATGGAGTGTAAGGGTGCAGCTTTCATTGCTTTTAGTGAAACTTTGCCTGTAATTTGAGGTGTAAGGGTGCAGCTTTCATTGATCATGGCACACTTTGCCTGTGATTTGAGGCCGTTCCTAACATGTGATCTCATGGAATAGGGTGTAGGGGTGCAGCTTTCATTGATCGTGTCACCATGATCCAGACACACTTTGGTGAAACTTTGCCTGTAATTTGAGGCTGTTCCTAACATGTGATCTTATGGAATGGGGTGTATAAGGGTGCAGCTTTCATTGATCATGGCACCAAGATTGGTGAAAGTCTTACTCTGCCTAACACACACATAATACATATACAAAGAGTGGGAAAAAAAAAAAAAAACTCCCCAATAATGATAATAATGATTAAAAAAAAGAAAAGAGAATTTATTATTGTATCTAATTAAACAGTGGTAAGAAAAAAAGAAAAATTTGCATTTAAAAAAAAAAAAAAGAAGAGGTTTGTTTTTTTAAAACCACCGGCAGATTCAAATGGCTAAACACTGCATGTGGTCTCTTCAGTTTCATTTTGGCAGTCGTAATGAGAGGTGTAGTGGTGGAGGAGTGAGTTTTTTTTTTGCATAGATCATCATACATTACATAACCTAGCTTCTGTCTTTTTTTTTTTTAAAGATACGATTCATTAGAGCTTATATTCCATCATAATAATAATACACAACAATATTCACAAATTTCATCCTTTAAAAGAAAAAATCTCTATTTTTTTAATAATAATAAATATTATAATTTATAGCTGTAAAAAAAGTGGAGGAAAAAAAAAAGAAGGGGGGGGGGGAGAAAAAACAAAGAGTATAAAGATAGAACTGAAACAAAAAAAAAAAAAATCCTTGAAAAATACAAAAAAAAAAAGTTCAGATATTATTAATGTTTTTTTTAATTCATTTTTTTTTACCTCTCTTTAAGAAACAGACGAGTAGATAATAAAGAGTTTCAATACACAAATAAAAAATATATATATTTACAAGTTACATTTATCAATAAATAGGTTTTTTATTTCCCCCCCCATGTTATTTCCAAAAAAGAAGAAACAGAGAGAGAGAAAGAAGAAGAAGAGAAAACAAAAAAAGGGAGGGGGAAAGGATCTAAGTGCTAAATTACATATTTTATATATATATATAAAAAAAAAAAAAAAGAATAACACCAAGAGTAGAAGGGGGATGAGTGTGAAAGACCATTTATATAAAATATACTCTACATTAGGGGGGTTGACTCTCTTTTTTAGGGAGGCGCCCATACGTTCCATGATTGCTGAGACCCTGTCTTTCCTATTGGTAGATTTAAGAGAGAAGGAATTGATGGAAAGAGAGATAGAGAAAGCAGAGATATAGTGTAGTTAAGTCAAATACAACAATGTCAAAAAGCCTAGAAAAAGTGGGAATAATTTTGAAAAAATGGTAACAAACAATCCGCGCGCTCAACAGGTGGTGTGAGGGGGGTCCTCCTCCAGGGTGTTGAGAGAGTCTGGCGATGGTTCCTCTACTATGTACACAGGTCACTTGGAGACGTAGGTATAAGTGCGGGAGGGAGACCGTAGGGAGGAGCTCTCTGATGAATTACAGTTCAGGAAATCCCAGATGAGGATGGTGTCATCGTGGGAACTGCTCACTATCTGGAACTCATCAAACTGGAGGCGGAAAACTCTCCCTGAATGCTCCTGCAGCGCACACATCACCATCCTTGTAGGCAAATACTGTGACGTCAAGGTGACATTTAGGTACAATAACAAGGATAGTCTACCCTGGCCAACCTAAACACGGGCCGCACGGAATCGTAAACAAAGTCTAAAAACTTTAACTATATCAAAATTTTTAACTTTAAAATGTATTAAAATATTTTAATTTTTTTATTTTATTTGACATATCGGACGCGATATCCCAGCTCGGGATACTTGCGCCTAAATACATTTTAATAGATTATATACAATTCATTTTATACAATTTAATAACCGGGCTAAAAACATAATTGAAACTTAAAACGATAGTATTCTAAAACAGAAGAGAAAATCTAAAATGGATTATTTTAGCAACTTATATACAATTCATTATATACAACTCAATAACAGACTAAAAACACAATTAAAACTGAAACGATGGTTTTCTCAAACAGAAGAGAAAACACAAAATAAATTATTTTAGCAACCTATATACAATTCAATTACAATACAATTTAAATAAAAATTTATTATAATTATTTCAATATATTTTCTGTTTTTGAATATACAGACGAGAAATGAAAGTTACAAAAGAAATATAAAGTTGTTGTTGTTGTTGTTTCTTATCCCCTTGTGTAAAGATTACACGAATTCCATGAGTTCATGCTCCTCGAGCTGTTTTATGATGAGCAGCGGCCTCTCCCAAAGGTCCTGTTTAGTGCATCTAATGCAAGCCAAAATGTGTTCTGGAGCTGCAGGTACCAAACTACATTTTGGGCAAGTGGGATAAATTTTGTTATTATTTTCTATCTTCAATGGCTTGAGATGGCCCGTTCTAAATCTTGTTAGTGTTGTTTGATGCTGTCTATTTTTGATCTTCAGAGCTCCTCCTGGGTTCACTCCACTGTACCAACTGTGCTTAGGTGGGATCCTCCAGTTCTTATTTATTTTTGTTTTGGCTATTGTTTCTATTTCTTTAAAAGTAAGTTTATTTTTCTGTGGCAAGGGTTCTTTTGTGCCTTTTTTTGCTAGCACATCAGCAGCTTCATTGCCTTCAATGCCAATGTGTGAGGGTATCCATTGAAGGTGAATTTTTGAGGTTTTTGAGAGTTTTTGGAGATAACCAATTATGTTCCTGCTTACTTTGTCTCTGAGTTCCCCTGTGTGACTCAAGTGTTGTATGGCACTTCTACTATCAGTAAGAATCCAGATATCGTGATGTTTAGTGTTTCTGATGGATTTTAAGGCTTCATAGATGGCTATAAGTTCTGATTTGAAGACTGAGCAAAAATCTGGGTTTCTTCTGTTCATTTTCTCAATGCCATTTGTGGTTTTGATGAGACAGCCACTGCCAGTGTGTCCTAGCTCGTCTCTGCTACCATCGGTATAGATAGTTATTGCATTTTTAGGAATGTTATTAATTATTTCTAATGATAATTGTTTTAAGTATTCTGGATTTTGGTATTGTTTGTTGGTGGGTTCATTTAAAGTGGCATTAAAAATAACATTTTGTAGTGGTTTGCATGGAGAAATTTTTTCTGCTAAATAATTTTTTTCCACTTTATATTTTAAAAATTCATTTCTTTTGGCCAGGTGTAGAGGGCCTTCTTTTTTGAGTCTTAAATTGGATTCCCAATTAAGTATGTACTTGGAAGTTCTGTGTTTGTTTCCATAACTCTTGATTTTGTTTATATATTTTGGCAGATTGTAGCTTCTTCTATCCTTTAAGGGCATAATGTCTGCCTCGTAAAGTACAATATCATTAGGGCAGGTATTACGAAGACCTGTAATAATTCTAGCTGCACTTAGTTGTATCCTTTCCAGTGATTTTAGATTTGTTTCAGATGCTGTACCATAGATTTGATATCCATATTCCAGGATAGGTCTAATTAGAGATGTGTAAGTTAATTTTAGTGTGGTTGCATCGGCTCCCCACTCTCTTCCTGAAATATATTTCAGGATTTTTAGTCGGTCTCTTCCTTTTCTAATAACTTCTT
This sequence comes from Cordylochernes scorpioides, assembly GCA_030710605.1. Classification (NCBI taxonomy): domain Eukaryota; kingdom Metazoa; phylum Arthropoda; class Arachnida; order Pseudoscorpiones; family Chernetidae; genus Cordylochernes; species Cordylochernes scorpioides. The sequence goes on along the minus strand of CP092863.1, from coordinate 72,264,977 downwards.
CAATGTGTTTACTGGAGTTAATTTCTGGATCCAGGGTGTAGCCAAGATATTTAGGATGTTTATTATATTGCAATTGTTGTTCTTTCAGAATAATTTTTGGTCTTATTTTGTATAGTTTCTTATCGGTAGTAAAAAGACAGGTTTCAGATTTTTGGGGGTTAAATTCTAATTTATGTTTATTAGCAAATTTTTCTAGGTGGAAAAGAGTCTTGTTCAAATCTCTTTCAGCTTTTTTCCAGTTATTATTGCTGCTCCATAGAATAATGTCATCAGCGAAAAGTCCAATATTGGTTTTATGAGAAATTTTTTCTTCTATGCCTGCAATAAATAGGGTGAAGAGAGTTGGGCTAAGGACTGATCCTTGTGGTAATCCTTGGTACAATTTGAAGGTTTTAGATAGAGTGCCATTATATTTGACCCTGATGTATCTATTTTTAAGGAAATCATTTATCCAAGTGATAGCTTTTCCATCAATTTTGAAATGTTTGTATAATTTTGTAATTAACTTGTTTTTCCATACCTTATCGAAAGCTTGTGTAAGGTCTAAAAAAGCAGCTATTGTGTGGTTAGTTGGTTTTCTGTTTTGTGCATCTTTTACCTTTTGTGTGAAAAATAAGAGTTGGTCTATTGTCCCATGTCCTTTCCTAAATTCATATTGTTCTTTTGGTAAGAGATTTCTTGTGTCAAGATGGTAGGTAAGTCGTCTGAGTATAATTTTTTCCATTAATTTGCAGCAAATACTTGTGAGGGAGATAGGTCGGTAGTTTTTTGGGTCATCAGCAGATTTGTCAAGTTTTTTAATAGGAATTATTGTTGCAGTTTTCCAGTCTTGAGGCAATTTTCCAGTTTTCCAGGAGTTATTGAAAATATCAAGAAGCTTTTCTTTGCCATTTTTGCCCAAGTTTGATATCATTTGGCCATGGATTCCATCTGGCCCAGGAGTCTTGTTTAGGTCAGTGTTTTCTAATGCATAATCTAGCTCTTTCATATTGATTTTTTCATGGAAAATATTATGAGTGCTAGTGACGTTTTTACAGTCATGGATAATCTTTCGGGCCTTTTTTTCAACTTTCTTATCTTTTATTTCAAATTTGATTTTACTACTTATTTGATATGAATTACCTAAAAGATTAGCAGCATTTTTGTCATTAGTTGCTGGGGTACCATCTGTATTCTTAATCATATTTGTGTTTTCAGTTTGTGGCTGGGCTCTGTCAATTTGTTTTGCCAAATGCCAAAGTTTTGTATTTGGGTTTCTTGGGTTCAGGTTTTCACAAGTTTGTTTCCATTTTTCCCTTTTCATATTTACGTATAATCTTTTTATTTTTGCATTCACAATGTTCAGTTCAGTTCTACAATTTGTTTGGTTTTGGGTGCACTTTTTTTGTAGTTCATTTCTTTTAGTTATAAGTGTTTGAATATCTTTTGCCTGGTGTGTATAATTTGGAATCCATTTCTTAATATTACCTCTTGGTATTGAAACTTTGGCTGCTTTAATAATGGTGTTTTTGAAAGATATCCAATTTTGTTCCAGATCTTTCATTCTAGTGGGTGCTTTTCTAAAGTCTTCATTGGTGTTTTGCTGGTAAAGATTCCAATTAGCCTTTTTGAAGTTCCAGAATTTTTCTTTAATTGAGCTGGTTTTGGTCTTGGTGCTAATTTCTATCAAAATAGGCAAATGATCACTTCCAATACTTTTTAATATTTGCCATTTGCATTTGTGGAAAATGTCAGGACTGGAGAAACTTATATCAAGGGCTTGTGCGGTATTATAACTGTAGGAATGGTGGGTAGGATTCCCATCATTTAAGCACATGAAGGCATTGTCGTCAAATAAGTTTGAAAGTATTTTGCCTCTTGGGTTTGGCGTGGAACATCCCCATAGTTGATGTTTGGCATTAAGGTCACCTACAATAATAGTGTTGTCTGTAAGAAATTGAGCCATTGTTCCATCGTCAATAAGTTTATTGTTTGGTGGGTGATACATATTGAATATGTTGATGGTTTTGTTTTGATTGAGGTAGACTTTGATACCTTGGGCTTCGAGGTCTGATGTGTTTGGAATATTAATGGCTATGTCTTCATAGTACAAATTATTGATTAAAAATGCAAGGCCACCCCCTTCTTTATTTCTGTCTTTTCTGAGGATATTGTAGTTTTTATATTTGAGATTGTACTTTTCATTTAATTTGGTTTCCTGTAGGGCTATAATTTGTATCTTTTGTTTTTCAGCTATTTCCATTATTTCTTCTAATTTTATTTTTGTTGCTGTTGAGCACAATCCATTGATGTTGCACTGCAGAATGCTCAATTGCTTGGAAGCTGCAAAGTTAGAAGTTTGTGGAGACTGTATTATACTTATCGGACAGAACCCTCTACCTAAGTCCTGAACACGCCCCTGTTTATTCTGCGCGACGGGCAATGCAGCATGCAAATCAACATCTGATCTCATGGAATGGGGTATAGGGGTGCAGCTTTCGTTGATCATGGCACCATGATCCAGGCACACTTTGGTGAAAGTCTGACTTTGCCTGTAGTTTGAGGCCGTTCCTAACATGGAAGCAGACGCCTTTGCTGCCGACTCTAACATGAGTACAGACACAGCTCCTCCGTATCCCTGGAGTGGGACCCTTGCTGAGGTCCATCAACCCGGGTCAGTTGAAGTCAGGATTTTTAAAGAGGTCTACTCCTCTTCTAACAATGCTGCTGTTGGTCCGCGACTGCTTATTTGTCAGAGTTATTCTGCTTGTTTCGCAGCTGGCCTTCATATCTGAAGGTCGTTCCCCTATCCGCCACCTGGGGACGCGCCCTATAGCAGTCAGCTATTGGCTCTTCTTGTTAATTCAAGAATCGGACTAATTTCTAGATAAACCAACATTCAGTTTTTTTCAGTCAAAAACCAATCCATTGAGAATATATTTAAAACTAGATGATAGACCACATTGGAGGTGAGGCCGTAAAGTTAAAAAATCCCCCCTTGCCGACCACAGTAGAAATTAGAAAAAGCTACATTGACGTAAACATAGACCTACCAAGTCCTCATGAAGAAGATATCTCAACTGAAAGAAGACATCCACCGCAGTCACCTGAAAATATCCCTGGCCATAGTACTAGTTCTTAAGACTGACGACGTAAGGCTCCTTCTGAGCATCGGGTCGATGCTCTTTATAGGAGGAGGCTATGTGGCGAAGAAATATTTTATTATTTAATTTAATATTATTCAATGAAAATATATTCACCAGATTATAATATATATATTTTAATCTGTTTTTGTGAAATCATCTTAAAATATTTCTTTGCTTACACTTGCTTAAGATTCTCTAGCTGTAGATAGTTTTGGGGCTGACCTGTGAATAATTGTCGACTCGTCGCTGTGACGTCATCAATAAGTACTTTTGCATCTTAGGATATTTCAAGGCTTGATTTCTACGCTACAATATAAATATTTTCAACTTCAATAGAGAGAGAGAGAGCTCTGAATTATATTTATTCTTTTATGTAAAAAAAAAAAGAAAAGAAAACTAGAATCAAAATTAAGCAGCCATCACAACTATAAGCCATTATCAGAATGCAATATCAGATGATTATTTCATATATCATCATGGAAAAGGTCTGAAACCAAGGTGAAAGAACAATGAGTATATTATTCAAAGGAATCTGGTGAAGAATTGGAAATTTATAAGATTAGTTCTGAGGAATGGTTCAAGAATGTACCAGATTTGTTCACATTCTCACCTAGCTATGCATTGAACTTTACCATGCTCATGTTGGCCATGATGATCTTACTCGAGCTTTGTACATCTGCCAGGAGCAAACCGAGCAGCTGGGATAACAATAGGTTCATATTTGACATCGTTTCAGATATCAGTGACGACTTCTTTGACAAAAATTCCTCTCTTCCTAACAAAAGAAGTCCCCTTCTTCAAAATCCAAACACAATACAGAAAAAGAGATTTCAAATTTCATCGAGGGATTTATTTTCTTATTTAAACGAACAGAAGTCTTCAAACCAAAGATATTTAGTGTTTAAACCAAAAATGCATACCAAATTGACCATTCCGAAGAATAACCTTAAAAATACTCACCTTGATATGTTTAAATACAAGTTGGTAAAAGTACCATCCAACACTCTTCGCCTCGATTTTTCCAACAGTGTTAGATCCGTCGACAATAAAAATTCAATCGACAAAACATTTAACATGGAAAAGACAACCCCGAACGTACCTATAATACCAGAAAATGGAGAACATCCAAGTCATCTAATAAAAATTATCAAAATTCCAATTCAAGCTAACACAAGTCACAATGAAGACAGCAAACTTCTTAAAACACTTCAGGAAATTCTTCAGCATAAAAGAAAAAATATTTTTAGGGAATCATCTAAGAAAACGAGGATGAATGCAGAAGAGAATAGCAAGAGCAACTCGCCACAAATACCTGAAAAACTTTTGTATCGAATTCAATTTTTGCTTGCTTTCATTGGAGCAGGTGTATTTCTACTTCTACTGGTAAAGCTTTCAACATCCATTTACGAATACCACAAATTTTCCGTTCTAAAGGATGAAATTAAAAAAGAATCGTTAATGGAATTAGCAAAACTTACCAAAGGAGAATGCCAACATGTTATGGAAAAAAAGTGCAATGTCGAAATCAAGCCACGCGATCTTGTACCTATTATTAAGCCAACTGGGAGTCATAGGTCCCCGACACACCACCATCACCACCATTCTGGTAAAGCCACAAGTCGCAAAACCTTAACATGGGACAGCAGTATTCCAAAGTCCAACTCTATACAGAATATGCCCAAATTCCAAGATGATGAACAATATTTCTATTCGCTTCAAAACCAAAGTAGAGATAAATCGCCATTTTCTAGGGAATCCCCCAGGGAAGTATCAACAAGTATAGCCAAAGGAGATCATAACCGAAAAAATTCGAAATATTCCTTGTTAGACGAGTTACTTTATACTAATTTCCAAGTTGACGCGCTACCTCATCCAAAAAAGGAAAAATATCACAAAAGAAGGACGTCTTCATTAGCCTTCTGCAAAGAACCCAAATCCACATTTACAAAAACAAAGTCTCTTCGGAATATGACATTAAAAGAATGATATTTAGACAGAGAATATTAAAGGCATCATTCATACAAAATATATCAGTCCCATATTAACATCCCATACTAGCCATGAGACCTGTTGTATATATATATATATTGTTTTATTATATATATGTGTGTGTGTGTGTGTGTATATTAAAAATCAAGAAAATGGGTTGGCCAAATAGTATTAAACAAGCCTAAATAAAAGTTTAGTTGATTTTTGTTCCACTAGATGGTGCTTTACCATCTAAAATATTCATATGTAAGCGTTCAAGATTGTGCTGAGGTGGGTGTTGGCCAAAAATAATATTTTAATATATTTACTCTTATAGATTTATCATTCTCCTAACTTGTCACAAATGTCCCGAGCAATGCCCAGGATTTACTTGAGTGCAATTTTACCTGACCCACTAATGACCCAGTTCCACCCAACAATTTTTCATCGCATTAAGAACAGTAGGAAGTTGTTTTATTTAGCTTTTTAATCGCGATAAAATATCGTTTCATTTATAATGTAATGATGGGGCGCCAAATCCTTATATTTATTCAGTACACATCGGAAAATTTTTGTAAATTAAATTTAAAATATTAATCTTTTTTTTATATAGTTAATCTCTCTCGAATGCAGTATTAGATAATTTAAAATATAAGTATATTGAGATTTTAAAATTTAATTATAAATAAAATATGATATAATTATATATTTAGGCATATGTTGAAAAATTATTGTTTTTACCATTTTGGTGTAGCACAAATGAACGTTCTAAAGCGCGGCCATATTTGTAAACAAAATATATTAATACTAGCCGAGTGACCCGGGCAACGCCCAGGGTTTACCCAAAGGGCCTATAAATATAAAGTTAAATGGTGAGCCACAAATTTTTTTTACGGTGGGCCGCGAATTGGCCAGGCCTGGTCTAAACCATTGTTTTTTGGTCGCTACGACCCGGGATTAAATTCGGCATTGGGCACTTTTTTCTGATAAAAATAAATGCTCCAATGCGCACACCCCCCCACCAAGATTCTCACTACACAGACAAAACTTAAGGAAGTTGTACCTTTTACCATGTATTTCAAATATGGCTTGCAGGGGTCGGTGGAAGAATGGTCTAAACTGTTAGTTTTCAACCGCTATGACCCGGGTTTGATTCCTGCATTGAGCACTTATTTCTGATTTAAAAAATAAATAAATTTAAAAGTAATAAACTGCTTTGCAGTCACAATCAAGATGCCCAATCTGGGGGATTACGGAGATGGTAGGTAAGGGAGTATCATCTTCCAACCTATAGCTCCCCTGAATGAGAACACCCCACCAAAAACTCAAGGTAATAAGACCAAATCTAAATAAATAAATAGTGTGTGACGTTTCGATAACAACACTATTTATTTATTGCCTGTTGTTGTTTCTTATCCCCGTGTGTAAAGATTACACAAATTCCATGAGTTCATGCTCCTCGGGCTGTTTCATGGTAAGCTGCAGCCTCTCTCAAAGGTCCTGTTTAGTACATCTAATACAAGCCAAAATGTGTTCTGGGAGCTGCAGGTACCAAGCTACATTTTGGGCAAGTGGGGTAGATTTTGTTGTTATTTTCTATCTTTTCAATGGCTTGAGATGGCCTGTTCTATTGCCTATTTTTGTTATTATTGTCTATTTAGAATATATAATCCTTTGCTAGCAATTTTGTTGTTTTTTATCCCCTTGTGTAAAGATTACACAAATTCCATGAGTTCAGTTGGTAATTTTAGATAATAAAGTTATTATTAAAATTCAAAACTATTTTAAACGCGTAAGATTCTTTTTGAAATTAAACAATTTCTACTGCCCTCACTGCAATGAAAAAATTAAAGGGAGGGCCTGGCTTTTCCATTGCAGTAAGGGCAGTAGAAATTGTTTAATTTCAAAAAGAATCTTACGCGTTTAAAATAGTTTCGAATTTTTTGATAACAGATGGTGCGCAAGGGCATCGTAATATAAAAGTTATTATTGTCAATTTATTGCCTTAATCTATAATCCAAAAATGGTGGCTATCCGTCCACCATAGGTTAGGCACTCACCACAAGGGTGCGTAGGCACAAAGTACCAGGTGGGGCCCGGGGGTCTAGTGCAGCTGCCAGATCCCACACCTTGATCTTCCTGCATCATCCAACCATGGGTTGTAAGACAAACACCATCACATATAGAGGAGGGGGGACTTACCCATCGTAGGCTCCGCTCACAATCCTCTTGTTGTCAAACCTGATGCATCGGACCAACTCCTCGTGGCCTTCCAAGACACGCAGGCAAGCTCCGCACTCAATGTCCCACAACCTGCCATCCACCCAGTTATCTAGATAACTATACCAGAATATAAAACAACATTTGAAAATCAAACTGCATGTGTTTCAACGAAAAATCAAAATTTATTTCAAGGAGAAACAACAATTATTTCTAACCTTAGGAAAGAGGTGTGAAAGGATGAATTGTGAAGAGTAATGATAAACGGAAAAATAAAAGTGTCCAGGGATGGTCCAGGGTAGCCTAGTGGACATGGCATCTGCCCAGTAAGCGGAACACTGTGGGTTCGATTCCCATCCTTGGACACTTTTATTTTTCCATTTATCATTACTCTTCACAATTCATCTTTTCACAGCTCATTCCTAAGGTGGTTAGAAATAATCCGTTGTTTCTCCTTGAAATAAATTTTGATTTTTCGTTGAAAAGAAACACATGCGGTTTGATTTTCAAATGTCGTTTTACAATCACAAGCCGCATTATATTAAATTGTAAACCAAATATAGTGAGTGAGGTGACGACGTACCTGATGGTGTTATCGGAGGATCCAGACACCACCAGCCTATCCCGGTACTGCAGGCAGGCAATGCCTCGCTTGTGGCCGTTGAGGGTCCGGACAAACTCGCAAGAAGAGGTGTTCCATACTTTGATGGTGCGGTCCCCGGAGGCAGAGACGATGTACTTCTCGTCAAAGTCCACCACATTCACTGCTGCCCGGTGACCCACTAGCACTCGCCGTAGGTTGATCTCTGCTGGACTCACCATGTCCCACACCGCAATGGACCGGTCCTGCATCACCCAACATGGATCAGTACACTTCTAACAATATACGCATAGGACGCCTCTCCTGCCAAAATAAATGTCAAAACCTGACGCCATCTACACGACCATCACCACAACTAGCGGCCTCAGGTCGGTGACAAAGCCACAACACCACCTTTGGCAAACTGAGAAACATTCACCTAGAGACCATGGTTTAGGGCTAATGGCCCTCGTCAGCCTAAGGCGAACTTTATTCCATGAGATCCACAAGGGATCTAATGGAATCTTCACAATCTATCAAAGAGGTGTTTTTCTGGCAAGGTGGCTGGGCCAAATCTATGTGGCTTTGTCACCGACCCGAGGTCGCTAGATTGCGGTGACGGTCAATAGATAGCGTCAAGTTTTGACGGGAGAGGTACCCTATGCTTCTATGGATCAATTTCCTCCTGGAAAATTTTCCACTTCTAACAATATCTGAAGATAGAATCCTCTGATATATAAACTGTAACAACACACTGAAGATAAGTTTCTTGCTATATTTAAACCATCTCTCAAGTTTTTTGGGTATATTGCACACCCTCTTCTACAGGAATATAAAACAATTCAAGAAAATGAGATCCCAATAATATAATAGTGTGTGATGTTTCGGCAACAGCATTGTTACCATCATCAGACAAAAGAATTTTAAAATAAATCTTTTTTTTTTTAATTATTCTTTTGACTGATGATGGTAACAATGCTGTTGCCGAAGCACCACACACTATTAAATGATTAGGTCTTATTTTCTTGTATCTACCACTGACAAAAGAGATTTTGCTATAAATTCATTCTTAGGATTTGAAGCCATCTTAAAACCACTATGAGCTCCCTACATGTGCTATTTCCTTATTCCAACCTTCTCTCTTTCCTATAGGGTATTTTTGTATTCAAGAATAGAAACATAAGAAACCTAGACCAAGTTGATTGGTCTTGTTATGTTTCATTCTTTCATATAACATGCTAGAACTTGCACACCTCTACAAAGGACAGTGTTCATTGCATAAATTACCATTTTTATTTCATTAGAACCTCCATGAAAGGACACTCGCGATAGAGGACACCTCTAAACAAAGAATAGTTTTCATTTGTCAAAATTACTATTTTTGCTATTTATCAACTCTCCGATAAGAAGACACCTTTCCCTAAAGGACACTTTGGCTCTGCAATTAGGTTTTGTCCTTTACAGAGAGGTTCTACTGTAATTAGCAACTCTGGTAAGAAGACACCTCTCCTTAAAGGACACATTGGCTCTGCAATTAGGCATTATCCTTTATAGAGAAGTTTTAATGTAATTAGCAACTCTGGTAAGAGGACACCTCTCCTTAAAGGACACATTGGCTCTGCAATTAGGCATTATCCTTTATAGAGAAGTTTTAATGTAATTAGCAACTCTGGTAAGAGGACGCCTCTCCTTAAAGGACACATTGGCTCTGCAATTAGGCATTATCCTTTATAGAGAAGTTTTACTGTAATTAGCAACTCTGGTAAGAGGACGCCTCTCCTTAAAGGACACATTGGCTCTGCAATTAGGCATTATCCTTTATAGAGAAGTTTTACTGTAATTAGCAACTCTGGTAAGAGGACGCCTCTCCTTAAAGGACACATTGGCTCTGCAATTAGGCATTATCCTTTATAGAGAAGTTTTACTGTAATTAGCAACTCTGGTAAGAGGACACCTCTCCTTAAAAGACACTAGATGTCTTTACAGAGAGGTTCTACTGTAATTAGCAACTCTCTGGTAAGAGATATCTGCAACTAGGGGTGTCCTTTCCAGAGAGTTTTAACAGTAGTTTATCTACAGGTGTATGCTTGAACACCCCTAGAACACCAAACTACAGGGTAGACTTACCTTGGAGCAGGTCACCATGATGCCGTTGTTAAAGCGAAGATGAAGAACTGCTTCGCAGTGGTGGATGAGGGTAGTCACCATCTCCCCCGTCTTCACGTCCCACACCCTGCTCACACCAACTCTTGTACTGGCTATGTACAACATACATATATCTTGTAGAACGACATTTGAAAATTATCCCGCATGTGTTTCTTTTGAACGGAAAAACTGAAATTTATTTCAAGGAGAAACAACGACCATTTCCAACCTCAGGGATGAAGTATGAAAGGATGAATTGTGAAGAGTAATGATAAACGGAAAAATAAAGTGTCCAGGGATGGGAATCTCATTTATTTTCTATTTATCATTACTCTTCACAATTCATAATTTCATACTTCATCCCTGAGGTTGGAAATGGTCTTTATTTCTCCTTGAAATAAATTTTGGTTTTTCATTCAAAAGAAACACATGCGGGATAATTTCAAATGTCATTCTACAATCATAAGCCACATTATATTGTATTATAAAATACATATATCTTGAAGATAGAAGAGGTGGGGGTCGGTGGAAGGATGGTCTAAACCGTTGGTTTTCTACTGCTACGACCCGGGTTTCGATTCCCACATTGTGCACTTTTTCTGATTTAATGAAAAAATGCTCCAATGGCCCCCGATTCTTGGAAAAGTCAAACCCCACCAGTGAATGCAAATAACCAAATGGGGCTCTGGCACATTTTCAAGTGCAAAGTCAAACTGCTTTTCACGTGTTTAGACATGTGGTGCACTTAAAGTAAAAGCAGTCGCCTTCTCTACCCACCATGATTATCATGGCCTGTACCACGTGTACTAGGGATAAGCAAAAAAAAAATCATTTTTTTCATTCCATAGCCATATTCATGTAAAATGTTGTTGTTATTTCTTATCCCCTTGTGTAGAGATTACACAAATTCCATGAGTTCATGTTCCTCGAGCTATGATCTCATGGAATGGGGTGTAGGGGTGCAGGTTTCATTGATCATGGCACCAAGATCCAGACACACCTTGGTTAAAGTCTGACTTTGCCTGTAATTTGAGGCTGTTCCTAAACATGGAAGCCTTTGCTGCTGACTAACATGAGTACAGACGCAGCTCCTCTGTATCCCTGGAGAGGGACCTTTGCTGAGGTCTATCAACCGGGTCAGTTGAACTCAGGATTTTTAAAGAGGTCTTTCACCTCTTCTAACAATACTATGTACAATGTAAAATGTAACATGTGTGTGCAATGTAGTGATGTAAAATGGGGGTCGGTGGAAGGATGGTCTAAACTGTTGGTTTTCGACCGCTACAACCCGAGTTCGATATCCACATTGGACACTTTTTTTCTGTTTTAAAGAAAAAAAATGCTCCAATTGGTCTCAATTCTTGCAAAAGTCCAACCCCACCAGCTGAGTGAAAGTAACCAAACTGGGACTCTGGCACATTTGTAAGTGCAAAAGTCAAACAACTTTTCACATGTTGACATGTGGTGCACTTACAGTAAAAGCAGTCGCTTACTTCTACCCACCATGATTATCATGGCCTGTACCACGTGTACTAGGGATAAGCAAAAAAAAAATTGCTTTTTTCATTCCATAGCCATATTCATGTAAAATGTTTTTTCTTATCCCCTTGTGTAAAGATTACACAAATTCCATGAGTTCATGCTCCTCAAGCTATGATCTCATGGAATGGGGTGTAGGGGTGCAGGTTTCATTGATCATGGCACCAAGATCCAGACACACCTTGGTTAAGTCTGACTTTGCCTGTAATTTGAGGCCATTCCTAACATGGAAGCCTTTGCTGAGGTCCATCAACCGGGTCAGTTGAACTCAGGATTTTTACCACATGTACTAGGGATAAGCAAAACAATATATAAGTACTTTACCTCACTGTGGAGTCGCTGGAGCCACTGATGATGACCTTATCATCATACTGCAGGCAGAGTACGGAACCTGTATGCCCCGTTAGCACCTGCCAACAACACAACTCTCAGAAAAGTCACCTAACCAATGGGTGTCTAGTAATGGCATATTACCTCCAGTTATTCTAGGTATTGGGTGCGTGCATCAATTTTTAAAGGATTATCAGTATTAGTGGGTGTTGCTAGCAACTGATTGTATTGGGCAATTGGTTGCTGTTGTTTCTTATCCCCTTGTGCAGGGTTTAAGGAATTCCATGAGCTCATGCTCCTCAAGTTGCACGACGGGTGATGCAACATGCAAATCAACATCTGATCTCATGGAATGGGGAGTAGGGGTGCAGCTTTCGTTGATCATAGTACCATGATCCAGGCACACTTTGGTGAAAATTTGCCTGTAATTTGAGGCTGTTCCTAACATGTCTTCTTCTTCTTTCTTATCTCCACACTGGGTGAAGTAGAATATGTCTGCCTTTGTCATTAAGACTGGGAGCACTACTCAGTGGCAGGTCGACTTAGCTCCAAAAGAAATGGCCGCCTCTGACATGAGGAACAGATGCCATGTGCAGCCGCTCCTAACAAGGAGTACAAACGCTGCTCATCCTGTATCCCTGGATTAGGAGCCCTAACAGGGTACTATCAGCCGGGCCAGCTGAACCCAGGTTTTTTAGTGAGCTTGTTACTACTCCCCCTCCTCCTTTTTTATCTGGGCTTGGGACCGGCAAGGGCGGAGTTGTTCCTAACATGTAATCTCATGGAATGGGGTGTAGGGGTGCAGCTTTCGTTGATCATAGCACCATGGCACACTTTGGTTAAACTTTGCCTGTAATTTGAGGCTGTTCCTAACATTGAAGACTTTGCTGCTGACTCTAACTTGAGTACAGATACAGCTCCTCCATATCCCTGGAGAGGGACCCTTGCTGAGGTCTATCAACCAGGTCAGTTGAAGTCAGGATTTTGAAGAGGTCTTTCTCTTCTTTCTAACAATGCTGCTGTTGGTCTGCAACTGCTTATTTGTCAGTTATTCAGTTTCACAGCTGGCCTTCATATTTGAAGGTAGTTTTCCTATCTGCTACCTGGGGACGGTACCTGTTGTTCTTTCACTGTGAAAAACCCACCTATTATTAAAAAGGATAAGACATACAGTAAAACCCCTCTATAGTGAACCCCAATGGGACAGAGCTTTTGGTTCACTATAGCCACGGTTTGGCTATTTTTTTTTAATTTTCAAAAATTTTAGACTGTATAATTAAAAAACAGCCATACACACAAGTAGAGGCTGCCTCTTAATAGTGGTCACTTTATTTTAATTCCCTTAATTGACTAATTTCCTTATATTAATACTGAATAATAATAGAAATCATTAGATAATAGGTTCTTCTTATGATTAACATACATGTACCTCTATGTCTAAGTTAAAAATCAAGACAAATCCTAGGCAAAGTTTTATTAAATATATATTCAAAGATATGAAATGATTTTAAAACATCATTATCACATTATATAATACAATTTTTACTTGAAAAAATGGCTCTAATACCTTGTTGTTTCAAAGCATTCTTCCAAGCATTGCACCATTCAAATAAAGTTAGTGTTTTTCTTCCATTTCATGTTTCCCCATATTCTTCTAGGTCTAGATTTCGTTTTTTTTTTAACCTGCCATGCAAAACATTGCTGACTTTAAAATCACCATAGTTAATGGCATAAAAATAATTTTTGTTTCATCACGGGACCGTTTATTTGGACTTTTTTTTTTAGCCCTAAAACGTACGATCGCGATCGCGGCAAAAGTTGAAGTTGATTCCTCTTTGTAACAATTTTTAATAACTTTATATTTTATCTTTTATAATAGAAAAGTTATATTCTCTTATTTTAATATGTTCTTAACATTTTGCCTATGTTGTTTCACTTTGAAAAGTTCTGAAAATGGCCTTTTTTTTTTAAAGAAATAATGCTTTTGTTTTTAAAATGCCTTTGTTTTCTTCATTTTGGAGGCCATTTGCATTTTTTATATTTCAAATTTAATGGATGCAAAGATATTCTAATTAATAAAAAGTATAATGTGTAAAAATTTATACAACATACAGCAAAAATAAAGTGCAAAAATCAAACAAACAATGCCGCTAAATTTATTGTTTTGAAATCGCGATCCGCGAGCTTTAAACATGCTCAAAATTTTGTTTTTTAATTTTTTTTTTAAATTACAATTCTAAGTTCGTTATAAGCATAGTATTTTTAATAGATTTTATCATTTTGGGACCAGAAATAGGTTCGTTATAGGGGTAGTTCGTTATTCTAAAAATCGCAAAGTTCGTTATAACGATGGTATTTTCAATGGAATGGAATTGGGAATCGGCGTGGGTTCGTTATAAGGGAAGGTTCGCTATATCCAGGGTTCGTTATAGCGGGGTTTTACTGTAATTTGGATTATAGATTAGAAACACAATGTCATAAGACTATAGAATTTAGTCTTATCACCTTGTATTTCCGCCTATTATTACTTGATTTGTAAGTGCAGAAGTCAAACTGCTTTTCACATGTGTATAGACATGTTTTTTTTTTTTTTTTGCTTATCCCTAGTACATGTGGTACAGGCCATGATAATCATGGTGGGTAGTTAGCGACTGCTTTTACTGTAAGCGCACCACAGTATAGACATGTGGTGCACTTACAGTAAAAGCAGTCGCTTACCTCTACCCACCATGATTATCATGGCTTTACCAAATGTACTAGGGATAAGCAAAAAAAAAATTATTATCATGCATTAGCGCGCCATCTGTTATGAAAATTCGAAACTATTATAGACGTGTATGATTCTTTTACAAATTAAACATTAATCCCATTAATTTTTCCATTACAGTAAGGGCAGTAGAAATTGTTTAATTTAAAAAAGAATCATACACGTCTATAATAGTTTAGAATTTTCATTTAAAAAAAGTATTACTTGAAAGATGGGCAAAATTTGAAAGGATATTTCACACAATGAAGTTTTACACTTATATAAAAAAATCTCTTTAAAAAGAATGCACACACGCAATAAGTAGGAGTCAATATGCCATTACCACTGCATGACCCTCCTCATTCTATATTTACACCAAGCAGCAACTTGGGGGGAGAAAACAAGGTTGCACACAAGAGCAAAATACACTGTTGATTTATAACAACATTCTTGACACTCTATTTAAGTTATTCTAACCATTGATAAGGCACAATTTGGATTATTAATATATACAGTTATCAGCGTCATGCGTTCTTAATTCTGTCACCGTTTACTTTTGGTTCAGTGGTAGAATGCTCGCCTGCCACGCGGGCGCCCTGGGTTCGATTCCCGGCCAATGCATTTTTTTTTTTTTTTTAATTTTTAAAACTCATTTATATATTATATATACAAGAATGACACCACGGCGCCAATTTATAATTGTAACGAATAGTATTTTAATAAAAGCATTTAATCGGGTAAACCCCAGGCATTGCCTGGGTCATTCGGCTAGTAGATTATAAACACAAGGTAATAAGACCAAATCTAAATAAATATATAGTGTGTGACGTTTCGGTAACAGCATTGTTACCATCTTCAGACAAAAATACTGAATGAGAAATTTTACCACAGCATGTTTTAACTTGATAACAGTAACTATTTGAAACATGCTGTGGTAAAATTTCTCATTCAGTACTTTTGTTTGAAGATGGTAACAACGCTGTTACCGAAACATCACACACTATTTATTTATTTGGATTTAGTCTTATTACCTTGTATATTTTCATCTATGAAAGTTGTTGTAATAGAAAGACATTTGAAAATTATCCTGCATGTGTTCCTTTTGAACGAAAAATCAAAATTTATTCTAAGGAGAAACAACGACTATTTCTAACCTTAGGAATGAAGTATGAAAGGATGAATTGTGAAGAGTAATGATAAACAGAATCACATCCCGGGATACTTTATTTTTCCATTTATCATTACTCTTCATAATTCATCCTTTCATACTTCATCCCTAAGGTTAGAAATAGTCGTTGTTTCTCCTTAGAATAAATTTCAATTTTTCGTTCAAAAGAAACACATGCGGGATAATTTTCAAATGTCATTTTACAATAATAAGCGCAGGCATTATATTGTAATAGAAAGAGTCTGTTATAAGGAGGTTTGGCAGCAATACAGGTTTCTCCCCCAGAGGTTGCAGTGTGGAGAGGATGGGTCATCAGTAAAGAGTGTGTAAGAGAGAGAGAGAAGGAAAGAGAGAATCACCGTGGGGGGTACCTTGAGACAGTTGAGAGTGTTCCTATTCCAGATCTTGATGGTGTTGTCCCTCAGGCCGCTGACAATCTTCTCATCGTCGTACTGAAGGCAATACACCCCCTTGCTGTTTTCACTGCGGCAGTTGATCTTCTGGAGGTTGTGTCTGCCGCATCGCCAGTTGTTCTCTATACTCTGCACACACACAATCTTATTTTCCCTTGAAGTCTATCAAAAATGATAAACCACAATATGGATTATAGGAATATAAAGGATGGAAAACAATAAATATGCTCTGAAGTGGGATAAGAATTGAAAATTCTGCTCTTGTAGAACACAGAATGGACACAGGACACATTCAATTTAGAAAACCCAAAGACACTAAATTTTGAAAAAAAAAATTACTACAAGAGACAATTTAAAGAAGCCTTTTTTATTTCAAAGACATGTGCTTCAATTAATAGAATGGAAGAAAGAGGAAATATAAATGATATTTACAGATATGCCTTTAATTATATTTGAGCGAAAAAATCCACTTTTAATTCTAAGAAGAATATTTCAAGTTGTCTTAAAAAAACAAACAATGTTTCCTTATCTGTTATCTTGTTTAAACACTTGATAACAGGACTATTTAAGAACTTGCTGTAATATTTGTTCTCATTTATTCTTTTGTCTGATGATGGTGACAATGCCGTTGTTGAAACGTCACACACTAATAAATTATTTGGATTAGGTCTTATTTTCTTGAATCTTATTTCCCATTTGTTGAATCGATGGAAGGTGGTGCCCAGAGAACCAACCCGCCAAGGAATAAGTCTGTTGTTGTTTCTTATCCCCTTGTGTAAAGATTACACGAATTCCATAATTTCATGATCTCATGGAATGGGATATAGGAGTGCAGCTTTCATTGATCATGGCACCATGGTCCAGGCACACTTTGGTGAAAGTCTGACTTGAACGCCTTGCTAAATGCTTTATTTTTATTCATTTCTCCTGACGAAGATAAAAGAATTTTAGTCGAAACGTTGAGAAAATAAAAAGCTCTAACTGGCCAAAGTGTCTATTTTTTTCACAGAAACAGTAATACTTAGTAAGTAAAGTAAGACACACTAAATCTGTATCTAACAGAGAACCAACCCTCTTTATTATTTAGAAGCCTTTTACTCGAACAAACAACAGTTGAAAAACTGTCATAACAAGAGATACAAATTATAACTATGGTATAAAGTAAAAATAAAATATAACAATTTCCAACCGTTGAAGTCTATCAAAAATGATAAGGCACAATTTGGATTATCCCTATATATAGTCACGACCGTCTTTCCTCATCGGCCTCTGTCACGGATGCGCGCGCACAGGGAGGTCACGTGCTCGCCAGCAGCCAATAAAAATAAATAAATAATAATAAAAAAAAAAAAAAAAACTCCCTCGAGCCGGATTTGAACCAGCGACCTAAGGATCACCGTTGTAACATCTACAGTCCTCCGCTCTGCCAACTGAGCTATCGAAGGATACAAACTGTATGAATAAGTTTACCTTATAAAGTCAACTAATCCTATTTCTACACAAAATGTACTCATACATATATTATATTATATCCCTATATATAGTCACAACCGTCTTTCCTCATCGGCCTCTGTTACGGATGCGCGCGCACAGGGAGGTCACGTGCTTGCCGGCTCCCTCGAGCTGGATTTGAACCAGCGACCTAAGGATCACCGTTGTGACATCTACAGTCGGGTAAAACACGGGCGTTGCCCGGGTCATTCGGCTATAGAATATAAATATAAGGTAATAAGACCAAATAAATAAATAGTGTGTAACATTTCGGTAACAGCATTGTTACCATCTTCAGAAAAAGTACTGAACTGAAGTACATTCACCTTGACATGTGGTGCACTTACAGTAAAAGCAGTCGCTAACTACCCACCATGATTATCATGGCCTGTTCCACGTATACTAGGAATAAGGAAAAAAAAAACATTCACCTTGTGTTTATAATCTACTAGCCGAATGACCTGGGCAACGCCCGTGTTTTACCCGATTGAATGTTTTGATTCAAATACTATTTGTTACAATTATAAATTAGCGCCTTAAATAAATGCATATATTAGTTAATAACTATAGCCTATGTTCTTTATCTGTCTATGTACTGTTGGCTTCCGTAGGCATCTCTTACAACTTTAGATAACTTGCAATCTCTGTTGTGCAAGTCTGCCATGCCAACAAACCAATTGATGTTAGCCCTATAAAAGAGCTGTGTTGGCTTTGTGTACATTTATGACTCAACTCAAGCCCATTTCCTGCTTGCTTCATAAAAAAATCAGATAACTCTGCCTTTGCCGGTCCCAAGCCTGGATGAAAAAGGAGGAGGGAGAGCAGTAACAAGCTCGCTAAAAATCTGGGCTCAGCTGGCCATGCTGATAGTACCCTGTAAGGGCTCCTAATCCAGGGATACAGGATGAGTTTGTACACCATGTTAGGAGTGGCTGCACATGGCGTCTGTTCCTCATGTCAGAGGCGGCTATTTCTTTTGGAGTTAAGTCGGCCTGCCCACTGAGTAGTGCTCCCAGTCTTAATGACAAAGGCAGATGAATTCTACTTCACCCAGTCATGATGGTTGTCAAACAGACACCATCAAGGGTCACAACTTGATACCCTAATATGTTTGAGTGAAGATAAGGAAGAAGAAAAACCAGATAAAATACAGTGAGACATTGTGTTTCTCTAGATATCTTTCTGTCTTTCTATTATAAAGAGACAACTATTGTTATTTATTGTTTACAAAGAGAGACAATACAGGGACATAAATAAGTTTGTAATATTGCAGGAGGAAGATACAGTAGAACTACCTCCCTGTAAAGAACAACACCTAATTGTAAAGCCAAAGTGTCCTTTAGGGAGAGGTGTCCTCTTACCGGAGAGTTGCTAAATAGTCAAAATAGTAATTTTGCGAAAGAAAACTGTCCTTTTATAGAGAGGTGTCCTTTAGCGTGAGTGTCCTCATATGGAAGTTCTACTGTTCCCATGTCCAAACAGCATATAAAATGCTGACAAAATAAAGTTTGCTTATCACCCCAGCAACACATCACCAGTTGAAACACATTTTTAGCAAATTCGATCGACTTCATAACTACTCTCATAGGTGATATTGTCAAGTTGAAGCATACTGATTAGGGCCATAGTCTGAAATCATTGTAAATGGACTGTTTTTTTTTTTTGTCTGTGAATGTTTTAAAAATTGGCATTGTGGTTTATTCTTATTGCCATTTACACATTGTGTACTGAGGTAATAAGCAACATTTTTTAAAGGGAGAAAAAGGCAGTGTAACAGTAGAGTAAGGTGTGCCCCATTCATACAGTGTGATCAGAGGTATGATAGTGTTGTTGTTTCTCATCCCCTTGTGTAAAGATTACACAAATTCCATGAATTCATGTTCCTCGAGCTGTTTTATGATAAGCAGCGGCCTCTCCCAAAGGTCCTGTTTAGTACATCTAATGCAAGTCAAAATGAGTTCTGGAGCTGGAGGTGCCAAGCTACATTTTGGGCAAGTGGGGTAGATTTTGTTAATATTTTCTATCTTCAATGGCTTGAGATGGCCTGTTCTAAATCTTGTGTCATTTGATGCTGTCTATTTCTGATGGTATGATAGTGGAAGGGAGCAGTAGCCCACCCAGAGGATGAGTCAGCAGGTCAATGGCAGTGTAACAGCACAGTACAGAGTAAGTAAGGTGAGCCCCATCAGAGGTATAAGGGTACAGTAGCCCAGAAGATGACTCAGCAGGTCAATGGCAGTGAGTAATCTGGCCAATGACTAATGGGAGAGACACAAAACAACACATCACTCCTATGATAGGAGTTACTAACACTTAATAAGCTGCTTAGGTTGGCTGAAATAAAGAATGGACAACATTTTAAAAGATCTATTGACAGAACAATTAATTTCAATACAGTGGAACCTTCCTGTAAAGGACACCTAATTGCAGAGCCAAAGTGTCCTTTAAGGAGAGGTGTCCTCTTACTGGAGAATTGCTAGATAGTAAAAATGGTAATTTTGCAAATGAAAACTGTCTTTTGTAGAGAGGTGTTCTCTTACCGGAGAGTTGCTAAATAGTAAAAATAGTAATTTTGCAAATGAAAACTGTCCTTTGTAGAGAGGTGTTCTCTAGCATGAGTGTCCTCTCATGAGGTTCTACTGTATTACTCTTGAAGCATTGAAATTACTAGATAGATCCTCCATATACCTATGGGTCCAAGTTAGATTCCAAACTTGTTATTTCAAGGCAACGTGGCTAGTATCCTGATACATCAACCTATCTATAGGATAGGGTCATCTATTCCTATGTCAAAAAAATTTACCATAAGGAGGTATCAACTGTCAATACCCTACCATAATCCTGGCCCTGGATTTTTTTGCCAAATATAAAGAGAATCATGCCAAAAAAAATTATAAATTTATAAACACAAGGTAATAAGACTAAATCCAAATAAATAAATAGTCGCACACTATTTATTTATTTAGATTTGGTCTTATTACCTTGTGTTTAAAATCTATAATCTAAATTGTACCTTATCATTGGAGATTTGGTCTTGTGTTTATAATCTCTAATCCAAATTGTGTGCCTTATCATTATAAATTTATAGTTTGATGTGTGTTAATTAAGAGATGTAGAGAAGGTACAAAAGGGAAAGAGCAGGAAATGAAGGGGGAGATATTTCAGTCATCCCCCCCTCTACAAGCCATTACACATTGTCCCTTAGAACAATACCTCCTGTATGACCCATTTCTCACTCAAGGACAATGTGGAGCCATCTTTCAGGTGGAGTATATATATATGGTGGACCCTCCCTCATCAAAGATATCTGAATTCGATAAAACAATCCCTTGAATCAATATTAAAATAAGAACATTCCAGGGAAAAGTTTCTTTTTAAAATATTTTTTATTTGAAAATCTCTCAAGCTTTCGGGTAAGAATTGGTGTTTTAATGATACAAGATATTTTCTCCCGTTATATATAAATATTTTTAAAAGAAACTTTTCCCTGGATGCTTAATTTTCTTATTTTAATAAATATATCTGAAACCTGTTGTTGTTTCTTATCTACTTGTGTAAAGATTACACAAATGAGTTCATGTCCCTCAAGCTGTTTTATGATAAGCAGTGGCCTCTCCCAAAAAGTCCTGTTAATGCATTTATTGCAAGCCAAAATGTTGCTGTTGTTTCTTATCCCCTTGTGTAAAGATTACACGAATTCCATGAGTTCATGCTCCTCGAGCTATTTCATGGAATGGGGTGTAGGGGGGCAGCTTTCGTTGATCATGGCACCATGATCCAGGCACAAGCCAAAATGTGGGAGCTGCCAAGAAACATTTGGGCAAATGGGGTAGATTCTGTTGTTATTTTCTATCTTCAATTGCATGAGATGGTTAGTACTAAATCTTGTTAGTGTTGTTTTGGTATCTTGAACCTTGTCAAAGAAAGAGAGAGGCAGGGGAAAACACCCCAGCTGGCTTGTTTGGTTGGGAGGAATGTTTTTTTATCTGATTACAATGTGAGGTCCTGAAAAAAATTCTCTAGCCTAGTACTTAGAGAAAACTGAGATAACAATAAAGGAGCCCGGTGGATCAAGTTGAAAATTTGCTAGCTGTTCTAAGCATCAAAGTTCCCTATTGCCTAACAAGTAAGACCAAATCTACCTAATGATCGCATTGCTTCCAAAATTGCCTTTTTTTATCAATAGTTATACAGTAGAACTTGGATAATTTGAAGCCCAAGGGACCAAAAAATATATATATTGAATTATCCAAAAATTTGAATTAAAAAAACGGAATTTCTATTTATAGGAAATTTTAGAGACCAAGATAAATATTCAAATTAAAGACGTTTTTGAATTAAAGATGTTCGAATTATCCAAGTTCAACTGTATTAGAAATTGCCAACACCGCCATTGCCGGTCCCAAGCCCGGATGAAAAAGGAGGAGGGGGAGCAGTAACAAGCTCACTAAAAAACCTGGGCTCAGCTGGCCCGGCTGATAGTACCCTGTAAGGGCTCCTAATCCAGGGATACAGGATGAGTTTGTACACCATGTTAGGAGCGGCTGCACATGGTGTCTGTTCCTCATGTCAGAGACGGCCATTTCTTTTGGAGCTAAGTCGGCCTGCTACTGAGTAGTGCTCCCAGTCTTAATGACAAAGGCAGGCGCATTCTACTTCACCCAGTCATGATGGTTGTCAAGGCTCTACAAGCTTGATTCCCTAATATGATTGAGTGGAGATAAGAAAGAAGAAGATAAATTGTAATTTTTTTTGTTCCATCACTACATCTTTAAAATGCTCCACTTATACCATTCTTTGAATTAACCAACCCAAAGATCCTTTAATGAGGGGGAAGTTTGATGAAAGAGTGATATAAACTGTTCATTTTTGACAGCCACAACGGCCTGGGACACCGAATCATGCATTGGACACTCTTTTCTGAACAAAAAAAAAAAGAAAAATTGTCTCAATTGCCCCTGATTCTTGCAAAAGTCCAAGCTTACCTGTGAACTACCCACCATGGCCTATATCAAATCCACCTGGGTAGTAGTTGAAAAAAAAAACAATGGTTGCCTGTAAAGTCGGTTTTACGGCCGAAGATTTTACGTGACAACGGTAGAATATTTATTGATATGAATATAATTAAATTGCACAATAGGAACAAGGAATTGAATGAAAATAAGAATTGCACAAATTTTAACTATAGAAATATATTTTGTTTACTAAAACATTGTACATGTAAACTTAAACTTAACTAATTCCTATTTGAGTGATTTTGTTGAGGATAGGACGATGATAGGAGAAATATGAAATGAAAGGAAGTGTTTCTGCTGTAATGTGTCTTGCGAAAGTCAAGTCGATAGTTGTTCCTTTTAACGTAGTTGACTTAGAAACGTTTGATACGCAATCAAGATTATACGTATTTTTCATGATATTAAGAAACGAGTTGTCAGGCTTTACGTTTTTGTTAAAATCACCACACAGAAGAATCGGTATACTAGAATCAACTTGCACGAACGGTGGCACGTACTGGCTGTTGTGAATGTACAGACCGAGTCCTTGCCATAGTAACATTCCAATATCCTGCATACTAGCTCCTGGATGAATATATACAGCACCGAGTATAAACTTGAAGCTAGTATTAGCGGCGAAGCAAGTAACTTCAGTCATGCACATGTCACCCTTGGTTTTAATGACACGAGTTACGTCTGTAATCGCAACTTGGAACACCTCCGCCGTAGATGTCGATGATAATTTACGATAGATCGCCACTCCACCAGCCGCGTTGGTATTTGAAAATCAAAACACTTATTCAGATCGATTGAAACTATTGAAATTTGAAACTATTTAAAATTTGTAAAATAATAATTAATTAATTAATTAATTTTAAACTAATAATTTACTTAACACTATCAACATTTATCAATAGTATGACATAACCTATAAACTCAGTTTCTCAACTTTTGTGTCAATCTAACAATTAATCAATCAATCATAGTTTACGATAATGAAATATCAGTGTACAATTATTTACCTTTATTGTTGTAGTTGTTGTAAATGACGAATCTAAGCACTCCACATTTTCACTACAGACACAGCTGACGATACTTTAACCACACGTGTGAACTTGTATTATGACGCTTTCTTGTTTTTCCAACGCCAAGAACGTTCGAGAAAGACAAAGACAGAGACAAGCATGCGCCGATTCAATGCGCCTAATTCTCTAGCGCTGCGCGCACAGCACTCTCGTTCGGTGACTCATCGTAACGTTACCGGGCGTTACACTTTTTCATAAGTGACTCCCAGCCGCAACCTAATTTAAGACGTTGTCACGTCAAAATCTAAGATAACAGATTTGATTCCGATCAGGTTATTTTTACAAAAGAAGCCCTCAAATTGCTCATGGAAATTTTATTGCTAATTGCAAATTGCAACCATGGTGATATGTCCATCCCAAATCCACAGAGCAAAGGTGACCATATAACTTCAATACATAGTTAAGTAGAAATACAGAGTAGAACCTCTCTGTAAAAAGGACACCTCGCTACCAAAGTGTCCTTTATAGAGAGGTGTCCTCTCACGGAGGGTTCTACTGTAGGGAAGGTGGAGAAGAGCACCCACCTCAATATCCTGCATAATCTTGGGGAAGAGGCGCCTGTAGAAGGTGTGGTCAGGGTGGTGCTGTCCTGGAGGAGGTTTGAACAAGTAATTTATCCTGGAGTCACACCCAGGTGGTACATAAGGAGAACAACCTGGTCTACATAGTAAGTCCTGCAGTTCTTATACATTATAGAGATAGACAACCTCCCTGCTTTTCACATGTGTAGACATGTGCTGCATTTACAGTAAAAACAGTCACCTACTTCTACCCACTATGATTATCATGGCCTGTACCATGTGTAGACATGTGGTGCATTTACAGGAAAAGCA
Organism: Cordylochernes scorpioides; assembly: GCA_030710605.1. Classification (NCBI taxonomy): domain Eukaryota; kingdom Metazoa; phylum Arthropoda; class Arachnida; order Pseudoscorpiones; family Chernetidae; genus Cordylochernes; species Cordylochernes scorpioides. The sequence continues at coordinate 72,240,340 of CP092863.1, read as the reverse complement.
GTCGCCTACTTCTACCCACCATGATTATCATGGCCTGTACCATGTGTAGACATGTGGTGCATTTACAGGAAAAGCAGTCACCTACTTCTACCCACCATGATTATCATGGCCTGTACCATGTGTAGACATGTGGTGCATTTACAGGAAAAGCAGTCACCTACTTCTACCCACCATGATTATCATGGCCTGTACCATGTGTAGACATGGGGTGCATTTACAGGAAAAGCAGTCACCTACTTCTACCCACCATGATTATCATGGCCTGTACCATGTGTAGACATGTGGTGCATTTACAGGAAAAGCAGTCACCTACTTCTACCCACCATGATTATCATGGCCTGTACCATGTGTAGACATGTGGTGCATTTACAGGAAAAGCAGTCACCTACTTCTACCCACCATGATTATCATGGCCTGTACCATGTGTAGACATGTGGTGCATTTACAGGAAAAGCAGTCACCTACTTCTACCCACCATGATTATCATGGCCTGTACCACGTGTACTAAGGATAAGTAAAAAAAAAAAACAATCTCCCTATTCACTATAGAAAAAAAAAAAACACAAGTCAGGGAGAAGAGCTTCTTTTATAAGAGGACGATCGTACAAGATTTTGGGCAAGACGCCCTTCAACGGGTACAGAATGACATTCGGCCTGCCACTGAGTAGTGCTCCCAGTCTTAATGACAAAGTCAGACACATTCTACTTCACCCAGTGGTTGTCAAACAGACACCATCAAGGGTCACAACTTGATATCCTAATATGATTGAGTGGAGATAAGAAATAAGAAGAAGACATATATATGATATATATATATATGAAAGAGCCACTACTGTAGACACTGTGGTCTCTCTATCAATGAGGCCTCTACTACTACAGAAAGAGCCACTACTGTAGACACTGTGGTCTCTCTATCAATGAGGCCTCTACTACTACAGAAAGAGCCACTACTGTAGACACTGTGGTCTCTCTATCAATGAGGCCTCTACTACTACAGAAAGAGCCACTACTGTAGACACTGTGGTCTCTCTATCAATGAGGCCTCTACTACTACAGAAAGAGCCACTACTGTAGACACTGTGGTCTCTCTATCAATGAGGCCTCTACTACTACAGAAAGAGCCACTACTGTAGACACTGTGGTCTCTCTATCAATGAGGCCTCTACTACTACAGAAAGAGCCACTACTGTAGACCCTGTGGTCTCTCAAGTAGACCCACTCTGTGGTGGTGAACCTACCAGCCTCTCCTCTCTGCCAGGCCTTTCCACAGGGGGTCGGAGCGCACTCTCCTTTCTATGAGCTTCTTCCAGAGCATGCCTTCTGAGATGGCGCGGTGCCACTCTTTGCATACCAGCTCTGCAGCGCACAGTGACTTGCAGTCCAGGTAGGAGAGGATGTTTTCTGCCACATGGTCTAGGCCTTGCTCTGTCACACACAACACTTTTGCTTTAGAGAGATTTTTTGAGAATGAAACTGATTTATTTCAATGTTCATATAAGATTATATATGGTTAAATACAAAATAAATGTGAATAAAAAAAGATTAAATAAGAATAATTATAGTTGTAAAATATAAAATAGATAAATATACCTTTTTTTTTCAGGAAGCCACTGGGACCAAAAATCTTTTTGGTCGCAGTGGTACAGCCTACTCAACACTGACGAGCGCCAACAGCACGAAACGCGTTCGTGGATGGCTTTTCTTGATTTATCAAGAAATTGGGTTGGCCAAATATCAGGGAACATGTTAAATCAATGAATAGTTGATTTCTGTTCCACCAGATGGCGCTCTGCCTTCTGAAAAGCACATGTGCTCTTGGTCAGGATATGCCTTTTTATTTTTAATATCAACACCTGACCCACTTTTTTTTTTTTTTTTTCTATTGTTTTTTCATAATAATATATATAGTCTTCAGTGGTGGGGCTCACCACGGGAAAGATTCCACCACCAGGAAACAGCACAGTTCGATGTTCCTGTGTTGAGCGGCAATGCTGCATACATTAAGACACACAAGGCAGAAGCTCCTGTGCGCTCCTAGTCATTGCTCTGATGTCAGAGAGCCGTTTGTAAAGGGCTGACTTGGAGCTTCCAAGTCCCTTTATAAGTTGTTTGCTGCTTTAGAGAGAGGCAGCAGCACAACAGTTTGAAAATGTACGGCGGATACAAAAATAAATGCTAGGCTAAACCTCCATTCTGATAAAGCACAATTTGGATTATTGATCATAAATACACAATGTAATAAAACTAAATCCAAGTAAATAAATAATATGTGACATTCCGGTAATACATCACATAACTATTTATTTATTTAGATTTGGTCTTATTACCTTTTATATATGTTCCACACTTCATTGTGGACCTTTGGGAGAGGCTGCTGCTTGTAATCAAACAGCTCAAGGAACATGAATTCATGGAATTTGTGTAATCTTTTCACAAGGGGATAAGAAACAACAACAACAACACATTATTGTTGTATTCAAAGTACAGATTTTTTTTATGTAATGATTCCATATGCAAATTTTATTCTTAAAGAAAAAATGCAGCATATATGTAAATATGTATTAGTTTTCTGATAAAAAATTAAATATGTAAAAATGATTGAATGTATATAGAGTGTAAGAGAAGAGTGAAAGTATCCCATTTTATAGAAATAAATATCTTATACCGTATAGTGTTCGTCAACTGCTATTTTGTTAGGTAGAGAACACAACATTTGATAAAGCACAATTTGGATTATAGATTATAAACACAAGGTAATAAAACCAAATCCAAATAAATAAATAGTGTGTGACGTTTCGGTAACAGCGTTGTTACCATCTTCAGACAAAAGTACTGAATGAACAAATTTCAGACAATTTCAGTACTTTTTTGTCTGAAGATGGTAGCAACGCTGTTATTGAAACGTCACACACACTATTTATTTAGATTTGGTCTTATTACCTTGTGTTTATAATCTATAATCCAAATTGTGTATTATCATTTACAGGGAGGTAGTTCTACTGTACTAGCTAGGAGATAAGAATTAGCAATATGATAGACCAAAAATGATATATTGAAACCACACCTATCCTCAGTGAGTAGTTCATTCTGAGAACCAATGACCCAGCAGGATGAAGGAGGGAGGGGAGGGGAGGTAACAAATTGGGGCAGACAGATTTAGGTCAATGTTTAGGTAGGGTAACAGTAGAACCTCCCAAAAAACTCCCGCTAGAGAGGAGAGGACACCACTAGAAGATTCTTTGTAAAGTATTCCAAAAGTATCTTTGGAGATCGCTTAAAACATTACAAGAAACTATGTGCATTTATCTATATGGATTGTTAACAATATTTGTGGATAGATAGATATGGAAACAAGTTGAATAAAAGGCAAGCTAAGGAAGTTCACAACCTAATGGTTTGGGGAATGAGGTATTGGTACTCACTGGGTAGCATGGAGATAAAATCCCTATTGTACCTACTTCACTGAAAAATAATCAGAAAGTCTTCAAACAGACAAGCTACGGAAGTTCACAACCTAATGGTTTGGGTGTACTCACTGGGTAGCATGGAGATAAATCCCTATTGTACCTACTTCACTGAAAAATAATCAGAAAGTCTTCAAACAAAGACAAGCTAAGGTAGTTCACAACCCAATGGTTTGGGTGTACTCACTGGGTAGCATGGAGATAAAATCCCTATTATACCTACTTCACTGAAAAATAATCAGAAAGTCTTCAAACAAAGACAAGCTACGGAAGTTCAAAACCCAATGGTTTGGGTGTACTCACTGGGTAGCATGGAGATAAAATCCCTATTGTACTTACTTCACTTAAAAATAATCAGAAAGTCTTCAAACAAGGACAAGCTACGGAAGTTCAAAACCCAATGGTTTGGGTGTACTCACTGGGTAGCATGGAGATAAAATCCCTATTGTACCTACTTCACTGAAAAATAATCAGAAATTCTTCAAACAAAGACAAGCTATGGAAGTTCACAACCCAATGGTTTGAGAGGAAGGGGGTAGTGGTACTCACTGGGTAGCATGGAGATAAAATCCCGCTGTAACATGGGCTTGAGGAAGGAGTTGAGTTGACTATGCTGGTGGTGGGACATCTTGGAGATGAGGTTCTGGACATGGTGGATCTGCTCCGCCTCCCCCCACTTCTCAAACTGACAGAGGCAGCTCTCCATCTGCCGCTGGACCTCTGCATCGTCACAGCACTCCTCCTTCCGGACATTGTTGCCGATGACCGTCATGGGCTCCTGCTGCTGTTACAAGACAACACGATTGTCAACTGTGGTTACAAATACGGTGAATGCCTGGTTCCAAAGTAACTTTACAAGGTACCGCTCAAAAAGAACAAACTAGCTTATGATATTTACAACACAAGGTAATAAGACCAAATCCAAATAAATAAATAGTGTGTGATGTTTCGGTAACAGCGTTGTTACCATTTTCAGACAAAAGTATTGTCAGATAAACGCCGTTACTGAAACGTCACACACTATTTATTTGGATTTGATCTTATTACCTTGTGTTTATAATCTATAATCCAAAGAGTCCAATGCAAGATTCGACCCCAGTTCATGGCTGTTGGAAATCGAGGGTTTTAACTACTAGTCCACCAACTTGTTTATCCTGGAAGCCTGAGTTCCAGTTCCAAAATAACATTACTAGGTGCCACTCAAAAAGAACAACCTAGCTTATGTTATTTACAACAATGAATAATATATCTGAAGGTTATTCACATATTAAAACAAAGTATACAGTGCGTGATTCGATCCCGGTTCATGGCTGTAAGGAATCGAGGGTTTTAACCACTCGTCCACCGACTTCATTTCCAGCTCTGGTGAAAAATGCAAGGGCCACAAAAAAGGGAGAAGATATCTTAGAAAAGCAAGTCAAAGTATGAGTAGTAACAATGTACTGAGAATCCCTATGGTACCTACTTCAGGGCTGGTGACAACTGTGAAATAATCAGAAAAAAAAAACCTCAAACAATCCAAGACACCTGGGAGTCCCAAGGTTAATGGGCTGGCTCACCAGATGCCAAGTTGGCCTATTTTTGATCAAAGCTGCAACATAGAATCAAAGTTGTCAAAGAAATCTTGCTCTCGGTTCTTCCCTCTCTCCTTTGCATATGTTTATCTCATTTGCATAAGGTAGAGAACATTCTGAGAGAGATTCACTTCCTGTATCTCTCATCTCCAAGATAAAGACACAAATGTTAGGCAAAAACTCAACAGCCTCAATTTTAAATGTGATTCTACTGTCCCCTCAAAACTTATGTATAGGGGGTCAATGGAATGATGGTCTAAACCATTGGTTTTCGACCGCTACACCCGGGTTCTATTCTCGCATTGGACACTTTTTATGTTTAAAAAAAATGCTCCAATGGCCCCCGATTCTTGCAAAAGTCCAATCCCACCAGCGAGTGCAAGTAATCAAACGGGGCTCTGGCACATTTGTAAGTGCAAAGTTAAACTGCTTTTCACATGTGTAGACATGTGGTACACTTACAGTAAAAGCAGTTGCCTACTTCTACCCCCCATGATTACCATGGCCTGTACCACGTGTACTAGGGATAAGCAAAAAAAAACTTATGTCCATAGTTTACTTAAATACCATAACCAAGATCCCACCCTATAGTATAGCATATTGTTATGTGTCAACAAGTAGCCGACAGGATAGTACATATGCCTTGAAATTGTTATCTCTCATCTATCTATATATATTATATATCTATATATATAAAAATGAATGTTTGTATGTTTGTCTGTCTGTATGACCCGTATACAAATTCGCAGTAGTTCACTAATTCAAACCAAAATTTTCATACATAGGTAAAAAATAACGGGGATGACGATAGGCTATTTTAAAAAATATATAAATCAATTATTAAAACTATATATTCAAATTATTCTACTTAGCTCACGAGCAGCGCCCTCTAGAACGCTTGGCGTTTTTGACTGCGGGGGCGCCCATTGGCTGCGGGCGAGCACGTGACTTCCCTGCCCCCGGGCACCCCCCCCCCTCCGAGATAATGGAATCGCCCGGCTGCCGGCCGGTTGGCCATTTCGAGTTCCCACCGCGCGCGGTCCTGGCGTTGGTGACACAGCTGTGCCAGGTGCCAAAAAAGCCTCGCGGGTGACCTCCGGGAACTACGTCCATCTTCCATATGTAAAATACATTTAATCGTGTAAACCCGGGCGTTGCCCGGGTCAATCGTCTAGTATATACAGGGTGTACCAGGTAAATTGGGACTAACTTTGACAGTCCATAAAACAAAAACTACTTGAGATTAAAAACTTGTTTTTTTTCATTACGTAGCCATATTCATGTAAAATGCAACAGTACATGTGTGCGCAGTGTAGTGATGAAGAGTAACCGAGAATTTGAAAATCGAGCTGCCATCAACGTTGCTCTGCGCGCCGGAAGGAGCCCCAAAGAGATAGTGGATTTTCTTAAGTTGCCCAAAACCACTATTTATCGTGTCAAGAAGCAGTTTGATGAGGCCGACAGTAACAAAGAGGGGATAGCTACAAGGAAAAAGCACTCGCGTCGATCGGACAGGGTAAGAGGCGAAGAATTTGTCAAAAATGTCAAGGAGAAGATTGATGGAAACCCTGGGAAGAGCATGAGGACCATAGCCAAGGAAATGGACGTTGGCTCTATGACAATTGTCAGAACTATCCATGAGGACCTTGGTCTCAAGTCTTATGCCCTTCGGAAAGGTCAGTGCTGACTGAGAATATGAAGAATAACAGAAAAGGAAAGGCTGCTGCCCTCCTCAACAACCTGAAACACGACTCTTTTGGCATGCTAAGGTTCTTCTCTGACGAAAAGAACTTTGACGTGGACCAAAAGGTAAATCCCAGGAATGATCGCTGGATCTGTAAAGACCCCTCAGAGATACCTGTCGTGATGCACACGAAATTTCCTGCCTCCGTAATGGTCCTTGGCGTTATCAGCAGTGAAGGTGATGTCATGCCTCCCCATTTCTTTGAGAAGGGCCTTAGGATGAACGCTGACACCTACATCAATGTTCTGGAGACCGTTGTGAAGCCTTGGATGGACATGGTGGCCGCAGGAAGGAAGTATGTCTTCCAACAGGACTCAGCTCCAGCCCATAAGGCAAAAAAGACACAATCGTGGCTGACACTTAACGTCCCTAGTCACTAGGGTCCTGATATTTGGCCCCCTAATTCTCCAGATTGCAATCCCCTCGACTACTATGTATGGGGCGTTGTTGAGAGAGATGTCAACAAAGCTCCTCATACCACCATCCAGTCTGTCAAGAAAGCAGTTCACACGGTGATGATCCAAATGGTCAAGGTCATCGTCGCCAAGGCCTGTGCTTCATTCCGCACTCGCCTCGAGACTGTTGTAGCTAATAATGGAAACTACATTGAATAAATAAAAACTATATCCTTTTATCTACTACTGTGTCAAATTTCATTCGGATATTTTAATTTTTACTTGCAAAAAATTTCAGTCAAAATACCATTGTTGAAATTCCCAATTTACCTGGTCCACCCTGTATATAAATGAATGTATGTGTGTGTGACTGTCCTCTATGCCTGACCAAACCACTCATTGGAACGTCATGAAACTTTGGGAAGTTATTTAGTATAGTACTGGGAAGGTTTCTGAAAAATAATTTCTTGAATATCTTGAATATCCTTAGTTATTTGCAGATTTGTAGATTTAACTCGCAAGCAGCGCCCCCATTGCGACGATGATATGTTTTTTTATCTTTAAGTTTTATTATCACTAAGTTTATTATCTTGAAGATTATTTATCAAAAGTAAGAATTTCTACCTATTAATTGCGCACAAGTCAAAGTTTTATCATTCATCTACAACATATATATTGGGAGAATAGATAAAATGATGATTTTGTAATGTAGAAAATTAGGAAAGACAAAATTCAGGATGACACGGCAATTTATTTGAGACAAGAATAATGATACAATTCCAAGGCAAGATACTATTCCTTTAACTTCCAATTACCAAGGGAACCAATTAATATTGATTTTATTCAACTTATTGAGTATTTTTCAAGGGACCGGGAAAAAATGTTCACTTTATCGAGAGATTCAAATTTATGAGTTTCAAATTATCAAAATATATCTATTATTATTTTTTTATAAGTTTATAGAGAATTGTTTTAACAAATGTTCGTTAGACAAACCTTTACTTGGGTAAAACCCGGGCGAAGTCGGGTACATCTGCTAGTAGATTATAAATTCTATTTTTTAATTTTATTTATGCCAGAAACAGCGCCACAGAGATACAGTAGAACCTCCATGAGAGGACACTCATGTTAGAGGAATACCTCTCTATAAAGGACAGTTTTCATTGCCAAAAATACCATTTTTACTATTTAGTAAATCTCCGGTAAGAAAACACCTCTCCCTTAAAGGAAACTTTGGCTCTCCAACTAGGTGTCCTTCACAGGGAGGTTCTACTGTATAAATTAGGGAAGGAAAGTGACATATTTCAAAATCTTCCATTTTGGGTGTTCTCAGGACCAGCTAATGTGTTTAGATGCAATGACATGTGGCCTTACAACAATACAACCGACTTTCCAAAAGTCTAAATATACAGAGAAAATAAATGATCAATTGAATAGAAAAATCACACAGAAGGTAAGGAGACCAAATCCAAATAAATAAATAGCGTGTGACGTTTCAGTAACAGGGTTGTTACCATCTTCAGACAAAAGCACATAAAAAGTCGGTAAACGAGTGGGTAACACCTTCGATTCCAGACAGTCATGAACCGGAATTGAATCCCACATTTTGTTTAATATATGAATAACCTTCACATATTATTCACTGTTTCAATTATCATGAACTAGGTTGCTCTTGCTGAGCGGTACCTATTAATGTGATTTTGAACCGGCGAAGACAAAAGTACTGATCAAAGAAACCATACCTTTTTCATAGCTACTGAGAATCAAAGAGACAATAGGATGACTTGCACAACTCCTTCTACAAGCTGGGAGAGTTCCTCCACCAGAGACCAGGCTAAGAGTTGCTTGGATGGAATCCACTTTGTCCATTTCTCTTTTAGAAATTCCTTAGTGAGTCAGTGGAAGAGTGGTCTAAACCATTGGTTTTCGACCACGGAATAAAATCCTGCATTAGACACTTTTTTCTAATTAAAAAAAATACTTCAATTTCCCCAATTCTTGCAAAAGCCCACCAGCAAGTGCAAGTAACCAAATGGGGCTCAGACACATGTATATGTGCTAAAAGAAAACAAGACCTAATCCAAATAATTTATTAGTGTGTGACGTTTCAGCAACAACATTGTCACCATCATCAGACAAAAGAATAAATTGGATTAGGTCTTGTTTTCTTTTATTATAATCTATAATCCAAATTGTGCTTTATCATGTATATGTGCTGTTTATCATCAACAGTTTATTCACGTGGTGACAGTTGTTATAAATATCTACAACTACCCCCGTAGAGTGTGCTCTGTGTCCCAACAAAAGACAAAGTGAAACCAAGGAGGTTGGCTAAAGTCCACATATGAGTAGCCAACAACCCCAGACCTATAAAATGTTAAGTTATAAACTAAACGATACACAATTCAGATTATAGATTACAACTACAAGATAATAAGACCAAATCTACAAATAAATTAAGTGTGTGTGTGACGTTTCAGTAACAGCGTTGTTTTATGATAAAGCACAATTTGGATTATAGATTATAATAAAAGAAATTAAGACCTATTCCAAATAAATTATTAGTGTGTGATGTTTCGGCAACTGCATTGTCACCATCATCAGACAAAAAAATAAATGAGAAAAAATATCACAGCAAGTTCTTAAATAGTATTTCCTTGATAACAGTACTATTAAAGAACTTGCTGTGATATTTTTTCTCAATTATTCTTTTGTCTGATGATGGTGACAATGCTGTTGCCGAAACGTCACACACCAATAAATTATTAGGTCTTATTTTCTTTTAGCGTTGTTTTATATATTTTAGGTTATCTTTGAAAACTTTTTTTATTCTCTTATCTGCCATCTTGTTTACAACGCTTGATAACAGTAACTATATAAGGACATGCTGTGATATTGTTTTCTCATTTATTACTTTTGTCTGATGATTGTAACAAAGGTGTTACTGAAACTTCACACACTATTCATTTGTATGTACTCTTGGATTTTCTTGTATGTATAATCTATAATTCAAATATTATAAATAATAAATCAAGAATGAATGTTCTGAAAAACGAAGCAAATAATACTTTATTATGCTTCTTTTCCACCAAGAAATCCCTAAATACTTTCGTCCAAATTTTTATAATACACAATTTGTTACAAACCACGGAAATTTCAAAAAATTTTTAAATAGAATAAAGGCAGTGGAGGATTCAAGTTGTTTTTGTGGTATTGAGGAACAAACCTCAAGACATCTACTGATGGATTGCCCAGCATTTCAAGATTATAGAATGAACTAGTTGTTTGTGAACTTAACGATTTGTTTTCCGATAAAAAAATCATATTTAAAGTTTAATTCACATTTTGTAAATACATTCTAAACTTTCTACAAAATATGGATCTAGTGTTTTCATGCGTTGAATAATGTAAATAACTTATGTAAATAAATTTTTCTCCTTGTTTGGCGCAAGTATCCCTTGCGGGATATAGCGCTTTGGAAATAAAATAATTGATAATTCAAATATTGTGCCTCATCATCGATGCTGTATAAAGAAATATAGAGGGTTCATTACTGATGAGCCAGGCCCTCCCATTTATTTATCATTGCAAAATGAGGTCAGTAGAAAATTGTTTTAATTCAAAAAAGGATCGTAGGGGTCAAAAATCTTCTTCTTTCTTATCTCCACTCAATCACACTAAGGTATCAAGCTTGTAAAGCTCGAGATTTTTGATGGTGTCTACCGGGGAAGAGTAGAACTCATCAATGGATGAGTCAATACAGTCAATAATATGTCTTGGGGTTGCAGGTTGAGAATTGCACTTAGTACATAGTGGGAAAACCTTGCAACCATTCTGGAAAGTCATTGTCCGTAGATGACCAGACTTAAGTCTGGAAATCAAAGACTGTTGATAGGGGTCAAAAATACTACAAGAAAATAAGACCTAATCCAAATAATTTATTAGTGTGTGACGTTTTGGCAACAACATTGTCACCATCATCAGACAAAAGAATAAATTAAAGATTGGTCTTATTTTCTTCTATTATAATCTTTAATCCATATTGTGCTTATCAGGGGTCAAAAATATTCCTTGCAAAGAGGACACCTGATTGCATAGCCAAATTATAATTTTAGGGAGAGTTGTCCTCTTACCAGAGAATTACTAAATAGTAAAAATTGTAATTTAGCAAATGAAAACTGTTCTTTATAGAGAGGTGTCTGCTAGCATGAATGTCCTCTGAGATTCTACTGTATATATATAATGATTTTTTTTAAATGAATGAGAATATACTTTTAAAATTATGGATTAGGTGTTATTTTCTTGTAGCAGCTATAATCCAAACTGTGCTTTATCAACTTTTTAAATTATTGATTCAAATATACAGTTAAACCTGTCTATAACGCCCCCTCTTGGGACTTACCAAAATAGGGTGCTATAGAGGGGGGGGTACTATAGACAAGTCACTTTTAATGTAAAATATTTACATTTTAATGTTTAAAATCAGGCGCTATAGAGAGAAAGGCGTTATAGACAGGTTTAACTGTATCTATTATTATAACTCCGCTTATGCCGGTCCCAAGCCCGGATGAAAAAGGAGGAGGGGGGGAAGTAACAAGCTCACTAAAAATCTGGGCTCAGCTGGCCATGCTGATAGTACCCTGTAAGGGCTCCAGGGATACAGGATGAGCAGTGTTTATACTCTGGTTAGGAGCAGCTGCACATGGCGTCAGTACCTCATGTCAGAGGCGGCCATTTCTTTTGGAGCTAAGTCGGCCTGCTACTGAGTAGTGCTTCCAGTCTTAATGACAAAGGCAGACACATTCTACTTCACCCAGTCATTATGGTTGTCAAACAGACACCATCGAGGGTTACAACTTGATACCCTAATATGATTGAGTGGAGATAAGAAAGAAGAAGAAGAAGACTGTATCTATAAAATCAATGACAATTTTAGAATGAAATTATATAGGTAAGGCCTGTACAACAGGCTTCTCTAAGCTACAAAGGGGGGGCTGTAAGAAGGGGTAGCTAGCAATCCTTCCTCATTCCCCTAGCTCTAAAAAAATGACAAACCCCCAGAGATTCCAAGAAAAAAGAGATTGCCAAACAATGCTGAAGGTCACCAGCCAGAGTACGAAGAGGAGACCGAGAAATCCCAAATTGGTTAAAGACAGAAAGAAGGGGGAAGGGGGAGAAGTGGAAGATTTGTTCTGTGACACAGCAGGGCAGCCTAGCTTCCAATGGTGTCAACTTCAGGAAGGCCAAACCAATGGGTGATTAATCAGAAGGGTGTTGAAGGAAAGTGAAAGGTGTGTTCTAGGAACTGGGAAATAACCTCCTTTTTCTGTACAGTTGGTTCCTCCCCATTTATAGAAATGGTGGTGAGGAGCAGTTCTGAAGTATTCTTTAATGGTTGGGATGGGCGCGAATAATCAACTTAGGTGTTAATTTTAAGGCTTTTTTTATATAAGCTACAGTCCTACACTAAAAAGGTAATCAAGTGTTGAATTATAGTCGGTTTACGATGATGATCCAAATATTAATTCAACACAGCAAGTGATCATGGGACCAAGGTTTAAAAAACACACTTGGGACCTTAGAATTATAATGTCATAACCAAGTTACTGCTATAGGAGGCTGTTATAGCCATGAGGCTCCTTTTGAATATAAAAAAGAAGTTCTATACACTCAGTATAAAACCTTACCATAACATCAATTGGGACCAAGGAACTTGGGACCTTAGAATTATAATGTCATAACCAAGTTACTGCTATAGGAGGCTGTTATAGCCATGAGGCTCCTTTTGAATATAAAAAAGAAGTTCTATACACTCAGTATAAAACCTTACCATAACATCAATTGGGACCAAGGAACTTGGGACCTTAGAATTATAATGTCATAACCAAGTTACTGCTATAGGAGGCTGTTATAGCCATGAGGCTCCTTTTGAATATAAAAAAGAAGTTCCATACACTCAGTATAAAACCTTACCATAACATCAATTGGGACCAAGGAACTTGGGACCTTAGAATTATAATGTCATAACCAAGTTACTGCTATAGGAGGCTGTTATAGCCATGAGGCTCCTTTTGAATATAAAAAAGAAGTTCTATACACTCAGTATAAAACCTTACCATAACATCAATTGGGACCAAGGAACTTGGGACCTTAGAATTATAATGTCATAACCAAGTTACTGCTATAAAAGACATTGTTATAGCCATGAGGCTCCTTTTGAATATAAAAAAGAAGTTCTATACACTCAGTATAAAACCTTACCATAACATCAATTGGGACCAAGGAACTTGGGACCTTAGAATTATAATGTCATAACCAAGTTACTGCTATAGGAGGCTGTTATAGCCATGAGGCTCCTTTTGAATATAAAAAGAAGTTCCATACACTCAGTATAAAACCTTACCATAACATCAATTGGGACCAAGGAACTTGGGACCTTAGAATTATAATGTCATAACCAAGTTACTGCTATAGGAGGCTGTTATAGCCATGAGGCTCCTTTTGAATATAAAAAAGAAGTTCTATACACTCAGTATAAAACCTTACCATAACATCAATTGGGACCAAGGAACTTGGGACCTTAGAATTATAATGTCATAACCAAGTTACTGCTATAGGAGGCTGTTATAGCCATGAGGCTCCTTTTGAATATAAAAAAGAAGTTCTATACACTCAGTATAAAACCTTACCATAACATCAATTGGGACCAAGGAACTTGGGACCTTAGAATTATAATGTCATAACCAAGTTACTGCTATAGGAGGCTGTTATAGCCATGAGGCTCCTTTTGAATATAAAAAAGAAGTTCTATACACTCAGTATAAAACCTTACCATAACATCAATTGGGACCAAGGAACTTGGGACCTTAGAATTATAATGTCATAACCAAGTTACTGCTATAAAAGACATTGTTATAGCTATAAGGTTCCTTTTGAAACCTCCCCATAACATCATCAATTGAGACCAAGGTTAAAACAATTAGGACTTGAAAACTTTGGAGCCTAGAATTATGAAGCCAAGTGAGTTGCTATTAAAAACAATATTCCACTGTACTTTCATTAAAATAAAAGTTGTCTATCCATCGTGTGGTGAGCTAATGTCCAACTAGGTCAACCACTGTTAGGGCAGTGTCTTCTTCTTTCTTATCTCCACTCAATCATATTAGGGTATCAAGTTGTGACCCTTGATGGTGTCTGTTTGACTATTCATGACTGGGTGAAGTAGAATGTGTCTGCCTTTGTCATTAAGACTGGGAGCACTACTCAGTGGCAGGCCGACTTAGCTCCAAAATAAATCACCGCCTCTGACATGAGGAACAGACACCATCTGCAGCTGCTCCTAACATGGAGTACAAACGCTGCTCATCCTGTATCCCTGGATCAGGAGCCCTTACAGGGTACTATCAGCCGGGCCAGCTGAGCCCAGGTTTTTTAGTGAGCTTGTTACTGCTCCCCCTCCTCCTTTTTCATCCGGCTTGGGACCGGCAAAGGAGGGCAGTGTGAATTGGTAAAGTGAACTGATACAGTAGAGTGAACTGTTAAAGCACTGTTACTTGTCAGAGTATTGTAAAGATGATATGGGACAATTTAGATTATCTCTATATATATAAAAATGAATGTTTGTATGTTTGTCTGTTTGTCTGTATGTCCGGTATACAAATTCGCAGTAGTTCACTAATTCAAACCAAAATTTCCATACATAGGTAAAAAAACACGGGGAAGACGATAGGCTATTTTAAAAAAATATATAAATCAATTATTAAAACTATATGTTTTTAGTCAGAAAATGATGATGACGATATTGCTGTATCATGTTTGATTATCAGATACAAAATTATATCGGGAAAAATTCCAAAAAGCAGAGACCACGGGTGAAACCAGTTCATTATTTTGTACGCAGGAACAAAATTCTAACAGAAAAAACATTCATTCGAGCAGAAAACAAAAGCCAGATCATCTTTCTATAAAAATATCGCTTCTCAGACACAAAGTTTGGAGCGGGACGTTTCACAAGAGTGACATCCACGGCGCCAATTTATAATTGTAACGAATAGTATTTGAATAAAAACATTTAATCGGGTAAAACCCGGGCGTTGCCCGGGTCATTCGGCTAATAGATTATAAACACAAGTTAATAAGACCAAATCCAAATAAATAAATAGAGTGGATAAGGCACAATTTGGATGATAGATGATAAACACAATACTTTTGTTCTGAAGATGGTAAATAAAACTATTTATTTATTTGGATTTGGTCTTATCACCTTGAGAGTATTGTAAACTTAGGCAGTACAGTAAACTGGGTTAGGGCAGTGTGAATTGGTAGAGTAAAGAGAACTGATACAGTAGAGTGAACTGTTAAAGCACTATGACTTGTCAGAGTATTAAACACAAGGTAATAATACCAAATCCAAATAAATAAATAGTGTGCAACGTTTCGGTAACAGAGTTGTTATTACAAGTCCTTTTAGCGGACACCTCTCTACAAAGGGCAGTTTTCATTTGCAAAATTACCATTTTTACTATTTAGTAACTCTCTGGTAAGAGGATATCTCTTTCTAAAGGACACTTTGGCTCTGCAATTAGGTGTTGTCCTTTACAGGGAGGTAGTTCTACTGTATATAATTTGAATTATTTTATATCTTTGTACATTTATGTGTTCTTTTAGAACTAGATCAATATAACTATACAGACAGAGATACAGATTTAATGCTTTGCCAAATGCTTTATTTTTGTTCTGAAAATAGGTGTTGTCCTTTACGGAGGTGTCCTTTAGGGAGGTTCTACTGTAACTTTTAACATTATAGTAAGGTCAATAAAGATAAAAAAAGAAACAACAATGGCCAAAAAAAAGTAATTGTTGTATATTTTATATTGATAGATGGCAATTAAATTTATAAATCTTTATATGAAACTAACAACTATCTTATAATGATGATAATGGTATGTTACCAAAACTTCATCAAATTTGGTAATGGAGGTTAGAAACTAGAAAATACCAAATAGGGTAATATATTTCTTTATTTGGTGGTGAGAGGGAGAAAAACTAAAGTGTTTGATAAACTACTTTATATGGAACTGGGAACTGTCTGGTAATAATGACAAAGGTATATTACCACAAAAATTGTAATAATTGTAACTTATTTATACTTAATTATAAACTTCCAATAACAAACTGGTGTTAAAAAGTGTTTGATCAATGTCTTTAAATGGAACTACCAAACGTCAAATAACAATGACAATGGTATGTTAGCACAAAACTTGTAATAATTGTAACTTGTAAACTTCCAATAACAAACTGGTGTTAAAAACTAGAAATTACCAAATAGGGTAATATATTCCTTTATTTGGTGGTGAGAGGTAGAAAAACTAAAGTGTTTGATAAACATATTTAAATGAAATACCAACATCTGATGATAATGACAATGGTATGTTAGCACAAAACTTGTAATAATTGTAACTTGTAAACTTCCAATAACAAAACTGGTGTTAAAAACTAGAAATTACCAAATAGGGTAATATATTCCTTTATTTGGTGGTGAGAGGGGAAAGAAAACACTCAAGTGACTTAAAAGTGAAACAAAGGATCTGTAAAAAGGAGATGAGGGGAAGAGAAGGGACAAAGCCCCTTCCATGAAACAGGTTTGTGTTTGTTTTACTGGCTTCTTTACACAAAGTCCTTCATGCCACTGTAAAAGCGGCTTGTAGTAAAAAAAAAAATGGCGGCCCTTGTGGTGCAAACCTGTTTATTTTAAGAGGGACTAAAAAAAAAAAGTCATCACCTGTAGTGAAATGTTATTTTGAAATTGGGGGGGGGATTAGGAGATATCAGCCAAGTGGAATTAAGTTTCTTTGTTATTTACAAGGTAATACAGTAGAATCTCTATGAAAGGACACTTGAGCTAAAGGACACCTCTTTATAAAGGACACTTTTCATTTGTAAAATTATCATTTTTGCCATTTTGCAACTCTCCGGTAAGAGGACACCTCTTCCTAAAGGACACTTTGACTCTGCAATTAGGTGTTGTCCTTTACAGAGAGGTTCTACTGTAATTAGTAACTCTCCCTTAAGAGGACACCTCTCCCTAAAGGACACTTTGACTCTGCAATTAGGTGTTGTCCTTTACAGAGAGGTTCTACTGTAATTAGTAACTCTCCCTTAAGAGGACACCTCTCCCTAAAGGACACTTTGACTCTGCAATTAGGTGTTGTCCTTTACAGAGAGGTTCTACTGTAATTAGTAACTCTCCCTTAAGAGGACACCTCTCCCTAAAGGACACTTTGACTCTGCAATTAGGTGTTGTCCTTTACAGAGAGGTTCTACTGTAATTAGTAACTCTCCCTTAAGAGGACACCTCTCCCTAAAGGACACTTTGACTCTGCAATTAGGTGTTGTCCTTTACAGAGAGGTTCTACTGTAATTAGTAACTCTCCCTTAAGAGGACACCTCTCCCTAAAGGACACTTTGACTCTGCAATTAGGTGTTGTCCTTTACAGAGAGGTTCTACTGTAATTAGTAACTCTCCCTTAAGAGGACACCTCTCCCTAAAGGACACTTTGACTCTGCAATTAGGTGTTGTCCTTTACAGAGAGGTTCTACTGTAATTAGTAACTCTCCCTTAAGAGGACACCTCTCCCTAAAGGACACTTTGACTCTGCAATTAGGTGTTGTCCTTTACAGAGAGGTTCTACTGTAATTAGTAACTCTCCAATAAGAGGACACCTCTCCCTAAAGGACACTTTGACTCTGCAATTAGGTGTTGTCCTTTACAGGGAGGTTCTATTGTAAGATCAAATCCAAATAAATAAATAAATAGTGTGATAATAGAATCTTCAAGTGATGGCATCAACATTGATATTCCCTTTAGAATTCTTCAGCTCATAGGAAGAATAACTTCTTAGGTCCATTGAAGTCTATCAAAATGATAAAGGTACAATTTGGATTATAGATTATAAACATAAGGTAAAATTACCTTGTGTTTATAATCTATAATCCAAATTGTGCTTTAAAATAGTGTCATGTTTTTTTTTTCATTCAGCTTTTGGTCGGTAACAACGCTTATACCTAAATATCACACACTATTTATTTGTGTTTATATTGTTACAAATAGAAAGATAAACTATTGAATGGGGGAGCCATTGTTTTGGTGACAAAAAAAAAATCCTGTTGAGAGAGAAAGAGAGAGGGAGAGTAGAAAGAAGTTGAATGACATCCAGGAAGCCAGATGGAAGAGGAATGTCAGATGAGTGGCATTGTTTGGCTTCTCCTTCAATATCTGCATCACCTGATGAAATGGGAGGAAAACTGTAAACTGGGTTTTTTTTTAAGTGGCCCAACAAGTCCCTCTAACTCCCTCTTCTTATTAAAAAAACAAAAACATGCGAAGTTATGAGAATTCAAAACTATTATAGACATGTATGAATCTTTTATAAATCAAATTTCTTTTGGAGCTATATGTCGGCCTGTTACTGAGTAGTGCTCCCAGTCTTAATGACAAAGGCATACACATTCTACTTCACCCAGTCATGATGGTTGTCAAACAAGCTTGATACCCTGATATGATTGAGTAGAGATAAGAAAGAAGAAGACACATCCCTAGCAGACACCATCAACAAGCTTTACAAGCTTGATACCCTGATATGATTGAGTGGAGATAAGAAAGAAGACACATCCCCAGCAGACACCATCAACAAGCTTTACAAGCTTGATACCCTGATATGATTGAGTGGAGATAAGAAAGAAGAAGACACATCCCTAGCAGACACCATCAACAAGCTTTACAAGCTTGATACCCTGATATGATTGAGTGGAGATAAGATAGAAGAAGAAACAATTTTCTACTGCCCTTCATTTTTAAAAGAATCATACGCATCTATAATAGTTTTGAATTCTCATAACAGGTGGCGTGCATGCTATCATGAGAAGTTATATTTGAAATACTCATCATTTCCGATCTATCAACTAATATACAGTGGAATTTCATTATAACAGCAATGTGTTCATAACATTATAATTCTTAGGTCTCATGTCTGTTAATCAATGATATAGATATTAATTCCCTGTGCTCAATAATTCAAATAACTCTGCCTTTACCGGTTTCAAGCCCGGATGAAAAAGAGGAGGGGGAAGCAGTAACAAGCTCGCTAACAAACCTGGGCTCAGCTGGCCTGGCTGATAGTACCCAGTAAGGTCTCCAGGGATACAGGATGAGCAGCGTTTGTACTCCATGTTAGGAGCGGCTGTACATGGCGTCTGTTCCTCATGTCAGAGACAGCCATTACATATTGGAGCTATGTCGGCCAGTTACTGAGTAGTGCTCCCAGTTTTAATGACAAAGGCAGACGTATTCTACTTCATTCATCCATTCCCTCTTCTCCCTTATCTCCACACAGGGATACAGGATGAGTCTGTACTCCATGTTAGGAGCGGCTGGCTGCACATGGCGTCTGTTCCTCATGTCAGAGGCGGCCATTTCATATTGGAGCTATGTTGGTCAGTTTCTGAGTAGTTCTCCCAGTCTTAATGACAAGATCAGATTCATTCTACTTCACCCTCTCTCAGTATGGATGTCAAATCTCCTTTGATGAGCTCTACTCATTCCTAACAGACACCATCAACAAGCCCTACAGACATGATACCCCAATGATTGTTGGGTAGAGATAAGAAAGAATAATTGAAATATCCATCTGTAAATTAGTTTATCAGTTTTCATCAACTCAAGCTTTAGGGTTTATCAGCCCTTCAACTGGAGTAACACGATAACTAGGTGAAAAAACAGTACAAATGTAACATTGTACTGGGATAAGGTGCATAATTTAAGAAAAAGGCATCTCCTTATCGTGTAACTGAAAGTTGCTGATGGCTTGCGCCATCTAATTAAAAATCAACGAGAATAGTTGATATTTATTCCGATAGATGGCGCAAGCCATCAGCAACTTTCAATTGCACGATAAGGAGATGCCTTTTTCTTAACAATAACTAGTGTTCTATTCAGTTATTGTGCTACTCCCGTCTAACCAACAGCTTGGACTACTCGTCCATTGACCTCCAATAGATCACTATAATATAACCTGGGCTGGTTATAATGCTATAATACATATACAATAAAAGGATTTAAAAGCATGAATGTTTCTTTTATACACAATACAAACTTCTACTGTCCTTACTGCAATGAAAAAAATATATTTGGAGAGCTTCAGTGGTGAACCCTCCCAGCGGTTTCGCCAATTTAATCCACCAGACCGCTTCTCAGAGCTCTTAATACTGTATTGGACGATTCTGTTTATATACGCAGAATTGAAGGGTGGAATCTCAGAAATGGTTTTCCAAGAAAACTATGGAAATAAGCTTATAGGACAGTAGAATTACATTCTAATATTTTGCTTAGCATTATTATTGCTTAGTAATAATGATATAAGTATTATCATCGTAACAGGAACGTGATAGTTTTGTCCACCAGCTATCTCTATGAAAGAATTGAACATCCAATGAACCCACAACTCTACCATTGGGATGGGGGAGGGTAGTTTCCATAATGTCACAGCTCAAAATACTTTTAAAAAAGAGGAAAGGAACACCCAATCTTTATATCAAAAAAGGGGGGGGGGGGGAGGCATTTCCTTGAACTCTTCCTTTACACAGGCCAAACTTTCTTCCCTCCCACACCATCCAAAATGTGATGTTGAAGAATAGGTGAGATGGGTAGTAAGTTAATGTAGGATTTTTTTTAATAAAAAAAAAAAAAAGTTTTATTAAAACTCTCTTTAGTCTTATAGATTCTCTGAGTAGAAGAGGGTACAGTTAAACCTGTCTATAGCGCCTCCCTCTCTATAGCGCCCAATTTTAAATACGTAGTATGATGTGATTTACATTAAAAGTGACCTGTCTATAGCACCCCCTCTCTATAACACCCTATTTTGGTGAGTCCCAAGAGGGGGTGCTATAGACAGGTTTAACTGTATATATATACAGGTTTAACACACAGTAATAGTAATAATAATCGGTAATGTTATTTACTGTTATTCTCAACCTGCAACCCCAAACCACATTATTGACTAATCCATTGGTGAACTCTACTCATCCCCAGCAAACACCATCAATAAGCTCTACAAGTTTGATACCCTGATATGATTGAGTGTAGATAAGAAAGAAGAAGACACATCCCCAGCAGACACCATCAACAAGCTCTACAAGTTTGATACCCTGATATAATTGAGTGGAGATAAGAAAGAAGAAGACACATCCCCAGCAGACACCACCAACAAGCTCTACAAGCTTAATACCCTGATATGATTGAGTGGAGATAAGAAAGAAGAAGAGATGGCACGTTAAAGCTTTATATTAATACAATATATCCCTAATACCAAATAATCAAGTGAGTCCACAAGTCCATGAGGAGAAGAGAAGGGGAGACTATTGGATCATTCACCCTCTCCCATAGTGAGGATGTGGAAACAAAGCAACAAACAAAAAGGTCAACAATCCTCCAACTGACAAAAATGTCTGTGAAATACCTATTCTCCAATTGCACTATTGTAGTGTATTTGCATGCTTGGATATTTGTACATATGCATATATCCTCTTTGCATACTCAATTATTGTTTTAGGAATATGTAGATATACAGCGGCACAATTTTGTTAGCAGTCAGTCAGTAGGGTATTGTAAGGTATTTCTAATATTTCCTAAGTCCGTGGTGACCTAATAAAGCAACACCTAATCTTGTCAACACCTCATCCTGGCTACATCTTTATCTAGCGGTACAACAACTATATACATCAATAAGGCACTATTTGGAATATAGATTATAAACACAAGGTACAATATAATATAATGTGACTAGTGATTGTAAAACAACATTTGAAAATTATCCTGCATTTGCTTCTTTTGAACGAAAAATCAAAATTTATTTTAAAGGAGAAATAACGATTATTTCTAACCTTAGGGATGAGGTATGAAAGGATGAATTGTGAAGAGTAATGATAAACGGAAAAATATTCCCTGGACACTTTATTTTTCCGTTTATCAATATTCTGCACAATTCATCCTTTCATACTTCATCCCTAATAGTGTGTGATGTTTCAGTAACAACGCTGTTACTAAAATGTCACACATTATTTATTTGTTTGGATTAGGTCTTAATTACCTAGTGAACTATGTACATCAATCAGTTAAATCCCAGAGCTGTATATTGACTCTTTTCAACATTCAACATCTTCCCACAATGTACCATCTACAGGACCAAAGAGACCTCACCAGACCACTTCTTGGAATGTATGGGAGCCTCAAGACAGGACCTGTATTCCAACCTCTACCAAGATTGTGAATTTGATCTATGAATTCAGTCTCCATGACCTTGTATAAAATTATACAGTAAACCTGTCTATAACGCCCCCCTCTTGGGACTCACCAAAATAGGGTGCAATAGAGAGGGGGTGCTATAGACAGGTCAATTTTAATGTAAAATGTTTAAAATCGGGCGCTATAGAGAGGAAGGCGCTATTTAGAGGGAGCACTATTGACAGGTTTAACTATACAATGGGATAATAATAATAATACAAAAAAAAAAATGCATAACGATAGAAGCAACAAAGAGTTGTAAACCAAGCTGACAAAGAACAAAAAAATAGGAAACTATAAAAGTAGAAATATAGGGAGGAATGATAACAACATAATTGTCTGATTCATTCATACAAGGTAATAAGACCAAATCCAAATGAGCCTTATCTGATTCATTCAGTTATAGCTCAGTTCTACCCCATAGGGAAAACCCACAATGATACAGCACAAAATTCAAAGTTTTTCCAGAATAAATTCTGCAAACTAATATATTATTTATGACAAGGGAAATTACAGAAAAACATTTGATGATGATTCACGCTTTCCTTGTGCAATAATTAATATTTCTGATATTTATTGGGAAGATAATGTGAACAGCTATCATAAAAGAAAATAAGATCTAATCCAAATAATTTATTGATGTGTGACGTTTTGGCAACAACATTGTCACCATCATCAGACAAGAGAATAAATGTTTTAACATTTATTCAAATTTATTTAATTTATAATTTATTCATTTAACACAATAAACATTTATTCTCTTGTCTGATGATGGTGACAATGTTGTTGCCGAAACGTCACACACTAATAAATTATTTGGATTAGTTCTTATTTTCTTTTATTATAATCTATAATCCAAATTGTGATTTATCATTCGTGAACAGCTATCTATAATAGAGGCTTGACAAAATTCCCCTTCTCAATGCAATTCAACATCTTTTTGGTTATTCCAATGAACTTTTACTCAGATTTTGAATTGCCCCACAATATCAGTTTTTGTTAGACAATGACTCAGCATATGATACCTGTGTGGGCTAATTAGTTCACTCTACTACAGGAGAAATCATCCACTATGAGCATCACATATGTACGACTGGCCTCGAGCTTATCAGACTTGCTTTAAATATTGCTTTATCTCAAATACAGCTGTCCAGTATTCCTAAGACATAGGATACAAACAGCTGCTTGGACTGACCCAACTCAACCCTACATCTATGACCAGACTTCCAGACTCAACCTCAGCATGGAAATATCTGGTCAACTGGTTCAACTCAGCAATATCAAAACAGGGCGCGAGTAAAAATGCTCAACACTAGTCCATGCTAGTGAGCTGGACTCCCCGGGTAGTTGGCGTTCTGTACTCCCTGAGTTATAAATATATCTCATTGTAAATGCAGCTGTCCAGCATTCCTGAGTAATAGAATGCAAACAGCTATCCTGCTTGGACTGACCCATCTCAACCCTACATCTATGACCAGACTTCCAGACTCAACCTCAGCATGGAATTCCTGGCCAACTGGTTCACCTCAGCAATATCAAAACAGGACGCGAGTAAAAATGCTCAAAACTAGTTCATACTGGTGAGCTGGACTCCCCGGGAAGTTGGTGTTCTGTGCTATCTGGTTTATAAATATCTCTCTCTTTTATTTTATCTATACTTCCAGTGACTTGTATGATGTTTCAATAAAATATGTTTTAATCTCAAACCTCTCTCTCTCTCTTTGTAAACTCTTTGAGAACTCTCGCAGTCCACCGGTGGCGGAGTCTTTCCCGCGGTGGGTGCCACCAATAAAGACCTTGTAAATATATTTTTATATATGTATATTTATCAATTATTTTTATCTATTTATATCTATTTATTTATATATTTATCATTATATAATCATATTTATTCATATTTATATTTATTCTGTATTTAACCTTATATAATCTTATATGTACTTTGAAATAAAGTAGTTTCAATCTCAATCTCTCTTTGTAAATGCAGCTGTCCAGCATTCCTAAGACATAGGCTGCAAACAGTTATCCTATAGTAAAATTGGAGAGGAGTGGACTTCAGGAATTGGTTTAACCATGGAGATAAGCACCACCACCATACTAGTGAGCTGGACTCCTCAGGTAGTTGGCACTCTGCGTTCCCTGGGTTATAAATATCTCTATCTCTCCACTATAAGAATGGTATATGTATCCATAGCAAGTTGCTAAAATCTGGTATAATGGTAGATTCTAGGTGAACTGGACATTTCTCTTCATTACCCACTTTGACATCAAGACCCAATGCCTGCAAGAATGGAAATCTAATGCTGCACATGACTGGTACAGAGCAGGAGGGACAAGCATCGGTTCTGTCCTCCCAAGAGAACAACAGTCTTTGATTTCCAGACTTAAGTCTGGTCATCAATGGACAATGACTTTCCAGAATGGTTGCAAGGTTTCCCCACTATGTACCAAGTGCAATTCTCAACCTGCAACTCCACAACACATCATTGACTGTATTGACTTATCATGGGGGTCGGTGGAAGGATGGTCTAAACAGTTGGTTTTCGACCGCTATGACCTGGGTTCGATTCCTGCATTGGACATTTTTTCTGATAAAAAAAAAAAATGCTCCAATGGCCCTCGATTCTTGCAAAAGTCAAGCCCTACCAGCGAGTGAAAGTAACCAAATGGGGCTCTGGCACATTTGTAAGAGCAAAGTCGAACTGCTTTTCACATGTGTAGACATGTGGTGCACTTACAGTAAAAATTGTCGCCTTCTTTTACCCACCATGATTATCATGGCTGTACCCTATGTACTAGGGATAAGCAAAAAAAAAACTTATCCATTGATAAGCTCTACTCATCCCCAGCAGACACCAAGCTCTACAAGCTTGATACCCTGATATGATTGAGTGGAGGTAAGAAAGAAGAAGACCAATTTTAAAAGAATCAAAGTGCTTGCTAGCACCTCTTGGTGAAATGTGTTTCCAATTGTCCTGTTATTCCAACAGAATGTTGACAACATGTGAGAAATCAAACTGTGGAACTCCATTCTGGTCATATTTGTGATTCTTAGCTCACTAGTCCAATCAGCTAACAGGTGTGTTAGCTAGGAGTAAATTTAAAGAAATACAGTAGAACCTCCATGAGAGGACACTCCTTTGAGGACACCTCTCTACAAAGGAGAGTATAACTCCGCCTTTGCCGGTCCCAAGCCCGGATGAAAAATGATGAGGGGGAGCAGTAACAAGCTCACTAAAAAACCTGGGCTCAGCTGGCCCAGCTGATAGTACCCTGTAAGGGCTCCTAATCCAGGGATACAGTATGAGCAGTGTTTGTACTCCATGTTAGGAGCGGCTGCACATGGCATCTGTTCCTCATGTCAGAGGCGGCCATTTCTTTTGGAGCTAAGTCGGCCTGCCACTGAGTAGTGCTCCCAGTCTTAATGACAAAGGCAGACGCATTCTACTTCACCCAGTCATGAAGGTTGTCAAGCTTTACAAGCTTGATACACTGATATGATTGAGTGGAGATAAGAAAGAAGACACATCCCCAGCAGACACCATCAACAAGCTCTACAGACTTGATACCCTGATATGATTGAGTGGAGATAAGTAAGAAGAAGACACATCCCCAGCAGACACCATCAACAAACTCTACAAGCTTGATACCCTGATATGATTGAGTGGAGATAAGAAAGAAGACATCCCCAGTAGACACCATCAACAAGCTCTACAAGCTTGATACACTGATATGATTGAGTGGAGATAAGAAAGAAGACACATCCCCAGCAGACACCATCAACAAGCTCTACAGACTTGATACACTGATATGATTGAGTGGAGATAAGAAAGAAGACACATCCCCAGCAGACACCATCAACAAGCTCTACAGGCTTGATACCGTGATATGATTGAGTGGAGATAAGAAAGAAGAAGACATATCCCCAGCAGACACCAATTTGACCAATTTCTAACCTCTCTCGTAGGATGTTATGAAATCAAAGCCGCCCCTGTACTGATTAGGGCCATAGCCCAAAATCAAGAGTATACAGGTTTGCTTTTTGTCTAAATGTTCCCATCCCTGGACACTGATTTTTCCATTCATCATTACTCTTTACAATTTATCCTTTCATACTTCATCCCTAAGGATATGAACAGTCGTTATTTCTCCTTAAAATAAATTACGATTATTCGTTCTGTAACAACTCATTCTATATCATCACTAGTGAAGTTTTTTTACTGGGGTGATGAACATATGCATTGTTCTGATGTATAATTAAAGGGAAAGGTGCACCTCTAGGTGTATATATACAGTTAGACCTGTCTATAGCGCCCCCTCTAAATAGCGCCTTCCTCTCTATAGCGCCCCATTTTAAACATTAAAATGTGAACATTTTATACATTAAAAGTGACCTGTCCTATAGCGCCCCCCTCT
>CP092863.1:72102316-72213310 GCA_030710605.1 Cordylochernes scorpioides | reverse complement strand
ACACTCATGGACAAAACTTAAGGAAATTTTACCTTTTACCATGTATATCGGGATTCAGACAATAACTCTGAAAGATATTACAGTGACCTTTATTGAAGACATACTCATAGACATAACTTAAGGAAGCTGTACCTTTTAGCATGTATATCGGGATTCAGACAATAACTCTGAAAGATATTACAGTGACCTTTATTGAAGACACACCAGATAACCAAGTGTGAACAAAATTGCCTCTGTATTTTTCTTTTAAAAAATAGATAATTGACGACATCAAAATATAAAACTTCCTTAAGTTTTGTCTATCAATGTATATAAATATCTAAATCAATTAATGTTTTTCAGCAAAAACGTTCCCATTTTAAAACGTTAATTATCTAGTTTCGAAGATCATGTGTTGGTTGGGAGTTGATTCAGAAAAAGTCTAACCACATCAACCAATGATTTATTTAACTTCTGATGTTTCATTCTACTGAGGATTCTGTGGACTCTTTGATTATGGACGCTTATTTTAGCAAAAAAAAAATAATTGATATAGTTTAAATCGGACAAAAATAGCCTAAAATAAAGTGAAATAAATTAAAATTATTAAATTAAATTTAATTGCCATCTATCGTTAAAATTTTACACAAATAAATTTACTGACAATGTGTTTCTTTTAAATATCATCAAATATTATCTCTACAGACCTTACTGCAATGATATAAGTTATTGAATGAGTTCACTATTGATAAGTCAAGCCCTCTCATTCAATAATTCTTATCATTGTAGTAAGGTCTGTAGAGATAATATTTGATTATATTTAAAAGAAACGCATTGCCAGTAAATTTATTTGTGTAAAATAAATTAAAAGAATGATAAAAATGGTCAGTTGGGGTTTACATCTAATTGTTTGATACTTTTTTTCAAAGAGTTGAAGTTACAATGTCTGTGAACAATACACAAAGAGCTATTGGGTCATTTATTATAGTGTTCTATTATTGTATTCTTTATTTACTGATACGTTGTCACAATCATTGGATGAATGCTAAGGTTCGCTCTGATGGGTTTACAATATCTGTGGAACTTGTCAACTTCTATGGAAGATGACAAAAGAAAGACCATGTAAAAATAACATTGCCAACATCCTGATACCATTGTCAACATTCAATTTGCTGTCCATTGTGGTAGTTGTTATGTAATTATCTGGACTTTTCTCGGCCTATATTGACCATCTCTCTGGCTTTATATAATGTCCTGTAAATACAGTAGAATTTCCCTATAGCGGACACCTCTCTATAAAAGACAGTTTTGATTTGCAAAATTACCATTTTTACTATTTAGCAACTTTCCAGTAATATGACACCTCTCCCTAAAAGACAGTTTTCAATATTGCAAAATTACCATTTTTACTATTTAGCAACTTTCCAGTAAGAGGACACTTCTCTCCCTAAAGGACAATTTTAATTTGTAAAATAATAATTTTTACTTTTTAGAAACTTTTCGGTAAGAGTACACCTCTCCCTAAAACACAGTTTTCAATATTGCAAAATTACCATTTTTACTATTAGCAACTCTCCGATAAGAGGACACTTCTCTCTAAAGGACACTTTGGCTCTGTAATTAGGTGTTGTCCTTTACAGGGAGGTTCTACTGTATATATAATATGTGAAATATTAAAAGCTGCGCCTCTACTTTATATAAAATATATTGATCAGTGTTTTACTAATTTAGAACACAAAAAGATTAGTAGATATGTAAATATATTGTTGCACCAAGTTGCAGCTTTACAGTCGACCATGGTTTCTTCCTTCTTGGTGTTATACACGTTTCCCGAGCGGGTTTCCATATTCAAAGCAAATAAATAAAAGTAAAAGTAAATAAAATAAATTACCTTTCAAAGTTATTGTGTTTATTTATTCGTTGTCTTCCTCGTAGGTCGTGATCCGCAGTCTTCGTCTAGGTCCTCTCTCGCTCCCATAACCAATCAAGATATATGTACAATAAATATTACAAAAGAAATGAAACTATAAAAAGGAATGATGATAATCTAAATATTGTTTAAAATAAATATTAAATATCATAGAATATTTTGAATAAATGTAAGGCGCATTAAAATTGATGTAACAATATATGCGATTGAAAATTTTTAACCTGTCATTTTCCTTGGTGTTTTTAAGAATAGCACCTGAAGAGAAATGAGATGTGTAGACGCGAACGTATCACCGTGGTATCTATATCTACAGAGTGTGATTCTGGCATCTATCTAGCAATGTTTATCACGCCAGGAACTGGGCAATATTTGTGGTGGGCAGTGTTCCACACGTCAGCAGGGCGTGACCAGAGCTATCGTGTTTGCGGTGCGATGGACTCAATACCTGACAGTCAGCTTTTTGTCACGCTCACCATGACACATTCACATCTTGGAGACATTTGTCCTTGCTGCCTTGTTGGATTCACTATTTACATTCATAGACAAAATACCTAACACCTTGGAAGAAGGTGAATCTAGCTCGTTTCTGTATCGTAGCACTACAAATATATACACTCATGGACAGAACTTAAGGAAGTTGTACCTTTTAGCATGTATATCGGGATTCAGACAATAACTCTAAAAGATATTACAGTGACCTTTATTGAAGACACACTCATGAACAAAACTTATGGAAATGGTACCTTTTAGCATGTATATCGGAATTTGGACAAATAACTCTGAAAGATATTACAGTGACCTTTATTGAAGACTACGGTGATTCTTTTTTACCAACCTAATTTCAGAAAATGCTGAAAATAAGATGCATATAGACTTTCCATCGATTTAAAAAAGAGTAGAACATTTTCTTTTCAAAAGAGTTTACATCCTCTTGCCCGTCCGGCTGAAATTTCCAACCAAAAAACAAAAAATAGTTTGGAAAATTTTCCGGGAGGAAATTGATCCATTGAAGCATAGATCGCCTTTCCCGTCAAAATAGACGTCAAAACTAGACACCATCTATTGACCGACGCCGCAAACTAGCGGTCTTAGGTCGATAACAAAGCCACAACACCAGCTTTGGAAAACTGAGAAACGTCCACTTAGAGAACATTGTTTCGGGCTAATGGCCCTCTTAATCCTAGGACGGACTTTATTCCAAGAGATCCACACGGGATCTAATGGAATCTTCACAATCTTCCAAAGAGGTGTTTAACTGGCAAAGTGGCTGGGCCAAATCTATGACTAAAATATAGATTGAAAATTTTCCGGAAGGAAATTGATCCATAGATGCATAGGTCACCACTCCTGTCAAAATAAACGTTAAAACTAGATGTCATCTATTGACATTTAATTTGATGGGAGAGGCACCCTATGCTTCTATATAAAAGAGTGTATTAAATCTATTAAACTTTTTAATAATGAATTCTATAAAGAAAATGTATTAAAACCTTTTTAACCGACTGTTTTTCAGACTTTTCTTTTACACATACGTCAAGATTACTATATCCTCTAAGCAGTCAAATGGCAAAGTTTGTTATTGCTGAGCTAATCAGTTTTTCTTATCACAGCTGAGATTGCCTTCCAAAATGAAGTGTTTGATAACCAGATGACCTTGATTACCTCCGTTCTGAAACTTTAAAAATTACTTGTGAACGTTCTGACATGTTGAGAAGAAGATTTTAACTATTAATAGTTAATATAATACTATTATATAGCTAAATAATGATTAAAATACATAGATTATATTACAATATAATACACTGCGGCCTGTGATTGTAAAACGACACTTGAAGTTACACCGCATGAGTTTCTTTTCAACGAAAAATCAAAATTTTATTTCAAGGTGAAATATCGACTATTTCTAACCTTTTTGGATGAGGTATGAAAGGATGAATTATGAAGAGTAATGACGAACGGAAAAATAAAAGTGTCCAGGGATGGGAACCAAATGTTCCCAACCCTCAATGTTCCGCTTATCCGTTCCCATCCCTGGACACTTTTATTTTTCCGTTACTCTTCATAATTCATCCTTTCATACCTCATCCAAAAAGGTTAAAAATAGTCGATATTTCACCTTGAAATAAAAATTTGATTTTTCGTTGAAAGAAACTCATGCGGTGTAATTTCAAGTGTCGTTTTATAGATTATATTGTTACATGGATGATAGGCCAAGATTCCAGAGTAAAGTTGGGGAAAGAGGGGTAGACTATAGCTGCCCTCGCTGCCATGTAGCAGGCGCCCGTGTAGTTCCATTAATGTGAATGTAAGAATGTGAGGCATAGTTTTTTACGTAGATTGATCTACAGCTTGAATGTTTATCTACATATTGTACTACTGTATACAATACTCCAACGAGTACTACAATACTCAAACACAAAGCCTTTATTAAGACACCAATCTTATACTATATACACGTATATCTGTGATGCGATAAGAAGAAAAATAAACCAACTTTTTAAATCAAAACAGTGAAAATTGCATATGATAATGCCCCTGCTCATAGAGCCATCATTGTTCAAAACTATTTAGCCAAACACTCTGTATCTGTCTTGCCGCATCCACCTTACTCTCCTGAAATCGCCCCATTTGATTTCTTCTTCTTTCCAAAACTTAAAATGACGTTAAAAGGGAGTCGCTTTTCATCGTCATTAAAAGTAATTGAAAATGCGACGGTGGAGCTAAACAAGTTTAGAAAAATAGACTTTGAACTAGTATTTCAACAGCTTTTTTCACGCTGGAAAAAAAATGTATAGATAACCAAGGCTCCTATTTTAAAAATTTGATGTTTAAATTACTATACTATGAATAAATAATTATTTTTTTAAAAGGTTCGGGAAATTTTTGATCCTACCTTGTACATCTCAATGCCAGCTTACAACGATATCCTCACGATGATCAATCACCATCATGTAGTGGAGGAGAAAACGATGAACCTAAGTTATTTTTCCTACTTACTGCTTTGTAAAAGTTTTCATATCACATACACACAAAGCCTTTATTAAGACACCAGTCAGATTCTCCTCTCTCATTGCCGGCTTACAACGATATCCTCACAACCACCATCATGTAGTGGAGGAACTTACTGTAAAAGTTATATAGGGACAACCATTGATATGGAGCTGGTACTTTGTACTGAGGTAAGTTGGCTGTCGTTTACTTTTGTCATCTCTCTTTCTTCGTTAATATACTGACATCTATAGATGTAATTAGAAATTTCAATTTCTATGTTTTCTTTGCAAAGATGACATACTGTATTCTTCTTACTAAAGATTTTGGTTTTCCTGAAAAACAGTATAATACAATACAATAGTACTCCATGTGAAGTATAACACCAGTGTGATGTACACCCAGAGGTAGATAGCACATTCAGAAGTTTGTGTTGGTACAAAACTACTTCTATCACCATGATTACAATGGCCTGTACCACATGTACTAGGGATAAGCAAGAAAAGAACAGATACAATGGTATAGATTCCAGCTCGGTCACTTACCGGTAACTAGGGTGTAGTGATCATTTCACATGTGTAGACATGTGGTGCACTTACAGTAAAAGCAGTCGCCTACCTCTACTACCATGATTATCATGGCCTGTATCACATGTACTAAGGATAAGTAAAAAAAACGTATACAATGGTATCGATTCCAGCTCGGTCACTTACCGGTAACTAGGGTGTAGTGATCATTTCACATGTGTAGACATGTGGTGCACTTACAGTAAAAGCAGTCGCCTACCTCTACTACCATGATTATCATGGCCTGTATCACATGTACTAGGGATAAGTAAAAAAAAACGTATACAATGGTATCGATTCCAGCTCGGTCACTTACCGGTAACTAGGGTGTAGTGATCAGGGAAAGTCTTGGTAACAAAAGGGTTGGCTACACCCCGTGGAGCGTGAACCCCGGTCTCCGCAAGGAACCTGAAGCTATCCGGATGGAACCTGTCATAGTAGTCCCAACGGAAACCATCGAAGGAGACCAGGAGAACCTGAGGCTTGGCTCCTGTCAGAGCGGCCAGAAGAAGCAGCGGTAAGAGGGAGCGGAGCATTGTGACCGTAGCGCCGCCTAGTTCCTATTGGACGTTATATAGCAAGTCACCAACGTCACGTGATTGGTTCTACCCCATTGTCTTGATACCTTGCCATCTTGATAACTTTTTTTTATATATTTCATAAGTTAACGCCCCATCCTACGTAATAGCATTTCTCTTTAAACGAACAATCTCTATTAAAATATTATTAAAAATAGAATATAAACATGATAAGGTAGACAAAAGTACTGAAACGTTGTTACCATCTTCAGACAAAAGTACTGAAACATTGTTACCATATTCAGACAAAAGTACTGAAACGTTTTAGAAAGAAGGAATCATATATCGCCGCAACTCTTTTTATTATTATAGCGGTTAAGGAAGCTTTCGGGCAAGCCCTTCTTCAGCTAATTATATTGTACAATTAAAGAGAGATTATATATCGTTCTTAATATAAATCAAAATAAACGAAAAGAAATTTACCACGCCCCTATCGCCCTCGTTTCAGTAGCACCGCGTGGCCACGTTATGTCTGATCCTAACTTCAAATGTAATATGGTACAAAAATATCTTAAAAGAAAGTTACGTATTTGAATAAATATAAAGAATCAACTATAAACAGTTCAAAGGATTTAGTGGAGATTTTTAGGATAGAAGGGGAACGTACTGTGATGGCAACTGTATACTTTTGTTTAATGGTTTAGGGTGCTTCATGGTTTCTATTGCTTCAAGAATGAGTCTTTGGGTTTTAGTTTTGGCATTTGTATGGAGGATTCTGGTATTATTGAAGTCTGTAGTGTGTCCGGTTTCTCTGACGTGGTCAACAATTAAGGAGTTTGGGTTTAGTTTAGAGATGTTTCTTTGGTGTTCTTTGATTCTGATTGAAAGATCTCTTGATGTCTCACCGATGTAGACACTATTGCAGTTGAGGCAGGGAATTTGGTAAACTAAATCTTTTTTCTGTTTCTGGTCGGTGCTTTTGGTGATTGGGTTTCTTAGAATCGAGCCCATGGAAGGTGAACCTCTGAAGATGGTTTTTATGCCAAAACTTTTGAGTTTGCGAGCTATTGTAATTGTAGATTCTGTATATGGTAAGTAACAGGTGGAGATGTACTGATTGGAGTTATTTCTGGGAGTCCCTGGTTTATATCTATTTCTTTTAATGAAAGGAAGCGGGTATCCAGATTTAAGAAGCTGGTTTTCGATAGATTTAAGTTCCTTATTGTATTCTATTTTTGAAGAACAGTGGGTGAAAGCTCTTTTCGTCAAGGTACGTACAACTGTTATTTTGTGGGAGATGGGAGAATTGGAGGCAAAGTGTAGGTACTGCGTTGGGGAGGTAGGTTTTCTATAAACTTTTGTTATAAAACCGGTTCTATTTCTGGTAAATAAAATGTCAAGGAATGGCAGGCTTCCGTTTTTTTTCTTTTTCTATTGTAAATTGAATAGATGAGTTGAAGCTATTGAGGGTTTCTAGGATGTGATTTTCACTGTATTCTGTGATTATGCAAAAAATATCATCGACGTATCTTGACCAGATTAATATTTCGTTGGGTTTTATTTCAGTGATCCACGAGTCAATGGTGGAGAGAACTATTTCGGCTAGAATTGTAGACAGTGGGCTTCCCATCGGGGTGCCTTTTATTTGGTTGTAGTATTCTTCTGTAAATTTAACTGTTGTGCTCTTTAAACAGATTTCAGTGAGTTTCAGGATTGCAAGGTGGTCCGGGTATGCTTCTTTATGTTTGATTAGGATGGTTTGTAGGGAGTCCATTATTAAGTCGTGGGGGAGGCTTGTGTATAGGTCTTTGACATCATATGAAACGATTCGGTGATTGGTTTTCAATTTGAAATTCTTCATTTTTTGTAGAATTTCTTCAGGATTTTTAACAATGTGAGGTAGATTTTTGGTTATTTCAGAAAGTCTATTGGCTAGATGTTTGGAGAGAGAATATGCTGGTGATTGGTTATAGGCGACTATTGGTCTGAGGGGGGTGTTTTTCTTATGGATTTTAGGAAGGCCGTAAATATATGGGTGGGTTCCAGGATTTTCAGGATTTTCCAGAATTTGTTTCTTCAAGGACTGATCGATAATTTGGTTTTTAAGGAGTTGATGTATAGATTTTTTAAAAGCTGTTATTGATTTTGATGCTTCCTGTGGCTCTATTTTAACGAAGAATTCGGTATTGTTCAGGTGCGTTTTCATTCTATTTATGTAATCTTCAGTATTTAAGATTACAACAGATCCGCCTTTGTCTGCTCGGGAGATTGTGATGTTTTTGTTTTTGGATAGGTTATTTAGGATAGAGATTTCTTTATTGATGCGACGATGGGATTCTTTATTGTGCTGGGATGTGCGACTACTGGGTGTGGGAGCTAGTGTGGAAGCCACAAAGTTTCTGATCATGTGCACATTATTATTCGATATGTTATGTATGCCGGATTCTATGGAGCTAATGATTTGGGGTAAAAACACATTTTTGATCGGACGGTATGATAGACCTTTGTTTAACAAGGAAATCTCTGATGGGTTGAGTTCATATTCAGATAGGTTGACAATGCAGTGATTGTCTTCGGGGAAATGGTATTTCTTTTTCCAGTGATCTATTTTCTTTTCATGTTTCCTTTGAACTGTTTATAGTTGATTCTTTATATTTATTCAAATACGTAACTTTCTTTTAAGATATTTTTGTACCATATTACATTTGAAGTTAGGATCAGACATAACGTGGCCACGCGGTGCTACTGAAACGAGGGCGATAGGGGCGTGGTAAATTTCTTTTCGTTTATTTTGATTTATATTAAGAACGATATATAATCTCTCTTTAATTGTACAATATAATTAGCTGAAGAAGGGCTTGCCCGAAAGCTTCCTTAACCGCTATAATAATAAAAAGAGTTGCGGCGATATATGATTCCTTCTTTCTAATTTGTCGAAATCCGCAAACCGTTTACCATGAATACTGAAACGTTGTTACTGTGTTGTTATCCAAGACGAGGCAAGATTAACTAAGCATTAGTTTATTTCCTATTATAATAATATATTATATACAAGTCAAAAGAGATCACTAGCAGAGTATTATTCCTTTTGGTTTCCAGAGCTCAACAATCTATGAGCCTAATACTCTGCACATCTCCTCCCTTAACTTTACAGGAACCTTCGAGGTATCTTGACTGCCCTTCCATATCTTGTATGCACGGCTGGCATTGAAGGGAGGCTCTTCTCTGGATCCTGGTCTTGGTTGTCCCTCTGCATCCTTCCATCTCTTGTAGATGAGGCCGTTGGTGTAGGGCAATCCTCCTCGGTCTCTTGCTCCTGGTCATCCTTGCATCTCCTTGAGAGCCAGGTTGATGTCGAAGTGGGGGTCTCCTCATTTCTCTGCTCCTGGCGCTTTCCAGGGGCATCGTCCTATGTGCTTGAAGAGACAGATAGCAATCTTCTTCTTTCTTCTTGGACTTGGGCTTCTTAGATTTCTTCTTGGGAGGTTATTCAGCTTCTACTTCCTCCTCTTCACTGTCCTCAGCTTGCTTCCTCTTCTGGGGAGTCTCTTCCTCCTCATTGTCAGAGGACTCCTCCTCATCTCCGGACTCTTGAGTTTCAGATTTGGGGCAGTCGTCCTTCTTATGGCCAAACTCCCCGCAGGTGTAGCAAGCCTTCTTGGACTTGCGCTGGTTCTCCTCCTGTCCTCCATCTTCAGCCGTGTTGTTGGTACACTCATATTTAGGGTGGCCAACTTCTCCGCAGTTGTAGCAGGTGTTGTTGCTGCCTCCATCACGGCTCTGTCCACGGCCACGTCCACCACCACGGGCAGGTTTGGTACATTCAAACTTGCGGTGGCCTACTTCCCCGCAGTTGTAGCAGCCTCTGTTATCTCCACTTCCGAGTCTACCACGCTGTCCGCCGCGGCCTCCTGATGATAATTGCTGAATCATTCTCACAATGTTTAATTTTTCACTTGTCTCCCCAGAGAGAAGTGGCTGCTTTAGTTTATCAACAATGTATATTTTCGAGTTTAATTGCTGGCCTTTATTTTGAAGTTTTACGTGGATCATTCCAACTGTTTCCAAGGGTATTCCATTTGGACCTTGTAATATTTTATCAGATTTTTCCAGTTTTATTCTTTGGAAACTTTGATAATAATTTTGTAGGGGGAGCACGTTGACATCAGCTCCGGTGTCAATTTTAAAATTAATTTGTCTATTATTTACCTTAATTGGTACTATCCATTTCTTGGAATTATCTTCTACAGATCCCAAAAAAGCTATCTCTGATTTTATTTCATTTATGGCTTCTGATCTACATACTTTGGCATAATGGCCCTTTTTCTTGCATTTACTACAATACGAGTTCATAGCTGGACAATTTTTCCAATCATGATTATTTGAATTGCCACACCTGGTGCATCCATGTGATGACCCTCCCAACTGGTTTGACTTGAATTGTCTTATTTTTGGTTCGTGCCTTTTTGTTTCTTTTATATGATTAGGCATTTTCTTTATTTGATCTATAGAATCTTGTTGGTAAAGGCTAGACTGCTGTTCTTTGACACTTTCTAATTGCTTTGCCATTAGTGTGGCTTTTACTAAGGTCAAGTCTGTATCAAGTTGCATTCTTTCAGATAATGCTCTATCCCTTACTCCAACAACTATCCTATCCCTAATCAACTCATCATGTAACATCCCAAAATTGCAGTGCTCAGCTAGGCTATGGAGTGCTGTGATAAATTCATTCACCTTTTCCCCTTCCTGCTGACATCTTTGATCAAATCTTGCCCTTTCATAAATTATATTACGTCTTGGAATAAAGTGACTTTCAAAGCATTCAATAACTTTATTATAATTTTCTAGTTGGTCACTTGCTATTTTACATGACAACAAAATGTCATCTGCATTATCACCCATGCAGTACACGAGCATATTAACTTGCTCATTTTCTGGGTTATTAATTAACCCGCTTGCCTGCCTAAAACGTTCAAATCTCCTAATCCATTTTGGCCAATCACCTGGATTTGAAAAATTAAAAGGTTCTGGGGCTACACAATTATAATTTTGGGACATTATAAAGATTTACTTATAATATAATATAACTTACCAAAAAGTTTGCTTGATGTCGAGTTTCAAATTTTCTTCGAGCAACGACTTTCTTTATGAATTCAGTTTACCGCTTCTAAGCTTGCTTGATGTCGAATTTCAAATTTTCTTCGAACAACGACCTTCTTTATGAATTCAGTTTACCGCTTCTAAGCTTGCTTGATGTCGAATTTCAAATTTTCTTCGAACAACGACCTTCTTTATGAATTCAGTTTACCGCTTCTAAGCTTGCTTGATGTCGAATTTCAAATTTTCTTCGAACAACGACCTTCTTTATGAATTCAGTTTATCGCTTCTAAGCTTGCTTGATGTCGAATTTCAAATTTTCTTCGAACAACGACCTTCTTTATGAATTCAGTTTACCGCTTCTAAGCTTGCTTGATGTCGAATTTCAAATTTTCTTCGAACAACGACCTTCTTTATGAATTCAGTTTACCGCTGCCACCATGTGTTGTTATCCAAGACGAGGCAAGATTAACTAAGCATTAGTTTATTTCCTATTATATTATATAATATTATATGCAAGTCAAAAGAGATCACTAGCAGAGTATTATTCCTTTTGGTTTCCAGAGCTCAACAATCTATGAGCCTAATACTCTGCACAGTTACCATCTTCAGACAAAAGTACTGAAACGTTGTTACCATCTTCAGACAAAAGTACTGAAACGTTGTTACCATCTTCAGACAAAAGTACTGAAACGTTGTAACCATCTTCAGACAAAAGTACTGAAACGTTGTTACCATCTTCAGACAAAAGTACTTAAACGTTGCTACCATCTTCAGACAAAAGTACTGGAACATTGTTACCATCTTCAGACAAAAGTACTGAAACATTGTTACCATCTTCAGACAAAAGTACTGAAAAACGTTGTTACCATCTTTAGACAAAAGTACTGAATGATAACAATTCAGTACTTTTGTCTGAAGATGGTAACAACGCTGTTACCGATACATCACACACTATTTATATAGTTGGATTTGGTCTTATTACCTTGTGTTTATAATCTATATTCATTTCATTCAGTACTTTTGTCTGAAGATGGAAAAAACGCTGTTACCGAAACGTCACACACTATTTATTTATTTAGATTTGGTCTTATTACCTTGTGTTTATAATATAAACAGTAGCAATGTGTTTCTTTATTCGTGCAAAGTACAAGTTTTCGGATCTTTATAATCCTTCTACAGACATAGCTATGCCTGTTGAAAGATTATAAAGATCCGAAAACTTGTACTTTGCACGAATAAAGAAACACATTGCTACTGTTTATATTCTTATAGCTATGGTAGAGCTATGTCTGTAGAAGGATTATAAAGATCCGAAAACCTGTACTTAACACGAATAAAGAAACACATTGTTACTGTTTATATTCTTAATTTATACTTTATGGAAATTTTCTCTTCTAATAAAATAATTCTTTCTATCTAATGAAGAATACCCTTGTATTCTTGGTTTTTACCAGTTTCTCTCCAAAATAACTTTATCAGGTTCCGCTAAAAAAGAACAATCTAGACCATCATATTTACAATGGGGTTATATACAAGGATTCATTTAAAATTTTATTATTATATTGGTGTCTTTGTGGGCCCTCGGTTCCTTTGTAGATCTTGTTCTTGAGATTTTTTCTGGCTTGTTTAATATTCAAGTGGCCGCAGCATGTCATCTACGTATCGTTGGGCCGTCATTGTGCTCTCAATACGAATTTGAAGTGATCGGCTATATTAGCCTATGGTTCCCCAAACCATAATGCAGCGTTGTCGTAAGGTACGGCATTCCACAGATGCGGCCGGATTGGATCAATCACCAAGACGTCGCCAAACTCTTACTCGGTGACTTTCATTGCTAAAACAGAATCGAGATTCATCTAAGAACACTACCCTGTGCCATTCCGCTGTCCATGTGACTCTATATCGACAAAATTGCAAAAATAGGTGTCTGTGCTATTTTTGTCTTAAATCAAGGGCAGTCTTTTTAATGGGCGCCATGAGTATAGGCCGCTGGCGACCAATATGATTATAATGGTTCTGGTAGATTTGGGAGAATCAAGAATCCTGCACATTCTGCAAAATGACGACAGAAGTGGACTGTAAGGCCGCCAACGCCATCCGGCAGATGCGTCGGTCCATATATACTGACGTCACTCTGGCTGCACCAGCACCCCTCAATCGTGCCAACGTTCTTCGTCATAGCCAGTGCACTGTGGACGCATCGAGGTATCTGTCCGTAGAGATTTGACATATCAGTTCTTCTGAGTCTAATCACCTCTCGTAAAATTGTCTTTCTGTTGGAACTACCTTGGCTGGAAGCAGTCTGACATGTTCTACGCTATTAAACGTTTTTTCTGAAAGATAGAGAGTTGAAAATTTTAGAAAATTTCAAAGTTCCTTCTCTTATATCTCAATCAAAATACGCGGGATAACTGTACAATTTTCATCATTTACATAACTAGGTGAATTAACCTTACCCTGAAATTTACATATTTTTCTGCCCAGTAATTCTTAAAATTCATATTCAAACAGTGTGTAGATGAAATAATATATAATATAACAATTAAAAACTACAGTTTACTAAATAAATGAAAATATATTCAAAGAATTTATCAACTCTATATTTATTGTTGGCAAGAAAAAATGTGTCTCTTTAAAAACTTTGAAATTTTGTAAATTGTAATTTTTGACTCTTCCATCTCAGAAGGTTGCCGACTCCTTGTTTAAACCACTCGTCCACTGACCTCTATAAATTTTTATTTATAAGAGAAGGAATCACCAGACACCATCTTGAAGAATAATTAAAAGTTTTCAGCAACGTGTTTCTTTATTCTGTATAAACGGCAAGCTTTCGGACTATGACATCCTTCAACAGGCAACTATACAAGAAACTAGAAGATAATATATATAATAAAAGGCATGTTTTGGATCAATAAATTTATTAAAATTCAATATTTCGACGAGGCTATTCGCCTATCTTCTTCTCGGAAAAATTCAAAAACCTTGTTAGCTTATTATCCGCGTGATGCGCGCACGAGAAGTGTTTTCACGCGGATAATAAACTTAGAAGGTTTTTGATCCAGACAGCCACTCTCCTAGGTATCACCAACATATGCCCAGCATCCCTAGAAAATCTCCCAAGAAAGAAATCTGCCTGGCGACACCTCATTAATTGGACTTCCACTGCCATTGTATATAAATCCAAGAAGACTTAGGTCAGAAGGACATCCCGGGTAGTTGGCGACTTCTGTACGCTCCAGGAACCTGGGTTACTTTAATAAATAATAATAATGTTTTTGAATTTTTCCGAGAAGAAGATAGGCGAACAGCCTCGTCGAAATATTGAATTTTAATAAATTTATTGATCCAAAATATGCCTTTATTTTATATATCATAAATGGATTGCTCTATATTTAACAAGATAATATATATATATATATATATATGTGATATCTTGGGACCTCTCGGAACAGTGTTACCTGATACTAGATGAGCCTCGATGTCACCGCTACCGTGTAGTCGTGGGGAAGGCGACACAGCTTGACCAAAGGTGAAATAAGCAAACAAAGATTCCGCAGAAGAAGCGGCTGTCGTCAAGAAATAATGGAAAGAGGAGGATTAAGGCAGGAAAGGATTACCTGGCAATCGACGTGTACCAAGGGCTCTCGCTGACGGAAGAAAACGTACTAACTACTTATGTTTTGGAGCTTCCTTTTATAGCTTCCACGGGTCCAGGCAAGTCACTGCCCTTTCTGATGTAATCAAGGAGGGGGGGAGTTACATCAGCCAAGAATGTCATGACCTCGTAAAACTTGGACTGTATTTCTGAAGCCTCGTTTCCTAATTTGTACTAGACCTGATTAGTTTTACACTTAAGTTTCTCCTGTAATTCTCCATTTCTTCTATCTGTACAGTTGCTACACTTTATTACAGTCTTAAACGGTACAGATTGATGTGATTTGATGTTCCATAGTTACAGTAAATAGCAAGTTATGTACATTCACGTGGTGACACATGTGGTTTTACATATTTGGATATATTACAATAATTCCATGGTCTCAAATCATCACATATACACGTAAATATTTACATTAAGAAAATTTCTAATTATGTAAATATTTACGTGTATATATGTGATAAGATCCTGTCGACTTTTAATGTGTGACAATATAATAATGTGGGGAAAGAGAAATAAGGACACCACGATTTGGAAGCGGAACCCAGGCAATCAGAGAGAGCGAGAGGGAGCGAGAGGGGCCTGCCACCGCTGAGCGGCCGTTCGTGTCGCACACAATTCCCCAACTGTCTTAATTAGTCCTGAGGTTCCAAGTAACGGCCCCTGTGGTCGCCTCTTGGAATGTCGCTGCTGTCTCAAGTGACCGATCCTTACCCGCCCTCTCTCTGGGCTAACTGTAGGTTTTCTTTATTATTCCTGGAAGAGCATATATTATGACATATATATATTATCTTCTAGTTTCTTGGATGGTTGCCTGTTGAAGAACGTTATAGTCCGAAAGCTTGCCGATTATACCGCACAAATAATAAAAAATCGTCGTTGTAAACTTCCTTCTTCAAAATGTTTTATTTGTTTGTTCTTTATATCAAATGGTATAGAAAAAGGCATCTCCTTATCGTGCAACTGAAAGTTGTTGATGGCTTGCGCCATCTATCGGAATAAATATCAACTATTCTCGTTGATTTTTAATTATTCCAGAATTGTCCAAATCCCATTCTTGATTAATCAAGAAAAGCTTTTAAGTAATTAATCAAGAATGGGATTTAGCCAATTCTGTAATAATTTAAAATCAACGAGAATAGTTGATATTTATTCCGATAGATGGCGCAAGTCATCAGTAACTTTCAGTTGAACGATAAGGAGATGTCTTTTTTTCTTAATTTATGCATCTTATCCCAGTACAATATCATATTTTGTACTATTTTTTTCACATATCAAATAGTAGTTTCGGATAAAGCAGAATTGTGTGTATGTTTGTCTTCCACAATTCAAAGACACTAAGCATCCTGTATTCCAACAACCAGATAAGACTTTCCACGTCAGCTAAGGGGGAAGAAATAACAATTGCATCTCAACTTGTAATCAAATCTTTAAAATCTTATCCTCTGTAATTCCCACAGAATGAACAACTTTCGTTTTACATTTGATAATTATATCTTAGAATTGATTGTTATCGACCTTTGTAAAGTCCATTGTATTGTTAGAAACATGTTGAGAAATAATTCATACAATTTTACTTAATAGAGGTCTAACAGAAGCAATTCCAAAACTTCAATCTTTTTATAAACGTGAAACATAAGCGAAATTTTACTAAGATCAGATGCATACATTAAGAAAAAAGGCATTTCCTGATCGTGCAACTAAATATTTCTGATGGCTTGCGCCATCTATCGGAATAAATATCAATTAATCGTTGATTTTTGTAATTATTCCATAATTGGTCAAATACCATATTTTGATTAATCAAGAAAACCTAACCATTTACACGTGGTTTTCTTGATTAATCAAGATATGGTATTTTGGTCAATTCTGGAATAATTAAAAAATAATTCCGATAGACAATTAAAATAATTTTATTGACATCTTGTCAATACATTCAAAGTACACAGTTTGTACTATTTTAAAAGATAATATGCATTATATACACTATGTACAATGAATATGGCGCCTCTGCCACCGCTGCAGAAGTTTGGTGGAGAATCACCAGCAGGTCTCCAGTGACACCACGTATTTCGCAATCGACAAAGAATACGTAGATCGCGTACTTCGCCGCCAAGGAGATGGTGATGACGTGGTCCTCGAGACCAACTGAAAAGATCGGAAAGATTCCGATAGATGGCACAAGCTATCAGCAACTTTTAGTTGCACAATCAGAAGATTCCTCTTTTTTATTGATTCTTTTTATATAAGTTTATTGTCCTTTCGTGGACTCGCTGTTGCCCTTTTTAAAAAGATGGAAAACTTATTAATAAATCATCTTATAGATGAGTTAGAACAGATATAAACAATTGACAATTTAAACAATTTATTAATTCTTCTAATCAATTTTTACAAAGGTGGAAAAATATATAATAAAATAGTAAATAAAGGGTAGATAAAATGTAGGGGAATATATATAGTTGTGTATGTGTACACATTTCTTCAGCAAGGAAGACTTCCCCACCTTGAGAGAGTTCTCCTCCAGACAAGGTTGAACACTCCTCAGTTCCACACCGAGGAAGTACTTATAGATGTGTGTCTTGGTAGACGTCAGGATGGTGTCATCGTCTAGGCCATGCCTGAAGACCCAGCCCTGTAGGTCAGGGGGGATGATGGTAAATGCCTCCCAGATGAAAGGCCTGATGTAGCGGCAGGACCAGTTAGAGCATATATAGAGAGAATGATGCATTACCACGCCATCAGAATTTGAAACTATTTTAGACGCGTATGATTCTTCTAAAATTAAACAATTATATATACTGTCCTTACTGCGATTAAAAATTAATGGGAGGACCCCTGGCTCAACAATGAGGAACCCTCCCAGCGGTTTCGCCAGTACACTGATAGGATTCTCCATTGATGAGCCAGGCACTCCCATTAATTTTTCATCGCAGTAAGGGGACAGTAGATAATTGTTTAATTTTAAAAAAGAATCATACACGCC
This sequence comes from Cordylochernes scorpioides, assembly GCA_030710605.1. Lineage (NCBI taxonomy): Eukaryota > Metazoa > Arthropoda > Arachnida > Pseudoscorpiones > Chernetidae > Cordylochernes > Cordylochernes scorpioides. The sequence continues at coordinate 72,195,591 of CP092863.1, read as the reverse complement.
TAAAATAGTTTTAAAATTATCATCAAATGGAAACATCAAAACACGAATGTTTCTTTTTACACATAAAACAAACTTCTACTGTCCTTACTTCGATGAAAAATATATATATTGGGAGAGCTTGACTCATCAGTGGTGAACCCTCCCAGCGGTTTCGCCAATTTAATCTACCAGACCACTTCTTTAGAGTTCTAATACTGTATTGGATCATTCTGTTTATATATGCTACACTGAAGGGGGGAATCTCAAAAATGCTATTTAAGAAAACTATGGACATAAGCTGTTAGGACAGTAAAATTACATATAAATATTTACATCGAGTAATGTTCTTCCGCAAACAATAAGGACAAGTTAGACATAAATTAATATAAAACATTAACGCGCCATCAATCTATAGCAAATGGAAACATTAAGACGCGAATGTTTGTTATTAAACATCAATCAAACCCACTGATGAGCCAAGCCCTTCCTAGATTTTTTTATCGCAGTAAGGACAGTAGAAGTTTGTTATACGTGTAAAAAGAAACATTCGCGTATTAATGTTTCCATTTGTCGTATATAGATGGCGCGTTATTGCTTTATAAAAATTGTCATAGAGAGGATGAATTCATTCGGTGAAGAGTAGGTCGTTCGAATCCTGTCGGCTGCGTCTTTTTTTCGGACTCAATCCGGCCTAACCTGCCTCTTCGCTGACGGAGATCTTGTACCCAGCCGGGTCATAGTGCTTTGTCCATCGCTACTGGAGCTGCAGTCGTATCAGGCCCCTCATCCTCGAAGCCTTCAGTGTCCTCGGGCGACCCCCTGACTTGCGGGCCTGGATTTTCAGGTCTGGCCTCCAAGATGACGACCTGGCCATCCTAGCGTCGGCCAAATCCATCATCTACCGGTACTTCGTACAGGTTGGGCTGACCGGAGGATCCGCTCATCACCTGGGAAAGAAGGCTCACTCGCCGGGCACATCCCCCGCATGATAATCTATATTTTAGTTTTATTTCCATTTTTAATGTAAATTATTGACAAGAAGTCAATAAAATTTGTTTCAATTGTCAATTGTCATAGTGCTTTGTATATATTCCGCTTTATGTGGCCATTGGGGCTTTAAAATCCTCTATTTTGGTTAGCAGCCCCGTAAATAAATATATTTCCGAAGAGTAGGTATAGGATGACATTTCTATTGTCAACCTAAAGTGTCATAGTTCCTGCTACATTGTTGTCAACTACAGCAGGTTCATGTACTGCTGAAATATCCATGTAGTCAAGTCTTGTATCACAACCTCAGCGCCACAGGTAAAATTGACGAGAAAATTATAGGATGTGTACAATAAAAATAAAATAAAAAAAAAAACAGATTGGGTAATAATGAAAACCATTGTTTGGCATTTGATTGATTGTGTATAAATCTCCCAACACATTGCAATCCATCGCCTGTCACAACCTTGCTTAGAAATATCTCTTTTGTTCTTTTCACACTACACTCATGGACAAACCTTAAGGAAGTGCAAAGTCATTGATGTCACCGGTCGTCTATTTTTTGAAAGAGACCGAGACAATTTCGCTCATACTTGGTTATCTCGTGTATCTTCAATAAATGTCACTGTAATATATTTCAGAGTTATTGTCTGAATCCCGATATACCTGCTAAAAAATACAACTTCCTTAAGTTTTGTCTATGAGTGTGTCTTCAATAAAGATCACTGTAATATCTTTCAGCGTTATTGTCTGAATCCAGATATACATGCTAAAAGGTACAACTTCCTTAAGTTTTGTCCATGAGTGTGTCTTCAATAAAGGTCACTGTAATATCTTTCAGAGTTATTGTCTGAATCCTTATGTACATACTAAAAAATATAACTTCCTTAAGTTTTGTCCATGAGTGTGTCTTCAATAAAGATCACTGTAATATCTTTCAGAGCTATTGTCTGAATACCGATATACACGCTAAAAGGTACAATTCTCTTAAGTTTTGTCCATGAGTATGTCTTAAATAAAGATCACTGTAATATATTTCAGAGTTATTGTCTGAAATCCCGATATACATGCTAAAAGGTACAACTTCCTTAAGTTTTGTCCATGAAGGGAATATATAAATTATAATTAGTCCATTTTGCCGACTATATACCCTGATCAATCAGAAGTCAAATATTTTGCCAAGTTACATTGTCATCAGATTCAAGTAAGTATACCAAATTTCAAAATTATTGGTTTTCTGTTGATTATATTAAAAATTGATTCCCATATTTGTGAATAGACACATGGATAGACATGAAAGCAAATCAAATATAAGCTCTTTTTAAAAGGAAATGTTTTCCGGAGTTACTCCTTTACAGGGTCGATCTTTCCGTTAAAATTTCTCTCGTGGGAATATGTACAGCATCACGTGACCCATCTAAAATCCCCTTTACAAACAATTCTGGGATATTTCTGTGTCTGTCGTCATGTCCTGGTACATAGTTCCTGTCTCTAGGGAACATACGGAGATATTGTCAGTCTGCATGGATGGCTTAAATAAAGTGATAAGAAGACACTTAAGCTTCGATTTGAACATCCTTGCTTTCTCTTGCTTATTCGACCAGCTTTTAATCGTGCAAACCATTCAAATGTCCTCGATTGTGATAGGGCATCTTCTTTAAAAGCCTGCTTCAAGATTTTAAATGATTCGGAAGCTGTTTTCCATAATTTAAAGCAAAACCCTATGCAGACTCGCTGTTTTTCAATACAGTCCATACTGAAATTCGAAAATGTTCTGATATACTCGAGCTTATAAATTCGATAAAACGTGAGCGCGTGCGTCTATGTGATCAATTTTTATTTCTACGTGTTGATAAATGTTTTATCTACACAGTCTAGCTTTAAATTCTGTTCAAACAATTTTGTAAAATAACTGATTAAGAACAAAAACTAATGGGATATAAATACATATTTTATTAGCCAATAGGACATAGATTTTAAATATATACAATCATTCAAAATATCCTCCCTTATTTTTGACACAGGATCTCAAGCGTTCGGGCCACTGATCTATGGCGGCACGCACCTTTTCTAAGGGTATTTCTTTCATTGCTCTCACCAGTGCTGATTTTAATTTATCCAAATTATGATAACTTTTAGAGCACACCTTCTCCTCTAAATATGCCCACAAGCTGTAATCAAGGGGTTTAAATCAGGGCTTCCAGAGGGCCATTCATTGGTTTATATGAACTCCGGAACATTCGTCTCCAACCATTGTTGAGTTGACTTAGCTTTGTGAGCAGGAGCTGAATCTTGTTGAAATATCCAATATTCTCCATTAACCATGTTTGTATTCAGAGGCTTTACTATTTGTTTCTAAATATCTTCTTGATAGTTTTTAGCTGTAGTTTTTACCCCTTTGGCACAGAAGTGGAGATCTGTTACAACTTGGTAGCTACCTCCCCACCAAACCATGACAGAAGAATAATGGTGACTTTTTTCAAGTTTCCTGACTTTTCAAAGAAGCTTCTAGAGAGCTACGAGCATATATCCTATCAATTTGACGATTAATAATTTTTTCGACGGTGAAAATTTTCTCGTCTATGAAAAGGATTCTCTCATGCCACCGACCATCATGCCGCGCCAACAATATTTTTTATCTTACCCTTCTAATATCTCTAAGAGCAGAGGTTATCAAATGACCTGTGCGTCGTTTGAAAGCTCTCAGTCCAAGGTCTTCATTGATTATCTTGGAAACGGTTCTTGGAGCTAAATTCATCTGCTTTGCTAAGATCTTTTGTTTGCGGCGTGAATTTCGACGAATTCTTTCGCGAATGGCTTTTATAGCTGCTTGCGTCCGTTGCACGCGCGGTCGACCAGATCTTTCAAGGTCATTAATAGTGCCAGCCTTGTTGAACCTTTCAATGGTTCGATAAACAAATTGACGCGTAATATTCAAATTTTGTAAAAGTTTAAAAAGGGTGAAAGATTTTGGCCTACCTTGTTAAAGGCTATTACAGCTATACGGGTTTCTTTAATACCCAAACCCATTATCAAAAAACAAATATATTTCGATTTTTTTTCTAAGCACGTGTGCACGATATATTCAAATAACAACTATTGTATTTTGAATACTTAACGCGGTCAAATTAAAATTTTTATCACTGATTTGGTTTTGTAACAATATTTATGGCTAGACTAAGTATAAGGTACTTATAAAATTATTTCATTATTTTGAATATTTTACTTGATCCAGTCTCATTCCTGGAAATTATTGATCACACGTTGTATAAATCATAGTCTGATAGTATTTCATAGACTAAAGTCTTAAATAATCTGTATTTATAAAAGCATGAAATTATAATGCGAAAGATTTCTTTAAAAGTTTTTCTTATTATTTTGCCGAGTTTTTGAACATTAATGCCCTTCCACAGTAGAAAAATAGAAAAAGTATAAGAAGATGAATTGTACATATACATGTTATGTTAAAATATTATTTTATTTAAAATTATATTTCATAGATTCAAATACTCTGCTAAATCGACCGCCAGAGGTTGCGCTTCTCCTATAAAATCTCATTGTTGTTATTTTCCGTTGGCCGGCTCAAACCTTTTGTAAATTATGTAAATAAGTTTTTCATTTTTTATTCTTACGTCTTAAGCCAGGCAGTACTTTTATCAAATTATGTTTTTATATATTCCATAATTTCAATTAAAGCAATATCTGATCAAAACTATTTTTAGTATCATACTTTCAAGATTTTTAACCACGACTGCATTAATATAGTATAATCCTCAAGATGATCAAAAATCAACAGAAATCTTCTCTTTTTATTTATATAATATACATATCTCCACATATTTACGTATATAAATAGATTTGCATATAATAAAAAGAACAACAGAAATGTATAATTATAAGAGTATATATGTGGTGATGGTGCTCCATGTAAAGGAGAGGTGCCATTGCCCCGTTAGTCAGCCACATTTCAGAGTTCCCTGTTCACGGTTACCGTAGCGGCTTGGGGCTCACAACACCGTACTTCACCCTACAGGGCAGTTCCTTACTTTTGCTGTTTCTCCCGCCCGCCACGTAGAGGAGGACTTCTGGGCACTTTGAAGAAAAGTTTCGTCAAAATAATAATAAAAAACTTTAAAAGAAACCTTTCATCTTATGATTTCGCGCTTTATATGAATTTATTTCAGATGTTTATATAACTTAATATTTATTTTTAAATAATCCACCAACCTCTTTCTTTTCTCTTTCTAAGATGTCTGTAAGGAAATATCCAACAGGCCAGCACAAAAAAAAATCTTCCAAAAGAATAAGATATCAAAGGGAAATGGATATTCTATACCAAAATATTGTGACATCTGGATCCCTTCTTTACAAGAGCCAAGACGACACGGGTGATCGACAAGGAAGTACTACTGGCCCAGAGGGAACTTTGGAATAAAAGAAGGAGTCAGCTGACGAAGAGACAGGCCGGGGATCACAGAGACAGTCTATTTTTTTATTTATTTGATTGTAAGCATGAGCAATTGATAGCGAATCATCAGAGATCACGTGGAAGGATCTCCACCAATGAGAAGCCGAGAGAGTTAATGACGATGATCTCGGACAAGAAGTTAAAAAGAAGGTAGGTGACCGTGCTACGGGATAGGTGTGCTCAACATAAGCTCCAACCAAGGTAGTGTCCGCTCCATCATGTGAAAGGCCAAATACCTCCAGTCAGTCTCATCACTCTCCCTTTCGCTAAGGTCTTATTTATACCCCATCCAGGTGTGCTCGTTCTTCCCCTGTGGAAAACCACCATTCGACCAAAACTGCGCCACCAATCCAATCATATCCACCCAACCACACAATTCACCAGGATTCTACAGTAAGTCCACAGAAATCCCCAAGTCGACACCACAACCCCAATTCCACATTTATTTATTTCTCCAAGATCATTATCTTTGACGAGTTTAATATTTGTTTTTGACTCGTGCTTTAGATGTTGCACTAAATTCGAAAAATCATGTGAGAACGCCCTTGCAACCTCAGAATAATTTTTAACGCCTTACCAAATGCTTTATTTTTTATTTACTTCTCCTGACGAAGACAAAAGATTTTTGTCGAAACGTTGAGAAAATAAAAAAAAACTCTAACTGGCCGAAGTGTCTATTTTTTTATAGAAATATGAATGCCGGCCAGGCAACCTCTATCTTCAGGAGAGACAGTCTGATGACATCGGTGGCGTGAGAGCAAGCGGTGAGTTGTCTCAGTGAATGTAGCCGTGTGGATGATCCTGGAAGACGATGTCAGAGAAACTTGCCCGACATGGACGACTGTTGAAGATCCTTCAGGTTATGGACATTGGAGACATCCTTAATTCTACTACCAGCTAATGGTGATAACGTACTTCGAGCTATATCTACATACCCTTGTTATTTAGAAGTCTTGTACGCAAACAACGACTGCTGAAAAGTGTCGTGTTGTTGTTGCTTATTCCTCAAGTCATTTAAACGATCTCCATTAGGTTCCATTGTCTCAACTTCGTAGACATCTAGACAGTTACCAAGAAGGTTCATCCATGCAGAATTGTCCTTCAGCATCATTTACCAACGTAGAGACATGCCAAGAAGGAAATTTCATATTTCAATGAATTCTACGACCAGAAATTCGCTGTGGGCATATAGGAGATCCTGCCTAGAGAAGAAGCTATTGAGAGATGGAAAATACTTTCCTTTTTCCTACTTACTTTATAGATAATCCAATAAATTATTTTTTATCCTAATTATACATTTCTTGTTGTTAAGTTTCGATTGAAGAGTTGGAGTATTTCGATATAAAATATATTTATTGGCTTATATGTTGTTGTTGCTTATTCCTCAAGTCGTTTAAACGATCTCCATTAAGTTCCATTGTCTCATCTTTTTTATTATAGTCCTGGGGTTTTTCCAGAGGTCTTTTTTTGGAGGATTTGATACCATTCAATAGATGAGACAGATGTAGACATCATGGAGAAGTAAAGAGGGTGCTGTTGGTCTGAAGACCTGGAAGTACCACTCAGTGTGACTTTGTTTCTTTTGATCTCCTGACATGGAGTGTAGCCGCTCCTATGGAGAACAGAAAAGAAATTTGGCACAATCAAAGACTGAGCCAGGGACGATATAGGCAAAAAAGCCCTTGCATCCCCTGTCGATCACACAGCCAGAAGGGAATGATGCATTCTCCATGCACCGAGCGGCCATTGGTAGGCCCCTCGCGCCCGCCATTATGGTCTGGCTACAATGGGGTTGACCATTCACCCACAGGCGTCTCCGAGAGTTCATAGCAAGGTTGCTGACCGAGCCCTCTCGTTCGGACTTAGTTAAACCCGTCCTAAAGTTCCAATAGGATCCCCCCCCCCCCCCTTTGGCCCTCGAACCCTTAGTTCCCAGTACTCCCTGAATCTGCCGTCGAATCAAGGACCTCTGAGGTTCTGAGGTTTACGCGGGGAGCCGACGCGGAGGCGGGGGGGGGGGGGTGGTACTACCAGGAGTTAAACTCCCGACGTCATGTGCTACCTGTTTACACCCTCCCGCCACTTTGAGGCTGTAGGATAGATTTTGGGAAGGGAAAAGCGTCTTAAACATATATTATTTTGTATTTACTCAACAAAAACAACAAAAAGGCTTTTATTAGGGCCCATTGCCCTGTATGGATTCGCCATACAACAACAAAATAATACAGTAATTTTTTTTCTCCCTTTCCCCATGTGTACGTGAGCCTTTGTTTGAAAAAGGATTTATTTACACATCTGTGTTCTAAAACTTTCCTCACTACCTCTTTTATATGTGAATCTATTCACAATTGATCTGTAGAAATTATAGAGTTCTATTGCTATATTTTTATCTTTCTATTTACTCAATGTGTGGCGAGGAATTATTTATAAATCATAATTTAAAATATGATTATCTTGGTTGCTCTTCTTCTCGTGACATTTAATAACGTTATCTTGAATTGGAACTGGATGATAGAGGAAAGAGACATACACTGTCTATTTCCGATAACCTCTACTCCGGGATCCAATCCTGCATTGAATTTTTTTCTTCTACTTTAACGACTCCCGATTCTTACAAAATCCCAGCACTACTGGCTCTTTGTAACTTCAAAAATCAAACTTCTTTCTACATGGATAGACATGTTACGTACTTACAGTAAAAAGGTAGTCGCAAATTACCTACCATGATTATCATGGTTTATATTATGTGAACTTGGGATAAGTAAAAAAGAACCACCTCGCCGATTTGTTTACCAAACTTCTAAGAGATAACGTGCCAGATAGACTCTGCGTTCTCACGTGATTGAGGAAGGAAATGCGGTAAACCCAAGAAGGTCATCCTTATTAAAATAAAAACAGGCCAGCTTGGACTTGGGCAAACCCGTCCTATGCTTCAATAGGGTTCGCTTCGTTTTAAGCCTAAAATTGTAGAAAAACAGTAGGATTGCAACCTATTGTTCTCTATGGTCTTGTGAAATCATTATTGGCGAACGTCGAATTCTGGCTTCAAGCCATCTTGAGTCGATGACCTTAGGAACTACCTCGTTGAGGTTTACATAACAACTTCTGTGATGGCCGTAGCTGTAGTCTTGGGAAAGAAAAGCAACAAAAAGTATTTATTAAGGACATTCGTCCAATACAGGATTCTCCCAGATAGGTAAACAGAAGTAAACATAGCAGTTATCTACAGAAAGTGGTGATTAACATCGACCTTTCTTCAAGTTGAGTCTGCTCTACGCTTATAACATCATGGAGGCCTCATTGTTTTAACTATTGTTATAACAACAACAAAACAAGCCTTTATTAAGAACATTCGTCCCATACAGGATTCTCCCAGATAGGTAAACAGAAGTAAACATAGCAGTTATCTACAGAAAGTGGTGATTAACATCGACCTTTCTTCAAGTTGAGTCTGCTCTACGCTTATAACATCATGGAGGCCTCATTGTTTTAACTATTGTTATAACAACAACAAAACAAGCCTTTATTAAGAACATTCGTCCCATACAGGATTCTCCCAGATAGGTAAACAGAAGTAAACATAGCAGTTATCTACAGAAAGTGGAGAATAACATCAATACAAGATAATATAATGCGGCTTGTTATTGTAAAACGACATTTGAAAACCATTCCGCATGAGTTTCTTTTCAATGAAAAATCAAAATTTTATTTTAAGGAGAAATAACGATTATTTCTAACCTTAGGGATGAGGTATGAAAGGATGAATTGTGAAGAGTAATGATAAACGGAAAAATAAAAGTGTCCAGGGATGGGAAACGAACCCACAGTGTTCCGCTTACCGGGCAGATGCCATGTCCACTAGGCCATCCCTGGACACTTTTATTTTTCCGTTTATCATTACTCTTCACAATTCATCCTTTCATACCTCATCCCTAAGGTTAGAAATAATCGTTATTTCTCCTTAAAATAAAATTTTGATTTTTCATTGAAAAGAAACTCATGCGGAATGGTTTTCAAATGTCGTTTTACAATAACATCAATCTTTCTTCAAATTGGATACATCATCTGTGTTGCACCTATTGTGATGTTTTTCCATAATTTGCGAAAAGCTATTGTATTGGATTTGCTTTTCACTGCCTTTGCCATTAGAACATATGTCGAATTATTTTCATAAACAATCTTTTTGACGGCGAAGTTTTTACGGTTTTTGGTAAGGTTTGGTCGGGCTTGCAGCCCATTTTCTTGTCTTTCAGCCAATATTCCTAAGGGGTTACCGATCTCCATCACCTTCATCCCATTCGCCGCAAATGCAGAGCTCGCGCGCCGCGTGGATGCACGGCCGAGAAAGAGAGAGCGGATGTCTTCTTGGGCGAAAGACAAAATGGTCACAAGGTAGAGAATTCAACATATTCATTGAAACAAGACGATAAAATTTGAGATAAATGGATATATTACAAATCTGTTTATGAGCTCAATTGTCTTAATTAGGTTTTCTTGTGTATAAATTCCATTATCAATATTGATTGTGATTAGCTTTTACTTTTTTTAATCTTCATATGCAGAGAATCCGTGGTAAATCCATGTATAATAAATTTCTTTTCCTCCAATTTACCCAGACTAATCTGTTTATTAGCTTGATTGTCTTTATTATTTTTTTCCTGTATATAAATTTCATATTACCATTAAGGTACTATTACTGTTTTTCCTGTATGTATCCTACATTTCTGCTTGGAGAATATATATATATATATATATGACTAAAAGGTCTTAATAAACCTTGTTGTTGTTGTACATTGCTGATTACTGGTACTATTACTGTATTTCCTACATGTATCCTACATTTCTGCTTTAAAAAAATTATTTTAATTGTCATTGTATAAAAAGAAAACACTAACATATGGGTATCAAGTTTTTTGTGATACCTTCTCAGAAATAAAAATGATCGCAGAAAACACGGAATCGCAGTCGGAGAAAATCATGTTAACCATCTTCTTCGAATACAAGATTTTACTATTGACTGAATTTCTACCAAAGGGTTAAACGATCACAGTTGCATTTGTGAAATCTGGCATGAACCATTCAGTAAACGTGACAACATAGAGATGATATCAAGATTAGAGCCAATATAAAAAAAAAATAAACGACAATTTTTGAAAAAAATTCATATTGACCTTCAACTTGATTCTTTCGACTACAAGGATTTGCTTTCGACTGAATTCCTACCAAAGGTGTGTTGAGAGTAAGTTACGATCTGACAACCTGGGGGATTCATCGGGAAGGATCATCATCACATTAACTGTTTTGTTTACCTTAGGCTGGCGAAAGTTCAGCCATAGCTGTGATTGTTGTAAGTTTAAATTACACCTTGTAAATAGTTAAATAAATAAAACTAAGATATAATCCTTAAGGTAAGAGTATCTTCTTATTTATAACAAGGCAATACACCATACAAAAGGGTTCAACTATCATAGCTGCCCACTACTGCTACACTCTAACTGTTTAAGTAATGTTATCAAAATCAAGCTTCCAGGAATTCCTTTTTCCAGAATTACGATATTGAGTACAACGCTAGACCTCACATGGCCGCAGTTAAAAAATAATTATTTTAGCTGGGAGCTTTTACCACAGTCACCTTACAGTCCCAACATGAGTTCATACAGATTACACTTTTCAAGCCGCTGAAGAAGATCATGAGAGAGGACACAGATTTATATATGATAGAAGAGGCTTAGAGATATTGGCTTTACACATATCCAAGGACTTTGTCTGATGCTGGAAAAGTTCTAACCATATTGTGGGAGATTTATTGCTTTCATGTTCCGCTGAGCTGAAACGGTTGTATGTGAAATGGACAGCTGATCAGGAAGAAGCGTAGCAGCATAAGCATTGATTCAATGTGTGACTTTGTTCATATTGATGTATTAGTCTCACGACAGAGATACCGCCCTATTGTCTCAAAATCTCCGCGTGAATGTCGCGTCTATTTCAACAAATTAATTTCAATGCTCTGCGTATTTTTCCTGGAATGTGAGCACCCTGACCTTGTGTGTAAAAGGCAGCGACTGTACCAAAGAGCTGGAGAAGATACTGGCAGAGATATCTTCATCTTTAAACTTGTTGTCTACACTAAAGAAATAGAATCTAGGAAGTATGGTAGGGGGTTCTTAGCAACTAAATTTTGTAGGCATAGTTGAGTATTGAAGCTGACATCACTGCCCCTTCATATGCTTTGATGTGGAAAGCCACTTTACTGCTGGTATTAAAGAAAACCACCAGGTCTTTGAATGATACAAGGGATGGTTCCACCTTCTGAACTTTCTTGAGGAATTTCCCTGGGTTAGCTTTAGGGTCTGTCGATAACGATGTATAGCTAAAATGATAGGGCAGTGTTCCTAAAGATAGCCTTGCCTTTTGTTGGGCAGCTTACTCGGCTTGGCTTACATTGCCGCAACTGATGCAAATGAAGTTGAAGGGGCTTGTTTGAGATTGGACCTGTAGAGATTGGTATTTGCCAAAATAGAAAAGGAATAAGCAATAGAACGCGCCAAGGTTGTCATCCGATATGTAGTCTAATATAAGTGTAAACGAGTTTTATGGAATATAAAAAGGTATTAAATATGAAGTTTTAATAAGAAAATTTCAATATATAAATATTAAAAATGCATTATTCACACTACCATAAATATTGTTTTTAAATTCATAATGCCATTTTTAAACATTATTTTACCTTCAATGGGGATTTGAAAGCGTGATATTAAAACTTGAAATATCGTTGTAATATATAAATTTTTGTAAGTAATTTTGTTTTTAAATATATTTGCTTTTAAAGACTTTAAAATGTTGATGTTACACCATAAAACCTATTTAGATTTAAAATAGATTATAACAAAATTATATTATTTGACTATTTTTATTTATTTATATATTTTAATCTGCCACTTGTTAGTTTTCTATTTTATCCGCGTACTCTACCGGAAATAAAGTTTTCACAAATATCATTTAGTGTTAAGAGTGATTTAATATTTTAGCATGTCATTTAAAAATTCTCATTCAGCATATAATATCCCAGACGAAATATATCTTCATATTTTAAAATATTTAACCCCAAAAGATTTAATTACTGTAGGTAAAGTTACGGAGCACTTAAATCAATTAACATATGACAGAAATTTGTTAATTAATGTTAATTTTAGCAAAGATTTTGATATTAAAACAAACCAATTTAGAAATTTTATGTGTCAAAAGAGAACCCAGTTCATTCAAAATTTAAATTTGAGCAACATGTATCCCATACCCGTAAGTTCTTTGCAAAGTTGCATCATTAAATGCGCAAATTTGAGAAGCTTGAATATAATTAATTGTGATATTTCTCCCAAATTATTATGTGAAATTTGCCCACATATTGTTAATTTAAAAGAATTATATTGGTCAATTGATTCACGAATGAACAAAACACCAAATTTACAATATTATCCAACACAATTTATACAATGTACATTTAAAAATATTGAGAAAGTATATATAAAAATACCATTAATTTTACAAACAAAATATTTCTTAATATTTATATTTAAAATATGTCCAAATTTAAGAAAATTACATTTAGATTTTTATCAACCAACTCATTATTCAAGGCCATATTGTTATGAAGGTGAAGATTTGACTGAAAATATTGAAATACCAAAGAATATTAATTCATTTGTAATATCAATTGGTGATCTCAAAAGACAAAATAATTTTTCAAGATGTAGGACGATTTATTTGAATCCTTTTCTTCATATAATATCAGATAAAGATCGTAGTTTACCATGGGAAACTTTAATAATACCTGATTTAGAGAATTTTTTGGAAAAAACAAATTTTGAAGAAAACATAATTAAACATTTATCATTAGCAAAATCAATATCATTATCTCCAAGAATTTTAGGACCTGTTTTACAGAAAACTAAATCAAAATTCCAATATTTAGATCTTCAATCGATAAATATTACAGACGATGTATTACATGATTTAAAAAAATGTACTGGAACATCATTGAAAAAGTTAAAAATTACTGATTGTCAATTTATAAATATAATAAAAGATAATTTTACAAGTTTCTTTCAACATTGTCAAAATATTACTGAATTAAATCTATCACAAAGTCATATACAACCAAATAATAATATTTGTTCAACAATTATATATTTAAAGAAATTAAAAAAATTAGCATTACCATCATGTGCTTTTAATAAAGGAACAAATGAAGAAATAGTATTATTTGGATCAAAACGAAAACGTATAAGTAATTTTGGTGCGCAACGCAACAATCCAATAATAGGAATTGTTGAATCTTGTTATCTTATTGAAGAATTGAGTATTTATGGTAATCAACATACATGTGAACGAGGTGGACCAATACCAACAGATTTTGAACAACTTTACAAATTGGATAATCTTCGTTCACTTATCTTATCTGAACTTTTTCATATTACAGATTTGAATTTCTTAGAACCATTGATGGAGAAACAGACTCTAAAATTTCTACGCTTAATCAATCTAAATCCATCAATTCAACGTAACAACCAGCTTACATTAGCACGTAGTCTGGTATTAAATCCTTCTCTTGAATCTCTTCGTTATGAACATTCTCAATTTGATTGTCGCATCAAAGAATTCTGGGAAGATCTAGGTACATGTAGAAATCTTCAACATATTTGCATATTCAACGATAGAAATGAAGATATTCACATTGATACGGTAGTATCATGTTTCCAAAAGCTTCCATATTTGCATACTATCCATTTCTTTTCGAGTGCCAAGAATATGAAGGCTCTTACTAAATCCCTTCAAAAGACATTCCCAAATATTAAAAGTCTTCTGACACCATTTACGAACTTATCAGAAAAAGCCAAAAAATACATACCTTTCCAAAATGAACTTTGCACCTTTGGTAATACCATAGCCCTTCTACCTGATTCTTTATAAAATATGAAAAAATAGTAGAATAAAATAAAATAAAATAAAAAAGTCAGGTGTTGATATTAAAAATAAAAAAAGACATATCCTGACCGGGAGCACATGTGCTTTTCAGAAGGTAGAACGCCATCTGGTGGAACATAAATCAACTATTCATATATTTAACCTCAAGGTAATAAGACCAAATCCAAATAAATAAATAGTGTATATTAACACTTAACATACAACACACTTTATAATGTATTACAACACACTATTTATTTATTTGGATTTGGTCTTATTACCTTGTGTTTATAATCTATAATCCAAATTGTGCCTTATCATTGGAGATTTGGTCTTATTACCTTGTGTTTATAATCTATAATCCAAATTGTGGCTTATCATTGGAGATTTGGTCTCATTACCTTGTGTTTATAATCTACTAGACGAATGGCCCGGGCAACGCCCGGGTTTTACCCGAGTGCGTATATATTTTAAAAATGTTTTAATTAAAATACTATTCGTTACAATTATAAATTGGCGCCTATGATGTCTCTCTTGTATAACGTCCCGCCCCAAACGGTGTGTGTCTTGAAAATATAAAAATAAAAATGTGAACGGAAAAATATGTCCAGGGTAGCCTAGTGGTCATGGCATCTGCCCGGTAAGCGGAAGGTCGTGGGTTCGATTCCCATCCCTTGACACTTTTTTTATTTTATCCATTCTGACCAAAATCTATCCGTGAACTTCACACAGTGAACTTCACACAGACAGAATAAGGCAATTATATAAGTAGATAATCCAATTTGTGCCTTATCACACACTATTTTTTTATTTGGCCTTATTACCTCGTGTTTATAATCTATGACGTAATGCCGGCGGCGCGCGCCCGTTGGCTGCCGGCGAGCACGTGACCTCCCTGTGTGCGCGCATCCGTGACAGAACCGGCCCATGACGGTCGTGACTATACAGTAAAACCCCTCTATAGTGAACCCCAATGGGACAGAGCTTTTGGTTCACTATAGCCACGGTTCACTATAGCCACGGTTTGGCTATTTTTTTTTACTTTTCAAAAATTTTAGACTGTATAATTGAAAAACAGCCATACACACAAGTAGAGGCTGCCTCTTAATAGTGGTCACTTTATTTTAATTCCCTTAATTGACCAATTTCCTTATATTAATACTGAATAATAATAGAAATCATTAGATAATAGGTTCTTCTTATGATTAACATACATGTACCTCTATGTCTAAGTTAAAAATCAAGACAAATCCTAGGCAAAGTTTTATTAAATATATATTCAAAGATATGAAATGATTTTAAAACATCATTATCACATTATATAATACAATTTTTACTTGAAAAAATGGCTCTAATACCTTGTTGTTTCAAAGCATTCTTCCAAGCATTGCACCATTCAAATAAAGTTAGTGTTTTTCTTCCATTTCATGTTTCCCCATATTCTTCTAGGTCTAGATTTTTTTTTTTTTTTTTTAACCTGCCATGCAAAACATTGCTGACTTTAAAATCACCATAGTTAATGGCATAAAAATAATTTTTGTTTCATCACGGGACCGTTTATTTGGACTTTTTTTTTTTTTTAGCCCTAAAACGTACGATCGCGATCGCGGCAAAAGTTGAAGTTGATTCCTCTTTGTAACAATTTTTAATAACTTTATATTTTATCTTTTATAATAGAAAAGTTATATTCTCTTATTTTAATATGTTCTTAACATTTTGCCTGTGTTGTTTCACTTTGAAAAGTTCTGAAAATGGCCTTTTTTTTAAGAAATAATGCTTTTGTTTTTAAAATGCCTTTGTTTTCTTCATTTTGGAAGCCATTTGCATTTTTTA
The DNA here is from genome assembly GCA_030710605.1 of Cordylochernes scorpioides. Taxonomy (NCBI): domain Eukaryota; kingdom Metazoa; phylum Arthropoda; class Arachnida; order Pseudoscorpiones; family Chernetidae; genus Cordylochernes; species Cordylochernes scorpioides. The sequence continues at coordinate 72,179,363 of CP092863.1, read as the reverse complement.
TATTTCAAATTTAATGGATGCAAAGATATTCTAATTAATAAAAAGTATAATGTGTAAAAATTTATACAACATACAGCAAAAATAAAGTGCAAAAATCAAACAAACAATGCCGCTAAATTTATTGTTTTGAAATCGCGATCCGCGAGCTTTAAACATGCTCAAAATTTTGTTTTTTAATTTTTTTTTTTAATTACAATTCTAAGTTCGTTATAAGCATAGTATTTTTAATAGATTTTATCATTTTGGGACCCGAAATAGGTTCGTTATAGGGGTAGTTTGTTATTCTAAAAATCGCAAAGTTCGTTATAACGATGGTATTTTCAATGGAATGGAATTGGGAATCGGCGTGGGTTCGTTATATCCAGGGTTCGTTATAGCGGGGTTTTACTGTATATAGGGATAATAATAATAATATAATAATAATTATTATTATTATTATCATTAGATAATGATAATGATCATAATGATGATGCGCGCGCATCCGTGACAGAACCGGCCCATGACGGTCGTGACTATATAATCTATAATCCAAATTGTACCTTATCATTGGAGATTTGGTCTTATTACCTTATGTTTATAATCTATAATCCAAATTGTACCTTATCATTGGAGATTTGGTCTTATTACCTTGTGTTTATAATCTATAATCCAAATTGTGTACCTTATCATTGGAGATTTGGTCTTATTACCTTGTGTTTATAATCTATAATCCAAATTGTGCCTTATCATTGATTTAACCTGTTCCCTGATATTTGGCAAACCCGATTTCTTGATAAATCAAGAAAAGTCATCCACAATATGCCTTTTTATATAATACTAGCGGACGTACCCGGCTTCGCCCGGGTTATACCCGAGTAAAGGTTTGTCTAACGAATCTCTCGATAAAGTGAACATTTTTTCCCGGTCCCTTTAAGAGTACTCGATAAGTTGAATAAAATCAATATTAATTGGTTCCCTCGGTAATTGGAAGTTAAAGGAATAGTATCTTGCCTTGGAATTGTATCATTATTCTTGTATGGACGTATCCGGCTTCGCCCGGGTTTTACCCGAGTAAAGGTTTGTCTAACGAATCTCTCAATAAAGTGAACATTTTTTCCCGGTCCCTTGAAAAATACTCGATGAGTTGAATTAAATCAATATTTATTGGTTCCCTCGGTAATTGGTTGTTAAAGGAATAGTATCTTGCCTTGGAATTGTATCATTATTCTTGTCTCAAATAAATTGCCGTGTCATCCTGAATTTTGTCTTTCCTAATTTTCTACATTACAAAATCATCGTATGATCATGATAATATTTAGAGCAGATTGTTGAATTATAACAGATAAATTAGAATATTTATCTTGATTATTTTAAAGCGAAAAGTTATTTCAAAAATTTTATTTGCTAGAAACCTTCCCAGTACTATACTAAATAACTTCCCAAAGTTTCATGGCGTTCCAATGAGTGGTTTGGTCAGGCATAAAGGACAAACAGACCACACACACACACATTCATTTTTATATATATAGATATATATTGTCACGTGGAAAATTAGAGAAGACAAACTTCAGCACAGCAAAGAACAAAATACAGTAAAACCCCGCTAATACGAACCCTGGATATAACGAACCTTCCCTTATAACGAACCCACGCCGATTCCCAATTCCATTCCATTGAAAATACCATCGTTATAACGAACTTTGCGATTTTTAGAATAACAAACTACCCCTATAACGAACCTATTTTCGGTCCCAAAATAATAAAATCTATTTAAAATACTATGCCTATAACAAACTTAGAATTGTAATTTAAAAAAAAATTAAAACAACAAAATTTTGAGCATGTTTCAGCTCGCGGATCGCGATTTCAAAACAATAAATTTAGCCGCATTGTTTGTTTTGATTTTTGCTGTATGTTGTATAAATTTTAACACATTATACTTTTATTAAATAGAATATATTTGCATCCAATAAATTTGAAATATAAAAAATGCAAATGGCTTCCAAAATGAAGAAAACAAAGGCATTTTAAAAACAAAGCGTCATTTCTTAAAAAAAAAAGGCCATTTTCAGAACTTTTCAAAGTGAAACAACACAGGCAAAATGTTAAGAACATATTAAAATAAGAGAATATAAATTTTATATTATAAAAGATAAAATATAAAGCTATTAAAAATTGTTACAAAGAGGAATCAACCTCAACTTTTGCCGCGATCGTACGTTTTAGGGCTTAAAAAAAAGTCCAAATAAACGGTCCCGTGATGAAACAAAAAATATTTTTATGCCATTAACTATGGTGATTTTAAAGTCAGCAATGTTTTGCATGACAGGTAAAAAAAAAAAGAAATCTAGACCTAGAAGAATATGTGGGAAAATGAAATGGAAGAAAAACACTAACTTTATTTGAATGGTGCAATGCTTGAAGAATGCTTTGAAGCAACAAGGTGTTAGAGCAATTTTTCCAAGTAAACATTGTATTATATAATGTGATAATGATGTTTTAAAATCATTTTATATCTTTGAATATATATTTAATAAAACTTTGCCTAGAATTTTCTTGATTTTTTAAATTAGACATAGAGGTACATGTATGTTAATGATAAGAAGAACCTATCATCTAATGATTTCTATTATTATTTAGTATTAATGTAAGGAAATTGGTCAATTAAGGGAATTAAAACAAAGTGACCACTATTAAGAGGCAGCCTCTTCCAGTGTGTATGGCTGTCCTTTAATTATACGGTCTAAAAATTTTGAAAAGTAAAAAAAATGGCCAAACCGTGGCTATAGTGAACCAAAAGCTCTGTCCCATTGGGGTTCACTATAGAGGGGTTTTACTGTATATAATTGATAAAAATACAAGATAAGCAATGAAAGATGTTTACAGAGTAATAACATCAAAATTGATACTCTGTTAATAAAATAATATTTTTCTACATAGAGATGTGACCCACAGATTGCAAATACAGTTAAACCTGTCTATAACGCTGCCCCTTTGGGACTAACCAAAATAAGGTGCTATAGAGAGGGGGTGCTATAGACGGGTCACTTTTAATGTAAATGGCATCATACTACGTATTTAAAATCAGGCGCTATAGAGAGAGAGGCGCTATTTAGAGGGGGTGCTATAGACAGGTTTAACTGTATTGTATAAACTGAAATGTATCTGACATACTTCTGCCAAGGATTCCATCAAAGTCTTGGAACATTGTCCCTAGTACCTTTACGTCCTTTTTCTTGCAGCGTGAAGAGCAGCATTGTCATTGTATCGTCTATAGGAACATTTTCATCTTGGATGAAGTCTTGGCTTTAACATGGCAGTAGAATCTTGGTGTCAGTCTCTGAAAATGTAGATCACAGCACACATTGCCTCTAGGTCTTCTGGGCGATCTTCAGTTTGTCTTCCCTAACTTACCCAGCATCTCAACCAAAATGCCACATGGAAAATTAAGAAAGACAAACTTCAGGATTACACAGCCACTTATTAAAGATACTAGACGAATGGCCCGGGCAACGCCCGGGGTTTACCCGAGTGCGAATATATTTTATAAACGTTGTCTTGGGTGGTCGCTATTGACAGGGTGGTCTGTATAGACAGGTGGATGTATCACACAGCTGATAACAGGGTTGTCTAGAGTGGTCGCTATAGACAGGGTGGTCTGTATAGACAGGTGGATGTATCACACTGCTGATAACAGGGTCGCCTAAGGTGACCGCTATAGACAGGGTGGTCTGTATAGACAGGTGAATGTAACACACTGATGATAACAGGGTTGCCTAAGGTGACCGCTATAGACAGGGTGGTCTGTATAGACAGGCAGCTGATAACAGGGTTGTCTAGAGTGGTCGCTATAGACAGGTGGATGTATCACACTGCTGATAACAGGGTCGCCTAAGGTGACCGCTATAGACAGGGTGGTCTGTATAGACAGGTGAATGTAACACACTGATGGTAACAGGGTTGCCTAAGGTGACCGCTATAGACAGGGTGGTCTGTATAGACAGGCAGCTGATAACAGGGTTGTCTAGAGTGGTCGCTATAGTCAGGGTGGTCTGTATAGACAGGTGTATGTATCACACTGCTGTTAACAGGGTTGCCTAGAGTGACCGCTATAGACAGGGTGGTCTGTATAGACAGGTGAATGTAATACACTGGTGATAACAGGGTTGTCTAGAGTGGCCGCTATAGACAGAGTGGTCTGTTTAGACAGGTGGATGTAGCACACTGCTGATAACAGGGTTGTCTAGAGTGGCCGCTATAGACAGGTGTATGTATCGCACAGCTGATAACAGGGTTGTCTAGAGGGGGGCAGGGAGGCCACGTGTTCGCTGGCAGCCAATGGGCGCGCATTCTATCCGTGAGCTTCAGACATACAGACAAACAGACAGAATAAGGCAATTATATAAGTAGATAATTGATAAAATATAAGATAAGCAAATGAGGGAAGTTCACACATGGTCACATCTTTCTTATCTCCACTCAATCATATTAGGTTATCAAGTTGTGACCCTTGATGGTGTCTGTTTGACAACCATCATGACTGGGTGAAGTAGAATGTGTCTGCCTTTGTCATTAAGACTGGGAGCATTACTCAGTGACAGGCCGACTTGACTCCAAATGAAATGGCCGCTTCTGACATGAGGAACAGACACCATGTGTATCCACTCCTAACAAGGAATACAAACGCTGCTCATCCTGTATCCCTGAGCCCTCTCAGGGTACTATCAGCCGGGCCAGCTGAACCCAGGTTTTTTAGTGAGCTTGTTACTGCTCCCTCTCCTTCTTTTTCATCCGGGCTTGGGACCGGCAAAGGCGGAGTTCAGCTCATTTGACTGAATGGTGATCAGACAAACACTAATATCAACTATAATTTGGCAGATCAAAATTATTCAAGTGGAAAGTATTACAGGAGAAGAGCATACATGAAATTGTGTCCTGTTAACAGAGCTCTTCAATGATTGGGCAAAACTCCACCTTTGCCGATCCCAAGCCCGGATTAAAAAGTGGAGGGGGAGCAGTAACAAGCTCACTAAAACACCTGGGTTCAGCTGACCATGCTGATAGTACCCTTTAAGGGCTTCTAATCCATGGATGCAGGATGAGCAGCATTTGTATTCCATGTTTGGAGCTGTACATGGTGTCTGTTCCTCATGTCAGAGGCGGCCATTTCTTTTGGAGCTAAGTCGGCCTGCTACTTAGTAGTGCTCCCAGTCTTAATGACAAAGGCAGATGCATCCTACTTCACCCAGTCATGATGGTTGTCTAAAGCTTTACAAGCTTGATATCCTGATAAGATTGAGTGGAGATAAGAAAGATGATTGGGCAAAAGTGTTTGAAATGGTGACTTTCCCTTGTAGACTTCTTACCTTTGTTTTCCATATCTCATTGGTATTCTCTTATATTTTTCTCTTCTGCTTACTATAACTTCAGTTCCTGGGTCCACTCTACTGTACCAGCTGTTGTTGTTGTGTCCAATGAAGAGCCTTAGATATCTCCATACATCTCTATCACAGCAGTCACAATGTCCACTATCTTGGGTGTGTAAAGCTACTGTTCTGGGTCCATGTCAATTTTCTGTGTGTTTGGCCATTGCTGGGCATGAGAATATGTGGGTAGGTGTTAGTTCCACACCAGTACTGTACCAGCTGTTCTTTGATTATATTCTATTCTTCCAAAGGGTATTTGTCACCATGTTGGCTCCAAAGGTGTTTTTGTTTCTTATCCCTTTGTGCAAAGATTGCACAAATTCCATGAGTTTATGCTCCTTGAGCTGATCTCATGACACCATGATCCAGATAGGGGTTCGTGGAAGGATGGTCTAAACCATTGGTTTTCGACCGCTACGACTTGGGTTCGATTCCCATATTGGGCACTTTTTCTGATAAAAAAAAAATGCTCCAATGGCCCCCCGATTCTTGAAAAAGTCCAAGCCCACCAGCAAAGTCGAACTGCTTTTCACATGTGTAGACATGTGGTGCAATTACAGTAAAAGCAATCGCCTACTTCTACCCACCATGATTATCATGGCTTGCGCCACGTGTACTAGGGATAATATTTAAAAAAGCAATAGACCCATGGAAATCAAAGACTCACCTGTTTTAAAAAGGGCCTAATAATGATGCTCTTTGCAAGTTAATTTTTCAAATTTTATCAAGACCCTGAAGCTGGGAAAGAGTAGCCAACTCTCTTTTCATCCATTTTATTGTTGAATGAAAAAGTCTGCATTCTGACACATTTGTAAGTACAGTGGAACTGCTTTTCACATGTGTAGACATGTGGTACACTTTCAGTAAAAGCAGTCGCCTACTTCTACCCACCATGATTACCATGGGGGGTCGGTGGAAGGCTGGTTAAACCGTTTTGTTTCGACCACTACGACCAGGGTTCGATTCCCGCATTGGACACTTTTTATGTTTAAAAAAAAAAAAATGCTCCAATGGCCCCCCGATTCTTGCAAAAGTCCAACCCCACCAGCGAGTGCAAGTAACCAAACGGGGCTCTGGCACATTTGTAAGTGCAAAGTTGAACTGCTTTCACATGTGTAGACATGTGGTGCGCTTACAGTAAAAAGCAGTCGCTAACTACCCACCATGATTATCATGGTCTGTATCACCTGTACTAGGGATAAGCAAAAAAAAAAAAATGATTACCATGGTCTGTACCATGTGTACTAGGGATAAGCAAAAAAAAGATTCTGCCATTCCCAATGACATCTAAAAACATTACTTGCTTCTTTCTCTTGGCATTTAGCCGATATCATCTGTTTCCGTCCAATAGGACACAAGATTCATTTCTGGTGTTTAAACTCCGCCTTTGCCGGTCCCAAGCCCGGATAAAAAAAGAGGAGGGGGAGCAGTAACAAGCTCACTAAAAAACCTGGGTTCAGCTGGCCTGGCTGATAGTACCCTGTAAGGGCTCCTAATCCAGGGATACAGGATGAATAGCATTTGTACTCCATGTTAGGAGCGGCTGCACATGGTGTCTGTTCCTCATGTCAGAGGCGGCCATTTCTTTTGGAGCTAAGTTGGCCTGCCACTGAGTAGTGCTCCCAGCTTTGATGACAAAGGCACACACATTCTACTTCACCCAGTCATGATGCTTGTCAAAGCTTGATACCCTGATATGATTGAGTGGAGATAAGAAAGAAGAAGATTTCTGGTGTTTGACACTTCATTGTGAAAGGATCTTGACAGTTTTTAATAAAAAATATTCTCACAAATACCAATGAAGCCAAATAGGAAACTAGATTAAGATAACACCACTTTAACACAAAAGTGATAAGACTAAATAAATAGTATGCTAACACACTATTTATTCATTTATATATATACAATGTAAAAATAACATTGCTAATATCTTGATACCATTGTCAACATTCAATTTGCTGTCCATTGTGGTAGTTGTTATGTAATTATCTGGACTTTTCTAGGCCTATATGGACCATCTCTCTGGCTTTATATAATGTCCTGTAAATACATACAAGACCTAATCCAAATAATATATTAGTGTGTGTTATTATTTTATGCATTTTACAGAATTTAAGAAAATAGATGTGAGAACTCACCCTTTTAATGCTGTTTTCTCAACTTCTTGAAATAGAGGAGAGCTTCAGATCCTGAATTATTTAAAATAGAATCTTCAAGTGATGACATCAACATGGATGTTCACTTTGGAATTCTTCAGCTCATAGGAAGAATAACTTCTTAGGTCCATCAAAAATGATAAAGCGCAATTTGGATTATAGATTATAATACAAGAAAATAAGACCTAATCCAAATAATTTATTAGTGTGTGGAATTATTTAGATTAGGTCTTTCTTGAATTATAATCTATAATCCAAATTGTGCTTTATCAGTCCTATAATACAGTAGAACCTCCCTTTAATGGACACTCGCGCTAGAGGACATCCCTCAATAAAAGAGTTTTCATTTGTTTTTACTATTTTGTAACTCTCCGGTAAGAGGACACCTCTCCCTAAAGGACACTTTGACTCTGCAATTAGGTGTTGTCCTTTACAGGGAGGTTCTACTGTATTTAGTCTTATTACAAATAAAAAGTGTTTTTCACATGTGTAGATATGTGGTGTACTTACAGTAAAAGCAGTCGCCTACTTCTACCCACCATATTATCATGGCCTGTACCACGTGTACTAGGGATAAGCAAAAAAAAAAGTGTAAAGACCAAATTCAAATAAATAAATAGTGTGTGACATTTCAGTAACAGCATTGTTATCATCTTCAGTTAAAAAGTACAGAATGAGAAATTATACCACAGAATAATATTTTAGAGTTCTTAGAAAACTATCTTCTCTGCTATCTTGTTTACACACTTGATAACAGTAACTATTTAAAACATGCTGTGGTATAATTTCTCATTCAGTACTTTTATCTGAAGATGGTAACAACACTGTTACTGAAACATCACACACTATTTATTTATTTGGATTTGGTCTTATTACCTTGTTTTTATAATCTATAATCCAAATTGTGCCTTATCAGACCAAATCTAAATAAAGTGTGATGTTTCGATAACAGCGTTGACACCATTATAAGACAAAAGTACTGAATAGTAAAATTCAATTTTTTGCCTGATGATGGTAACAATGCTGTCACTAAAACATCACAAATTATTTATTTGGTTCTATTTTTGTCTTTTATTTCTAATATATGGATGTCGGTGTAATGATGGTCTAAACCATTGGTTTTCGACCACTAAAACCCGGGTTTCATTCCCGCATTGGACACTTTTTCTGATCTAAAAAAAAAATTCTCCAATTGGTCTAGATTCTTGCAAAAGTCCAACCCCACCAGCTGGGAGTGCAAGTAACCAAACTGGGGCTCTGGCACATTTGTAAGTGCTAAAGTCGAACTGCTTTCACGTGCGTAGACATGTGGTGTACTAACAGTAAAAGCAGTCACCTTCTTCTACCCACCATGATCATCATGGCCTGTACCACGTGTACTAGGAATAAGCAAAAATGCTGTTACTACAACATCACAAACTATTATTTGGTCTTATTAGCCGCAATCCAAATTATACCTTACCATTAGTCTTATTACCTTATATTTCTATAATTTCAACTACAGTTAAACCTGTCTATAGTACCCTATTTTGGTGAGTTCCAAGAGGGGGCTCAATAAACAGGTCTAACTGTATATATCTAATCCTATAACACCCAAAACAACATTTTACCAAAAGCTGTACACCACAAACACACGTCATTGTTGTTTCTTATCCCCTTGTGTAAAAAGATTGCACGAATACCAACATGAGTGGAATAGGGTGTAGCTTTCATTGATCATGGCACATTTTGGTGAAACTTTGCCTGTAATTTGAGGCTGTTCCTATTATGTGATCTCATGGAATGGGGTGTAGGGGTACAGCTTTCGTTGATCATGGCACATTTTGGTGAAACTTTGCCTGTAATTTGAGGCTGTTCCTAACATGTGATTTCATGGAATGGGGTGTAGCTTTCATTGATCATGTCACCACGGCACACTTTGGTGAAACTTTACCTGTAATTTGAGGCTGTTCCTAACATGTGATCTCATGGAATGGGGTGCAACTTTCGTTGATCATGGTCACCATGGCACACTTTGGTGAAACTTTGCCTGTAATTTGAGGCTGTTCCTAACATGTGATCTCATGGAATAGGGTGTTGCTTTCATTTATCATGGTACCATGGCACACTTTGGTGAAACTTTGCCTGTAATTTGAGGCTGTTCCTAACATGTGATCTCATGGAATGGGGTGTAGGGGTGCAGCTTTCATTGATCATGTCACCATGGCACACTTTGGTGAAACTTTGCCTGTAATTTGAGGCCGTTCATAACATGTGATCTCATGGAATGGGGTGTAAGGGTGCAGCTTTCATTGATCATGTCACCATGGCACACTTTGGTGAAACTTTGCCTGTAATTTGAGGCCTTTCATAACATGTGATCTTATGGAATGGGGTGTAAGGGTGCAGCTTTCATTGATCATGTCACCATGGCACACTTTGGTGAAACTTTGCCTGTAATTTGAGGCCGTTCATAACATGTGATCTCATGGAATGGGGTGTAAGGGTGCAGCTTTCATTGATCATGGAACCATGGCACACTTTGGTGAAACTTTGCCTGTAATTTAAGGCTGTTCCTAACATGTGATCTCATGGAATGGGGTGTAGGGGAGCAGCTTTCATTGATTCTGTCACCATGGCACACTTTGGTGAAACTTTGCCTGTAATTTGAGGCCGTTCATAACATGTGATCTCATGGAATGGGGTGTAAGGGTGCAGCTTTCATTGATCATGGAACCATGGCACACTTTGGTGAAACTTTGCCTGTAATTTGAGGCCGTTCATAACATGTGATCTTATGGAATGAGGTGTAGGGGTGCAGCTTTCATTGATCATGTCACCAAGATTGGTGAAAGTCTTACTCTGCCTAACACACACATAATACATACACAAAGAGTGGAAAAAAAAAACTCCCCAATAATGATAATAATGATTAAAAAAAAGAAAAGAGAATTTATTATTGTATCTAATTAAACAGTGGTAAGAAAAAAAGAAAAATTTGCATTTAAAAAAAAAAAAAGAAGAGGTTTATTTTTTTAAAACCACCGGCAGATTCAAATGGCTAAACACTGCATGTGGTCTCTTCAGTTTCATTTTGGCAGTCGTAATGAGAGGTGTAGTGGTGGAGGAGTGAGTTTTTTTTTTGCATAGATCATCATACATTACATAACCTAGCTTCTGTCTTTTTTTTTTTTTTAAAGATTACGATTCATTAGAGCTTATATTCCATCATAATAATACACAACAATATTCACAAATTTCATCCTTTAAAAGAAAAAATCTCTATTTTTTAATAATAATAAATATTATAATTTATAGCTGTAAAAAAAGTGGAGGAAAAAAAAAAGGAGGGGGGGGGGGGGAGAAAAAACAAAGAGTATAAAGATAGAACAGAAACAAAAAAAAAAAAAAAATCCTTGAAAAATACATAAAAAAAAAGTTCAGATATTATTAATGTTTTTTTTTTTATTCATATTTTTTTTTTACCTCTCTTTAAGAAACAGACGAGTAGATAATAAAGAGTTTCAATACACAAATAAAAAATATATATATTTACAAGTTACATTTATCAATAAATAGGTTTTTTTATTTCCCCCCCATGTTATTTCCAAAAAGAAGAAACAGAGAGAGAGAAAGAAGAAGAAGTGAAAACAAAAAAAGGGAGGGGGAAAGGATCTAAGTGCTAAATTACATATTTTATATATATATAAAAAAAAAAAAAAGAATAACACCAAGAGTAGAAGGGGGATGAGTGTGAAAGACCATTTATATAAAATATACTCTACATTAGGGGGGTTGACTCTCTTTTTTAGGGAGGCGCCCATACGTTCCATGATTGCTGAGACCCTGTCTTTCCTATTGGTAGATTTAAGAGAGAAGGAATTGATGGAAAGAGAGATAGAGAAAGCAGAGATATAGTGTAGTTAAGTCAAATACAACAATGTCAAAAAGCCTAGAAAAAGTGGGAATAATTTTGAAAAAATGGTAACAAACAATCCGCGCGCTCAACAGGTGGTGTGAGGGGGGTCCTCCTCCAGGGTGTTGAGAGAGTCTGGCGATGGTTCCTCTACTATGTACACAGGTCACTTGGAGACGTAGGTATAAGTGCGGGAGGGAGAACGTAGGGAGGAGCTCTCTGATGAATTACAGTTCAGGAAATCCCAGATGAGGATGGTGTCATCGTGGGAACTGCTCACTATCTGGAACTCATCAAACTGGAGGCGGAAAACTCTCCCTGAATGCTCCTGCAGCGCACACATCACCATCCTTGTAGGCAATACTGTGACGTCAAGGTGACATTTAGGTACAATAACAAGGATAGTCTACCCTGGCCAACCTAAATGACGCCACAGGCTGCACGGAATCGTAAACAAAGTCTAAAAACTTTAACTATATCAAAATTTTTAACTTTAAAATGTATTAAAATATTTTAAATTTTTTATTTTATTTAACATATCGGACGCGATATCCCAGCTCGGGATACTTGCGTCTAAATACATATTAGTAGATTATATACAATTCATTTTATACAATTTAATAACCGGGCTAAAAACATAATTGAAACTTAAAACGATAGTATTCTAAAACAGAAGAGAAAATCTAAAATGGATTATTTTAGCAACTTATATACAATTCATTATATACAACTCAATAACAGACTAAAAACACAATTAAAACTGAACGATGGTTTTCTCAAACAGAAGAGAAAACACAAAATAAATTATTTTAGCAACCTATATACAATTCAATTACAATACAATTTAAATAAAAATTTATTATAATTATTTCAATATATTTTCTGTTTTTGAATATACAGACGAGAAATGAAAGTTACAAAAGAAATATAAAGTTAAATGGTGAGCCACAATTTTTTTTACGGCGGGCCGCGGGTTGGCCAGGCCTGGTCTAAACCATTGTTTTTTGGTCGCTACGACCCGGGATTAAATTCGGCATTGGGCACTTTTTTCCTGATAAAAATAAATGCTCCAATGCCCCCCCCCCCACCAAGATTATCACTACACAGACAAAACTTAAGGAAGTTGTACCTTTTACCATGTATTTCAAATATGACTTGCAGGGGTCGGTGGAAGAATGGTCTAAACTGTTAGTTTTCAACCGCTATGACCCGGGTTTGATTCCTGCATTGAACACTTATTTCTGATTTAAAAAATAAATAAATTTAAAAGGAATAAACTGCTTTGCAGTCACAATCAAGATTCCCAATCTGGGGGATTACGGAGATGGTAGGTAAGGGAGTATCATCTTCCAACCTATAGCTCCCCTGAATGAGAACACCCCACCAAAAACACAAGGTAATAAGACCAAATCTAAATAAATAAATAGTGTGTGACGTTTCTGTAACAACACTATTTATTTATTGCCTGTTGTTGTTTCTTATCCCCGTGTGTAAAGATTACACAAATTCCATGAGTTCATGCTCCTCGGGCTGTTTCATGGTAAGCTGCAGCCTCTCTCAAAGGTCCTGTTTAGTACATCAAATACAAGCCAAAATGTGTTCTGGGAGCTGCAGGTACCAAGCTACATTTTGGGCAAGTGGGGTAGATTTTGTTGTTATTTTCTATCTTTTCAATGGCTTGAGATGGCCTGTTCTATTGCCTATTTTTGTTATTATTGTCTATTTAGAATATATAATCCTTTGCTAGCAATTTTGTTGTTTTTTATCCCCTTGTGTAAAGATTACACAAATTCCATGAGTTCAGTTGGTAATTTTAGATAATAAAGTTATTATTAAAATTCAAAACTATTTTAAACGCGTAAGATTCTTTTTGAAATTAAACAATTTCTACTGCCCTTACTGCAATGGAAAAATTAAAGGGAGGGCCTGGCTTTTCCATTGCAGTAAGGGCAGTAGAAATTGTTTAATTTCAAAAAAAGAATCTTACGTGTTTAAAATAGTTTTGAATTTTTTTATAACAGATGGTGCGCAAGGGCATCGTAATATAAAAGTTATTATTGTCAATTTATTGCCTTAATCTATAATCCAAAAATGGTGGCTATCAGTCCACCATAGGTTAGGCACTCACCACAAGGGTGCGTAGGCACAAAGTACCAGGTGGGGCCCGGGGGTCTAGTGCAGCTGCCAGATCCCACACCTTGATCTTCCTGCATCATCCAACCATTGGTTGTAAGACAAACACCATCACATATAGAGGAGGGGGGACTTACCCATCGTAGGCTCCGCTCACAATCCTCTTGTTGTCAAACCTGATGCATCGAACCAACTCCTCATGGCCTTCCAAGACACGCAGGCAAGCCCCGCACTCAATGTCCCACAACCTGCCATCCACCCAGTTATCTAGATAACTATACCAGAATATAAAACAACATTTGAAAATCAAACTGCATGTGTTTCAACGAAAAATCAAAATTTATTTCAAGGAGAAACAACAATTATTTCTAACCTTAGGAATGAGGTGTGAAAGGATGAATTGTGAAGAGTAATGATAAACGGAAAAATAAAAGTGTCCAGGGTAGCCTAGTGGACATGGCATCTGCCCAGTAAGCGGAACACTGTGGGTTCGATTCCCATCCTTGGACACTTTTATTTTTCCATTTATCATTACTCTTCACAATTCATCTTTTCACAGCTCATTCCTAAGGTGGTTAGAAATAATCCGTTGTTTCTCCTTGAAATAAATTTTGATTTTTCGTTGAAAAGAAACACATGCGGTTTGATTTTCAAATGTCGTTTTACAATCACAAGCCGCATTATATTAAATTGTAAACCAGAATATAGTGAGTGAGGTGACGACGTACCTGATGGTGTTATCGGAGGATCCAGACACCACCAGCCTATCCCGGTACTGCAGGCAGGCAATGCCTCGCTTGTGGCCGTTGAGGGTCCGGACAAACTCGCAGGAAGAGGTGTTCCATACTTTGATGGTGCGGTCCCCGGAGGCAGAGACGATGTACTTCTCGTCAAAGTCCACCACATTCACTGCTGCCCGGTGACCCACTAGCACTCGCCGTAGGTTGATCTCTGCTGGACTCACCATGTCCCACACCGCAATGGACCGGTCCTGCATCACCCAACATGGATCAGTACACTTCTAACAATATATGCATAGGACGCCTCTCCTGCCAAAATAAATGTCAAAACCTGACGCCATCTATTGACCATCACCACAACTAGCGGCCTCAGGTCGGTGACAAAGCCACAACACCACCTTTGGCAAACTGAGAAACATTCACCTAGAGACCATGGTTTAGGGCTAATGGCCCTCGTCAGCCTAAGGCGAACTTTATTCCATGAGATCCACAAGGGATCTAATGGAATCTTCACAATCTATCAAAGGTGTTTTTCTGGCAAGGTGGCTGGGCCAAATCTATGTGGCTTTGTCACCGACCCGAGGCCGCTAGATTGCGGTGACGGTCAATAGATAGCGTCAAGTTTAGACGGGAGAGGTACCCTATGCTTCTATGGATCAATTTCCTCCTGGAAAATTTTCCACTTCTAACAATATCTGAAGATAGAATCCTCTGATATATAAACTGTAACAACACACTGAAGATAAGTTTCTTGCTATATTTAAACCATCTCTCAAGTTTTTAGGTATATTGCACACCCTCTTCTACAGGAATATAAAACAATTCAAGAAAATGAGATTCCAATACAGTGGACCCTCGGTTTGCGAGCATAATCCGTTCCAGAGCCATGCTCGTACTCCAAAACGCTCGTAGTGCGAAACTAATTTCTTATTTTTAATAATTGAAACTCGGGCAATTCTTCTTGCTACGAACAATTGCACAGTTTCCCACATTTTACATATTTCCCGAATCTGATCTGAAGGGAGGGATCCAAGTGAATTTTCATCCATCACAATTACGGGCAACCATCACGAGTTGCTCGTAATGCGAAATTTCACTCGTAATCCGAGGTAAAATTTTTCAAAAAATTTTGCTCGTACTGCGAAAAGCTCGTACTCCAAGGTGCTCGTAAACCGAGGTTCCACTGTAATATAATAGTATGTGATGTTTCGGCAACAGCATTGTTACCATCATCAGACAAAAGAATTTTAAAATAAATCTTTTTTTTTTAATTATTCTTTTGACTGATGATGGTAACAATGCTGTTGCCAAAGCACCACACACTATTAAATTATTTGGATTAGGTCTTATTTTCTTGTATCTACCACTGACAAAAGAGATTTTGCTATAAATTCATTCTTAGGATTTGAAGCCATCTTAAAACCACTATGAGCTCCCTACATGTGCTATTTCCTTATTCCAACCTTCTCTTTCCTATAGGGTATTTTTGTATTCAAGAATAGAAACATAAGAAACCTAGACCAAGTTGATTGGTCTTGTTATGTTTCATTCTTTCATATAACATGCTAGAACTTGCACACCTCTACAAAGGACAGTGTTCATTGCATAAATTACCATTTTTATTTCATTAGAACCTCCATGAAAGGACACTCGCGATAGAGGACACCTCTAAACAAAGAATAGTTTTCATTTGTCAAAATTACTATTTTTGCTATTTATCAACTCTCCGATAAGAAGACACCTTTCCCTAAAGGACACTTTGGCTCTGCAATTAGGTTTTGTCCTTTACAGAGAGGTTCTACTGTAATTAGCAACTCTGGTAAGAAGACACCTCTCCCTAAAGGACACTTTGGCTCTGCAATTAGGCATTATCCTTTATAGAGAAGTTTTAATGTAATTAGCAACTCTGGTAAGAGGACGCCTCTCCTTAAAGGACACATTGGCTCTGCAATTAGGCATTGTCCTTTATAGAGAAGTTTTAATGTAATTAGCAACTCTGGTAAGAGGACGCCTCTCCTTAAAGGACACATTGGCTCTGCAATTAGGCATTGTCCTTTATAGAGAAGTTTTAATGTAATTAGCAACTCTGGTAAGAGGACGCCTCTCCTTAAAGGACACATTGGCTCTGCAATTAAGCATTGTCCTTTATAGAGAAGTTTTAATGTAATTAGCAACTCTGGTAAGAGGACGCCTCTCCTTAAAAGACACTAGATGTCTTTACAGAGAGGTTCTACTGTAATTAGCAACTCTGGTAAGAAGACACCTTTCCCTAAAGGACACTCTGGCTCTGCAATTAGGCATTATCCTTTATAGAGAAGTTTTAATGTAATTAGCAACTCTGGTAAGAGGACGCCTCTCCTTAAAAGACACTAGATGTCTTTACAGAGAGGTTCTACTGTAATTAGCAACTCTGGTAAGAAGACACCTTTCCCTAAAGGACACTTTGGCTCTGCAATTAGGCATTATCCTTTATAGAGAAGTTTTAATGTAATTAGCAACTCTGGTAAGAGGACGCCTCTCCTTAAAGGACACATTGGCTCTGCAATTAGGCATTGTCCTTTATAGAGAAGTTTTAATGTAATTAGCAACTCTGGTAAGAGGACGCCTCTCCTTAAAGGACACATTGGCTCTGCAATTAGGCATTGTCCTTTATAGAGAAGTTTTACTGTAATTAGCAACTCTGGTAAGAGGACGCCTCTCCTTAAAAGACACTAGATGTCTTTACAGAGAGGTTCTACTGTAATTAGCAACTCTCTGGTAAGAGATATCTGCAACTAGATGTGTCCTTTCTAGAGAGGTTTAGCAGTAGTTTATCTACAGGTGTATGCTTGAACACCCCTAGAACACCAAACTACAGGGTAGACATACCTTGGAGCAGGTCACCATGATGCCGTTGTTAAAGCGAAGATGAAGAACTGCTTCGCAGTGGTGGATGAGGGTAGTCACCATCTCCCCCGTCTTCACGTCCCACACCCTGCTCACACCAACTCTTGTACTGGCTATGTACAACATACATATATCTTGTAGAACGACATTTGAAAATTATCCCGCATGTGTTTCTTTTGAACGGAAAAACTGAAATTTATTTCAAGGAGAAACAACAACCATTTCCAACCTCAGGGATGAAGTATGAAAGGATGAATTGTGAAGAGTAATGATAAACGGAAAAATAAAGTGTCCAGGGATGGGAATCTCATTTATTTTCTATTTATCATTACTCTTCACAATTCATAATTTCATACTTCATCCCTGAGGTTGGAAATGGTCTTTATTTCTCCTTGAAATAAATTTTGGTTTTTCATTCAAAAGAAACACATGCGGGATAATTTCAAATGTCATTCTACAATCATAAGCCACATTATATTGTATTATAAAATACATATATCTTGAAGATAGAAGAGGTGGGGGTCGGTGGAAGGGTGGTCTAAACCGTTGGTTTTCTACTGCTACGACCCGGGTTTCGATTCCCACATTGTGCACTTTTTCTGATTTAATGAAAAAATGCTCCAATGGCCCCCGATTCTTGGAAAAGTCAAACCCCACCAGTGAATGCAAATAACCAAATGGGGCTCTGGCACATTTTTAAGTGCAAAGTCAAACTGCTTTTCACGTGTTTAGACATGTGGTGCACTTAAAGTAAAAGCAGTCGCCTTCTCTACCCACCATGATTATCATGGCCTGTACCATGTGTACTAGGGATAAGCAAAAAAAATCACTTTTTTCATTCCATAGCCATATTCATGTAAAATGTTGTTGTTATTTCTTATCCCCTTGTGTAAAGATTACACAAATTCCATGAGTTCATGTTCCTCGAGCTATGATCTCATGGAATGGGGTGTAGGGGTGCAGGTTTCATTGATCATGGCACCAAGATCCAGACACACCTTGGTTAAAGTCTGACTTTGCCTGTAATTTGAGGCTGTTCCTAAACATGGAAGCCTTTGCTGCTGACTCTAACATGAGTACAGACGCAGCTCCTCTGTATCCCTGGAGAGGGACCTTTGCTGAGGTCTATCAACCGGGTCAGTTGAACTCAGGATTTTTAAAGAGGTCTTTCACCTCTTCTAACAATACTATGTACAATGTAAAATGTAACATGTGTGTGCAATGAAGTGATGTAAAATGGGGGTCGGTGGAAGGATGGTCTAAACTGTTGGTTTTCGACCGCTACAACCCGAGTTCGATATCCACATTGGACACTTTTTTTCTGTTTTAAAGAAAAAAAAAGCTCCAATTGGTCTCAATTCTTGCAAAAGTCCAACCCCACCAGCTGAGTGAAAGTAACCAAACTGGGGCTCTGGCACATTTGTAAGTGCAAAAGTCAAACAACTTTTCACATGTTGACATGTGGTGCACTTACAGTAAAAGCAGTCGCTTACTTCTACCCACCATGATTATCATGGCCTGTACCACGTGTACTAGGGATAAGCAAAAAAAAAATTGCTTTTTTCATTCCATAGCCATATTCATGTAAAATGTTTTTGTTTTTTCTTATCCCCTTGTGTAAAGATTACACAAATTCCATGAGTTCATGCTCCTCAAGCTATGATCTCATGGAATGGGGCGTAGGGGTGCGGGTTTCATTGATCATGGCACCAAGATCCAGACACACCTTGGTTAAAGTCTGACTTTGCCTGTAATTTGAGGCCATTCCTAACATGGAAGCCTTTGCTGAGGTCCATCAACCGGGTCAGTTGAACTCAGGATTTTTACCACATGTACTAGGGATAAGCAAAACAATATATAAGTACTTTACCTCACTGTGGAGTCGCTGGAGCCACTGATGATGACCTTATCATCATACTGCAGGCAGAGTACGGAACCTGTATGCCCCGTTAGCACCTGCCAACAACACAACTCTCAGAAAAGTCACCTAACCAATGGGTGTCTAGTAATGGCATATTACCTCCAGTTATTCTAGGTATTGGGTGCGTGCATCAATTTTTAAAGGATTATCAGTATTAGTGGGTGTTGCTAGCAACTTATTGTATTGGGCAATTGGTTGCTGTTGTTTCTTATCCCCTTGTGCAGGGTTTAAGGAATTCCATGAGTTCATGCTCCTCAAGTTGCACGACGGGTGATGCAGCATGCAAATCAACATCTGATCTCATGGAATGGGGAGTAGGGGTGCAGCTTTCGTTGATCATAGTACCATGATCCAGGCACACTTTGGTGAAAATTTGCCTGTAATTTGGGCTGTTCCTAACATGTCTTCTTCTTCTTTCTTATCTCCACACTGGGTGAAGTAGAATGCATCTGCCTTTGTCATTAAGACTGGGAGCACTACTCAGTGGCAGGTCAACTTAGCTCCAAAAGAAATGGCCGCCTCTGACATGAGGAACAGATGCCATGTGCAGCCGCTCCTAACAAGGAGTACAAACGCTGCTCATCCTGTATCCCTGGATTAGGAGCCCTAACAGGGTACTATCAGCCGGGCCAGCTGAACCCAGGTATTTTAGTGAACTTGTTACTACTCCCCCTCCTCCTTTTTTATCTGGGCTTGGGACCGGCAAGGGCGGAGTTGTTCCTAACATGTAATCTCATGGAATGGGGTGTAGGGGTGCAGCTTTCGTTGATCATAGCACCATGGCACACTTTGGTTAAACTTTGCCTGTAATTTGAGGCTGTTCCTAACATTGAAGACTTTGCTGCTGACTCTAACTTGAGTACAGATACAGCTCCTCCATATCCCTGGAGAGGGACCCTTGCTGAGGTCTATCAACCAGGTCAGTTGAAGTCAGGATTTTGAAGAGGTCTTTCTCTTCTTTCTAACAATGCTGCTGTTGGTCTGCAACTGCTTATTTGTCAGTTATTCAGTTTCACAGCTGGCCTTCATATTTGAAGGTAGTTTTCCTATCTGCTACCTGGGGACGGTACCTGTTGTTCTTTCACTGTGAAAAACCCACCTATTATTAAAAAGGATAAGACATAATTTGGATTATAGATTAGAAACACAATGTCATAAGACTATAGAATTTAGTCTTATCACCTTGTATTTCCGCCTATTATTACTTGATTTGTAAGTGCAAAGTCAAACTGCTTTTCACATGTGAATAGACATGTGGTGCACTTACAGTAAAAGCAGTCGCTTACCTCTACCCACCATGATTATCATGGCTTTACCAAATGTACTAGGGATAAGTAATAGAATCAAAGCATGCGAGGATGCGTATCTTATTAGTTTTAATAAAGGCGAGCTTTCGGGCTAATAACCCTTCTTCAGGACATCATATTTGACTGTTCTTGCATCTTATATACATATCCATCAGTGGCAGGTCGACTTAGCTCCAAAAGAAATGGCCGCCTCTGACATGAGGAACAGATGCCATGTGCAGCCTTTTTATGGATATGTATATAAGATGCAAGAACAGTCAGATATGATGTCCTGAAGAAGGGTTATTAGCCCGAAAGCTTGCCTTTATTAAAACTAATAAGATACGCATCCTCGCATGCTTTGATTCTATTACTTATATTCTTCAGAGGATTTCAACCTACTTTGTACTAGGGATAAGCAAAAAAAAAAAATTATTATGATACATTAGCGCGCCATCTGTTATCAAAATTCGAAACTATTATAGACGCGTATGATTCTTTTTAAAATTAAACAATTTCTACTGTCCTTACTGTAATGGAAAAATTATGGGATTCTTTTTAAAATTAAACATGAATCCCATTAATTTTTCCATTGCATTAAGGGCAGTCTGCTTTTCACATGTATAGACATGTTGTGCACTTACAGTAAAAGCAGTTGCCTACTTCTACCTACCATGATTATCATGGCCTGTACCACATGTACTAAAGTAAAAAAAAAAAAAAGTAAGGGCAGTAGAAATTGTTTAATTTAAAAAAGAATCTTACACGTCTATAATAGTTTAGAATTTTTATTAAAAAAAAAGTATTACTTGAAAGATGGGCAAAATTTGAAAGGATATTTCACACAATGAAGTTTTACACTTATATAAAAAAATCCCATTAAAAAGAATGCACACACGCAATAAGTAGGAGTCAATATGCCATTACCACTGCATGACCCTCCTCATTCTATATTTACACCAAGCAGCAACTTGGGGGGAGAAAACAAGGTTACACACAAGAGCAAAATACACTGTTGATTTATAACAACATTCTTGACACTCTATTTAAGTTATTCTAACCATTGATAAGGCACAATTTGGATTATTAATATATACAGTTATCAGCGTCATGCGTTCTTAATTCTGTCACCGTTTACTTTTGGTTCAGTGGTAGAATGCTCGCCTGCCACGCGGGCGCCCTGGGTTCGATTCCCGGCCGATGCATTTTTTTTTTTTGTAATTTTTAAAACTCATTTATATATTATACAAGAATGACATCCACGGCGCCAATTTATAATTGTAACGAATAGTATTTTAATAAAAGCATTTAATCGGGTAAACCCCAGGCATTGCCCGGGTCATTCGGCTAGTAGATTATAAACACAAGGTAATAAGACCAAATCCAAATAAATAAATAGTGTGTGACGTTTCGGTAACAGCATTGTTACCATCTTCAGACAAAAATACTGAATGAGAAATTTTACCACAGCATGTTTCAACTTGATAACAGTAACTATTTGAAACATGCTGTAGTAAAATTTCTCATTCAGTATTTTTGTTTGAAGATGGTAACAACGCTGTTACCGTTACACACTATTTATTTATTTGGATTTAGTCTTATTACCTTGTATATTTTCATCTATGAAAGTTGTTGTAATAGAAAGACATTTGAAAATTATCCCGCATGTGTTTCTTTTGAACGAAAAATCAAAATTTATTCTAAGGAGAAATAACGACTATTTCTAACCTTAGGAATGAAGTATGAAAGGATGAATTGTGAAGAGTAATGATAAACAGAATCCCATCCCGGGACACTTTATTTTTCCATTTATCATTACTCTTCACAATTCATCCTTTCATACTTAGAATAAATTTCGATTTTTAGTTCAAAAGAAACACATGCGGGATAATTTTCAAATGTCATTTTACAATCATAAGCGCATGCATTATATTGTATTGAAATAGAGTCTGTTATAAGGAGGTACGGCAGCAATACAGTTTTCTCCCCCAGAGGTTGCAGTGTGGAGAGGGCGGGTCATCAGTAAAGAGAGTGTGTAAGAGAGAGAGAGAAGGAAAGAGAGAATCACCGTGGGGGGTACCTTGAGACAGTTGAGAGTGTTCCTATTCCAGATCTTGATGGTGTTGTCCCTCAGGCCGCTGACAATCTTCTCATCGTCGTACTGAAGGCAATACACCCCCTTGCTGTTTTCACTGCGGCAGTTGATCTTCTGGAGGTTGTGTCTGCCGCATCGCCAGTTGTTCTCTATACTCTGCACAACACACATTTCCCATTTGTTGAATAGATGGAAGGTGGTGTCCAGGGAATCAACTCGCCAAGGTATGTTGTTGTTTCTTATCCCCTTGTATAAAGATTACACGAATTCCAGGAGTTCATAGAGGTGTAAGGGTGCAGCTTTTGTTATCATGGCACCATGGCACACTTTGGTGAAACTTTGCCTGTAATTTGAGGCTGTTCCTAACATGTGATCTCATGGAATGGGGTTTAGGGAGGCAGCTTTCGTTGATCATAGCACCATGATCGGCCAGTTAGAGATTTTTTTATTTTCTCTACGTTTCGACAAAAAATGCTTTATTTTTATTCATTTCTCCTGACGAAGACAAAATAATTTTGTCAAAACATTGAGAAAATAAAAAGCTCTAACTGGCCGAAGTATATATTTTTTACAGAAATAGTAATACTTAGTAGTAAAGTAAGACACACTAAATCTGTATCTACTGTAACCCTCTTTATTATTTAGAAGACTTTTACTCAAACAAACAAACAGCTGAAGCGTAGTCATAACAAAGAGATACAAATTATGACTATGGTAAAAGCAGTAAAAATAAAATATAACAATTTCCAACTGTTGAAGTCTATCAAAAATGATAAGACAATTTGGATTATAGAATATAAACACAAGGTAATAAGACCAAAAACAAATAAATAAATAGTGTGTGGCATTTTGGTAACAGCATTGTTACCATCTTTGGATAAAAGTACTGAACTGATGTACATTCACCTTGACATGTGGTGCGTTTACAGTAAAAGCAGTCGCTAACTACCCACCATGATTATCATGGCCTGTACCACGTGTACTAGGAATAAGCAAAAAAAAAACATTCACCTTGTGTTTATAATCTACTAGCCGAATGACCCGGGCAACGCCCGTGTTTTACCCGATTGAATGTTTTGATTCAAATACTATTTGTTACAATTATAAATTGGCGCCTTAAATAAATGCATATATTAGTTAATAACTATAGCCTATGTTCTTTATCTGTCTATGTACTGTTGGCTTCCGTAGGCGTCTCTTACTGGGAAAAAGAAAGAGAGGATTCCATTTGGTTATTAACTAATATATGCATTTATTTAAGGAGCGACCCGCGCCAACACAATGGTTACAAAAACGAAAAAGCGAGTGGGGGGGGCAAAGGTGGCGTGATCGAAGCCAACCAATAGGAGGGCGCCATTCCAAAAAAAAAGCAAACGGTGACAGAGATGACTGATGAAGAATGACGCTCGTAACTGTATATAGAATAATCCAAATTGTGTCTTAACAATTTCTAACTGTAAAAAGAGCTCCTATATATATTAGTAAATTCGAATCAGCCTCTCTAGAGTTTGACAGTGATGTAAAAGCCAGCCAAAGAGACCATTTTTAGCTCGAAAGTTAGCACACAAGTTATATTTATTTAAATAAAAAGATGGTCCTTGTGCTCCAAACAACTTTAGATAACTTGCAATCTCTGTTGTGCAAGTCTGCCATCCCAACAAACCAATTGATGTTAGCCCTATAAAAGAGCTGTGTTGGCTTTGTGTACATTTATGACTCAACTCAAGCCCATTTCCTGCTTGCTTCATAAAAAAATCAGATAACTCTGCCTTTGCCGGTCCCAAGCCTGGATGAAAAAGGAGGAGGGAGAGCAGTAACAAGCTCGCTAAAAATCTGGGCTCAGCTGGCCATGCTGATAGTACCCTGTAAGGGCTCCTAATCCAGGGATACAGGATGAGTTTGTACACCATGTTAGGAGTGGCTGCACATGGCGTCTGTTCCTCATGTCAGAGGCGGCCATTTTTTTTGGAGTTAAGTCGGCCTGCCCACTGAGTAGTGCTCCCAGTCTTAATGACAAAGGCAGATGAATTCTACTTCACCCAGTCATGCTGGTTGTCAAACAGACACCATCAAGGGTCACAACTTGATACCCTAATATGTTTGAGTGAAGATAAGGAAGAAGAAAAACCAGATAAAATACAGTGAGACATTGTGTTTCTCTAGATATCTTTCTGTCTTTCTATTATAAAGAGACAACTATTGTTATTTATTGTTTACAAAGAGAGACAATACAGGGACATAAATAAGTTTGTAATATTGCAGGAGGAAGATACAGTAGAACTACCTCCCTGTAAAGAACAACACCTAATTGTAAAGCCAAAGTGTCCTTTAGGGAGAGGTGTCCTCTTACCGGAGAGTTGCTAAATAGTCAAAATAGTAATTTTGCGAAAGAAAACTGTCCTTTTATAGAGAGGTGTCCTTTAGCGTGTGTCCCCATATGGAAGTTCTACTGTTCCCATGTCCAAACAGCATATAAAATGCTGACAAAATAAAGTTTGCTTATCACCCCAGCAACACATCACCAGTTGAAACACATTTTTAGCAAATTCGACCGACTTCATAACTACTCTCATAGGTGATATTGTCAAGTTGAAGCATACTGATAAGGAAGGGCCATAGTCTGAAATCATTGTAAATGGACTGTTTTTTTTTTTTGTCTGTGAATTTTTTAAAAATTGGCATTGTGGTTTATTCTTATTGCTATTTACACATTGTGTACCGAGGTAATAAGCAACATTTTTTAAAGGGAGAAAAAGGCAGTGTAACAGTAGAGTAAGGTGTGCCCCATTCATACAGTGTGATCAGAGGTATGATAGTGTTGTTGTTTCTCATCCCCTTGTGTAAAGATTACACAAATTCCATGAATTCATGTTCCTCGAGCTGTTTTATGATAAGCAGCGGCCTCTCCCAAAGGTCCTGTTTAGTACATCTAATGCAAGTCAAAATGAGTTCTGGAGCTGGAGGTGCCAAGCTACATTTTGGGCAAGTGGGGTAGATTTTGTTAATATTTTCTATCTTCAATGGCTTGAGATGGCCTGTTCTAAATCTTGTGTCGTTTGATGCTGTCTATTTCTGATGGTATGATAGTGGAAGGGAACAGTAGCCCAACCAGAGGATAAGTCAGCAGGTCAATGGCAGTGTAACAGCACAGTACAGAGTAAGTAAGGTGAGCCCCATCAGAGGTATAAGGGTACAGTAGCCCAGAAGATGACTCAGCAGGTCAATGGCAGTGAGTAATCTGGCCAATGACTAATGGGAGAGACACAAAACAACACATCACTCCTATGATAGGAGTTACTAACACTTAATAAGCTGCTTAGGTTGGCTGAAATAAAGAATGGACAACATTTTAAAAGATCTATTGACAGAACAATTAATTTCAATACAGTGGAACCTTCCTGTAAAGGACACCTAATTGCAGAGCCAAAGTGTCCTTTAAGGAGAGGTGTCCTCTTACTGGAGAATTGCTAGATAGTAAAAATGGTAATTTTGCAAATTAAAACTGTACTTTGTAGAGAGGTGTCCTCTTACCGGAGAGTTGCTAAATAGTAAAAATAGTAATTTTGCAAATGAAAACTGTCCTTTGTAGAGAGGTGTTCTCTAGCATGAGTGTCCTCTCATGAGGTTCTACTGTATTACTCTTGAAGCATTGAAATTACTAGATAGATCCTCCATATACCTATGGGTCCAAGTTAGATTCCAAACTTGTTATTTCAAGGCAACGTGGCTAGTATCCTGATACATCAACCTATCTATAGGATAGGGTCATCTATTCCTATGTCAAAAAAATTTACCATAAGGAGGTATCAACTGTCAATACCATACCATAATCCTGGGGCTGGATTTTGATGCCAAATATAAAGAGAACCATGCCAAAAATATTTATAAATTTATAAACACAAGGTAATAAATATATATTAAAAGGATTTAAAAGCGCGAATGTTTCTTTTATACATAAAACAAACTTCTACTGTCCTTACTGCGATGAAAAAATATATGGGAGGGCTTTTATTATATATGTATAGATGGCGCGTTATTGCTTTGTGTTAACAAGGTAATAAGACTGAATCCAAATAAATAGTCACACACTATTTATTTATTTAGATTTGGTCTTATTACCTTGTGTTTAAAATCTATAATCTAAATTGTACCTTATCATTGGAGATTTGGTGTTATTACCTTGTGTTTATAATTTCTAATCCAAATTGTGTGCCTTATCATTATAAATTTATAGTTTGATGTGTGTTAATTAAGAGATGTAGAGAAGGTACAAAAGGGAAAGAGCAGGAAATGAAGGGGGGGGGGAGATATTTCAGTCAATTCCCCCCCCCTCTACAAGCCATTACACATTGTCCCTTTGAACAATACCTCCTGTATGACCCATTTCTCACTCAAGGACAATGTGGAGCCATCTTTCAGGTGGAGTATATATATGGTGGACCCTCCCTCATCAAAGATATCTGAATTCGATAAAATAATCCCTTGAATCAATATTAAAATAAGAACATTCCAGGGAAAAGTTTTTTTTTTAAATATATTTTTATTTATAAATCTCTCAAGCTTTTGGGTAAGAATTGGCGTTTTAATGATATAAGATATTTTCTCCCGTTATATATAAATATTTTTAAAAGAAACTTTTCCCTGGATGCTTAATTTTCTTATTCTAATAAATATATCTGAAACCTGTTGTTGTTTCTTATCTACTTGTGTAAAGATTACACAAATGAGTTCATGTCCCTCAAGCTGTTTTATGATAAGCAGTGGCCTCTCCCAAAAAGTCCTGTTAATGCATTTATTGCAAGCCAAAATGTTGCTGTTGTTTCTTATCCCCTTGTGTAAAGATTACACGAATTCCATGAGTTCATGCTCCTTGAGCTATTTCATGGAATGGGGTGTAGGGGGGCAGCTTTCGTTGATCATGGCACCATGATCCAGGCACAAGCCAAAATGTGGGAGCTGCCAAGAAGCATTTGGGCAAATGGGGTAGATTCTGTTGTTATTTTCTATCTTCAATTGCATCAGATGGTAAGTACTAAATCATGTTAGTGTTGTTTTGGTATCTTGAACCTTGTCAAAGAAAGAGAGAGGCAGGGGTAAACACCCCAGCTGGCTTGTTTGGTTGGGAGGAGCCCGGTGGATCAAGTTGAAAATTTGCTAGCTGTTCTAAGCATCAAAGTTCCCTATTGCCTAACAAGTAAGACCAAATCTACCTAATGATCGCATTGCTTCCAAAATTGCCTTTTTTTCAATAGTTATACAGTAGAACTTGGATAATTTGAAGCCCAAGGGACCAAAAAATATATATATTGAATTATCCAAAAATTTGAATTAAAAAAACGGAATTTCTATTTATAGGAAATTCTAGAGACCAAGATAAATATTCGAATTAAAGACGTTTTTGAATTAAAGATGTTCGAATTATCCAAGTTCAACTGTATTAGAAATTGCCAACACCGCCATTGCCGGTCCCAAGCCCGGATGAAAAAGGAGGAGGGGGAGCAGTAACAAGCTCACTAAAAAACCTGGGCTCAGCTGGCCCGGCTGATAGTACCCTGTAAGGGCTCCTAATCCAGGGATACAGGATGAGTTTGTACACCATGTTAGGAGCGGCTGCACATGGTGTCTGTTCCTCATGTCAGAGGCGGCCATTTCTTTTGGAGCTAAGTCGGCCTGCTACTGAGTAGTGCTCCCAGTCTTAATGACAAAGGCAGGTGCATTCTACTTCACCCAGTCATGATGGTTGTCAAGGCTCTACAAGCTTGATTCCCTAATATGATTGAGTGGAGATAAGAAAGAAGAAGATAAATTGTCATTTTTTTTGTTCCATCACTACATCTTTAAAATGCTCCACTTATACCATTCTTTGAATTAACCAACCCATAGATCCTTTAATGAGGGGGAAGTTTGATGAAAGAGTGATATAAACTGTTCATTTTTGACAGCCACAACGGCCTGGGACACCAAATCATGCATTGGACACTCTTTTCTGAACAAAAAAAAGAAAAATTGTCTCAATTGCCCCTGATTCTTGCAAAAGTCCAAGCTTACCTGTGAACTACCCACCATGGCCTATATCAAATCTACCTGGGTAGTAGTTGAAAAAAAAAATCTAAGATAACAGATTTGATTCCGATCAGGTTATTTTTACAAAAGAAGCCCTCAAATTGCTCATGGAAATTTTATTGCTAATTGCAACCATGGTGATGTCCATCCCAAATCCCCAGAGCAAAGGTGACCATATAACTTCAATACATAGTTAAGTAGAAATACAGTAGAACCTCTCTGTAAAAAGGACACCTCGCTACCAAAGTGTCCTTTATAGAGAGGTGTCCTCTCACGGAGGGTTCTACAGTAGGGAAGGTGGAGAAGAGCACCCACCTCAATATCCTGCATAATCTTGGGGAAGAGGCGCCTGTAGAAGGTGTGGTCAGGGTGGTGCTGTCCTGGAGGAGGTTTGAACAAGTAATTTATCCTGGAGTCACACCCAGGTGGTACATAAGGAGAACAACCTGGGTTTATCTACATAGTAAGTCCTACAGTTCTTATAGATTATATAGATATATAGACAACCATAATCTCCCTGCTTTTCACATATGTAGACATGTGGTGCATTTACAGTAAAAACAGTCACCTACTTCTACCCACCATGATTATCATGGCCTGTACCACGTGTACTAAGGATAAGTAAAAAAAAAAAAACAATCTCCCTATTCACTATAGAAAAAAAAAAAACACAAGTCAGGGAGAAGAGCTTCTTTTATAAGAGGACGATGGTACAAGATTTTGGGCAAGACGCCCTTCAACGGGTACAGAATGACATTCGGCCTGCCACTGAGTAGTGCTCCCAGTCTTAATGACAAAGTCAGACACATTCTACTTCACCCAGTGGTTGTCAAACAGACACCATCAAGGGTCACAACTTGATATCCTAATATGATTGAGTGGAGATAAGAAATAAGAAGAAGACATATATATGATATATATATATATATGAAAGAGCCACTACTGTAGACACTGTGGTCTCTCTATCAATGAGGCCTCTACTACTACAGAAAGAGCCACTACTGTAGATCCTGTGGTCTCTCTATCAATGAGGCCTCTACTACTACAGAAAGAGCCACTACTGTAGACACTGTGGTCTCTCTATCAATGAGGCCTCTACTACTACAGAAAGAGCCACTACTGTAGACACTGTGGTCTCTCTATCAATGAGGCCTCTACTACTACAGAAAGAGCCACTACTGTAGACCCTGTGGTCTCTCTATCAATGAGGCCTCTACTACTACAGAAAGAGCCACTACTGTAGACCCTGTGGTCTCTCTATCAATGAGGCCTCTACTACTACAGAAAGAGCCACTACTGTAGACACTGTGGTCTCTCTATCAATGAGGCCTCTACTACTTACAGAAAGAGCCACTACTGTAGACCCTGTGGTCTCTCTATCAATGAGGCCTCTACTACTACAGAAAGAGCCACTACTGTAGACCCTGTGGTCTCTCTATCAATGAGGCCTCTACTACTACAGAAAGAGCCACTACTGTAGACCCTGTGGTCTCTCTATCAATGAGGCCTCTACTACTACAGAAAGAGCCACTACTGTAGACACTGTGGTCTCTCTAGCAATGAGGCCTCTACTACTACAGAAAGAGCCACTACTGTAGACCCTGTGGTCTCTCTATCAATGAGGCCTCTACTACTACAGAAAGAGCCACTACTGTAGACCCTGTGGTCTCTCTATCAATGAGGCCTCTACTACTACAGAAAGAGCCACTACTGTAGACACTGTGGTCTCTCTATCAATGAGGCCTCTACTACTACAGAAAGAGCCACTACTGTAGACCCTGTGGTCTCTCTATCAATGAGGCCTCTACTACTACAGAAAGAGCCACTACTGTAGACCCTGTGGTCTCTCTATCAATGAGGCCTCTACTACTACAGAAAGAGCCACTACTGTAGACACTGTGGTCTCTCTATCAATGAGGCCTCTACTACTACAGAAAGAGCCACTACTGTAGACACTGTGGTCTCTCTATCAATGAGGCCTCTACTACTACAGAAAGAGCCACTACTGTAGACCCTGTGGTCTCTCTATCAATGAGGCCTCTACTACTACAGAAAGAGCCACTACTGTAGACACTGTGGTCTCTCTATCAATGAGGCCTCTACTACTACAGAAAGAGCCACTACTGTAGACCCTGTGGTCTCTCTATCAATGAGGCCTCTACTACTACAGAAAGAGCCACTACTGTAGACCCTGTGGTCTCTCTATCAATGAGGCCTCTACTACTACAGAAAGAGCCACAACTGTAGACCCTGTGGTCTCTCTATCAATGAGGCCTCTACTACTACAGAAAGAGCCACAACTGTAGACCCTGTGGTCTCTCTATCAATGAGGCCTCTACTACTACAGAAAGAGCCACTACTGTAGACCCTGTGGTCTCTCTATCAATGAGGCCTCTACTACTACAGAAAGAGCCACTACTGTAGACACTGTGGTCTCTCTATCAATGAGGCCTCTACTACTACAGAAAGAGCCACTACTGTAGACACTGTGGTCTCTCTATCAATGAGGCCTCTACTACTACAGAAAGAGCCACTACTGTAGACCCTGTGGTCTCTCTATCAATGAGGCCTCTACTACTACAGAAAGAGCCACTACTGTAGACACTGTGGTCTCTCTATCAATGAGGCCTCTACTACTACAGAAAGAGCCACTACTGTAGACCCTGTGGTCTCTCTATCAATGAGGCCTCTACTACTACAGAAAGAGCCACTACTGTAGACACTGTGGTCTCTCTATCAATGAGGCCTCTACTACTACAGAAAGAGCCACAACTGTAGACCCTGTGGTCTCTCTATCAATGAGGCCTCTACTACTACAGAAAGAGCCACTACTGTAGACCCTGTGGTCTCTCTATCAATGAGGCCTCTACTACTACAGAAAGAGCCACTACTGTAGACCCTGTGGTCTCTCTATCAATGAGGCCTCTACTACTACAGAAAGAGCCACTACTGTAGACCCTGTGGTCTCTCTATCAATGAGGCCTCTACTACTACAGAAAGAGCCACAACTGTAGACACTGTGGTCTCTCTATCAATGAGGCCTCTACTACTACAGAAAGAGCCACAACTGTAGACCCTGTGGTCTCTCTATCAATGAGGCCTCTACTACTACAGAAAGAGCCACAACTGTAGACCCTGTGGTCTCTCTATCAATGAGGCCTCTACTACTACAGAAAGAGCCACAACTGTAGACACTGTGGTCTCTCTATCAATGAGGCCTCTACTACTACAGAAAGAGCCACAACTGTAGACACTGTGGTCTCTCTATCAATGAGGCCTCTACTACTACAGAAAGAGCCACAACTGTAGACACTGTGGTCTCTCTATCAATGAGGCCTCTACTACTACAGAAAGAGCCACTACTGTAGACCCTGTGGTCTCTCTATCAATGAGGCCTCTACTACTACAGAAAGAGCCACTACTGTAGACCCTGTGGTCTCTCTATCAATGAGGCCTCTACTACTACAGAAAGAGCCACAACTGTAGACACTGTGGTCTCTCTATCAATGAGGCCTCTACTACTACAGAAAGAGCCACTACTGTAGACACTGTGGTCTCTCTATCAATGAGGCCTCTACTACTACAGAAAGAGCCACAACTGTAGACCCTGTGGTCTCTCTATCAATGAGGCCTCTACTACTACAGAAAGAGCCACTACTGTAGACACTGTGGTCTCTCTATCAATGAGGCCTCTACTACTACAGAAAGAGCCACTACTGTAGACCCTGTGGTCTCTCTATCAATGAGGCCTCTACTACTACAGAAAGAGCCACTACTGTAGACACTGTGGTCTCTCTATCAATGAGGCCTCTACTACTACAGAAAGAGCCACTACTGTAGACCCTGTGGTCTCTCTATCAATGAGGCCTCTACTACTACAGAAAGAGCCACTACTGTAGACCCTGTGGTCTCTCTATCAATGAGGCCTCTACTACTACAGAAAGAGCCACAACTGTAGACACTGTGGTCTCTCTATCAATGAGGCCTCTACTACTACAGAAAGAGCCACTACTGTAGACCCTGTGGTCTCTCTATCAATGAGGCCTCTACTACTACAGAAAGAGCCACAACTGTAGACACTGTGGTCTCTCTATCAATGAGGCCTCTACTACTACAGAAAGAGCCACTACTGTAGACCCTGTGGTCTCTCTATCAATGAGGCCTCTACTACTACAGAAAGAGCCACAACTGTAGACCCTGTGGTCTCTCTATCAATGAGGCCTCTACTACTACAGAAAGAGCCACAACTGTAGACCCTGTGGTCTCTCTATCAATGAGGCCTCTACTACTACAGAAAGAGCCACAACTGTAGACCCTGTGGTCTCTCTATCAATGAGGCCTCTACTACTACAGAAAGAGCCACTACTGTAGACACTGTGGTCTCTCTATCAATGAGGCCTCTACTACTACAGAAAGAGCCACAACTGTAGACCCTGTGGTCTCTCTATCAATGAGGCCTCTACTACTACAGAAAGAGCCACTACTGTAGACACTGTGGTCTCTCTATCAATGAGGCCTCTACTACTACAGAAAGAGCCACAACTGTAGACACTGTGGTCTCTCTATCAATGAGGCCTCTACTACTACAGAAAGAGCCACTACTGTAGACCCTGTGGTCTCTCTATCAATGAGGCCTCTACTACTACAGAAAGAGCCACAACTGTAGACCCTGTGGTCTCTCTATCAATGAGGCCTCTACTACTACAGAAAGAGCCACAACTGTAGACCCTGTGGTCTCTCTATCAATGAGGCCTCTACTACTACAGAAAGAGCCACAACTGTAGACCCTGTGGTCTCTCTATCAATGAGGCCTCTACTACTACAGAAAGAGCCACTACTGTAGACCCTGTGGTCTCTCAAGTAGACCCACTCTGTGGTGGTGAACCTACCAGCCTCTCCTCTCTGCCAGGCCTTTCCACAGAGGGTCGGAGCGCACTCTCCTTTCTATGAGCTTCTTCCAGAGCATGCCTTCTGAGATGGCGCGGTGCCACTCTTTGCATACCAGCTCTGCAGCGCACAGTGACTTGCAGTCCAGGTAGGAGAGGATGTTTTCTGCCACATGGTCTAGGCCTTGCTCTGTCACACACAACACTTTTGCTTTAGAGAGATTTTTTGAGAATGAAACTGATTTATTTCAATGTTCATATAAGATTATATATGGTTAAATACAAAATAAATGTGAATAAAAAAAGATTAAATAAGAATAATTATAGTTGTAAAATATAAAATAGATAAATATACCATTTTTTTTCAGGAAGCCACTGGGACCAAAAATCTTTTTGGTCGCAGTGGTACAGCCTACTCAACACTGACGAGCGCCAACAGCACGAAACGCGTTCGTGGATGGCTTTTCTTGATTTATCAAGAAATTGGGTTGGCCAAATATCAGGGAACATGTTAAATCAATGAATAGTTGATTTCTGTTCCACCAGATGGCGCTCTGCCTTCTGAAAAGCACATGTGCTCCTGGTCAGGATATGCCTTTTTATTTTTAATATCAACACCTGACCCACTTTTTTTTTTTCTATTGTTTTTTCATAATAATATATATAGTCTTCAGTGGTGGGGCTCACCACGGGAAAGATTCCACCACCAGGAAACAGCACAGTTCGATGTTCCTGTGTTGAGCGGCAATGCTGCATACATTAAGACACACAAGGCAGAAGCTCCTGTGCGCTCCTAGTCATTGCTCTGATGTCAGAGAGTCGTTTGTAAAGGGCTGACTTGGAGCTTCCAAGTCCCTTTATAAGTTGGTCGCTGCTTTAGAGAGAGGCAGCAGCACAACATTTTGAAAATGTACGGCGGATACAAAAATAAATGCTAGGCTAAACCTCCATTCTGATAAAGCACAATTTGGATTATTGATCATAAATACACAATGCAATAAAACTAAATCCAAGTAAATAAATAATATGTGACATTCCGGTAATATATCACATAACTATTTATTTATTTAGATTTGGTCTTATTACCTTTTATATATTGTTGTGTGTCAACAAGCAACCGACCGGAAATACACGTGACGTTGCAAAATTATCTTAAATTTTGTTTATTTTATTTATTTATCAGAGAAACGGCACCACAGAGATAACAGGCACAAGTTGTATTTGACCACGGACCACCGTTTTCGCGGAATGCTTACAAATACAACGTGCCAGTTATCGTTGGACCTTCGTGCATTTTATTTATTTACATTTTTTTCTTTTTATCCTTGCCCGGCGAACGAAAGATGTCTTGTACCAGATCTAACCCTCCCAACGGCTATACCGCAGAGAATAGGACCTCAACAACCCTCCAGAACCGGACCACAAGCCCACCCCTGGAACGGGCCATGGTGACCATAGCCCACCAGGACAATGTACTGCAACCTACCAATAAATTGAGTTTTATATCCCCACTTCAGCCTCATCACATGGTGGAGAGCAGTGTCGGCCCAGCACCTCAAGCAGCGAACATAAATATCGGCTACGGAGAGACGCCGTGTTTCAACCCGGAGGAGGAAGACATCGAGGACCACGTGGAGGAATTCAAGACGTGGCTGACGGCGAGCAAGGTACCGAAGGGAGACTGGACGAAGGCCCTAGTACGGCGGCTTCCACTTGACGGCCGCGAATTTATCAAGTGCAGGTTTGACCCTTCAGCCGCACTTGAAGACGTCTTGGAAGCACTGAAACTTTGCTACCCAAGGAACGACGGCCGGGCACGTAGTAGGGGTAACGAATTAAAGAAAACGAGACGGCCCCAGTCCACGGAAGATACGGGGAGATATTTGATGAACCTGATTACGGCCCACGCGACGGCAGGAGAGTTTTCGCCGTTTGATTCAAGCAAGGAGGCATTGTGGGCATTGGCTCCAAAAGACTGCCTACTACTGGCAGCCTCGTGGAGCACCACGCGGAACCCAGAAGAGGCCGACTTCCTACAGGCGGCGAAATTCCTCGACGAGGCGGATAAATGGAACAAGGAACGGACGGAGGCAGGTACAACGACGAGTTGGGAAACAACTACGAGGACGGCGGAAGAGTGGGAACAAAAACAAGGACGAAATCCAAGGACCGAAACGCCCATGGAAAAAGCAAGAAGATTTATGCTACCGGACGGGACGCCAAGATGCTTCACTTGTTACCAGACGGGGCACAAACACTGGGATTGCCCGAAAAGGAGGCCACGTGGTAAGTACAATTTTGCCTCTAATCCTGTGGTGGAAGTTTCAAACAGTGTAGAGAGCGTACCACGTGTATTTTCCGAGGTTACTGGTAACATCAATCGCATAATCTTCAGGGTAAAAGGACAACCGGGGGTTAACGAGAAACAGACATTAAATAAGGTACCAATAGAAAAATCCACTGTAGAAATAGGGGGTACAGCAATGGAAAAATTCCGTTGGACAGGTATGACAAATTTCTGTTTAATCACGCATATCAATGAGACACATGTAGGCAAACTGATTTTCGATTCAGGGGCAAATGTTAGCTGCATAGACGAAGGAATAGCCAACGCACTAGGATGTGCTAGAATGCCTTCAAAATTACTTATACGGGGAATAAGTGGGTCAGTAGTCTCGAACACGTGCACATACTTGGAGGTCAACATTGATGGTTTCGACATATGTGGCAGGTTCACCATAATTCCAGGAAACGGGGAAAAGATTATTTTCGGCGTCGATATTCTAACAAACTATCATTGCAAAATTATGTTTAGAGACGAATCGGTAGAATTGTATAGGCCAAAAATAGGCACGGACGACCACGTGGTAGAACTAAACGAAGAACGGGAACTCGAGAGGTTAGGCACAATTACGAACGATCGGAAAAACCCCAAACAAAAGTACTGCATACTAGACGACCTTGAAATTGCACCACGTTGTAAAACGAGGGTTAAGTTAAAAGGGCCAACAGTAATGACGGGCATTTTAGAACCCCACCCCGACTGCGTAAGAAGAACGGGGCTACTAATACCATCAGTACACGTTTCCGAAACGGTATCCGAGATATTCATTGATGTCATAAATACTAGGAACGAGCCGGTGCGGTTGGTAGCAAACTCGTGCTTGTTACGATCCGGCGGGGAAATAGCGAATGTTTCTTTCCTAAGTGAACAGGTGGGATACAGTACGACGGCCACGTGCAAATACGAGCCACAGAAGTTCGATATAAACCCGGAGCTATCGGACGGCGAAAAAATCGACGTACTGGACGTATTGTACAGGTATCGGGAACTTTTCTCAGAAGAGTGGAATAAGGCGGCAGATATCGAACCGTACCACATTAAACTTAAAGCGAACACGGAACCAATTCGACAAAAAGCCTATCGCCGCAGTCCTAAGGAACGTGACATTATAGAGGAACAGGTTAAAGAAATGTGTGAAAAAGGAGTTATTAGGAAATCAACATCTCCATGGGCGAGCCCGGTCGTTTTGGTTAAAAAATCAGACGGATCCTATAGATTTTGTGTGGACTATAGAAAAGTTAACAACGTAACCGAAAAATTCTGATATCCATTACCGGATATCACCGACTGCCTGGACCGTTTAGCGGGAATGAAGTATTTCTCTCACACGGATTTTGTTAGCGGTTATTGGCAGTGTCCACTGGACGAAACAAGCAAGCCAATTACAGCGTTCACGACAGGTAACGGGTTGTACGAGTTTCAAGTGTTACCCTTTGGTTTAACCGGGGCACCGGGTCATTTCGAAAGAATCATGGATACACTGTTAGCTGAATTGAAATGGTCCGAGTGTATGGTTTATCTAGATGACGTCATCGTGTACGGAAGAGACATACGTGAACACAACGTGCGGTTAACAAATGTTCTAGAATGTTTCCGCGGGGCAGGCTTATCCCTAAAACCATCAAAATGTAGATTCGCCTACCAAAAGTTACCAATTTTGGGACACGTGGTATCGGAAAACGGCGTAGAACCGGCTACTGATAAGGTCGAGGCGGTTAAGGAATTTCCGATTCCGAAAAATGTCAAGCAAGTTCGTTCGTTTCTGGGACTTTGCGGCTATTATCGCCGTTTCATAAAAAACTTTTCAAAGATAAGCAAACCGCTGACGTGTTTAACGGAAAAAGATAAGAAATTCGTGATAGGTCCGGCCGAAATAGAAGCTTTCGAAACCTTAAAAAAAAAATTGACTGAGGAGCCAATTCTAGCACACTTCAACCCAGACGCTAGAATAGAAATACATACGGACGCATCAATCGTGGGATTAGGCGCGGTGCTAATGCAACCGGACAATGACGGGTTTTTGCACCCGATTCACTACTTGTCGAGAACGACATCGAAACACGAGAGTAAAGATGGTATCTCAGAACTAGAGTGTTTAGCAATAGTCTGGGCTCTACAAAAGTTACGGCCGTACATCTTCGGGAGAGAATTCAAAGTCGTAACCGACCATAGCGCGTTAACGTGGCTAGCTAACGTACGTGACCCGTGCTCAAGACTTACTAGATGGGGGTTAAAACTCATGGAGCACGACTTTGAAATAGTCCACCGCGCAGGGAGGAAGAACGTTGCACCGGACGCACTCTCACGCAACCCGTTCCACAAAAACGATACGAACGTCGAAGACAACTTCAACGATTTAACGGCATGCACAGTACGGATCGACGAAAACGGACAAAAGGAAGACACGTTTTGCCGCGATATTACCGGGAAACTACCAGACGCTAAAACACGGGACGAATATAAAAAAATAAACGGGATCCTTTATAAAAAGAACCATGCAACACAAGGTAACCGATGGTTGGTCGTAGCACCAAAGCAAAGCGTATCCGAAATAATGAAAACAGCGCACGATATACCCGAGGCAGGACACATGGGGGGTAGCGAAGACGGTCCACCGTATTAAGCAACGGTTCTACTGGAAAGGTCTGGAAGAAGACGTGCGGAAATACGTTCGGTCGTGCAAAGTGTGCCAGGCCTTCAAACCACAGAGGTTCAAACCCGCAGCCCCGCTAGAACCGTTACCACCAGCAACAGACATCTGGGAACGAGTGGGAATAGACCACCAAGGTCCTTTCAAAAAATCGGTAGAAGGCTACGAACACATTCTAACGATCGTAGACCATTTTAGTAAATACGCACTCGCAATCCCGGTAAAAGATACAAAGGCGGAAACCACGTGCAACGCACTCTCAGACAATCTGCTCTACGCTTTTGGTACTCCGAAATGCATAATATCCGATCAAGGCAAATCTTTCGATTCGAGTACTTTTAGAGACTTTACACGGTTGTACGGGATTAAACATATTATGGCTTCCGCGGCACACCCGCAAACAAACGGCTTATGCGAAAAACTCAACGGCATCATAAAAAACGCCATCAGAGTTTATCTCGAGGACGATCACGCCGAATGGCCGAGATTCGTAAAAACGGCGACTTTTGCGTATAACTCGTCCATTCAGTCGTCGACACAGGTGACACCGCATAAGTTGATATTTGGCGTAGAACCGAGGACGTCCCTAGACGTAGGACTACCAACCGTCGACGAGCCAGTAAAAACTTACGACGAATACGTGACCAACCGCATTTTAGAAAACAAGAGATTAAAGAAAATTGCCGACGAAAACTACCGAGACCGGACAATGATGACGAAGTGTCAGTATGACCTTGCGAACCGTGACCGCTTCCGGAAGTTTGAAGTGGGCGACCTGGTACTACTGGAGTCGTCCCGCAGGAAACCAGGGAAAACGGAGAAATTTCTACCGAAATACGTAGGACCGTACTTAATAACGGATAGAATCAAGGAAACGACATATAGGTTACGACCACAGGACGGACGCAACGAAAATAGTAGGCGCCAGAGCACGTTAGCGCACGTGTCGAGACTTAAGGAATTTTTAGAAAGATAACGGCGACTCGAGGGACCGAGTCTAAGATAAGAGGGGGGGTGGTGTTGTGTGTCAACAAGCAACCGACCGGAAATACACGTGACGTTGCAAAATTATCTTAAATTTTGTTTATTTTATTTATTTATCAGAGAAACGGCACCACAGAGATAACAGGCACAAGTTGTATTTGACCACGGACCACCGTTTTCGCGGAATGCTTACAAATACAACGTGCCAGTTATCGTTGGACCTTCGTGCATTTTATTTATTTACATTTTTTTCTTTTTATCCTTGCCCGGCGAACGAAAGATGTCTTGTACCAGATCTAACCCTCCCAACGGCTATACCGCAGAGAATCGGACCTCAACAACCCTCCAGAACCGGACCACAAGCCCACCCCTGGAACGGGCCATGGTTACCATAGCCCACCAGGACAATGTACTGCAACCTACCAATAAATAGAGTTTTATATCCCCACTTCAGCCTCATCAATATGTTCCACACTTCATTGTGGACCTTTGGGAGAGGCTGCTGCTTGTAATCAAACAGCTCAAGGAACATGAATTCATGGAATTTGTGTAATCTTTTCACAAGGTGATAAGAAACAACAACAACAACACATTATTGTTGTATTCAAAGTACAGATTTTTTTGATGTAATGATTCCATATGCAAATTTTATTCTTAAAGAAAAAATGCAGCATATATGTAAATATGTATTAGTTTTCTGATAAAAAATTAAATATGTAAAAATGATTGAATGTATATAGAGTGTAAGAGAAGAGTGAAAGTATCCCATTTTATAGAAATAAATATCTTATACCGTATAGTGTTTGTCAACTGCTATTTTGTTAGGTAGAGAACACAACATTTGATAAAGCACAATTTGGATTATAGATTATAAACACAAGGTAATAAAACCAAATCCAAATAAATAAATAGTGTGTGACGTTTCGGTAACAGCGTTGTTACCATCTTCAGACAAAAGTACTGAATGAACAAATTTCAGACAATTTCAGTACTTTTGTCTGAAGATGGTAGCAACGCTGTTATTGAAACGTCACACACACTATTTATTTAGATTTGGTCTTATTACCTTGTGTTTATAATCTATAATCCAAATTGTGTATTATCATTTACAGGGAGGTAGTTCTACTGTACTAGCTAGGAGATAAGAATTAGCAATATGATAGACCAAAAATGATATATTGAAACCACACCTA
Organism: Cordylochernes scorpioides; assembly: GCA_030710605.1. NCBI lineage: Eukaryota > Metazoa > Arthropoda > Arachnida > Pseudoscorpiones > Chernetidae > Cordylochernes > Cordylochernes scorpioides. The sequence goes on along the minus strand of CP092863.1, from coordinate 72,138,726 downwards.
TCCTCAGTGAGTAGTTCATTCTGAGAACCAATGACCCAGCAGGATGAAGGAGGGAGGGGAGGGGAGGTAACAAATTGGGGCAGACAGATTTAGGTCAATGTTTAGGTAGGGTAACAGTAGAACCTCCCAAAAAACTCCCGCTAGAGAGGAGAGGACACCACTAGAAGATTCTTTGTAAAGTATTCCAAAAGTATCTTTGGAGATCGCTTAAAACATTACAAGAAACTATGTGCATTTATCTATATGGATTGTTAACAATATTTGTGGATAGATAGATATGGAAACAAGTTGAATAAAAGGCAAGCTAAGGAAGTTCACAACCTAATGGTTTGGGGAATGAGGTATTGGTACTCACTGGGTAGCATGGAGATAAAATCCCTATTGTACCTACTTCACTGAAAAATAATCAGAAAGTCTTCAAACAGACAAGCTACGGAAGTTCACAACCTAATGGTTTGGGTGTACTCACTGGGTAGCATGGAGATAAATCCCTATTGTACCTACTTCACTGAAAAATAATCAGAAAGTCTTCAAACAAAGACAAGCTAAGGTAGTTCACAACCCAATGGTTTGGGTGTACTCACTGGGTAACATGGTGATAAAATCCCTATTATACCTACTTCACTGAAAAATAATCAGAAAGTCTTCAAACAAAGACAAGCTACGGAAGTTCAAAACCCAATGGTTTGGGTGTACTCACTGGGTAGCATGGAGATAAAATCCCTATTGTACTTACTTCACTTAAAAATAATCAGAAAGTCTTCAAACAAGGACAAGCTACGGAAGTTCAAAACCCAATGGTTTGGGTGTACTCACTGGGTAGCATGGAGATAAAATCCCTATTGTACCTACTTCACTGAAAAATAATCAGAAAGTCTTCAAACAAAGACAAGCTAAGGTAGTTCACAACCCAATGGTTTGGGTGTACTCACTGGGTAGCATGGAGATAAAATCCCTATTGTACCTACTTCACTGAAAAATAATCAGAAATTCTTCAAACAAAGACAAGCTATGGAAGTTCACAACCCAGTGGTTTGAGAGGAAGGGGGTAGTGGTACTCACTGGGTAGCATGGAGATAAAATCCCGCTGTAACATGGGCTTGAGGAAGGAGTTGAGTTGACTATGCTGGTGGTGGGACATCTTGGAGATGAGGTTCTGGACATGGTGGATCTGCTCCGCCTCCCCCCACTTCTCAAACTGACAGAGGCAGCTCTCCATCTGCCGCTGGACCTCTGCATCGTCACAGCACTCCTCCTTCCGGACATTGTTGCCGATGACCGTCATGGGCTCCTGCTGCTGTTACAAGACAACACGATTGTCAACTGTGGTTACAATACGGTGAATGCCTGGTTCCAAAGTAACTTTACAAGGTACCACTCAAAAAGAACAAACTAGCTTATGATATTTACAACACAAGGTAATAAGACCAAATCCAAATAAATAAATAGTGTGTGATGTTTCGGTAACAGCGTTGTTACCATTTTCAGACAAAAGTATTGTCAGATAAACGCTGTTACCGAAACGTCACACACTATTTATTTGGATTTGATCTTATTACCTTGTGTTTATAATCTATAATCCAAAGAGTCCAATGCAAGATTCGACCCCAGTTCATGGCTGTTGGAAATCGAGGGTTCACCAACTTGTTAATCCTGGAAGCCTGAGTTCCAGTTCCAAAATCACTTTACTAGGTGCCACTCAAAAAGAACAACCTAGCTTATGTTATTTACAACAATGAATAATATATCTGAAGGTTATTCATATATTAAAACAAAGTATACAGTGCGTGATTCGATCCCGGTTCATGGCTGTAAGGAATCGAGGGTTTTAAACACTCGTCCACCAACTTCATTTCCAGCTCTGGCGAAAAATGCAAGGGCCACAAAAAAGGGAGAAGATATCTTAGAAAAGTAAGTCAAAGTATGAGTAGTAACAATGTACTGAGAATCCCTATGGTACCTACTTCAGGGCTGGTGACAACTGTGAAATAATCAGAAAAAAAAAAACCTCAAACAATCCAAGACACCTGGGAGTCCCAAGGTTAATGGGCTGGCTCACCAGATGCCAAGTTGGCCTATTTTTGATCAAAGCTGCAACATAGAATCAAAGTTGTCAAAGAAATCTTGCTCTCGGTTCTTCCCTCTCTCCTTTGCATATGTTTATCTCATTTGCATAAGGTAGAGAACATTCTGAGAGAGATTCACTTCCTGTATCTCTCATCTCCGAGATAAAGACACAAATGTTAGGCAAAAACTCAACAGCCTCAATTTTAAATGTGATTCTACTGTCCCCTCAAAACTTATGTATAGGGGGTCAATGGAATGATGGTCTAAACCATTGGTTTTCGACCGCTACACCCGGGTTCTATTCTCGCATTGGACACTTTTTATGTTTAAAAAAAAAATGCTCCAATGGCCCCCGATTCTTGCAAAAGTCCAATCCCACCAGCGAGTGCAAGTAATCAAACGGGGCTCTGGCACATTTGTAAGTGCAAAGTTAAACTGCTTTTCACATGTGTAGACATGTGGTACACTTACAGTAAAAGCAGTTGCCTACTTCTACCCCCCCCATGATTACCATGGCCTGTACCACGTGTACTAGGGATAAGCAAAAAAAAACTTATGTCCATAGTTTACTTAAATACCATAACCAAGATTCCACCCTATAGTATAGCATATTGTTATGTGTCAACAAGTAGCCGACAGGATAGTACATATGCCTTGAAATTGTTATCTCTCATCTATCTATATATATTATATATCTATATATATATAAATGAATGTTTGTATGTTTGTCTGTCTGTATGACCCGTATACAAATTCGCAGTAGTTCACTAATTCAAACCAAAATTTTCATACATAGGTAAAAATAATGGGGATGACGATAGGCTATTTTTAAAAATATATAAATCAATTATTAAAACTATATATTCAAATTATTCTACTTAGCTCACGAGCAGCGCCCTCTAGAACGCTTGGCGTTTTTGACGGCGGGGGGCACCCATTGGCTGCGGGCGAGCACGTGACTTCCCTGCCCCGGGCACCCCCCCTCCGAGATAATGGAATCCGAGATAATGGCCGGTTGGCCATTTCGAGTTCCCACCGCGCGCGGTCCTGGCGTTGGTGACACAGCTGTGCCAGGTGCCAAAAAAGCCTCGCGGGTGACCTCCGGGAACTACGTCCATCTTCCATATGTAAAATACATTTAATCGTGTAAACCCGGGCGTTGCCCGGGTCAATCGTCTAGTATATATATTAATGAATGTATGTGTGTGTGTCTGTCCTCTATGCCTGACCAAACCACTCATTGGAACGCCATGAAACTTTGGGAAGTTATTTAGTATAGTACTGGGAAGGTTTCTGAAAAATAATTTCTTGAATATCTTGAATATCCTTAGTTATTTGCAGATTTGTAGATTTAACTCGCAAGCAGCGCCCCCATTGCGACGATGATATGTTTTTTTATCTTTAAGTTTTATGATCACTAAGTTTATTATCTTAAAGATTATTTATCAAAAGTAAGAATTTCTACCTATTAATTGCGCACAAGTCAAAGTTAGTTTTATCATTTATCTACAACATATATATTGGGAGAATAGATAAAATGATGATTTTGTAATGTAGAAAATTGGGAAAGACAAAATTCAGGATGACACTGCGATTTATTTGAGACAAGAATAATGATACAATTCCAAGGCAAGATACTATTCCTTTAACTTCCAATTACCAAGGGAACCAATTAATATTGATTTTATTCAACTTATTGAGTATTTTTCAAGGGACCGGGAAAAAATGTTCACTTTATCGAGAGATTCAAATTTGCGAGTTTCAAATTATCAAAATATATCTTTTTTTTTTTTTATAAGTTTATAGAGAATTGTTTTAACAAATGTTCGTTAGACAAACCTTTACTTGGGTAAAACCCGGGCGAAGTCGGGTACATCCGCTAGTAGATTATAAATTCTATTTTTTTATTTTATTTATGCCAGAAACAGCGCCACAGAGATACAGTAGAACCTCCATGAGAGGACACTCATGTTAGAGGAATACCTCTCTATAAAGGACAGTTTTCATTGCCAAAAATACCATTTTTACTATTTAGTAAATCTCCGGTAAGAAAACACCTCTCCCTTAAAGGAAACTTTGGCTCTCCAACTAGGTGTCCTTCACAGGGAGGTTCTACTGTATAAATTAGGGAAGGAAAGTGACATATTTCAAAATCTTCCATTTTGGGTGTTCTCAGGACCAGCTCATGTGTTTAGATGCAATGACATGTGGCCTTACAACAATACAACCGACTTTCCAAAAGTCTAAATATACAGAGAAAATAAATGATCAATTGAATAGAAAAATCACACAGAAGGTAAGGAGACCAAATCCAAATAAATAAATAGCGTGTGACGTTTCAGTAACAGGGTTGTTACCATCTTCAGACAAAAGTACATAAAAAGTCGGTGGACGAGTGGGTAACACCCTCGATTCCAGACAGTCATGAACCGGAATTGAATCCCACGTTTTGTTTAATATATGAATAACCTTCACATATTATTCACTGTTTCAATTATCATGAACTAGGTTACTCTTGCTGAGCGGTACCTATTAATGTGATTTTGAACCGGCGAAGACAAAAGTACTGATCAAAGAAACCATACCTTTTTCATAGCTACTGAGAATCAAAGAGAGGATCCTTACAATAGGATGACTTGCACAACTCCTTCTACAAGCTGGGAGAGTTCCTCCACCAGAGACCAGGCTAAGAGTTGCTTGGATGGAATCCACTTAGTCCATTTCTCTTTTAGAAATTCCTTAGTGAGTCAGTGGAAGGATAATCTAAACCATTGGTTTTCAACAACACGGAATAAAATCCTGCATTAGACACTTTTTTTCTAATTAAAAAAAAATACTCCAATTTTCCCCAATTCTTGCAAAAGCCCACCAGCAAGTGCAAGTAACCAAACGGGGCTCAGACACATGTATATGTGCTGTTTATCATCAACAGTTTATTCACGTGGTGACAGTTGTTATAAATATCTACAACTACCCCCGTAGAGTGTGCTCTGTGTCCCAACAAAAGACAAAGTGAAACCAAGGAGGTTGGCTAAAGTCCATGTATGAGTAGCCAACAACCCCAGACCTATAAAATGTTAAGTTATAAACTAAACGATACAATTCAGATTATAGATTACAACTACAAGATAATAAGACCAAATCTACAAATAAATTAAGTGTGTGTGTGACGTTTCAGTAACAGCGTTGTTTTATGATAAAGCACAATTTGGATTATAGATTATAATAAAAGAAATTAAGACCTATTCCAAATAAATTATTAGTGTGTGATGTTTCGGCAACTGCATTGTCACCATCACCAGACAAAAGAATAAATGAGAAAAAATATCACAGCAAGTTCTTAAATAGTATTTCCTTGATAACAGTACTATTAAAGAACTTGCTGTGATATTTTTTCTCAATTATTCTTTTGTCTGATGATGGTGACAATGCTGTTGCCGAAACGTCACACACTATTAAATTATTAGGTCTTATTTTCTTTTAGCGTTGTTTTATATATTTTAGGTTATCTTAGAAAACTTTCTCTTATCTGCCATCTTGTTTACAGCACTTGATAACAGTAACTATATAAGGACATGCTGCGATATTGTTTTCTCATTTATTACTTTTGTCTGATGATTGTAACAACGTTGTTACTGAAACTTCTCACGTTATTATTTGTATGTACTCTTATTTTCTTGTATGTATAATCTATAATTCAAATATTATAAATAATAAATCAAGAATGAATGTTCTGAAAAACGAAGCAAATAATACTTTCTTAAGCTTTTTTTCCACCAAGAAATCCCTAAATACTTTCGTCCAAATTTTTATAATACACAATTTGTTACAAACCACGGAAATTTCAAAAGTTTTTTTAAAATAGAATAAAGGCAGTGGAGGATTCAAGTTGTTTTTGTGGTGTTGAGGAACAAACCTCAAGACATCTACTGATCGATTGCCCAGCATTTCATGATTATAGAATGAAGATTGATTGAAGAATGATTATAGAATTGTTTGTGAACTTAACGATTTGATTTCCGATAAAAAAATCATATTTAAAGTTCAATTCACATTTTGTAAATACATTCTAAACTTTCTACAAAATCTGGATCTCTAATGTTTTCATGTGTTGAATAATGTAAATAACTTATGTAAATAAACTTTTCTCCTTGTTTGGCGCAAGTATCCCTTGCGGGATATAGCGCTTTGGAAATAAAATAATTGATAATTCAAATATTGTGCCTTATCATCGATGCTGTTATAAGGAATATAGAGGGTTCATTACTGATGAGCCAGGCCCTTCCATTTATTTATCATTGCAGTATGAAATCAGTAGAAAATTGTTTTAATTCAAAAAAGGATCGTAGGGGTCAAAAATCTTCTTTCTTATCTCCACTCAATCACACTAAGGTATCAAGCTTGTAAAGCTCAAGATTTTTGATGGTGTCTGCCGGGGAAGAGTAGAGCTCATCAATGGATGAGTCAATACAGTCAATAATGTGTTTTGGGGTTGTAGGCTGAGAATTGCACTTAGTATATAGTGGGAAAACCTTGCAACAATTCTGGAAAGTCATTGTCCGTAGATGACCAGACTTAAGTCTGGAAATCAAAGACTGTTGATAGGGTTCAAAAATAATACAAGAAAATAAGACCTAATCCAAATAATTTATTAGTGCGTGACGTTTCGGCAACAACATTGTCACCATATCATCAGACAAAAGAATAAATTAAAGATTAGGTCTTCTTGTATTATAATCTATAATTCAAATTGTGCTTTATCAGAGGTCAAAAATATTTGGTAAAAATATTCCTTGCAAAGAGGACACCTGATTGCAAGGCTAAAGTATAATTACCAGAGAGTTGCTAAATTGTAAAAATTGTAATTTAGCAAATGAAAACTGTTCTTTATAGAGAGGTGTCTGCTAGCATGAATGTCCTCTGAGGTTCTCTACTGTATATATATAATGATTTTTTTTAAATGAATGAGAATATACTTTTAAAATTATGGATTAGGTCTTATTTTCTTGTAGCAGCTATAATCCAAACTGTGCTTTATCAACTTTTTAAATTATTGATTCAAATACAGTTAAAACTGTTTATAACGCCCCCTCTTGGGACTTACCAAAATAGGGTGCTATAGAGGGGGGGGTACTATAGACAGGTCACTTTTAATGTAAAATATTTACATTTTAATGTTTAAAATCAGGCGCTATAGAGAGAAAGGCGTTATAGACAGGTTTAACTGTATCTATTATTATAACTCCGCTTATGCCGGTCCCAAGCCCGGATGAAAAAGGAGGAGGGGGGGAAGTAACAAGCTCACTAAAAATCTGGGCTCAGCTGGCCATGCTGATAGTACCCTGTAAGGGCTCCAGGGATACAGGATGAGCAGTGTTTATACTCTGGTTAGGAGCAGCTGCACATGGCGTCAGTTCCTCATGTCAGAGGAGCTAACTAAGCTTTCTTTTGGAGCTAAGTCGGCCTGCTACTGAGTAGTGCTTCCAGTCTTAATGACAAAGGCAGACACATTCTACTTCACCCAGTCATTATGGTTGTCAAACAGACACCATCGAGGGTCACAACTTGATACCCTAATATGATTGAGTGGAGATAAGAAAGAAGAAGAAGAAGACTGTATCTATAAAATCAATGACTATTTTAGAATGAAATTCTATAGGTAAGGCCTGTACAACAGGCTTCTCTAAGCTACAAAGGGGGGGGGGGGGGGGGGCTGTAAGAAGGGGTAGCTAGCAATCCTTCCTCATTCCCCTAGCTCTAAAAAAATGACAAACCCCCAGAGATTCCAAGAAAGAAGAGATTGCCAAACAATGCTGAAGGTCACCAGCCAGAGTACGAAGAGGAGACCGAGAAATCCCAAATTGGTTAAAGACAGAAAGAAGGGGGAAGGGGGAGAAGTGGAAGATTTGTTCTGTGACACAGCAGGGCAGCCTAACTTCCAATGGTGTCAACTTCAGGAAGGCCAAACCAATGGGTGATTAATCAGAAGGGTGTTGAAGGAAAGTGAAAGGTGTGTTCTAGGAACTGGGAAATAACCTCCTTTTTCTGTACAGTTGGTTCCTCCCCATTTATAGAAATGGTGGTGAGGAGCAGTTCTGAAGTATTCTTTAATAGTTGGGATGGGCGCGAATAATCAACTTAGGTGTTAATTTTAAGGCTTTTTTTATATAAGCTACAGTCCTACACTAAAAAGGTAATCAAGTGTTGAATTATAGTCGGTTTACGATGATGATCCAAATATTAATTCAACACAGCAAGTGATCATGGGACCAAGGTTTAAAAAACACACTTGGGACCTTAGAATTATAATGTCATAACCAAGTTTCTGCTATAGGAGGCTGTTATAGCCATGAGGTTCCTTTTGAATATAAAAAAGAAGTTCTATACACTCAGTATAAAACCTTACCATAACATCAATTGGGACCAAGGAACTTGGGACCTTAGAATTATAATGTCATAACCAAGTTTCTGCTATAAAAGACATTGTTATAGCTATAAGGTTCCTTTTGAAACCTCCCCATAACATCATCAATTGAGACCAAGGTTAAACAATTAGGACTTGAAAACTTTGGAGCCTAGAATTATGAAGTCAAGTGAGTTGCTATTAAAAACAATATTCCACTGTACTTTCATTAAAATAAAAGTTGTCTATCCATCGTGTGGTGAGCTAATGTCCAACTAGGTCAACCACTGTTAGGGCAGTGTCTTCTTCTTCTTTCTTATCTCCACTCAATCATATTAGGGTATCAAGTTGTGACCCTTGATGGTGTCTGTTTGACTATTCATGACTGGGTGAAGTAGAATGTGTCTGCCTTTGTCATTAAGACTGGGAGCACTACTCAGTGGCAGGCCGACTTAGCTCCAAAATAAATCACCGTCTCTGACATGAGGAACAGACACCATCTGCAGCTGCTCCTAACATGGAGTACAAACGCTGCTCATCCTGTATCCCTGGATTAGGAGCCCTTACAGGGTACTATCAGCCAGGCCAGCTTAGCCCAGGTTTTTTAGTGAGCTTGTTACTGCTCCCCCTCCTCCTTTTTCATCCGGGCTTGGGACCGGCAAAGGAGGGCAGTGTGAATTGGTAAAGTGAACTGATACAGTAGAGTGATCTGTTAAAGCACTGTTACTTGTCAGAGTATTGTAAAGATGATAAGGCACAATTTGGATTATCTCTATATATATATAAATGAATGTTTGTATGTTTGTCTGTTTGTCTGTATGTCCGGTATACAAATTCGCAGTAGTTCACTAATTCAAACCAAAATTTCCATACATAGGTAAAAAAACACGGGGAAGACGATAGGCTATATTAAAAAATATATAAATCAATTATTAAAACTATATGTTTTTAGTCAGAAAATGATGATGACGATATTGCTGTATCATGTTTGATTATCAGATACAAAATTATATCGGGAAAAATTCCAAAAAGCAGAGACCACGGGTGAAACCAGTTCATTATTTTGTACGCAGGAACAAAATTCTAACAGAAAAAACATTCATTCGAGCAGAAAACAAAAGCCAGATCATCTTTCTATAAAAATATCGCTTCTCAGACACAAAGTTTGGAGCGGGACGTTTCACAAGAGTGACATCCACGGCGCCAATTTATAATTGTAACGAATAGTATTTGAATAAAAACATTTAATCGGGTAAAACCCGGGCGTTGCCCGGGTCATTCGGCTAGTAGATTATAAACACAAGTTAATAAGACCAAATCCAAATAAATAAATAGAGTGGATAAGGCACAATTTGGATTATAGATTATAAACACAATACTTTTGTTCTGAAGATGGTAAATAAAACTTTATTTATTTGGATTTGGTCTTATTACCTTGAGAGTATTGTAAACTTAGGCAGTACAGTAAACTGGGTTAGAGCAGTGTGAATTGGTAGAGTAAAGTGAACTGATACAGTAGAGTGAACTGTTAGGGCACTGTGACTTGTCAGAGTATTAAACACAAGGTAATAATACCAAATCCAAATAAATAAATAGTGTGCAACGTTTCGGTAACAGAGTTGATGAGGCACAATTTGGATTGTAGATTATAAACACAAGGTAATAAGACCAAATCAAAGACCACACACTATTTATTTATTTGGATTTGGACACACTATTTATTTATTTGGATTTGTACACACTATTTATTTATTTGGATTTGGTCTTATTACCTTGGGTAACAGAGTTGTTATTACAAGTCCTTTTAGCGGACACCTCTCTACAAAGGGCAGTTTTCATTTGCAAAATTACCATTTTTACTATTTAGTAACTCTCTGGTAAGAGGATATCTCTTTCTAAAGGACACTTTGGCTCTGCAATTAGGTGTTGTCCTTTACAGGGAGGTTTTTCTACTGTATATTATTTGAATTATTTTATACCTTTGTACATTTATGTGTTCTTTTAGAACTAGATCAATATAACTATACAGATAGAGATACAGATTTAATGCTTTGCCAAATGCTTTATTTTTGTTCTGAAAATAGGTGTTGTCCTTTACGGAGGTGTCCTTTAGGGAGGTTCTACTGTAACTTTTAACATTATAGTAAGGTCAATAAAGATAAAAAAGAAACAACAATGGCAAAAAAATGTAATTGTTGTAGATTTTATATTGATAGATGGCAATTAAATTTATAAATCTTTATATGAAACTAACAACTATCTTATAATGATGATAATGGTATGTTACCAAAACTTCATCAAATTTGGTAATGGAGGTTAGAAACTAGAAAATACCAAATAGGGTAATATATTCCTTTATTTGGTGGTGAGAGGGAGAAAAACTAAAGTGTTTGATAAACTACTTTATATGGAACTGGGAACTGTCTGGTAATAATGACAAAGGTATATTACCACAAAAATTGTAATAATTGTAACTTATTTATACTTAATTATAAACTTCCAATAACAAACTGGTGTTAAAAAGTGTTTGATCAATGTCTTTAAATGGAACTACCAAACGTCAAATAACAATGACAATGGTATGTTAGCACAAAACTTGTAATAATTGTAACTTGTAAACTTCCAATAACAAACTGGTGTTAAAAACTAGAAATTACCAAATAGGGTAATATATTCCTTTATTTGGTGGTGAGAGGTAGAAAAACTAAAGTGTTTGATAAACATATTTAAATGAAATACCAACATCTGATGATAATGACAATGGTATGTTAGCACAAAACTTGTAATAATTGTAACTTGTAAACTTCCAATAACAAAACTGGTGTTAAAAACTAGAAATTACCAAATAGGGTAATATATTCCTTTATTTGGTGGTGAGAGGGGAAAGAAAACACTCAAGTGACTTAAAAGTGAAACAAAGGATCTGTGAAAAGGAGATGAGGGGAAGAGAAGGGACAAAGCCCCTTCCATGAAACAGGTTTGTGTTTGTTTTACTGGCTTCTTTACACAAAGTCCTTCATGCCACTGTAAAAGCGGCTTGTAGTAAAAAAAAAAATGGCGGCCCTTGTGGTGCAAACCTGTTTATTTTAAGAGGGACTAAAAAAAAAAGTCATCACCTGTAGTGAAATGTTATTTTGAAATTGGGGGGGGGGAATTAGGAGATATCAGCCAAGTGGAATTAAGTTTCTTTGTTATTTACAAGGTAATACAGTAGAATCTCTATGAAAGGACACTTGAGCTAAAGGACACCTCTTTATAAAGGACACTTTTCATTTGTAAAATTATCATTTTTGCCATTTTGCAACTCTCCGGTAAGAGGACACCTCGTCCTAAAAGGACACTTTGGCTCTGCAATTAGGTGTTGTCCTTTACAGGGAGGTTCTACTGTAGCAACTCTCCAGTAAGAAGACGCCTCTCCCTAAAGGACACTTTGACTCTGCAATTAGGTGTTGTCCTTTACAGAGAGGTTCTACTGTAATTAGTAACTCTCCCTTAAGAGGACACCTCTCCCTAAAGGACACTTTGACTCTGCAATTAGGTGTTGTCCTTTACAGGGAGGTTCTACTGTAGCAACTCTCCAGTAAGAAGACACCTCTTCCTAAAGGACACTTTGACTCTGCAATTAGGTGTTGTCCTTTACAGAGAGGTTCTACTGTAATTAGTAACTCTCCCTTAAGAGGACACCTCTCCCTAAAGGACACTTTGACTCTGCAATTAGGTGTTGTCCTTTACAGAGAGGTTCTACTGTAATTAGTAACTCTCCAATAAGAGGACACCTCTCCCTAAAGGACACTTTGACTCTGCAATTAGGTGTTGTCCTTTACAGGGAGGTTCTATTGTAAGATCAAATCCAAATAAATAAATAGTGTGATAATAGAATCTTCAAGTGATGGCATCAACATTGATATTCACTTTAGAATTCTTCAGCTCATAGGAAGAATAACTTCTTAGGTCCATTGAAGTCTATCAAAATGATAAAGGTACAATTTGGATTATAGATTATAAACATAAGGTAAAATTACCTTGTGTTTATAATCTATAATCCAAATTGTGCTTTAAAATAGTGTCATGTTTTTTTTTTTTTTCATTCAGCTTTTGGTCGGTAACAACGTTTATACCTAAATATCACACACTATTTATTTGTGTTTATGTTGTTACAAATAGAAAGATAAACTATTGAATGGGGGAGCCATTGTTTTGGTGACAAAAAAAAAATCCTGTTGAGAGAGAAAGAGAGAGGGAGAGTAGAAAGAAGTTGAATGACATCCAGGAAGCCAGATGGAAGAGGAATGTCAGATGAGTGGCATTGTTTGGCTTTTCCTTCAATATCTGCATCACCTGATGAAATGGGAGGAAAACTGTAAACTGGGTTTTTTTTAAAGTGGCCCAACAAGTCCCTCTAACTCCCTCTTCTTATTAAAAAAACAAAAACATGAGAAGTTATGAGAATTCAAAACTATTATAGACATGTATGAATCTTTTATAAATCAAATTTCTTTTGGAGCTATGTCGGCCTGTTACTGAGTAGTGCTCCCAGTCTTAATGACAAAGGCATATGCATTCTACTTCACCCAGTCATGATGGTTGTCAAACAAGCTTGATACCCTGATATGATTGAGTAGAGATAAGAAAGAAGAAGACACATCCCTAGCAGACACCATCAACAAGCTTTACAAGCTTGATACCCTGATATGATTGAGTGAAGATAAGAAAAAAGAAGACACATCCCCAGCAGACACCATCAACAAGCTTTACAAGCTTGATACCCTGATATGATTGAGTGGAGATAAGAAAGAAGAAGACACATCCCTAGCAGACACCATCAACAAGCTTTACAAGCTTGATACCCTGATATGATTGAGTGGAGATAAGATAGAAGAAGAAACAATTTTCTACTGCCCTTCATTTTTAAAAGAATCATACGCATCTATAATAGTTTTGAATTCTCATAACAGGTGGCGTGCATGCTATCATGAGAAGTTATATTTGAAATACTCATCATGCCGATCTATCAACTAATATACAGTGGAATTTCATTATAACAGCAATGTGTTCATAACATTATAATTCTTAGGTTTCATGTCTGTTAATCAATGATATAGATATTAATTCCCTGTGCTCAATAATTCAAATAACTCTGCCTTTACCGGTTTCAAGCCCGGATGAAAAAGAGGAGGGGGAAGCAGTAACAAGCTCGCTAACAAACCGGCTCAGCTGGCCTGGCTGATAGTACCCAGTAAGGTCTCCAGGGATACAGGATGAGCAGCGTTTGTACTGTTAGGAGCGGCTGTACATGGCGTCTGTTCCTCATGTCAGAGACAGCCATTACATATTGGAGCTATGTCGGCCAGTTACTGAGTAGTGCTCCCAGTTTTAATGACAAAGGCAGACGTATTCTACTTCATTCATCCATTCAGACATTCCCTCTTCTCCCTTATCTCCACACAGGGATACACGATGAGTCTGTACTTCATGTTAGGAGCGGCTGGCTGCACATGGCGTCTGTTCCTCATGTCAGAGGCGGCCATTTCATATTGGAGCTATGTCGGCCAGTTTCTGAATAGTTCTCCCAGTCTTAATGACAAGATCAGATTCATTCTACTTCACCCTCTCTCAGTATGGATGTCAAATCTCCTTTGATGAGCTCTACTCATTCCTAACAGACACCATCAACAAGCCCTACAGACATGATACCCCAATGATTGTTGGGTAGAGATAAGAAAGAATAATTCAAATATCCATCTGTAAATTAGTTTATCAGTTTTCATCAACTCAAGCTTTAGGGTTTATCAGCCCTTCAACTGGAGTAACACGATAACTAGGTGAAAAAATAGTACAAATGTGATATTGTACTGGGATAAGGTGCATAATTTAAGAAAAAGGCATCTCCTTATCGTGTAACTGAAAGTTGCTGATGGCTTGCCCCATCTAATTAAAAATCAACGAGAATAGTTGATATTTATTCCAATAGATGGCGCCAGCCATCAGCAACTTTCAGTTGCACGGAGATGCCTTTTTCTTAACAATAAATAGTGTTCTATTCAGTTATTGTGTTACTCCCGTCTAACCAACAGCTTGGACCACTTGTCCATTGACCCCCAATAGATCACTATAATCCTGGGCTGGTTATAATGCTATAATACATATAAAAGGACTTAAAAGCACAAATATTTCTTTTATACACAATACAAACTTCTACTGTCCTTACTGCGATGAAAAAAAATATATTGGGAGGGCTTAGCTCATCAGTGGTGAACCCTCCCAGCAAGTTTCGCCAATTTAATCCACCAGACCACTTCTTTAGAGCTCTTAATACTGTATTGGACGATTCTGTTTATATACGCAGCACTAAAGGGTGGAATCTCAGAAATGGTTTTCCAAGAAAACTATGGACAACATAAGCGGACAGTAGAATTACATTCAAATATTATTGCTCAGTAATAATTCTAAAAGTATTATCATTGTAACAGGAACAGGGATGTGATAGTTTTGTCTAGCTATCTCTATGAAAGAATTGAACATCCAATGAACCCACAACTCTACCATTGACTCAACCAGAGATGGGGGGGGGGGTAGTTTCCATAATGTCACAGCTCAAAATACTTTTAAAAAAGAGGAAAGGAACACCCAATCTTTATATCAAAAAAAGGGGGGGGGAGGCATTTCCTTGAACTCTTCCTTTACACAGGCCAAACTTTCTTCCCTCCCACATCATCCAAAATGTGATAGTGAAGAATAGGTAAGAAGTGTAGTAGGTTAATGTAGAATTTTTTTTAATAACAAAAAAGTTTTATTAAAACCCTTTAGTCTTATAGATTCTCCGAGTAGAAGAGGGTACAGTTAAACCTGTCTATAGCGCCCCCTCTAAATAGTGCCTCCCTCTCTATAGCGCCCGATACGTAGTACGATGCGATTTACATTAAAAGTGACCTGTCTATAGCACCCCCTCTCTATAGCACCCTAATTTGGTGAGTCCCAAGAGGGGGCGTTATAGACAGGTTTAATTGTATGTATACAGGATTAACATACAGTATATATAATAGTAACAATAATCGATAATGTTATTTACTGCAATTCTCAACCTGCAACCCCAAACCACATTATTGACTAATCCATTGGTGAACTATACTCATCCCCAGCAAACACCATCAACAAGCTCTACAAGCTTGATACCCTGATAAGATTGAGTGGAGATAAGAAAGAAGAAGAAGACACATCCCCAGCAGACACCATCAACAAGCTCTACAAGCTTGATACCCTGATAAGATTGAGTGGAGATAAGAAAGAAGAAGAAGACACATCCCCAGCAGACACCATCAACAAGCTCTACAAGTTTGATACCCTGATATGATTGAGAGGAGATAAGAAAGAAGAAAACACATCCCCAGCAGACACCATCAACAAGCTCTACAAGTTTGATACCCTGATATGATTGAGAGGAGATAAGAAAGAAGAAAACACATCCCCAGCAGACACCATCAACAAGCTCTACAAGTTTGACACCCTGATATGATTGAGTGGAGATAAGAAAGAAGAAGACATATCCCCAGCAGACACCATCAACAAGCTCTACAAGTTTGATACCCTGATATGATTGAGTGGAGATAAGAAAGAAGAAGACATATCCCCAGCAGACACCATCAACAAGCTCTACAAGCTTGATACCCTGATATGATTGAGTGGAGATAAGAAAGAAGACACATCCCCAGCAGACACCATCAACAAGCTCTACAGACTTGATACCCTAATAAGATTAAGTGGAGATAAGAAAGAAGAAGACACATCCCCAGCAGACACCATCAACAAGCTCTACAGACTTGATACCCTAATAAGATTAAGTGGAGATAAGAAAGAAGAAGACACATCCCCAGCAGACACCATCAACAAGCTCTACAGACTTGATACCCTAATAAGATTAAGTGGAGATAAGAAAGAAGAAGACACATCCCCAGCAGACACCATCAACAAGCTCTACAAGTTTAATACCCTGATATGATTGAGTGGAGATAAGAAAGAAGAAGAGATGGCCCGTTATATGTCCCTAATAAAATACCAAATAATCAAGTGAGTCCACAAGTCCATGGGGAGAAGAGAAAGGGAGACTATTGGATCATTCACCCTCTCCCATAGTGAGGATGTGGAAACAAAGCAACAAACAAAAAGGTCAACAATCCTCCAACTGACAAAAATGTCTGTGAAATACCTATTCTCCAATTGCAGTATTGTAGTGTATTTGCATGTTTGGATATTTGTACATATGCATATATCCTCTTTGCATACTCAATTATTGTTTTAGGAATATGTAGATATACAGCGGCACAATTTTGTTAGCAGTCAGTCAGTAGGGTATTGTAAGGTATTTCTAATATTTCCTAAGTCCGTGGTGACCTAATAGAAGCAACACCTAATCTTGTCAACACCTCATCCTGGCTACATCTTTATCTAGCTGTACAACAACTATGTACATCAATAAGGCACTATTTGGAATATAGATTATAAACACAAGGTACAATATAATATAATGTGACTAGTGATTGTAAAACGACATTTGAAAATTATCCCGCATTTGCTTCTTTTGAACGAAAAATCAAAATTTATTTAAAAGGAGAAATAACGATTATTTCTAACCTTAGGGATGAGGTATGAAAGGATGAATTGTGAAGAGTAATGATAAACGGAAAAATATTCCCTGGACACTTTATTTTTCCGTTTATCAATATTATTCACAATTCATCCTTTCATACTTCATCCCTAATAGTGTGTGATGTTTCAGTAACAACGCTGTTACTAAAATGTCACACATTATTTATTTGTTTGGATTAGGTCTTATTACCTTGTGAACTATGAACATCAATCCATCAAATCCCAGAGCTGTATATTCACTCTTTTCAACATTCAAGACCTTCCCACAATGTACCATCTACAGGACCAAAGAGACCTCAACAGACCACCTCTTGGAATGTATGGGAGCCTCAAGACAGGACCTGTATTCCAACCTCTACCAAGATTGTGAATTTGATCTATGAATTCAGTCTCCATGACCTTGTATAATTATACAGTTAAACCTGTCTATAACGCCCCCTCTTGGGACTCACCAAAATAGGGTGCAATAGAGAGAGGGTGCTATAGACAGGTCACTTTTAATGTAAAATGTTTAAAATCGAGCGCTATAGGGAGGAAGGCGCTATTTAGAGGGAGCACTATAGACAGGTTTAACTATACAATGGGATAATAATAATAATACAAAAAAAAAATGCATAAAGATAGAAGCAACAAAGAGTTGTAAACCAAACTGACAAAGAACAAAAAAAATAGGAAACTATAAAAGTAGAAATATAGGGAAGAATGATATCAACATAATTGTCTGATCCATTCATACAAAGTAATAAGACCAAATCCAAATGTGTCTTATCTGATTCATTCAGTTATAGCTCAGTTCTACCATAGGGAAACACACAATGACACATCACAAAATTGAAAGTTTTCCAGAATAAATTCTGCAAACTAATATATTATTTATGACAAGGGAAATTACAGAAAAACATTTGATGATGATTCACGCTTTCCTTGTGCAATAATTAATATTTGTGATATTTATTGGGTAGATAATGTAAGAGAACAGCTATCTATAATAGATGCTTGTCAAAATTCCCCTTCTCAATGCAATTCAACAGAGTATTTTTGGTTATTTCAGTGCACTCAACTCCACCTTTGCCGGTCCCAAGCCCAGATGAAAAAGGAGGAGGGGAAGCAGTAACAAGCTCACTAAAATACCTGGGCTCAGCTGGCCCGGCTGATAGTACCCTTAAAGGGCTTCTAAGCCAGGAATACAGGATTATCAGCGTTTGTACTCCATGTTAGGAGTGGCTGCCGTTCCTCATGTCAGAGGCGGCCATTTCTTTTGGAGCTAAGTCAGCCTGCCACTGAGTAGCACTCACAGTCTTAATGACAAACGCAGACGCATTCTACTTCACCCAGTGTGAAGATAAGAAAGAAGAAGAAGAAGTGCACTCAGATTTTGAATTGCCCCACAATATCAGTTTTTGTTAGACAATGACTCAGCATATGATACCTGTGTGGGCTAATTAGTTCACTCTACTACAGGAGAAATCATCCACTATGAGCATCACATATGTACGACTGGCCTCGAGCTTATCAGACTTGCTTTAAATATTGCTTTATCTCAAATACAGCTGTCCAGTATTCCTAAGACATAGGATACAAACAGCTGCTTGGACTGACCCACCTCAACCCTACATCTATGACCAGACTTCCAGACTCAACCTCAGCATGGAAATTTCTGGTCAACTTGTTCAACTCAGCAATATCAAAACAGGGCGCGAGTAAAAATGCTCAACACTAGTCCATACTGGTGAGCTGGACTCCCAGGGTAGTTGGCGTTCTACGCTCCCTGGGTTATAAATATCTCTCTTTGTAAATGCAGCTGTCCAGCATTCCTGAGAAATAGAATGCAAACAGCTATCCTGCTTGGACTGACCCATCTCAATCCTACATCATGACCAGACTTCCAGACTCAACCTCAGCATGGAATTCCTGGCCAACTGGTTCACCTCAGCAATATCAAAACAGGACGCGAGTAAAAATGCTCAAAACTAGTCCATACTGGTGAGCTGGACTCCCCGGGAAGTTGGTGTTCTGTGCTATCTGGTTTATAAATATCTCTCTCTTTTATTTTATCTATACTTCCAGTGATTGTATGATGTTTCAATAAAATATTTTTTAATCTCAAACCTCTCTCTCTCTCTCTTTGTAAACTCTTTGAGAACTCTCGCAGTCCACCGGTGGCGGAGTCTTTCCCACGGTGGGTGCCACCAATAAAGACCTTGTAAATATATTTTTATATATGTATATTTATCAATTATTTTTATCTATTTATATCTATTTATTTATATATTTATCATTATATAATCATATTTATTCATATTTATATTTATTCTGTATTTAACCTTATATAATCTTATATGTACTTTGAAATAAAGTAGTTTCAATCTCAATCTCTCTTTGTAAATGCAGCTGTCCAGCATTCCTAAGACATAGGCTGCAAACAGTTATCCTATAGCAAAATTGGAGAGGAGTGGACCTCAGGAATTGGTTTAACCATGGAAATAAGCACCACCACCATACTAGTGAGCTGGACTCCTCAGGTAGTTGGCACTCTGCGTTCCCTGGGTTATAAATATCTCTCCACTATAAGAATGGTATATGTATCCATAGCAAGTTGCTAAAATCTGGTATAATGGTAGATTCTAGGTGAACTGGACATTTCTCTTCATTACCCACTTTGACATCAAGACCCAATGCCTGCAAGAATGGAAATCTAATGCTGCACATGACTGGTACAGAGCAGGAGGGACAAGCATCGGTTCTGTCATCCCAAGAGAACAACAGTCTTTGATTTCCAGACTTAAGTCTGGTCATCAATGGACAATGACTTTCCAGAATGGTTGCAAGGTTTCCCCACTATGTACCAAGTGCAATTCTCAACCTGCAACTCCACAACACATCATTGACTGTATTGACTTATCATGGGGGTCGGTGGAAGGATGGTCTAAACAGTTGGTTTTCGACCGCTATGACCTGAGTTCGATTCCTACATTGGACATTTTTTCTGATTAAAAAAAAAATGCTCCAATGGCCCCCGATTCTTGCAAAAGTCAAACCCTACCAGCGAGTGAAAGTAACCAAATGGGGCTCTGGCACATTTGTAAGAGCAAAGTCGAACTGCTTTTCACATGTGTAGACATGTGGTGCACTTACAGTAAAAATTGTCGCCTTCTTTTACCCACCATGATTATCATGGCTGTACCCTATGTACTAGGGATAGGCAAAAAAAAAACTTATCCATTGATAAGCTCTACTCATCCCCAGCAGACACCAAGCTCTACAAGCTTGATACCCTGATATGATTGAGTGGAGGTAAGAAAGAAGAAGACCAATTTTAAAAGAATCAAAGTGCTTGCTAGCACCTCTTGGTGAAATGTGTTTCCAATTGTCCTGTTATTCCAACAGAATGTTGACAACATGTGAGAAATCAAACTGTGGAACTCCATTCTGGTCATATTTGAGATTCTTAGCTCACTAGTCCAATCAGCTAACAGGTGTGTTAGCTAGGGGTAAATTTAAAGAAATACAGTAGAACCTCCATGAGAGGACACTCCTTTGAGGACACCTCTCTACAAAGGAGAGTATAACTCCGCCTTTGCCGGTCCCAACCCGGATGAAAAATGATGAGGGGGAGCAATAACAAGCTCACTAAAAAACCTGGGCTCAGCTGGCCCAGCTGATAGTACCCTGTAAGTGCTCCTAATCCAGGGATACAGTATGAGCAGTGTTTGTACTCCATGTTAGGAGCGGCTGCACATGGTGTCTGTTCCTCATGTCAGAGGCGGCCATTTCTTTTGGAGCTAAGTCGGCCTGCCACTGAGTAGTGCTCCCAGTCTTAATGACAAAGGCAGACGCATTCTACTTCACCTAGTCATGAAGGTTGTCAAGCTTTACAAGCTTGATACCCTAATATGATTGAGTGGAGATAAGAAAGAAGGACAGTTTTCATTACCAATACAGTAGAACCTCCATGAGAGGACACTCATGCTAGAGGACACCTCTCAACAAAAGACAGTTTGCATTGCCAAAATGACCATTTTTTTGCTATTTAGCAACTTTCTGGTGATAGGACACCTCTCCCTAAAGGCCATATTGGCTCTACAATTAGTTGTCCTTTATAGGGTATATGTTTCAACTCAAAAAGATTGAAAGCTATATAAAACCATGTATCTAGAGGGGCACTTCTCCCTTTAATTATGTATCAGAACATTATGTTCATCATCCTAGTTGCCACTTGACGGTATGTACTAAGTGCTATTTTCAACCTGAAACCCCAAAACACATTATTGACTCATCCATTGATAACTCTACTCATCCCCAGCAGACAACAAGCTCTACAAGCCTGATACCCTGATATGATTGAGTGGAGATAAGAAAGAAGAAGACACATCCCCAGCAGACACCATCAACAAGCTCTACAAGCTTGATACCCTGATATGATTGAGTGGAGATAAGAAAGAAGACATCCCCAGTAGACACCATCAACAAGCTCTACAGACTTGATACCCTGATATGATTGAGTGGAGATAAGAAAGAAGACACATCCCCAGCAGACACCATCAACAAGCTCTACAGACTTGATACCCTGATATGATTGAGTGGAGATAAGTAAGAAGAAGACACATCCCCAGTAGACACCATCAACAAGCTCTACAGGCTTGATACCGTGATATGATTGAGTGGAGATAAGAAAGAAGACATCCCCAGCAGACACCATCAACAAACTCTACAAGCCTGATACCCTGATATGATTGAGTGGAGATAAGAAAGAAGACACATCCCCAGCAGACACCATCAACAAGCTCTACAGGCTTGATACCATGATATGATTGAGTGGAGATAAGTAAGAAGAAGACACATCCCCAGCAGACACCATCAACAAACTCTACAAGCTTGATACCCTGATATGATTGAGTGGAGATAAGAAAGAAGACATCCCCAGTAGATACCATCAACAAGCTCTACAGACTTGATACACTGATATGATTGAGTGGAGATAAGAAAGAAGACACATCCCCAGCAGACACCATCAACAAGCTCTACAGACTTGATACCCTGATATGATTGAGTGGAGATAAGTAAGAAGAAGACACATCCCCAGCAGACACCATCAACAAACTCTACAAGCTTGATACCCTGATATGATTGAGTGGAGATAAGAAAGAAGACATCCCCAGTAGACACCATCAACAAGCTCTACAGACTTGATACACTGATATGATTGAGTGGAGATAAGAAAGAAGACACATCCCCAGCAGACACCATCAACAAGCTCTACAGACTTGATACCCTGATATGATTGAGTGGAGATAAGAAAGAAGACACATCCCCAGCAGACACCATCAACAAGCTCTACAGGCTTGATACCATGATATGATTGAGTGGAGATAAGAAAGAAGAAGACATATCCCCAGCAGACACCAATTTGACCAATTTCTAACCTCTCTCATAGTATGTTATGAAATCAAAGCCGCCCCTGTACTGATGAGGGCCATAGCCCAAAATCAAGAGTATACAGGTTTGCTTTTTGTCTAAATGTTCCCATCCCTGGACACTGATTTTTCCATTCATCATTACTCTTTACAATTTATCCTTTCATACTTTATCCCTAAGGATATGAACAGTCGTTATTTCTCCTTAAAATAAATTACGATTTTTCGTTCTGTAACAACTCATTCTATATCATCACTAGTGAAGTTTTTTTACTGGGGTGATGAACATATGCATTGTTCTGATGTATAATTAAAGGGAAAGGTGCACCTCTAGGTGTATATACAGTTAGACCTGTCTATAGCGCCCCCTCTAAATAGCGCCTTCCTCTCTATAGCGCCCGATTTTAAACATTAAAATGTGACCTGTCTATAGCACCCCCTCTCTCTATAACACCCTATTTTGGTGAGTCCCAAGAGGGGGCGCTATAGACAGGTTTAACTGTAGATGGAAATTTTGCCAGAAGCATATTGATCTATAAAGATAAAGGTCACCTCTCCCATCAAAATAGACATCAAAACTAGACACCATCAAGTGACTGTCGCCGAAAACTATCGGCCTCATGTCAGTGACAAAGCCACAACACCATAGCATCTAGCTTTGACGTCTATTTTGACGGGAGAGACAACCTTTATATAGAACCTCTCGTAGTTAACACTCATGTTAGTGACACATCTAAGCAATGGACAGTTTTTAGTGACAAAATGGTCTTCCCATTTCAAATACATTTGCTCTAGCAGACGCCTCCAAATAAATTTATTATAAAAATTTATATTATGCTTCGAGCAATCGCTCTTCCTCAAACATCAAATTAAGTCTTTTATTAGAACATTTATATTACGATGCACTAGCGCGCCATCTGTTATGAAAATTAGAAACTATTTTAGACGCGTAAGAATCTTTTTGAAATTAAACAATTTCTACTGCCCTTACTGCAATGGAAAAATTAATAGGATGGCCTGGCTCATCAGTGGTGAACCCTCCCAGCGGTTTCGTCAGTTTAATCTACCATACCGCTGTTATATTGCATTTTTGGAACTTCCTTTTATAGTGATACTGTTGCTAGACTCTTGGAATGGGTATTTTAGAAGAACTATGGACATAAGCTTTGAGGACAGTATAATTACATACAATCATAAATATATAATATGCTTCGAACAATCGCTCTTACGCAAACATCAATTTGTCTCTTTTATTAGAACATTTATATTACAATGGTTCACCACTGATGAGCCAGGCCCTCCCATTAATTTTTCCATTGCAGCAAGGACAATAGAAATTGTTTAATTTTAAAAAGAATCTTACGCGTCTAAAATAGTTTCTAATTTTCACAATTTGGATTATAGATTATAAACACAAGGTAATAAGACCAAATCCATATAAATACATTCAGTACTTTTGTCTGAAGATGGTAACAACGCTGTTACCGAAACATCACACACTATTTTATTTATTTGGTCTTATTACCTTGAGTTTTTAACATATAAAAATATATATAGAAACTCTAATAGTAAGAGGATACCTCTCTGTAAAGGACACTTAGGCTAAGCAACTAACTGTCCTTTATAGAGAGGTTCTACTGTATATAAATTAATTGAGGCATTTAATAAAAGGAAGAAGTGTATATATTTTAACACATTATAAGAATTGTCACGTTGTGCGTGTGCATGTTATGATTTGAATGATGTATTTTATATAAATATTACATACAAGGTATCAAAAAATTATATTGAGTAAAGGGGCTTTTAAATATATTTTAAATTTTCTAAATGAAAAATATTTTCATAAAAATATGTTTAAAAAACACACAAAAGGATATTTATAATAGTTATATTAAAGTAGGTTATATAAAAAAAACAAAATAATAAAATATTTAAAATATCTTTTGATAAAATATAAAACATAGGTGGTTAGAGTTGATTTATGGAATGAAAGCTTTGCAAGCATTTCAAGAATTTTATGCATGTCAGCCTTTATTTTGATTTTGTATGTGAATATTTGTTTGTTTCATAATTTAAAAACTTCTCATTTAACTCAGGGCCTTTAAATGCCAAAAGAATATATTTATTTAAAAAATCTAAAATAATTGTTTAAGATTTATATCCTTTATTATAAGTATTGTTTATGTGGGTCAGAAATATCTTTCAAAGATGTTTTACAACTAAAATTTTGAAAAATAAAACGTATTTGCACTTTAAATACTTCTAGATGTTTAATTAAAAAGCACAATATTCTATGAAATCTCATTTTTTTTAATGTTTTGTATGAATCGCGCTTAAAGTTAAAAGTATTTATAGTTGTGTTTTAATTGTCTACATAAATATATTCTTAAAATGTATACTTATAACTATAAAATTATTATTCTTTTAAGGATTCGTAGCCATTTTTAACAACTTGTTATGCTATATATGTCAAAGACGTTTGGGCAAATTTATATTTCTTGACGAGTGTAAATTCTAAATTAAAAACTAAAATGAACTTGAATTAAGCTTAAATTTGCAAATATACATACATTATTAAGAAATAAGTGTATTTATTTTTATAAATTGTTGTGTTTACTATAACTAGGCCTAAAATATCAACACCAATTAGCGTTATTACCTGATCATTTGATCTGATTTGCACAGGTAGAGTTTCCATTAAAACAATTTTTTTAAAGTTTATTAAAACATGGGGTAATTGAATATATAAAAATAATATGTGCAATGAAATATAATGGGTGAAAAAAAATAAATAGGTATTGGCTAGGTCAGCCGTAACACACCATACTACGTAATCTCGAACTCAAAAGGACTTTAGACTACTTCCGCTAAAGCTGATGATATTGCCACATCAGGCAATTCTTAATTTATTAATATGATTTGAAAAATGAATTAGCAAATTATTAAGAAATTCTAATAATAAAGTATTCTTTAAAGACGGAAAGTTACAAAAATAAATTAAATAATTAATCTAGTAGATATTGGAAGGATTTTTTTAAAATATATAAATTGCATTTTTCATAAACACTATTGCGTTCCTTTGTTTAGAGAAAGGCATAATATATGTATATGAAACTTAAATTATATTTTCGAAAAATATGATAATAAATTATGACTTATAAAGCTGTACTTCGTTTTTCTTTTAATAAAGTGAATGTAGAGCTGCTAACTTGAAAAAAAAAATTGATAACGACATTTTAAAAAAATGAAAAGCTATATTCTATTTTAGATTTTATTTTTGAATAGATAGAAACATAATTAATCTGGAACTGGTTTATTAATAATTGCGAAGGTGGCGCTTTCTAGATGTATATGAACAGGGAGGTACTGAAGTGGCTTGAGGTGGAAGCACATTTCATGAGAGATCTGTTTGAGTATTCTTGGTATCACCAACGCTAAATTGATTCCCACATTGAGCACTAAAACTAGTGCCCTCCACCCCCTTGAACAATTCCAAAACCAGCAGTGAATGTAATTGACCAAAAAGTGAAAAAGTTAACTGCTTTTACTTGTTTAGACTTGTGCCACTTAGAGTAAAATCAATCGCTAATTACTCACTATGATTATTATTGTGGCTTGTACCACGAGAGAATGGAATAGTAAAAAACATCCTAGTGTAAGACTAATGTTCTTCTAAGCTACACAGAGATAGCTGCAGGCATTAACGACTTTAGCAGAATGGAAGGACTGTCTTGGAGCCTCAAAGATAAGCAGCATTCTATGCCCTGCCCAAACCTGATTGGACCTGCACCTAAAACTCGAGCTAATATCAAACCTATTAATGTTTTTGTTAGTGTACAATTTGTGCTTACCTGCTGTACTGAAAATATAGCAGCCTTAAATTCATTAAAATAATAGTACAAGCCCCACATTACCTTCAAATATTGTCGAGAAATATTATTATTTTAGAGAGATATATATTTATAACCCAAGTTCCTGTAGCGCAGAACGCCAACTACTATTATATAATGTGTTCTATGAATAATTATTGAGATCATCATCAATTGGGATGTGATTGTGTTTTTGTTGTAAAAAGTAAAGAATGTGATTTGCCCTGTAAGTTATGTACAACAAAACAACAAAAAGCTTTATTAAGACCTTTTGATCTTATACAGATTCTCCGAGTAGAACAGGGTATATATACAGAAATAACCATAATCAGCAATGTTATTTACAATGTGTCAAATAAGGGGGAAGAATAAAGAAAGGGCGTGGTATAAGCTTATATACAAGCAGTCGAGCAGTTCCTTTTCTTAAATAACACACACACACACAAGCCTCTACATTGGGGCATCCAGCCCTACACATGATTCCCCTCTACAGGATTTAGCAAAGGAAGATATTTCAGAAGTAAAAACTAGAATACAAGAGGTAATAAGGAAAAAGAAAAGAGAGAAGAAAGAAAAAAAAACAAACAAAAAAAATATAACCATATATACAAAAAAATAAACATACAGAGCAAAAGGAACCATACATGATTAAATATTTAAATTAAATTACCAATGTTTAGGATATGTCAAGGTTAGGATATCATTGAGAGGGCTAGTGTGGAATCAGCCGCGTTCAGTCTTCGCCTTCTTCCTCCAAGCAAACCACGACATTCGGCGAATCCATTATTCTCCAACGGACATTGACTGCGGCCTTGTAGAATTTATATAAACCGAGGGAGAGACCCTGATCAACCATCAGTGTGTTCATCCAGCTGCAAATTTGTTGGCATTCAGGTTGAGACCAGGGTAAGTCACCCAACATTTCTTTCCTCTGTTTCTCTAAGCAAGAGCATCCAAATATTATATGCATAATTTCGTCTTGGATTCTGTTTTTACACAGATCGCAAGTTAGAGACAAATCAATCTTCCAGCGCTTTGAACGATTTTCTGGGAAGATCGTCCATAGGAGTCTCAGTTGTGCAAAGAATCTTTTAATTGCTAGAGGAATAGTTGTGAATAAATATCGTTCTGCTGTTATTGAATTTTTTAGGTATTTGAAGTGACTGTAATGTGAAGTATTTAGGATTTTCGCCATGTCGCTTTGGATGCTTTGTTCGGTTGCTATTCGAATAATAGCAGGGATTTCTGTCAGTATTGCAGTGTAATCCGGACAACCCTTCAGGAACGAAAAACCGTTTGAGTCTAAAATGGTTGACAGGTTTTCAACAAAGGTTAAACCAGCCCTTTGATTGCTGTGTAATGTCCAGAGGTGTGACAAACATGCCCGGGGCAACCTACTCTCTTCCATTTTCATAATCCTCACCCAAAATCTCAGGACCTGTTTGGTTATGATAACTTCCTGTGATACTCGTCCACACTCCATTCTTAGCATAAAGCCCGGAGTATACTTTGGTAAATTTAGGTAGCGTCTTAGGAAAATGTTCTGAACCTGGTCAACTACCTTTACTTGGTTGAGTGCCCAGCAGGGTGCGGCGTATAGCATGTGAGGCAAGACCGTCGAATCAAGTAATCTCATTGCCGCATTTAGAGAGTTCATCTTGGATTTTGTCAGAACTTGCCACACAGCGCCAATTGCTGCCAGGGCTTTGCCTTTGTAGTGTGACGCTACCTTGTTTAGTGAATTTGCACTTGTAAGCGGATATCCCAAGTATAGATATTTCGTAGTAACAGACAGTTGCCGCTCACCCCAAAACCATTTGTCATTTTGTGCTAATCGACCGCCGTTTCTGAAAACTACTATTTTTGACTTATTTTCATTCAGGGTTAGTAAATTTGTTTCAAAATATTTTCTTAGCATATTGATTTTTATTTGAAGGTTATTTTTGGATTCTCCAATCAAGACAATATCGTCTGCGTATAGTAGAATATGAACATGTCCATAATTTGGGAGATATATTCCCGGTAAATCTGAATTATTGTAGAGACCGATTAAATCATTTATAAAAAGTATAAATAAATAAGGTGACATCGGCTCCCCTTGTAAAACTCCCGAACGCACCTTTATTGGCGCAGTGAATGAATTGTTCCATCGCACTACCGCTGTCATATTTGTGTAATAATCTTTAATTAAGTTAACAAAACGGTGGTTGAGACCTGCATCTACCAGTTTTCTCCATAATAATGAGTGGGGCACTGTGTCGAAGGCTTTTTTCAAATCCACGAAGAACATGTAGCATTTCCTTCTCTTTCGGCTTAGAGTCATTTGAATCAGGGATAATAGAGTGAATATATGGTCTTGACAAGAGTGGCCGGCCCTGAATCCCGCCTGGTTTAAGTTATGTAATAAATATAACTAATAATTATTTTTGGCTCATCTACTTATATAATTGCCTTATTCTGTCTGTGTGAAGTTCACTGTGTGAAGTTCACGGATAGAATGGATAAAATAAAAAAGTGTCAAGGGATGGGAATCGAACCCACGACCTTCCGCTTACCGGGCAGATGCCCATGACCACTAGGCCACATGACCACAATTTATAATTGTAACAAATAGTATTTGAATCAAAACATTCAATCGGGTAAAACACGGGCGTTGCCAGGATCATTCAGCTAGTTTATTAATAAAAGATTAATAACAAAAGAAAGACCAAAAATAACACAACTACCTGGGATTCTATTATGAAAACATTATTATTTTGATATTTATATTTTGCTACTCTGTTTACTTCCTTTATTGCTTCTCTTAATTTTATAAATTTTAGTTTGTGTTTGTGCCTTATATAAATTGCTGCGTCAGCCTGATGTTTGTCTTTCCTAATTTTCTATGTGACAATTTTTTTCATTTTTACTTAACAAAATTATGTTAATTTCACAAGGCGCGTGTAATGACAGCTGGCACGCCTACAGTATATTCTTCTTGTATATTGTAACAAAGTATTTTTTAGTTTTATTATTTTTATTAACAGATGGTCATTTTATGTTTATATTTTCCTACTCTGTAAATTTCCCTCGTGGCTTATCTTTTGTTTACCATTCATAGTTGGTCCTTGCCTGAAATAAATTGCTGTCCCCTCCTGAGGTTTTTGTCTTCCCTAATTTTCCACGTGGCATTTTGTTAAATTGTCATTTATCAGTGAGCATATTATTATCACTGATGGTACTTTGTGGACTTGCAGTTTGACTTGTTGTAATATATAGGTTGGATGTTCTTCCTTTCGCCTACAGCCATTCCACCAAGGCTATGTCTACTGCTTATATTGCGCTTGTGGTGACCACCAAGGCTGAAGCTGTCCAACTCTCGCCAACCCTAGCACGGCCAAGTGCGCCAACTGTTCAGCCAAGGGCCTCTCTGACGACTACGAGGTAAGATCAATGTCTTGCCCAACTGCCAGAGCTAGAGCTGTAAAGTTCTAGTCCTCCCGCCCGCTTCATGCCTCCTGACCTCCGCGGACCCAATCTGGCCTTATTCCTGCCTCTTCCCTGATGGAGATCCTGTCCCTAGCCTCCCCAGTCTGGTCAGAGTGCTTTACGTATATTCCGCTTTACGCGGCCATTGGAGCTCAAAAATCATTTTATTTTGGTTAAGAGCCCGTAAATAAAGATATTTCCATAGGTTGGATGTCTGCCTTAACAATCTGTTCAACGTGGAGGCGGAAACCGCGGATAAGGACATTGTCAAGTCTTTCCTTTCCACCGATGCCCTCAGCCAGCTTTCTGGAAACAAGCCTGTCTGCGTGGCACACAGATCTCCGACCAGAAATGGCACCTGCACGGCCTTCATCGAGCTGGATGTGGCTTCCTTCAAGGCGATTGGAAGACGCGGCAGGATCATTGTGGACCAGGTGATCCTGAACTACAAGAAGTCGGTCCGCGACCGCATCTGCTACCGCTGCTGTGTCTACGGCCACCGATAGGTGTACCAAGGCTACAGTCGTCTGCTTCAACTGCGCTTTTGATGACCACCAAGGCCGAAGCTGCCCAACTCTCGCCAACCTGCGCACGGCCAAGTGCGCTAATTGATCAGCCAAGGGCCTCTCTGCCGACCACGAGGCAAGATCAATGTCTTGCCCAACTGCTAGAGCTAGAACTGCAAAATTCTAGTCCTCCCGCCCTCTTCCTGCCTCCTGACCTCCGCAGACCCAATCCGGCCTAACCTGCCTCTTCCCTGACGGAGATCCTGTCCCTAGCCTCTCCAGCCTGGTCAGCTTTATGCGGCCATTGGAGCTCAAAAATCATCTATTTTGGTTAGCAGCCCGTAAATAAAGATATTTCCATTATCAATCCGTATCACACCATAGATATGATCGCTAGGTGGTGCAGTTAGCATAAACTGGAACTCAGCGAGGGGAAGTGTCAGGCTATGGTTCTCCTCAGACCACATGGGAGACTGCCTGAACAACCCCGGGATCTGGTTATCCACGGACAGCCAATCCAATGGTGCGCCTCAATTAAGGTGCTGGGGTGAGATTTGACCGACGTCTATCTTTCCACCAGCACGTAGTTGAAGTCTGCGCCAAGGCCCGCGGCATGTTGCCGCGTTTGACCGCAGCCGCTAATCTTAACTTTGGTTTTGGTTACCGCGCCTTGAGAACTCTGTATCTGCAAATGGTTGTTCCAGCCATTGCCTATGCCTCGGCGGTATGGTTTCCTAATCTTTCTCAACGCTCCTTAAATGTTCTACTGAGTGCTCAAAGACCTTTCCTAGTGAAAGCTTTCAGATCAACCAGCAACGCTGCTCTTATCTCATTTTCTAGAGTTCTTCCTCTCGATCTGGAAATCTCGGTTAAAACTGAGCTATACCTTAAAAAGTATGGGTTGGTTGACGCTGAAATTCCACTCGAGCCTCCTCCCTTTCCACATCCTCTCCATTACCCTCCCTATTACTCCGCTCCCATTAATATTCCTGCTCTTTCCTTCCACGTGGCATATTATACAGATGGTTCCAAAACCAGAGATAGAGTTGGCGCCGGCGTGTACAGGTTCTCTGGTCCGATTGAGCACCTCAAATACGTGATTCTCATGTCCTGTCCCCTCATTGTTCCATATTTCAGGCGGAAGCCCTTGGGTTGGTTAAGGCAATTGAAAACGCAACCACTTTACCAAATAATCTAACCTTAGGATTCTTCCTGGACAACCTCTCAGTCGTGAAATCATTTATGTACTCTAAGACTGGTAATTACCTTATCGACAGAGCTCTGCTACTGATTTCGTGATTGAATCGCAATGGGAATAGGTGCACCCTACAATGGATCAAGGGCCACAGTGGGATCGTGGGTAATGATTGTGCGGACACACTCGCAAAGTGGGGTGATGAGTCTGCTAACCCAAGCTGTTACAAACTCGCTCCTTTGGCGTTTGTAAAATCGGCAATCTACGGCCGGGCGCGTGAAGCATGGGAGAGCAGATTCCTCTCTCTAGCTCCTTTTATCCACACTCGCTTTGGCCTTACTCAAATGAGTCTTTTAGACAAAAGGTATGCGTACATCGTCCCTAGCGAGCACATTGTGGTTGGCCTGCTATAGGGACACACGTGGACGGACAGTTTTGCCTACAGGATAGGCGTCATTGACGATCCTTCCTGCCCTCATTGTGACGCTGACAAGGAAGAAACTCTGTCGCACATCGTGCTAGAGTGCAGCAGCCTTGAAGCCCTTAGATTCCCCCTTCTTTTCACCTGTGAAGAAGAATTGGGGTACACTCCGCGGTCAATCAAAGACTTTATTTTCAACAGGAGCACTTGGCGAGCCTGCCTGGAGTTCCTAAAGGCCTCTGAAAGACTTAAGCCACACGTCCGCGCGGAGGATTCCGATCACCTGAATGACTCGGACTCCTCGCCTCATGGTTAACACCGGTCATTAGCGGCCGCTCGTAGACGCAACTCTGGCATGTGCCGCTGTTTAAGATAGGTTTCGCGACCATCCCTGCGTACGTGATCGCCCCTGACGCTGTCTATGTAACCCCATGACAGAGGGAAAATGGTTTGGCGATTCAATGGCACGGGCTAATCGAGTAATAGACTTACGCAGCGACCCATTTGAACGCGCTATGCGATCTCTGGTGTACTTTTCTGGTTGGTTGTCTTAGTACGGGTATTCTCACTAGTAATCTTTGATATAAGACTTTATTTTCAAAATTTATATATATATTACCAAAGTTTTTTAATAACAATTTTTTTACCTATATATATATATATATATATATATATATATATATATATATATATATATATAAAACTTTTATATTTTTACAAAAAGAAAATCTATCCTTTTCCAGCACTTTCTGAATCATTCCCGCTTTATCTAACCAACACCTGTCTTTCTTTTTATCTTCCCTGGCCTGGGGAATCTAGCCTTTTTGAACAACCTTGGTTGCATGCAGCATCTTGATACTTTGATATAGTGCATTGCGGCTTGTCTGATTGCTACATTATTTTTGGGCTCAAAAATAATACACTTTGGTTAGTAGCCCGTGAAACCATATTATATCTTAACAATCTGTAGTTGGCGCTCTGCGGTCCAGGAAACTGGGTTATTAGTATTGCTGCATGAATCACAAGGCCAAGATACCAGAGTGAAATTATGAAAAGATAGATGGACTCCAGCTATGGGAGGATGGTCCACATGTGTGGGGGGAGGACAGGCGCCACGACGGCATTCCAATGTAGAGGGGGGGGGGCAGGTCAGTTTTAGACAGATCTGCATTTTTTTAAAATAGAGAATGAACCCAACAATCGGAAAACCGACACCAACGGTTTGAACCATTCTTCCGCCGACCCCCCATGTTGAAGAAACCTGTAAATGGACTGGTAAAGAGATTTAAACTCAATCAAGTATTCACTTGATAAGGAAGATTAATTAACTATATAACCATGATGGGGCAAATTGAAAAAATCTTATTCAGAATCTAGAAACAATCCGAGCTGATATAAACGGACTCTGAAATGAATCTAAAAAATAAATATGGACACTTGAAAGAATCTTGCTATTGGAAGGAAACAATGGAAAGGTTCTCATGGATAATAACTCTTGAAATAAACTCACTGATCAGAAATTTTTCAAATAATCTAGCTGATGGGAATGTGTGGATGTGATAATAATAAGATTTCTATTGGAAAAAAACCCTAGAAATTATTTTAATAATAAGAATAAGCTATGAAAATGGTCTTGTTATTAAATCTGAAGTTGATAACGCTGATTAATATGAGTTTTGAAACGACCGCGATTTTTTAGGAATATCTTTAGAAAGTTTATAACTCTTGGGAAGAAATATTGGCAACAATGCTGCTTAAAGGAATGAAATTATTCTGGAAACTCTCATTTATAGAAGTCAATTGAAAAAAAAAACAATCTTAAACATTGAAAACCTCTGAAAAGAAATTGATGATAATGAAAACTTGAATATAATCTCGCTAATAAGAATTTATATTTGAAAATATATTGATTTTGGTTATAATTACTTTGAAAATTATCTCTCTCTGTGTGTGGTAAAATCAAATCTACAATTGAAATATCTTAAAATATATGATCCCACGGTGAGGATTCCACTGATGAGAGAAAACTTTGTAAACGATATTTCCATAAGGGAAAAAAAACTTTATAAACAAGTTTGTCCAATAAGGAGAAAATCTCAAAGCGATTTGAAAAAAAAAAAGATCATAACTTATATATGATAATAATAAAGGAAGTTAAAAAAATTGGAGAATATAAATATATAGGAAGAATTATTTTTTAAATATACCTTCAATGGAAAAGAATTTTCTTCGCGCATACAAACACTGTCGCTATAGAGAAAATAGACGAAACTGTACTGAAAAAAAATCGCCTTAAGAAGAAGTACCATTACAATGATTTCGCTTATATGAAAAATTACTGTGCAAAAGATATTTCTGATTAGAACTTGCTCTCGAAATCTCATCGCTAAAGGGAATTTTTTCTAAGGGAACTTTTATATGAGAAATATATCTTTGAACGAATTCTCTAAGGAGACCAAATTCTTGAAACAATGATGAGGGGAAGGCACTTTAGATAAATATTATATGTATTAATTTTTATATATTTGGAAAAACTTTTCAAAATGATTTTGTTGTTTGAAAAATTCGGGAAACGATCTTTTTGATCAAAAGTATATTTTTAGGGATATCTCGAGAAAGAATCTTGCTAGTTTTAAGTATCAGGTCCTCGAGATTTAATTCGCATAACAACAAGCTCTAGGTCGAGCATCATCGCTGGAGCAATGTGAAAGTAAGTCATCTCTAAACATATCTGGTCTAAATAATTAGAGGGGGGAGGGCAACTCTGTGCTTCACTTCCATTAATAATTGACAATATGACCCAGAATAAGTATATTGCTACGGCGTTTTATGGTTTCCACAAGTCCATATCTCAGAAGAAGGCCAAATGACACTCCTCACTTTCTTACTGCTACTCTTTTTGTGTTGTTTTTCTTGCTTCCCTCTTTCTCTTTCTTATTTTTTTTTCTTTTTCTTCTGTCTATATCGTTATTTCCTTTGTCTCACTGCTTTGTTCTTATGCATACCTCTGGTGAATCCTGTATAGGGTCAGTGACCCTAAATAAAGGCTTTTTGTTGTTTTGTAATTAGAGGTGGGAGACTTCAATATACAAGTAATTAAGTGTATATCCTTATTTCTTGTTGATTTTGCTTAGAATTTTTAATGAAACTGATTCCAAGAGTTATTAATTAAACATTATATATATTGATTTACAAGAGAGAGAACAAAATATAAAAGGGAAACTAATATTGAACAAAGGAACTTTTTTTTTCGGTTAGCGCCTATTTTCCTGTGAGCTTACACATACTCTGTGGCAACAAATAATTAATATATATATATACAACATTTCTCAGTGAGTACAATTTCCTAATTAATATTCTTCTTAACTATATTGATAAGGGCCATAGCCCAAAACCATGTTACACAGATTGCCTTTGTATGAATTTGCCAAAGCTGGTGTGGTAGCTCATTTTTTATCAATAATAGTAAAGTTTTCAATAGGGGGATGTACATAAATTAATCGATCTGATACATAATTAAAGGGATAGATGCCTCTCTGTGTACATAAAGAAAAGTGTAAAAAGTAATGGAGAAATGTTTATTTGTTTATAACTGTAATATATAATATGTATATATGGTTTTGACCAAGGACTTGGTTGTTGTTGTGTGATGTAATCAATATATAGCGTGAGATATTCAAGTTTTTTTAAGGATAAAAGCCAGACGATATAAGCCAAACCTTCTGATCTCTGGGTCTTGATCGCTTGATCTTGATCCCTGAAATGATCCCTTAAATATTTTTGAAGCCTGCGCCGCTTTAGTTGTGCTTGGTGCTGCCTTGGTTCCCTCAAAATCGGCGCGCACTCGCCCTCCTCTCCCCCGGGGTGCCCACGGCTCTGCCGGCGCCTCTCCAGCCCTCTCCTTGGCCCTCCAGTACGGCGGGCGCTTGCAGACACCTAAACATGAGTGATGCCTTAAAATGCTTACCGAAGCATGTAGAAGGCATAACAATTGTATATATATTCAAGTTTTTAGTTCTTATGATAATTCTGTAATAGTAAAATATTATGTAAATATATAACAGTATCATACAATCTCTTTTAATGAAAAACTACACTACCTAAGATTATTGATTATATTAGGTAGAAAATGACATAACAATAAAGATGAAACAAAAACTTTCAAACCACATGGTATTAGGGTTACAGCTGTAGAAGAATTGTGTGGTTTGAAAACTTGTCTTTTCTCGTTATATAAAAATAAACATTTTTTACTTTGATCTTAATCTTTAATAGTATATAAAATGTTAAAATAGCATGATGGGATGTCTTCAATCTTAAATTAAAATTATATATAAAAGATAAATTTCTTCAGCATCTTACTATTTTCCTTTATATGAAGCACTATGATTGTGGAATACATGTAAATATGTTGAGATCTTATA
>CP092863.1:72071915-72102216 GCA_030710605.1 Cordylochernes scorpioides | reverse complement strand
AAATAGCGCCTTCCTCTCTATAGCGCCCCATTTTAAACATTAAAATGTGAACATTTTATACATTAAAAGTGACCTGTCTATAGCGCCCCCTCTAAATAGCGCCTTCCTCTCTATAGCGCCCCATTTTAAACATTAAAATGTGAACATTTTATACATTAAAAGTGACCTGTCTATAGCGCCCCCTCTAAATAGCGCCTTCCTCTCTATAGCGCCCCATTTTAAACATTAAAATGTGAACATTTTATACATTAAAAGTGACCTGTCTATAGCGCCCCCTCTAAATAGCGCCTTCCTCTCTATAGCGCCCCATTTTAAACATTAAAATGTGAACATTTTATACATTAAAAGTGACCTGTCTATAGCACCCCCTCTAAATAGCGCCTTCCTCTCTATAGCGCCCGATTTTAAACATTAAAATGTGAACATTTTATACATTAAAAGTGACCTGTCTATAGCGCCCCCTCTAAATAGCGCCTTCCTCTCTATAGCGCCCGATTTTAAACATTAAAATGTGAACATTTTATACATTAAAAGTGACCTGTCTATAGCACCCCCTCTAAATAGCGCCTTCCTCTCTATAGCGCCCGATTTTAAACATTAAAATGTGAACATTTTATACATTAAAAGTGACCTGTCTATAGCACCCCCTCTCTCTATAACACCCTATTTTGGTGAGTCCCAAGAGGGGGCGCTATGGACAGGTTTAACTGGAGATGGAAGTTTTGCCAGAAGCATATTGATCTATAAAGATAAAGGTCACCTCTCCCGTCAAAATAGACGTCAAAATTAGACACCATCAAGTGACTGTCATGCAAACTAGCGGCCTCATGTCAGTGACAAAGCCACAACACCATAGCATCTAGCTTTGACGTCTATTTTGACGGGAGAGACGACCTTTATATAGAACCTCTCTTAGTTAACACTCATGTTAGTGACACATCTAAGCAATGGACAGTTTTTAGTGACAAAATAGTCTTCCCATTTCAAATACATTTGCTCTAGCAGACGCCTCCAAATAAATTTATTATAAAAATTTATATTATGCTTCGAGCAATCGCTCTTCCTCAAACATCAAATTAAGTCTTTTATTAGAACATTTATTTACGATGCACTAGCGCGCCATCTGTTATGAAAATTCGAAACTATTTTAGACGCGTAAGAATCTTTTTGAAAATAAACAATTTCTACTGCCCTTACTGCAATGGAAAAATTAATAGGATGGCCTGGCTCATCAGTGGTGAACCCTCCCAACGGTTTCGCCAGTTTAATCTACCATACCGCTGTTATATTGCATTTTTCGATCTTCCTTTTATAGTGATACTGTTGCTAGACTCTTGGAATGGGTATTTTAGAAGAACTATGGACATAAGCTTTGAGGACAGTAGAATTACATACAATCATAAATATATAATATGCTTCGAACAATCGCTCTTACGCAAACATCAATTTGTCTCTTTTATTAGAACATTTATATTACAATGGTTCACCACTGATGAGCCAGGCCCTCCCATTAATTTTTCCATTGCAGCAAGGACAATAGAAATTGTTTAATTTTAAAATAAATCTTACGCGTCTAAAATAGTTTCTAATTTTCACAATTTGGATTATAGATTATAATAGATTATAAACACAAGGTAATAAGACCAAATCCATATAAATACATTCAGTACTTTTGTCTGAAGATGGTAACAACGCTGTTACCGAAACATCACACACTATTTATTTATTTGGTCTTATTACCTTGAGTTTTTAACATATAAAATATATATAGAAACTCTAATAGTAAGAGGATACCTCTCTGTAAAGGACACTTAGGCTAAGCAACTAACTGTCCTTTATAGAGAGGTTCTACTGTATATAAATTAATTGAGGCATTTAATAAAAGGAAGAAGTGTATATATTTTAACACATTATAAGAATTGTCACGTTGTGCGTGTGCATGTTATGATTTGAATGATGTATTTTATATAAATATTACATACAAGGTATCAAAAAATTATATTGAGTAAAGGGGCTTTTAAATATATTTTAAATTTTCTAAATGAAAAATATTTTCATAAAAATATGTTTAAAAAACACACAAAAGGATATTTATAATAGTTATATTAAAGTAGGTTATAAAAAAAACAAATAATAAAATATTTAAAATATCTTTTGATAAAATATAAAACATAGGTGGTTAGAGTTGATTTATGGAATGAAAGCTTTGATGAGTTTCATTTCAAGAATTTTATGCATGTCAGCCTTAATTTTGATTTTGTATGTGAATATCTGTTTGTTTCATAATTTAAAAACTTCTCATTTAACTCAGGGCCTTTAAATGCCAAAAGAATATATTTATTTTAAAAATCTAAAATAATTGTTTAAGATTTATATCCTTTATTATAAGTATTGTTTATGTGGGTCAGAAATATCTTTCAAAGATGTTTTACAACTAAAATTTTGAAAAATAAAACGTATTTGCACTTTAAATACTTCTAGATGTTTAATTAAAAAGCACAATATTCTATGAAATCTCATTTTTTTAATGTTTTGTATGAATCGCGCTTAAAGTTAAAAGTATTTATAGTTGTGTTTTAATTGTCTACATAAATATATTCTTAAAATGTATACTTATAACTATAAAATTATTATTCTTTTAAGGATTCGTAGCCATTTTTAACAACTTGTTATGCTATATATGTCAAAGACGTTTGGGCAAATTTATATTTCTTGACGAGTGTAAATTCTAAATTAAAAACAAAAATGAACTTGAATTAAGCTTAAATTTGCAAATATACATACATTATTAAGAAATAAGTGTATTTATTTTTATAAATTGTTGTGTTTACTATAACTAGGCCTAAAATATCAACACCAATTAGCGTTATTACCTGATCATTTGATCTGATTTGCACAGGTAGAGTTTCCATTAAAACAATTTTTTTAAAGTTTATTAAAACATGGGGTAATTGAATATATAAAAATAATATGTGCAATGAAATATAATGGGTGAAAAAAAATAAATAGGTATTGGCTAGGTCAGCCGTAACACACCATACTACGTAATCTCGAACTCAAAAGGACTTTAGACTACTTCCGCTAAAGCTGATGATATTGCCACATCAGGCAATTCTTAATTTATTAATATGATTTGAAAAATGAATTAGCAAATTATTAAGAAATTCTAATAATAAAGTATTCTTTGAAGACGGAAAGTTACAAAAATAAATTAAATAATTAATCTAGTAGATATTGAAAGGATTTTTTTTAAATATATAAATTGCATTTTTCATAAACACTATTGCGTTCCTTTGTTTAGAGAAAGGCATAATATATATATATATGAAACTTAAATTATATTTTCGAAAAATATGATAATAAATTATGACTTATAAAGCTGTACTTCGTTTTTCTTTTAATAAAGTGAATGTAGAGCTGCTAACTTAAAAAAAAAATGATAACGACATTTTAAAAAAATTAAAAGCGATATTCTATTTTAGATTTTATTTTTAAATAGATAGAAATATAATTAATCTGGAACTGGTTTATTAATAATTGCGAAGGTGGCGCTTTCTAGATGTATATGAACAGGGAGGTACTGAAGTGGCTTGAGGTGGAAGCACATTTCATGAGAGATCTGTTTGAGTATTCTTGGTATCACCAACGCTTGATTGATTCCCACATTGAGCACTAGTTCTGTTTCCATGCCCTCCACCCCTTTGAACAATTCCAAAACCAGCAGTGAATGTAATTGACCAAAAAGTGAAAAAGTTAACTGCTTTTACTTGTTTAGACTTGTGCCACTTAGAGTAAAATCAATCGCTAATTACTCACTATGATTATTATTGTGGCTTGTACCACGAGAGAATGGAATAGTAAAAAACATCCTAGTGTAAGACTAATGTTCTTCTAAGCTACACAGAGATAGCTGCAGGCATTAACGACTTTAGCAGAATGGAAGGACTGTCTTGGAGCCTCAAAGATAAGCAGCATTCTATGCCCTGCCCAAACCTGATTGGACCTGCACCTAAAACTCGAGCTAATATCAAACCTAATAATGTTTTTGTTAGTGTACAATTTGTGCTTACCTGCTGTACTGAAAATATAGCAGCCTTAAATTCATTAAAATAATAGTACAAGCCCCACATTACCTTCAAATATTGTCGAGAAATATTATTATTTTAGATAGATATATATTTATAACCCAAGTTCCTGCAGCGCAGAACGCCAACTACTATTATATAATGTGTTCTATGAATAATTATTGAGATCATCATCAATTGGGATGTGATTGTGTTTTTGTTGTAAGAAGTAAAGAATGTGATTTGCCCTGTAAGTTATGTAATAAATATAACTAATAATTATTTTTGGCTCATCTACTTATATAATTGCCTTATTCTGTCTGTGTGAAGTTCACTGTGTGAAGTTCACGGATAGATTTTGGTCAGAATGGATTAAATAAAAAAAGCGTCAAGGGATGGGAATCGAAACCTTCCGCTTACGGGCAGATGCCATGACCACTAGGCCACATGACCACAATTTATAATTGTAACAAATAGTATTTGAATCAAAACATTCAATCGGGTAAAACAAGGGCGTTGCCTGGGTCATTGGTCATTCGGCTAGTTTATTAATAAAAGAATAATAACAAAAGAAAGACCAAAAATAACACAACTACCCTGGATTCTATTATGAAAACATTATTATTTTGATATTTATATTTTGCTACTCTGTTTACTTCCTTTATTGCTTCTCTTAATTTTATAAATTTTAGTTTGTGTTTGTGCCTTATATAAATTGCTGCGTCAGCCTGATGTTTGTCTTTCCTAATTTTCTATGTGACAATTTTTTTTCATTTTTACTTAACAAAATTATGTTAATTTCACAAGGCGCGTGTAATGACAGCTGGCACGCCTGCAGTATATTCTTCTTGTATATTGTAACAAAGTATTTTTTAGTTTTATTATTTTTATTAACAGAGTGGTCATTTTATGTTTATATTTTTCTACTCTGTAAATTTCCCTCGTGGCTTATCTTTTGTTTACCATTCATAGTTGGTCCTTGCCTGAAATAAATTGCTGTCCCCTCCTGAGGTTTTTGTCTTCCCTAATTTTCCACGTGGCATTTTGTTAAATTGTCATTTATCAGTGAGCATATTATTATCACTGATGGTACTTTGTGGACTTGCAGTTTGAATTGTTGTAATATATATATATTACGATGTATTAGAGCGCCATCTGTTATCAAATTATAAAACTATTTTAGAGGCGTAATATTCTTTTTAAAATAAATATATATATGTGATATCTTGGGACCTCTGGGACCAGTGTTACCTGATGCTAGACGAACCTCGATGTCAACTCTACCGTGCAGTCGTGGTGGAAGGCGACAGAGCTGGGCCAAAGGTGAAATAAACAAACAGAGATTCCACAAAGAAGCGTCTGACGTCAAGAAGGAATGGGATGAGGAGAGAGAGAGATCTTTAGAGCAAGTGTTACCGTTGGGATCCAAGCGCAGACTGCCTATTCTAGGTTCTCGATTTAACACCAAGAGTTTTCTTCTTTCCCATTGGCGGGAAGCTGTCATATGGCCGTTTTTCTATTGGTTGACCTACTTAGGTGTTGTTTCCTAATTGGTAGGAAGATGTCACATGGCCGTTGGCTATTGGTTGACCTACTTAGGCGTTACCTTCTAATTGGTCTTTGCTGCTGCCTTTGACGGAAGATATATCCGGCCTTGCCCAGGAAATACTGGCCGTTAAACTTAGCTTTTATGATTTCCGGGGTCAGAAGGTTAACTGTGACTTTATTAATAGTGGTGTTCTCTTCTAAGCCTACTTCCTAGGTCTTACTTCTACTCTCACCTAAGCCTGATTAGTTTTAACCTTAATTTTCTCCTGTTAGTCTCCATTCCTTCTATCTGTACAGTTGCTATACTTTATTAGATTCTTACGCGGTACAGATTGATGTTAGTTGAGGCTTTCTATTTGCAGTACATAAGAAGTTATATACAGTCATGGGGTGGAACATGTGGTAGTAGATGTCTAGACTATTTACAACAATTCCATGGTCTTAAATCATCACAGATGGCCACGGATGTGAGAGGGTTCATATGGAGGGATTTAAGAGAGCGGAATAGGAAGACTGTTATTAAGGAAGTAATTTTTTTTTAAATTAATTAAAGTGAGTTGGTATATAACATGGGGTTGATTTCTGTATATCCATAAGAGATAATAAAGCATAAACAACTAATATTAAACATACAAGTAAAACAAAAATAGGAATAAAAGAATTAATAGAGAGCATATAATGATTATAGGTGAAAATAAAAACGATTGGATGGGAAAATCATGATCTCTTCGTGATGGGCGTTAGAAAGGGTTGAGGGGTTAGTTATTACTTGGTTGAGGCAATGTCACTTTGACT
Organism: Cordylochernes scorpioides; assembly: GCA_030710605.1. Classification (NCBI taxonomy): domain Eukaryota; kingdom Metazoa; phylum Arthropoda; class Arachnida; order Pseudoscorpiones; family Chernetidae; genus Cordylochernes; species Cordylochernes scorpioides. The sequence continues at coordinate 72,095,809 of CP092863.1, read as the reverse complement.
CAAGTCCCAAACCATTTAATGTGCACGGCGCGGAGAACCTAGGCCATGTTTCACATGTAAATTTAAGGACCTAATAAAGTTACAGTACCACAATCGAAAAGTAAGATAAGGGTGATTGTTATGGGTTTTAGTAATTAGTCATTAAGACGTACGCATGCAGGATAAATGAGGGCGAAGATCAGTGACCAGAAATCAAAGTTTTAATTGGAGTCGTCAGGGGCTTAGCGAGAAAAAGAGTAAAATAAAAAAAAAATGTGCCAGCGTGTGGCATGAGAGTGCCCTGGAATATATTTAAAAAAATACAATTTGCACGTATCCAAGCCAGAAGTAGGGATAGGTAAGTCTGGGGGACGGTGTGTCAAAATTGTTAATTACGAAATCAAAGTAGGTCAAGTCTAGCCTGCGAAGGAGTTAAAAGTTCCTGCGGAAAAGGGTTAGTATTTATCAAGAAGTAACCTTTAAAGTGGTTGTTTAAGAGGTTATTGAAGATTGCCCTGTTTTTAGATCATGATTTTTAGTTTGATTATAAAAGAATATATCATTGAGATATGAAATTGCGAAATTAAGGCTTTGCATATAGCGTTAAAGGATTTAAAAAATCGAAAATAGAATTGCGAAGTTAAATGCAAAGTAATCTTTAAAAAAAAAGTAAAAATAGTGATGATATGATACAAAGATTAACACACTACAGCAGTATATAAGGGGTAATAGAAAGTGAAAATATTAAATGAAAAAAAATAAGCAGTAATATACTCGATAGCATTGACATGGTAGTGGAAGATGAAACAATGTAAATAAAACATCTAATTTATAAAGTGAGAGAAAATATAAAATGACAAAATGCAAATTAGTCATATAAGCATGAAATATAAACTTGAGATTATTAGATATGAAAGATAAAATATAAAGTTGATTATAGAATAGAGTCATAAAGCAAAAGTAAATAAGTTTTGGTAAAGAAAAATAAAATAAAATGACAATAATCTAAACTGATTGGTTGACGTAAAAAAAAAAACAATTATAAGAGCTATATAATGATTATATACAAGATATTAAAATGAAAATTTAAAAAAAATGTTCATCGAGAAAGAAGAGCAAGTAAGATTATACATAGAAATTATATATCGTGAAAGAATGGAAAGTTGTAGGCCAAACGTAATGTTCCTGTTCTTTAGGATGGGTAGAGAGAGCTTTAAATTGTCCTCGATTGATATCTTGGGTCTTGTTGGCATGAGTTGATCAAACTTATCGAATTTGTTTTATGTTTGACGCGACTCGTGGATCACATTGTTTCCAGCTGTGAAACTAACTGAGTCCTAATTTTGTCGATTTTTTGTTCCCTGCGCCACGTTTAGGTGAAAACGTGATTCTTCCTAAAGCGGCATTTATTCTGTGTGTGCAGGAGAAACACGGCGATCTATTCTAACCGATAAAGGGTTGTTGTTGTTTTTTTTTTTTTTTTTTTAAACATGTGTGGGTGTGTGTGATTTTTAGGTAAAATTTTGTCCTTGGATCTAAGTGTCGATGTTAAGTTGACAAGTTAATCGAGGGCGAGAGAATGTTAGTGAACAGATTTGTTAGTAAATGTAAAATAACGTGTTAAGCAAGTTATTAGTAGCTAAACGGGATATTGGAGTAGAATAATGGGTTAGGGATTAGAACGATATATAGTAAAAGGTACGCACTAATATTTAATTTAATAGGTAGCGAAAATCCATTAGAGTGACATCGGGGTGGCGACGGGCGGTAACAAGATGTCGGCTGTTTGTTTGCTCGGGGGGGGGGGGGGGGGGGGGGGCGGGGGCGAGGGGGAGCGAACCTATTTTTAATGTGATTCCGGATTTAGGTCAGGGGCCCTTTGCGAGGTTGCTTGCTTTCTTTCAACTTATTGGATTTGTTAATTCGAACTACGTTCGGAGATATTATTTCTATAATTGTAAACGCAAAAGCGTTTTATTTGTCACGTTTGGTGACAAGCGTTATGGGATTGACATAGGGAGATACAGAGGTTGTAATTATCCTGTGTTCAAGCATTTGTTCGATTTGTGTTTGTATTTCGAAAATTCGGATATTGTATCTGTTGATATTAAATCGAATGGTTTTTGGCGGACTTAGTAAAAATGTTATTCAATGATATCAGGTTAGAATTGAGTGAAATTGCGACTATCGACGTGAACAATGTGTGGTTAAATGTGTCACAGGCGTGATGAAGGCGTCTTTGGCCTGAAAAGTTAAAGAGTTTTGTGGTGTGGCTCTGTGACACGAAGAGAAAAAATTGTAAATGAAAAGGTGTCACGTGAAGTCTTTGTTTGGTACAAAATCTAACCTGTTTTACTATGAATAACAAATTTACTAAAGTCATGGGTGCTGGTTGTACGAACATATCGATAATTTTTATATTGTTAGTGGATATGACACGTTTAATGTGATTTTTTTGTGTGTGTTTATTAGGGCGACGTTATGTAGCTTGTGTGGCTCGAAATTGGATTTGGGTGTTAAGTCGCGCACTAAAAATTTGTTGCCAATTAGAAAAAGTGATGTGAGAGGGTGTTGTTTATTTATTGAGAGAGATTTGTCGATATTTAAATATGCACGTAAAAGGAAGGAGTGTAGTTATGTGGGAATTTAACGATTGGAATAGTTTTGGAAGGCTGTGACTTAGGTTATTTCTGTCTAAAGCTATGAAAGAAAAGGACATAGGGGCGTTGAAAATGGGATTAGGAACATTATAATGAGGTTAAATAAGAGTGTTGGAGTTCACCACGTGTGAGCAACCCGTTATAGGAGGGGAAGATTTAGTAAATGGGACAGTTGTATTAACCTGTCCATGGGACACGTGTTGCTTGCACGAAGTGAATTGGTAAAAGGTAGTTGGTAGAGGTACATTATTTTGATACAGGAGTAGCTGGGGACAGTTTATAATTAGTAGAAATCGTTTTATGGAATTAAGGGATAATATGCCAAAAGGAAAGGGTGTATCGATGATATAGAATTTCAGATTCTGCGTTATGTTACTTATTTTTAAGATCAAAAAGATATAATCTATGGTGAAAATATTGTTAGTTATGGTGTTAATAGTTAAGTTAAATGGATGGACAGGTATTTTTCTTTTACAAACTGATTTCTATTATTTTAAAAGTATTCTGCCTAATTATAGCGATAGATGCTCCTGTATCAAGTAGTAGAGGTAGGTTTACATTATGGGACAGTTCAGCTCGAACGAACAATTGTTCAACAAAAGTTATAGAAGGAGGAACCTACTGTTGTGCTGTCTTGTATTTCGGACCAGTCCTGGTCTTGTGCCATGGTTGGAGGATCTTTGGGACAGTCAGAGTTCATTGTTTGCGCTGGGCTCGTGGTTTAGAGATGGTCGGGGGAGCAGGTAACATACGCTCGCGTGTTGATAACTCGGAGGGGCGCTTGCAGGAGGTTTGCTGGCTTTCTCAGTCTTGTAGAGTATTGTAGTTGGGCTCGATCTGCTTGGGCGTCGTAGTTGGTGAAGCAGCTCTGCGCCTCGTACGAACCATCGTAGCGTGGTAGCTCCACATCTCGCGATAGTCCTGTCACGGCAGAAAGCTGATGTCGCGTCCTGGTCAACCTCCCCAGGACATCTGACACCGGCGGCGGGGGCGTGACGTCCTGCTGGCTGGGGGCGATTTCCTGCGTCCTACCGAGGGTGGTTTCTTTCTTTGGAAAAGTGGTGTTTTCGCCACTTTCGGAGTCGGGATCGGACTCCATGGGCTCCTTTGAATCCTCCTCTCTTCCCTGTTCCATCTTTCTGTACAGACAGTGGTCTATTTGCTTACTTGTACCTTGGCGTCCACTATCCTGTCGACTCTTCGGACGGGGGAGTCTGTGATATCTTGGGACCTCTGGGACCAGTGTTACCTGATGCTAGACGAACCTCGATGTCAACTCTACCGTGCAGTCGTGGTGGAAGGCGACAGAGCTGGGCCAAAGGTGAAATAAACAAACAGAGATTCCACAAAGAAGCGTCTGACGTCAAGAAGGAATGGGATGAGGAGAGAGAGAGATCTTTAGAGCAAGTGTTACCGTTGGGATCCAAGCGCAGACTGCCTATTCTAGGTTCTCGATTTAACACCAAGAGTTTTCTTCTTTCCCATTGGCGGGAAGCTGTCACATGGCCGTTTTTCTATTGGTTGACCTACTTAGGTGTTGTTTCCTAATTGGTAGGAAGATGTCACATGGCCGTTGGCTATTGGTTGACCTACTTAGGCGTTACCTTCTAATTGGTCTTTGCTGCTGCCTTTGACGGAAGATATATCCGGCCTTGCCCAGGAAATACTGGCCGTTAAACTTAGCTTTTATGATTTCCGGGGTCAGAAGGTTAACTGTGACTTTATTAATAGTGGTGTTCTCTTCTAAGCCTACTTCCTAGGTCTTACTTCTACTCTCACCTAAGCCTGATTAGTTTTAACCTTAATTTTCTCCTGTTAGTCTCCATTCCTTCTATCTGTACAGTTGCTATACTTTATTAGATTCTTACGCGGTACAGATTGATGTTAGTTGAGGCTTTCTATTTGCAGTACATAAGAAGTTATATACAGTCATGGGGTGGAACATGTGGTAGTAGATATCTAGACTATTTACAACAATTCCATGGTCTTAAATCATCACATATATATGTCATAATTTGTAAATAGCTGTATGCAACCCCGACCCAATATGTATGCAATGTATGTTTCAAAGATTTAATAAAGAAAAGGTAACTGGAGGACAGAAAGCCTAGAAACAAGGCCTAGAAAAGAGGCTTAAGATTTAGCACAACCATTAGCAAAATTACAGCCAATTTTATGATCGCGGAAATAATAAAAGTTGAGTTCAACGACACAGTATTTCCTGGTCAGGTCAGGACATGTCTTAAAACAAAAGAAGTAGCGTAAACCAATCAGAGAGTAGGACCTCAGAAGGTCAGCCAATAGAAAACTGCCACGTCACACCTTTCCACCAATGGGAAAGGAGAAAGGTCCTCGTGTTAAATCGAGAACCGAGGATTGTCAGTGGTTCACTCGCTCCCACCGAGACAACACCTAGAAGAGTAGCTCTTTCGCTCCCACCGAGATAGTATCTAAGTCAATCACCGCCATGTGATCAGATAGTTAATAGTCAAAATCCGCTCCATCTTCTCTAAAGCCTTTCTTTCCTCCAACCCGTTGCCTTTTATTTTCAAAACCCCATCACGTGTCCTGGTTATTCCCCACTGTATGCTCAACTTTCCACTCAAACGACTGCGCTTCCAACAATCTTCACCATTCTCATCCAACAACAAGAAATTCCGCAACGATATTGTGACATATATATATCAATATATATATAGGTTGGATGTTCTTCCTTTCGCCTACAGCCATTCCACCAAGGCTACGTCTACTGCTTCCATTGCGCTTGTGGTGACCACCAAGGCTAAAGCTGTCCAACTCTCGCCAACCCGCGCACGGCCAAGTGCGTCAACCTTTCAGCCAAGGGCCTCTCTGACGACTACGAGGTAAGATCAATGTCTTGCCCAACTGCCAGAGCTAGAGCTGTAAAGTTCTAGTCCTCCCGCCCGCTTCATGCCTCCTGACCTCCGCGGACCCAATCTGGCCTTATTCCTGCCTCTTCCCTGATGGAGATCCTGTCCCTAGCCTCCCCAGTCTGGTCAGAGTGCTTTACATATATTCCGCTTTACGCGGCCATTGGGGCTCAAAAATCATTTTATTTTGGTTAAGAGCCCGTAAATAAAGATATTTCCATAGGTTGGATGTCTGCCTTAACAATCTGTTCAACGTGGAGGCGGAAACCGCGGATAAGGACATTGTCAAGTCTTTCCTTTCCACCGATGCCCTCAGCCAGCTTCCTGGAAACAAGCCTGTCCGCGTGGCACACAGATCTCCGACCAGAAATGGCACCTGCACGGCCTTCATCGAGCTGGATGTGGCTTCCTTCAAGGCGATTGGAAGACGCGGCAGGATCATTGTGGACCAGGTGATCCTGAACTACAAGAAGTCGGTCCGCGACCGCATCTGCTACCGCTGCTGTGTCTACTGCCACCGATAGGTGTACCAAGGCTACAGTCGTCTGCTTCAACTGCGCTTTTGATGACCACCAAGGCCGAAGCTGTCCAACTCTCGCCAACCCGCGCACGGCCAAGTGCGCTAATTGATTAGCCAAGGGCCTCTCTGCAGACCACGAGGCAAGATCAATGTCTTGCCCAACTGCTAGAGCTAGAGCTGCAAAATTCTAGTCCTCCCGCCCTCTTCCTGCCTCCTGACCTCCGCAGACCCAATCCGGCCTAACCTGCCTCTTCCCTGACGGAGATCCTGTCCCTAGCCTCTCCAGCCTGGTCAGCTTTATGCGGCATTGGAGCTCAAAAATCATCTATTTTGGTTAGCAGCCCGTAAATAAAGATATTTCCATTATCAATCCGTATCACGCCATAGATATGATCGCTAGGTGGTGCAGTTAGCATAAACTGGAACTCCGCGTGGGGAAGTGTCAGGCTATGGTTCTCCTCAGACCACATGGGAGACTGCCTGAACAACCCCGGGATCTGGTTATCCACGGACAGCCAATCCAATGGTGCGCCTCAATTAAGGTGCTGGGGTGAGATTTGACCGACGTCTATCTTTCCACCAGCACGTAGTTGAAGTCTGCGCCAAGGTCCGCGGCATGTTGCCGCGTTTGACCGCAGCCGCTAATCTCAACTTTGGTTTTGGTTACCGCGCCTTGAGAACTCTGTATCTGCAAATGGTTGTTCCAGCCATTGCCTATGCCTCGGCGGTATGGTTTCCTAATCTTTCTCAACGCTCCTTAAATGTTCTACTGAGTGCTCAAAGACCTTTCCTAGTGAAAGCTTTCAGATCAACCAGCAACGCTGCTCTTATCTCATTTTCTAGAGTTCTTCCTCTCGATCTGGAAATCTCGGTTAAAACTGAGCTATACCTTAAAAAGTATGGATTGGTTGACGCTGAAATTCCACTCGAGCCTCCTCCTTTTCCACATCCTCTCCATTACCCTCCCTATTACTCCGCTCCCATTAATATTCCTGCTCTTTCCTTCCACATGGCATATTATACAGATGGTTCCAAAACCAGAGATGGAGTTGGCGCCGGCGTGTACAGGTTCTCTGGTCCGATTGAGCACCTGAAATACGTGATTCTCATGTCCTGTTCCCTCATTGTTCCATATTTCAGGCGGAAGCCCTTGGGTTGGTTAAGGCAATTGAAAACGCAACCACTTTACCAAATAATCTAACCTTAGGATTCTTCCTGGACAACCTCTCAGTCGTGAAATCATTTATGTACTCTAAGACTGGTAATTACCTTATCGACAGAGCTCTGCTACTGATTTCGTGATTGAATCGCAATGGGAATAGGTGCACCCTACAATGGATCAAGGGCCACAGTGGGATCGTGGGTAATGATTGTGCGGACACACTCGCAAAGTGGGGTGATGAGTCTGCTAACCCAAGCTGTTACAAACTCGCTCCTTTGGCGTTTGTAAAATCGGCAATCTACGGCCGGGCGCGTGAAGCATGGGAGAGCAGATTCCTCTCTCTAGCTCCTTTTATCCACACTCGCTTTGGCCTTACTCAAATGAGTCTTTTAGACAAAAGGTATGCGTACATCGTCCCTAGCGAGCACATTGTGGTTGGCCTGCTATAGGGACACACGTGGACGGACAGTTTTGCCTACAGGATAGGCGTCATTGACGATCCTTCCTGCCCTCATTGTGACGCTGACAAGGAAGAAACTCTGTCGCACATCGTGCTAGAGTGCAGCAGCCTTGAAGCCCTTAGATTCCCCCTTCTTTCCACCTGTGAAGAAGAATTGGGGTACACTCCGCGATTATTCAAAGACTTTATTTTCAACAGGAGCACTTGGCGAGCCTGCCTGGAGTTCCTAAAGGCCTCTGAAAGACTTAAGCCACACGTCCGCGCGGAGGATTCCGATCACCTGAGTGACTCGGACTCCTCGCCTCATGGTTAACACCGGTCATTAGTGGCCGCTCGTAGACGCAACTCTGGCATGTGCCGCTGTTTAAGATAGGTTTCGCGACCATCCCTGCGTACGTGATCGCCCCTGATGCTGTCTCTGTAACCCCATGACAGAGGGAAAATGGTTTGGCGATTCGATGGCACGGGCTGATCGAGTAATAGACTTACACAGCGACCCATTTGAACGCGCTATGCGATCTCTGGTGTACTTTTCTGGTTGGTTGTCTTAGTACGGGTATTCTCACTAGTAATCTTTGATATAAGACTTTATTTTCAAAATTTATATATATATTACCAAAGTTTTTTAATAACAATTTTTTTTACCTCTCTCTCTAAAACTTTTATATTTTTACAAAAAGAAAATCTATCCTTTTCCAGCACTTTCTGAATCATTCCCGCTTTATCTAATCAACACCTGTCTTTCTTTTATCTTCCCTGGCCTGGGGAATCTAACCTTTTTGAACAACCTTGGTTGCATGCAGCATCTTGATACTTTGATATAGTGCATTGCGGCTTGTCTGATTGCTACATCATTTTTGGGCTCAAAAATAATACACTTTGGTTAGTAGCCCGTGAAGCCATATTATCTCTTAACAATCTGTAGTTGGCGCTCTGCGGTCCAGGAAACTGGGTTATTAGTATTGCTGCATGAATGACAAGGCCAAGATACCAGAGTGAAATTATGAAAAGATAGATGGACTCCAGCTATGGGAGGATGGTCCACATGTGTGGGGGGAGGACAGGCGCCACGACGGCATTCCAATGTGGAGGGGGGGGGGGGGGGGGGGCAGGTCAGTTTTAGACAGATCTGCATTTTTTTTAAATCGAGAATGAACCCAACAATCAGAAAACCGATACCAACGGTTTGAACCATCCTTCCGCCGAACCCCCATGTTGAAGAAACCTGTAAATGGTCTGGTAAAGAGAATTAAACTCATGCAAGTATTTTCTTGATAAGGAAGATTAATTAACTATATAACCATGATGGGGCAAATTGAAAAAATCTTATTCAGAATCTAGAAACAATTTGAGCTGATATAAACGGACTCTGAAATGAATCTAAAAAATAAATATGGACACTTGAAATAATCTTGCTATTGGAAGGAAACAATGGAAAGGTTCTCATGGATAATAACTCTTGAAATAAACTCACTGATCAGAAATTTTTCAAATGATCTAGCTGATGGGAATGTGTGGATGTGATAATAATAAGATTTCTATTGGAAAAACCCCCTAGAAATTATTTTAATAATAAGAATAAGCTATGAAAATGGTCTTGTTATTAAATCTGAAGTTGATAACGCTGATTAATATGAGTTTTGAAACGACCGCGATTTTTTAGGAATATCTTTAGAAAGTTTATAACTATTGGGAAGAAATATTGGCAACAATGCTGCTTAAAGGAATGAAATTATTCTGGAAACTCTCATTTATAGAAGTCAATTGAAAAAAAAACAATCTTAAACATTGAAAACCTCTGAAAAGAAATTGATGATAATGAAAACTTGAATATAATCTCGCTAATAAGAATTTATATTTGAAAATATATTGATTTTGGTTATAATTACTTTGAAAATTATCTCTCTCTGTGTGTGGGAAAATCAAATCTACAATTGAAATATCTTAAAATATATGATCCCACGGTGAGGATTCCACTGATGAGAGAAAACTTTGTAAACGATATTTCCATAAGGGAAAAAAACTTTATAAACAAGTTTGTCCAATAAGAAGAAAATCTCAAAGCGATTTGAAAAAAAAAGATCATAACTTATATATAATAATAATAAAGGAAGTTAAAAAAATTGGAGAATATAAATATATAGGAAGAATTATTTTTTAAATATACCTTCAATGGAAAAGAATTTTCTTCGCGCATACAAACACTGTCGCTATAGAGAAAATAGACGAAACTGTACTGAAAAAAAATCGCCTTAAGAAGAAGTACCATTACAATGATTTCGCTTATATGAAAAATTACTGTGCAAAAGATATTTCTGATTAGAACTTGCTCTCGAAATCTCATCGCTAAAGGGAATTTTTTCTAAGGGAACTTTTATATGAGAAATATATCTTTGAACGAATTCTCTAAGGAGACCAAATTCTTGAAACAATGATGAGGGGAAGGCACTTTAGATAAATATTATATGTATTAATTTTTATATATTTGGAAAAACTTTTCAAAATGATTTTGTTGTTTGAAAAATTCGGGAAACGATCTTTTTGATCAAAAGTATATTTTTAGGGACATCTCGAGAAAGAATCTTGCTAGTTTTAAGTATCAGGTCCTCGAGATTTAATTCGCATAACAACAAGCTCTAGGTCGAGCATCATCGCTGGAGCAATGTGAAAGTAAGTCATCTCTAAACATATCTGGTCTAAATAATTAGAGGGGGAGGGCAACTCTGTGCTTCACTTCCATTAATAATTGACAATATGACCCAGAATAAGTATATTGCTACGGCGTTTTATGGTTTCCACAAGTCCATATCTCAGAAGAAGGCCAAGTGACACTCCTCACTTTCTTACTGCTACTCTTTTTGTGTTGTTTTTCTTGCTTCCCTCTTTCTCTTTCTTATTTTTTTCTTTTTCTTCTGTCTATATCGTTATTTCCTTTGTCTCACTGCTTTGTTCTTATGCATACCTCTGGTGAATCCTGTATAGGGTCAGTGACCCTAAATAAAGGCTTTTTGTTGTTTTGTAATTAGAGGTGGGAGACTTCAATATACAAGTAATTAAGTGTATATCCTTATTTCTTGTTGATTTTGCTTCGAATTTTTAATGAAACTGATTCCAAGAGTTATTAATTAAACATTATATATATTGATTTACAAGAGAGAGAACAAAATATAAAAGGGAAACTAATATTGAACAAAGGAACTATTTTTTTTTCGGTTAGCGCCAATTTTCCTGTGAGCTTACACATACTCTGTGGCAACAAATAATTAATATATATATAACATTTCTCAGTGAGTACAATTTCCTAATTAATATTCTTCTTAACTATATTGATAAGGGCCATAGCCCAAAACCATGTTACACAGATTGCCTTTGTATGAATTTGCCAAAGCTGGTGTGGTAGCTCATTTTTTATCAATAATAGTAAAGTTTTCAATAGGGGGATGTACATAAATTAATCGATCTGATACATAATTAAAGGGATAGATGCCTCTCTGTGTACATAAAGAAAAGTGGAAAAAGTAATGGAGAAATGTTTATTTGTTTATAACTGTAATTGTTGTTGTGTGATGTAATCAATATATAGCGTGAGATATTCAAGTTTTTTTAAGGATAAAAGCCAGACGATATAAGCCAGACCTTCTGATCTCTGGGTCTTGATCGCTTGATCTTGATCCCTGAAATGATCCCTTAAATATTTTTGAAGCCTGCGGCGCTTTAGTTGTGCTTGGTGCTTCCTTGGTTCCCTCAAAATCGGCACGCACTCGCCCTCCTCTCTCCCGGGGTGCCCACGGCTCTGCCGGCGCCTCTCCAGCCCTCTCCTTGGCCCTCCAGTACGGCGGGCGCTTGCAGACACCTAAACATGAGTGATGCCTTAAAATGCTTACCGAAGCATGTAGAAGGCATAACAATTGTATATATATTCAAGTTTTTAGTTCTTATGATAATTCTGTAATAGTAAAATATTATTTATCTATATATATAAAATTGAATGTCTGTCTGTCTGTCTGTTTGTTTGTTTGTACTCTATAGATTCAAAAACCATACATCCAATCGCCGTGAAATTTTGGGATATTATTAGGTATATCACCGGGAAGGTTTTTGAAAAATAATTTCCTGAATATCTTGAATATCCTTAGAGTTATTTGCAGATTTGTAGATTTAACTCGCAAGCAGCGCCCCCATTGTGACGATGATAACAAGTTTTATTATCACTAAGTTTGTTATCTTAAATATTATTTATCAAAAGTAAGATTATCTCAGGATGACACGGCAATGTGACACGGGAAAAAATGTTCACTAGATAAAACTATGCTTTTCTATATGATATAAAAAGCCAACAATGAAGAGTGAATGTAATATAAAAAGCCAACAATGAAGAATGAATGTAAGATAAAAAGCCAACAATGAAGAGTGAATGTAAGATAAAAAGCCAACAATGAAGAGTGAATGTAAGATAAAAAGCCAACAATGAATAGTAAATGTAATATAAAAAGCCAACAATGAAGAATGAATGTAAGATAAAAAGCCAACAATGAAGAGTAAATATAATATAAAAAGCCAACAATGAAGAGTGAATGTAAGATAAAAAGCCAACAATGAAGAGTAAATGTAATATAAAAAGCCAACAGAGTGAATGTAAGATAAAAAGCCAACAATGAAGAGTGAATGTAATATTAAAAGCCAACAATGAAGAATGAATGTAAGATAAAAAGCCAACAATGAAGAGTGAATGTAATATAAAAAGCCAACAATGAAGAATGAATGTAAGATAAAAAGCCAACAATGAAGAGTGAATGTAATATAAAAAGCCAACAATGAAGAATGAATGTAAGATAAAAAGCCAACAATGAAGAGTAAATATAATATAAAAAGCCAACAATGAAGAATGAATGTAAGATGAAAAGCCAACAATGGAGAGTAAATATAATATAAAAAGCCAACAATGAAGAATGAATGTAAGATAAAAAGCCAACAATGAAGAGTAAATATAATATAAAAAGCCAACAATGAAGAGTGAATGTAAGATAAAAAGCCAACAATGAAGAGTAAATGTAATATAAAAAGCCAACAGAGTGAATGTAAGATAAAAAGCCAACAATGAAGAGTGAATGTAATATTAAAAGCCAACAATGAAGAATGAATGTAAGATAAAAAGCCAACAATGAAGAGTGAATGTAATATAAAAAGCCAACAATGAAGAATGAATGTAAGATAAAAAGCCAACAATGAAGAGTGAATGTAATATAAAAAGCCAACAATGAAGAATGAATGTAAGATAAAAAGCCAACAATGAAGAGTAAATATAATATAAAAAGCCAACAATGAAGAATGAATGTAAGATGAAAAGCCAACAATGGAGAGTAAATATAATCTAAAAAGCCAACAATGAAGAGTGAATGTAAGATAAAAAGCCAACAATGAAGAGTGAATGTAAGATAAAAAGCCAACAATGAATAGTAAATATAATATAAAAAGCCAACAATGAAGAGTGAATGTAATATAAAAAGCCAACAATGAAGAGTGAATGTAAGATAAAAAGCCAACAATGAAGAGTGAATGTAATATAAAAAGCCAACAATGAAAAGTGAATGTAATATAAAAAGCCAACAATGAAGAATGAATGTAAGATAAAAAGCCAAAAATGAAGAGTAAATATAATATAAAAAGCCAACAATGAAGAATGAATGTAAGATGAAAAGCCAACAATGAAGAGTAAATATAATATAAAAAGCCAACAATGAAGAGTGAATGTAAGATAAAAAGCCAACAATGAAGAGTGAATGTAATATAAAAAGCCAACAATGAAGAATGAATGTAAGATAAAAAGCCAACAATGAAGAGTGAATGTAATATAAAAAGCCAACAATGAAGAGTGAATGTAATATAAAAAGCCAACAATGAAGAATGAATGTAAGATAAAAAGCCAACAATGAAGAGTGAATGTAATATAAAAAGCCAACAATGAAGAATGAATGTAAGATAAAAAGCCAACAATGAAGAGTAAATATAATATAAAAAGCCAACAATGAAGAATGAATGTAAGATGAAAAGCCAACAATGAAGAGTAAATATATTATAAAAAGCCAACAATGAAGAGTGAATGTAAGATAAAAAGCCAACAATGAAGAGTGAATGTAAGATAAAAAGCCAACAATGAATAGTAAATATAATATAAAAAGCCAACAATGAAGAATGAATGTAAGATAAAAAGCCAACAATGAAGAGTAAATATAATATAAAAAGCCAACAATGAAGAGTGAATGTAAGATAAAAAGCCAACAATGAAGAGTGAATGTAATATTAAAATCCAACAATGAAGAATGAATGTAAGATAAAAAGCCAACAATGAAGAGTGAATGTAATATAAAAAGCCAACAATGAAGAATTAATGTAAGATAAAAAGCCAACAATGAAGAGTGAATGTAATATTAAAAGCCAACAATGAAGAATGAATGTAAGATAAAAAGCCAACAATGAAGAGTGAATGTAATATAAAAAGCCAACAATGAAGAGTGAATGTAATATAAAAAGCCAACAATGAAGAATGAATGTAAGATAAAAAGCCAACAATGAAGAGTAAATATAATATAAAAAGCCAACAATGAAGAATGAATGTAAGATGAAAAGCCAACAATGAAGAGTAAATATAATATAAAAAGCCAACAATGAAGAGTGAATGTAAGATAAAAAGCCAACAATGAAGAGTGAATGTAATATAAAAAGCCAACAATGAAGAATGAATGTAAGATAAAAAGCCAACAATGAAGAGTGAATGCTATATAAAAAGCCAACAATGAAGAGTGAATGTAATATAAAAAGCCAACAATGAAGAATGAATGTAAGATAAAAAGCCAACAATGAAGAGTAAATATAATATAAAAAGCCAACAATGAAGAATGAATGTAAGATGAAAAGCCAACAATGAAGAGTAAATATAATATAAAAAGCCAACAATGAAGAGTGAATGTAAGATAAAAAGCTAACAATGAAGAGTGAATGTAATATAAAAAGCCAACAATGAAGAATGAATGTAAGATAAAAAGCCAACAATGAAGAGTGAATGTAATATAAAAAGCCAACAATGAAGAATGAATGTAAGATAAAAAGCCAACAATGAAGAGTGAATCTATCTATATATATAAAATTGAATGTCTGTCTGTCTGTTTGTCTGTACTCTATAGATTCAAAAACCATACATCCAATCGCCGTGAAATTTTGGGATATTATTAGGTATATCACCGGGAAGGTTTTTGAAAAATAATTTCCTGAATATCTTGAATATCCTTAGAGTTATTTGCAGATTTGTAGATTTAACTCGCAAGCAGCGCCCCCATTGTGACGATGATAACAATATATCGAGAGATTCAAATTTACGAGTTTCAAATTATCAAAATATATCTTTTTTTTTTAAATAAGTTTTTAGAGAATTGTTTTAACAAATGTTCGCTAGACAAACCTTTACTCGGGTAAAACCCCGGGCGAAGCCGAGTACGTTTTATAAGTTTATAGAGAATTGTTTTAACAAATGTTTGTTAGACAAACATTCACTCGGGTAAAACCGGGCGAAGCCGGGCACATCCGCTAGTGTAAATATATAACAGTATCATACAATCTCTTTTAATGAAAAACTACACTACCTAAGATTATTGATTATATTAGGTAGAAAAGTACATAACAATAAAGATGAAACAAAAACTTTCAAACCACATGGTATTAGGGTTACAGCTGTAGAAGAATTGTGTGGGTTGAAAACTTGTCTTTTCTCGTTATATAAAAATAAACATTTTTTACTTTGATCTTAATCTTTAATAGTATATAAATATTAAAATAGCATGATGGGATGTCTTCAATCTTAAATTAAAATTATATATAAAAGATAAATTTCTTCAGCATCTTACTATTTTCCTTTATATGAAGCACTATGATTGTGGAATACATGTAAATATGTTGAGATCTTATAATTAAGTTTTTGTAATCATTTCCTTATTTTAACATATTGTTAACCTATGTTAATTTTTTTTTAATAGAGAGAAGAGCTAGGATATAAAATTTTATATGTTGTTGTTGTTGCTTATTCCTCAAGTCGTTTAAATGATCTCCATTAGGTTCCATTGTCTCAGCTTTTCTATTATAGTCCTGGGGTTTTCCCAGAAGTCTTTTTTGGAGGATTTGACGCAATTTAATAAATGTTCAGGACTGGCAGGCTGGGAATCGTATTTGGGGCATTTCGGGAATGTTTTGATTTTTCCATTAAATTTGAGCATTTTATGATGTCCTGTTCATAATCTTGAAATCGCCGTTTGTTCATCCTTACTAAGGGTGTGGGAAAAAGATTCATTATGAATGGTGGTGTACCAAGGGTAGTTTAGGGTAGATTTCCAGAGAGAGGTTATTCTTTGTTTGTGGATGGAAGAAATTTCAGAATAGGTGAGTTGAGAGTATTCAGGCTGGCTCTTTCAGCCTTCTTTAGCCAACTGGTAGCCATCTCGTTGCCACTATGTTAACATGAGAGGGGATCCACTGGAAGGAAATTTGGTTTATCTGTACAATTTTTTGAGGATTTTGATTAATATTTTATATGTGAAAGAGCGCACAAATGATTCTTTGGTTCAAACATATAAGTAAATTTACTGATGATACGATGATATATCAATTGTGAGCGGCACATTTTAAAGCCAAAGAGAAAGAAGAGGTAAAATATTTGCATTCCCAACATAAGGAAATGTGTAATAGTTTCTCTTGTGCTAAAAGCATTCTAGAAAGAATCTCTCTGATTGACATGAAATAGTGAAATGAATTATTTGATAATAAAAGTATTGGAACAGATCTCAATGATCAAAATGAACACTAGAGTGCTTCTTATTAATAACAAGCAAAAACAGAAAAGTATCTTACAAATAAATATAGCTTAAACACCTCTTTGGTAAATTCAACTGATTTCATGACCCCTCTCATAGAATCTTAGGAAATCGAATCCGTCCTTGTAATGATGAGGGCCATTAAAATAATTCAGATAAAGTTAAGGCTTTTTTAGGGTGATATAAACCTGAAGGAATACAATATAGGGGACTTGACCACATATTAGCTCTTGTGTCCACTTTCCACAGAGCAATCCGCTTTGTTCATTCCAGTCGCCAATCCTGGATTGGCCAAGGTTACCCCCATGGTCAGACCAGCAGATGATATTCACCAGGCTGTGTCTGGCTCCTTTTTGTGCATGTGAGAGCTTCAAGAACTTTGTGGTTGGAAAAACATTCTCATTGGAACTGATCACAAACCTTTAGTCTCCATCTTCACCACTAAAAATCTGAACGATCTAACGCCAAGGCTTCAACAAAACCTATGAGGATGCTTCAGTTCTCGTTTCATACACTCGGTAAGGACCTGATCACCACTGATGCCTTACCACCTTAACAAGACAATCACTTCCTGGTCATCTTCCCGAAGATGAAGAGCTCCATGAGGAAGTTAAATATTTTTTGCGTAGTATCATCATCGTACATCAATCCACGACAGATGACAGACTGGCTAAAATAGCCCTCAATCAGAAGCTGTATCCTGCCCTTCAAAAAGTGGCTTTTTATTCTGAAAAACGGTTGACCAGTCAAATATTATCTTCTCCCATAGAACCCTCGTTCTATGATGTTCTGACAAGATAGATAGGGGAAGAGTTTGTCTTACTAATGAGAGAACAGAGAATGATTATCCCCTCTACCATGCGAAAAGATGTTTCTGTTGAGTCACTTTACGAGGTCCTATCGAGGACATCCCGACTTCGAACCTAGTCTAGCTCAGCAATAATAACTTTTGTAATTGTATATCAACTTGGGCTAAAACTCAGATACACATGTAGTAGCATATAGAGAACACAAAAGATCCATGTTTAATACATAATGTGCATTTTTGTTTTCAGGGTAAAGTATCACAAACACATCTTTAAAATAATAAATCAAGGGTTTTATTGTCATCTCAGTGGACCTTACAAATTTCACTTCATGGACAATTCTACATGGACAAAAATTTTGTTTGATGATTTCAAGCAAGAATGAATTTTTTTACCTATTAAAACCATAGATATACCTTTCTCAACATATAAAACGTGTCATAATTTGCAAACATACCAAAGGAAATAATGGAGCATGAGCCTTTGTTCTACTTTGGTAGATTTTCTTACAAACTTTCGTTTATAGGCAGTACTAAATGAACATAAAATCTATTTTCTTTATCAGACTCTAAGACTACATACAAAGAACAAAATATGAAATTTTCCTACCTATTAAATTAAGCTATAAATATGTCTCTTTGACATATTAAATATGCCCTAAATTAATAGAGAAGATGTTAACATACCGTTTCTCCCAGATGTCAGCGCTCCCTCCCGGATCGACCTCTTCGTTCGCCTCCCGCTCAAAAACTGACTGTTATCTTTCAAAACAGCCCCCCAAGGTAAATCGTCATCTTCCTACAGAGTAAAAAAAAAATAATTACTTTAATATTCTTAGAATATTTGTTTAAAAATAATAGTAATAAAGAAAATATTCTTTTTCAAAAGAATATTTAAAAATAATAATAAGGATAATAAAATATAAAAAATTTTCTTTAAATTTAAAGTAATTTCTCCTTTAAGAAATTCGAAATTAAACTTCTTCTTATTAAAAGAAAAGTTTGGGATAATAAAAAAATTGATAAAATAAGGATAATAAAATATAAAAAAAATTCTTTAAATTTAAAGTAATTTCTTCTTTAAGAAATTCGAAATTAAACTCCTTCTTATTAAAAGAAAAGTTTGAGATAATAATAAAATTGATAAAATATAACACGTCTATCCCTTAAATTTTTATATAGTAATCCTTTCCTTAAGAGAATTTAAAGCAGAGAAATATGCCCAATTTATCTGGGTATGTATTTAATTGGTTTTATTCATTTTAGAATAAAGAATGGACTTAAAATTTCCCTAAAAGGTAATATGATTTTGGACGTTTCATTGCATATAAAAGGGTTGCTTCCAGTTCTTTATTTTCCAATCCGCCTCGTTGTTGTCCTTCTGTGGAGGGTCGGCCGGTATTTTGGTCACGGTACCACCAGTGTCACCTCCGATTGGGCTTCCTCCCCTGCTTTGACCTTTAGAGCACCGTCGGCCATCGTTGTGGGATCTCCATCTGGACACCAAACACTTCGGCAAGACACTGTGCATATATGATGTAAATGTTTACATCATTGTTGGGTCTATTTTGTGGGAAATCTGGCCCAACAATTCCTCCCCTGCCAGAGTGAAAAAAATGTGTTTATTCCAATTCAGATCTGTTCATGCTCTATGAGAAATATGATTTTGGAAGAAATGCATTTTTTTTACGATATCAGTATTTGCAATCACCGACACTCTGGCAAAAGGGGAAACAAACGGGCCATGGAACCTAGGACAGGTTAACTCCTCGTAATATTGAAAGGAAATCTTATCCTACCATTTAATGGGCAAAATACTAAGCCCATCTTTCGCTGTCTGTATGCCAGAGGGTTTGGCCCAGATGTGAGGTGAATTCACACGTTCCCAGCCGCAGCCCCTATAGGTGTAGATGGGGAAGTGGTCTAGACCCAGATTCTGTACAAACAGACCCTTAGACCGTCCTAGATAAACATAATCATATGGGCGCCAAGGAATTGTGCGTGTAAAATGTAGATATGTCCAATTCCTAAAACACATCTAAAAATAAATTTATTAACTATACATGATGAGATACATAAAAAAATGGTTATACAAGGTTATATAAGACAAATTAAATAGGCCTATTCGATCAAATTACAATAATAATAGGGTAGACAGAAATGACGTAGATATATAAGGTATACAATGATACGAAAAAAAAAATCCAAATGAATATGCTATACGTAGAAAGGAAATGACTTGATATATATAGGATATACAATGATAAACAAATGAATATATAAGCTGTGGCTAAACCCTTTCATTCAGTATATTTGTCTGAAGATGGTAACAACGCTGTTACCGAAATGTCACACACTATCTATTTATTTTGGGATCGGCCTCGTTATCTTGATTTTTTAGTCTATAATTCAAACAGTGCTCTATCTATATATAAATATACCTGAATATAATAAGAAAGGAAATATACATGGTGAATGGTATATATTAAATATCTCATGGTAATAAATACGCCAAAATTTGGATGAATATGATATATAGGAAGGAAATAACGTTGATAAGGGAGATACATTATGATAAATAAACAAAATATATATATACGCTGTAGCTAAACTTATTTATTGCATCTTGTCTGAAGATGGTAACGACGCTGCTACCAAAATGTCACACATCATGTGTTTGGATGTGGTCTCGACATTTTATGTCTATAATCCAAATTGTACCTTATATATATATATAAATATACATGAATATAATAAAAAAAATTATACATGGTAAATGGTATTATTGAATATATAATATAACGAAGAAATAAATATGCACTGAGGATCATGGGCATTAGGTGAGTATTTCAAAATTTACATGT
Source organism: Cordylochernes scorpioides (assembly GCA_030710605.1). Taxonomy (NCBI): domain Eukaryota; kingdom Metazoa; phylum Arthropoda; class Arachnida; order Pseudoscorpiones; family Chernetidae; genus Cordylochernes; species Cordylochernes scorpioides. The sequence continues at coordinate 72,075,610 of CP092863.1, read as the reverse complement.
ATTATTTACAAATTTGTTCCTGCTATCTTGTCACTGGGAGTGCTTGTCTGACGTGTTCTCCGTCCCTCTTAACCATGATGGAAAAAAAAAGAAACATTAGTAGTCAGTAATTCTTTAAACCAGATTATTCCCAAATTACCCTATCTGGGGTGACAATCTTACTTCTCTTTGTCTTTAGTTGAACACTGTTGTTAACCTCTATTATACATTGTTTAGCTTATCTATAGAATGTGCACTCATATTTTTAATCAATAAATTCACTTTAATAAAATATAATAAATTAACCTCGAAAGAACAAATGATGATGACTAACAACCTAGGTCCAACTTATACCTTACGATATATCTTCCCACTTGAGTTCTTAATATCTCTCTGTAATTTTGACTCTTTGTCCTAAAAAAAAATAAAAAATAAACTTATTGCTCTGGGCCATTTCACAGCCAAAACAAAGAAATTGATATTCAATCCCCCCTTAAAACTCCCTCCTTCTTCAAATCTGGAATACTGTATTGGCTTGTTTGGCGATCTGCTTCAAAGGTTCATTTAGGTGTCCTACTAATTTAAAATTTATCTTAACATAGAACGAGTTATCCTCGTGAAAAAAAATCTACTTACTAATTGGTATTTAGACTTGAACTCGTTCTAACTAAACATATGGTAGACAATAGTCTTTAATTAGGTGATTAACTTTTGCTAGCCTGGGGCGATATAAAACACAAAGAATCTGGACAGTCCATCTGTCACTTTGCTAACTGGTACCTAAAATCTGTAGACGGAATCGCCTCGTCTAATCGTAACTTATCTCTTACACGCTCTAATTGTTAACCCTCATTAGAAACCCCCTTTAGACTCTGACTTAGAAACAAGGAGTTATAGGGAATTCACTTTTACCCACCACATGTTCCAAGTTTGTCCATAGAGGATTGGTTCCAGGCTGCGCAATATATAGAAGAGCTTCCAACGTGCCGATCCTTCCCAACCTCCCGTCTGAATCACCCTCATCTCAGCCACGCTTAAAGCGTCGTAAACTACGATGTCAGATCGGTTATCCGAGGTTTGTCGCTGTACACTTAGCTTGCCACATCGGCAACTAAATCCCCCACCTAGCACAAAGTTCACCTGATACCTCTCCGTTCCCTCTAATGAGGAGAGGATTTGTAGGCTTTTGGTCTGACCGTGACCTCCCACAATCCCCCAGTCTGAGGTTCGAGACATGGTCATCATCTACGACCCTTAGAATTCAAGTTGATGCGATGAAATGGAGTAATTAATTACACTAATAAAATAAATCATACTTATACTCCTTTAAAAGGAGGCCTAACAAAGGGAGCGAATACCTTCCTATCAATAGAGTTGTACAGTCCTGTGAGGCTATCGATCCTAACAAATGAAGAAATCAAAATTTAAAAAATCGAACCTATTAGTTCCCTAACACTATTCTAATGTACCTTTGGTCTAACAGTATAATTGTTTTTAACCTTCTTACACATTCATTAAACCAATCCATTCATACACCCTCCCCCTATCATTCACGGTTTGCATATAAACTAAAGTTAAAAGCTGCTACACAAGCCAAAGTACTATAATTATCATCATCGATAGACCCTAATAATAACAAAATCTTTCAGGACTAAATGTGAAATCAAATTAATTATCAATCTAAAACAAATTGGGGACTAAAGCCCCAGTTTACTCGAAAAAAAAATGCCTCATACAAACTCCATATAATCATCTGTATTTAGATAAATAATATATACACTTAAACAAATTTAAAAATTGATTGTTAACAATCAAATGCTGAAATCTAACCTATTATTAAAACTGTGCGTCTAATAGTTTGAAAATCTTCTTCTTATCTTGACACTTGGTGTCTAAACAAGCGAATCATCAAAACTAGCACTTAAATTGGAGCGAACTGAACTTCGAGCATTTACCTCATTGCCAAGTAGGATGGATCTACAATTGTTTGCCGACCTTACTTCTTGCTCAAGGTTACTGGCATCTTTCTTTCCCTGCTATTCAGCTAAACTCTTTCTTTGGAATCATAGGGCTTTCAATACCCAACCCGCTCTGGAGTTTAACAACAGGGGCCACTTGTTATACTGTCTATCAATTCTTAGACCACAACTGCCTTACACACTCTCATTAGAAATTCTCTTTGGGCTGCATCCTGGACATAAGGGATTACAGGGTGTCAAGTTTTAACCCAACGCATATTCCGAGCCCGCCCATAGTGAATAGGTTATAAGCACAGCAGTTACCTAGCGCGCCTAAGTCCCTTTATCTAATTTTAAAGTTGAACCAAAGTTCAGAACCTTAAACAAAAATAAAATAAACTGTTGAACTTAAGTCTTAAATCACAACCTGCTATTAATACAGAATAGCATCTTCAATAAAAAAAAAGGAAAACTGAAAACTCCTTACAATGAACCTTTAACACAAACTCAAGGTTGTAGCCTTAAAAAAGAAAAACTGAAACCCTTTACAATAATCATTTATGACTAAAGCACACATTGTGGCTTAAAATAAAAGAAAACTGAAAACTCCTTAAAATTCATCCTAACACTTAAGACAAATATGTAGCTAAAAATAGAAAGAAAAACTGAAACTTTTAAGATTCATTACAACACTAAAACAAACTCGTAGCTTAAAAATGAAAGAAAGCTGAAAACTCTTTAAATCACAGCCTATCACTAAGAACAAAGCGTTGTTTAAAAAAGAAAAGAAACTGAGTAACTCTTTAAAATCATATACCAACACTAAAACAAAATTGTAGCCAGAAAAAAAAAAACTGAAAACTCTTTAAGGAAATTCTGGCTTCTCAAAAAAAAAAGGAATACATATTTGTTATTTAATATAACTTAACATTACAACTAATATGGACTTATACATATAGATTAATGCATACAGTTACTGAACTTTAGACAAATTAGCTTATACAAACTCTCAGTGCATATTATGTACTATTTACAAATATTGGCCTCTAGGCTAGAACAAATTATCCATTAACACTACATGGTGAAGAGTCAAAAATTGTTCTATCGAGGCAATAGTGCAGTCAACAACTACTCTTCAAACATTGAGCGCACCTTCTCCTATCATCTTCCCACTGTCTTCCTACCAACCATTATCTTCTATTTACAAACTCTTTATCAACTTTCCTCAATTCTTTCTCTTTCAACATCTTTCCGCATCTTTCAACACTTTCTCTCTGTCGATTTTCGACATCCTTTGACAGTTCCTTCTATTTCTCTCATCTCTCTTCATCTATATTCGTCTCCTTTAACACTTTACATCTCCTTTCATTTCTTACAACACCTTTCAACATCTTACACCACCTTTCAACGCTTTTCCATCATCTCTTAACGCTATTCAACTCTCTTTCATCGCCTCTAACACATTTCAACATCTTTTAACATCCTTTCTGTCTCTTTCTCATCACCTTTCAACGCTTTCAACACATTTCAACGCCTTTTCATCCTTTTCATCCTTATAATTTGTCTAATAAAGAAACTTTTCTTCTCTTATTCTGTTTATCGCATAAACAATACCGAGAAGATTATCACTGTCGTTATTCGCTAATGAATCTCTCTATGAATGAAATTAATAGGTACTTATGGCTAACTCACAAAAAATCACTACAGCTATCCCGATGGCGAAGTCACCTCCAATTCAACCGTCACTGCATGTCATCA
>CP092863.1:71974357-72061949 GCA_030710605.1 Cordylochernes scorpioides | reverse complement strand
TTTGCAATAAAATGTTGCTATAAACTAGATATATAATTAAATATTAGGCGGAATTTGCTCACAAGTGCCAAAGGGATAAAGACCCAGTAAATATTATGAATTCAGTTGACCAATTTTTTTATAGTCTAAATACTATAAAAAGGGAGGCGATGAAATTAAACATTTGTCCTGGGGGGGGGGGAGGAGTATCAACGAATCAACGAGAAAATCTTAGAGATAAACATGTCGTTTTTCATAATAATCTAAAGTGCGACATATAAATATTCACGATAAATATATAAGTAATTAAGGGATATATCACAATATGGGTTACTGGGATAAGTATAAAATAAAGAAATGATCTTAAGGATGGTACGCGAATCATATGTATAATACTCAATAACTTCATAAAGTTAAAAAGAAATGTTATTTATGAAACATTCTATCGTTTAAAACTAAAAGAATATACTAAATATGGGGGCCATCCCTATGCATATCATATCCGTACAATATAAAATCGAAAATATGCTAGTTCAATTGTGAGGGAGGTTAAGTTAAAAAAATTGCATATTCATTTAGCAAAATACAAATAGACAAAATGCTGCAGTTTTGCTCGTCTAAATGTCAGGGGTTAAATCTTAAAGAAAATGCACATTCACTAAAGTTAGCAAAAATAAATAACCAAAATACTGTTTTATTTCGTGGACCTTACCGGGAATTTATACTAACTGTTACATATAAAAATGATCATTACATAAAATAAACTAAGAAAGAGGTCTATGGGAAAGCATGACTAAACGCGTTCCTTGATCCGCCATGTTGGAATTTTACCGTGGTTGTACCGACATGTAAGCAACTATAGTAAATTATGCCATATCGGGATAAAAAGGATGGCGAAATTCAACGACTTAAAGAAATAAAACAAACTATTACTATGCTATCATAAAATTAATAGAAATACGCTTGTCTAATGTCGGAGGGTTAAGTTTAAAATTGTATATCCATTGAAGTTAGCAAAATACAAATAGACAAAATGCTGCAGTTTTGCTCGTATAAATGTCAGGGGTTAAATCTAAAAAAAAAAATGCACATTCACTAAAGTTAGCAAAATTAATAACCAAAAAACTGTTTTATTTCGTGGACACTACCGGGAATTTATACTAACTGTTATATATAAAAATGATCATTACATAAAATAAACTAAGAAAGAGGTTTATGGGAAGTCATGACTAAACGCGTCTACAATTGAAAATCGAAGCGGACACTTAAGCCTGAATATTATGTTCGTATAAGGACATAAAATAAAAAAATAAACAATTGAACTATCAGGAAAGGAGAACATATGCTTAAATGAGGCTAGCGAAATTGCGTGTAATTTAATAAAATCTAAACATTCTCAGGATAAAATAGAAGATAGGAGGGATAAACAATCGTACTATCACGTAAAGAGAAAAAAAAATCAGTATGCTATTAAACCTGTCGGATGAAATCACTTAGTAAAAAAAAATTTTAAAAAATGATTGGGAACTTATATAAAATTAAATAAATCGCATGACATATGCACATTTTTCCTTTAAATTAGATAAGAAAATAAAGGCTTCAAATTTTTATATTTATATTGATAACGTTAAATATCGTAAAGATAAGAGAGGACTAAGAGAACAATGGTATTAACAAATTCAAAATACCTTCAGACTTATCGAGCGGAATCATTTTGTTGGATAAAAAAAAATAATTGAAAAATAAAAAATTATTAAACCTTGATATATAATAAAATAAGTCGTATTGATTTTACTAATTAAAATATAATAGTGAAAAACTAAAAGAAGATGGAATATTCAAGAGGAGGTAGTCTTCCCGCAAGGGCGGGAAGAGGTAGCAAAAACCGACCTTTTCAATCAGATGCTGGCAGTCAACTGAGCCCTTAGTTGTTTTCTCCTTCCCGCCTATATTGTTCACATGTGTTTTACATGTGTGGTCCCCAGAATACCTCTATTTCCACCCCCCCTTGCACACGTGTTCCCCTCTTCACATATGTCCCTGAAGGGGGGGGAAAGGTTCTAAATTTGGAGCTTGCGGGAAAATCTCAGGTTTTGAGAAAGGCATTGTTTTTAGATCTAAGTTCGCGTCCTAATACTTTTAAGAACCATATAAAAATAATATTTAGAAATTAGACTAAAGCATGAGTTTTTCACTCGTAAAACATTGTTTTTGATCCAATCCTCGCTTTAAAACATGAAAAAATACACTAAAATGGACAAATTAGACATTAGGCATCCTTTTGAAAAACCAGGAACTTCTTGAAAATAAAATTTTAACTTATAACGGTTGTACGCCATTTTAACGTATATTTTGGATATTAAACAAGGCTCGCTTTAAAACATGAAAAATACACTAAAATGGACAAATTAGACATTAAACATCCTTTTGAAAAAAAAAACAGCGACCTTCTTAAAAAATAAAAATTTTAACTTATAACGGTTGTACGCCGTTGTAACGTATATTTTGGATATTAAACAAGGCTCGACGCCGTTGTAACGAATATTTTGGATATTAAACAAGGCTCGCTTTAAAACATGAAAAATACACTGAAATGGGCAAATTAGACATTAAACATCTTTTTGAAAAACCAGCGACCTTCTTAAAAATAACAAAATTTAACTTACAACGGTTGTACGCCATTGTAACGTACATTTTGGATATTAAACAAAGCTCACTTTAAAACATGAAAATACACTAAAATGGGCTGTTAGGTTATTCAGTGATTGAATATATCATCATCACAAGTCAATGTTTTGGTTCATGTAAGATATGTAAGACCATACATTACTTAAAAGAAAAACTTAATAAAGTTACGTCTTCATGATAGGTTAGTTGTTTGTTGTTTTGTACAAGACACTAACAAATCAAACATGGTGTCAGAAAAGTGATTTGAAAACAAACGAAAAAAAATATCGCGGTAAGTCCAATTTTACGTTAAGACTAATAAAATAATAAATAAGCCTTATCGTATACTAAATAGACAAAAAAATATGTATTTACAAATACCGCCACCTGAACCAGTTAATTTCAGAGGAAATATAGAAGAAAACTGGAGATATTTCAAATCGCATTGGCGTAACTTTTCAATAGCAACAGGGTTGGACAATAAAGAAGACAAATTAAAAGTTGCAACCTTATTGTCTATTATAGGCAAAGAAGCTTATAATATATTTGAACATCTCGATCTTTCAGATGAACAAAGAAATAACTCAGATGAGATAATAAATGCATTGACTCAGCATTTTACACCAAAAATTAACATTATTTATGAAAGATCAATTTTCAACCAAACAAATCAAGAAACAAATGAAAGTATTGAACAATATATTTGTAGATTAAGAAAATTGTCTTCCACATGCAATTATGGTGCAATGACTGAAGAAATGATCAGGGATAGGTTAGTTTTGGGAATAATTGACAAGCAAACCAAAAGACAGCTGATCAGTGATCCTCAACTAACATTGCAAAAAGCCATTGATGTGTGTAAGGCTAATGAAAGCGCTAACAAACAAATTGAAAACTTAACTAAAAACACTCAAGAGGAGGTGAACAAATTGAATATAAGAAAGAAAACAGTCAATCAAAATAAAAAATCAAGTCATGAACCAAATAAAATGAAAAAGAACATTCTTTGTAGATATTGTGCAACATTCCATGAGCACAACAGACAAAAATGCCCTGCATGGAATCAAACCTGCAGAAAGTGTAACAAAAAGAATCATTGGGCAAAAGTTTGCAAATCCAGAATGAGAACAGTTCAAAGCCTTGAATCTCAAAACTCCAATGATGAACAAGAAGATTGTTATTCTTTAGAATACGTCTCAGAAATTTCTGCTAGAAAATTGATGACTAAATTAGAATTAGAATTGAATGGATACAAGGAAAGCATAATTTGCCAAATAGATACAGGAGCAACTGTCAATGTTTTAAATTTTGCAGATTTATGCAAAATCATGCAAGATGGCAATCCTTCTCTTAAACCAAGCTACATCAAACTAAGATGCTATGGAGGAGAAATATTAAAGCCAAGAGGACAAATCAAAATCAACTGTTCCCACCAAAGCAAGCAACATCCTATAGTGTTCCAAGTGATAGATCATTGGGAAAAACCTATTCTAAGTGCTGAAACTTGCCAGAAATTGAATTTAATAGAAATTAAAGCTGACTTATGCAAAATTGAATCCACATGGACAAAACAAAATAACCTTCTAGATAAATATAAAGACATATTTGAAGGCATTGGATGCTTACAAGGGGAATACAAACTAGAAACAGATCCTACAATCAAACCCATCAAGCAAGCACCTAGAAGAGTACCTATTACCTTAAGAAAAGAATTAAAAGAAAAATTGATTGACATGGAAAAGAAAAATATCATTGCCAAAGTTGATTATCCAACAGACTGGATTAGCAATCTAGTACTAGTAAAGTCAACTAAGAAGTTAAGAATATGCATTGATCCTCGAGAATTAAATGTCGCCTTGAAAAGAGCTGAATACCCAATACCGACAATTGAGGAAATAATACCAAATCTTCAAAATGCCAAAATATTCACAGTAGTGGACACTAAAGATGGTTTTTGGAATGTGAAGCTCTCTGATGAATCATCGAACCTTACAACATTCTGGACTCCCTTTGGAAGATACAAATTTCTTCGAATGCCATTTGGATTAAAGACTGCTTCTGAAGAATACCAAAGAAGACTCTATGAAATCTTCCAAGGTCTTGAAGGAATTGAAATAATAGCTGATGACATTCTGATTTTGGGAAAAGGTGACTCATATGAAGAAGCACTGAAGGATCATGATAGAAATCTTGAAAATCTTTTCAAGACAGCCAGACAAGCTAATTTGAAATTCAACATCAATAAAGTCAAGCTCAGACTAAAAGAAGTAAAATATCTAGGACATATAATAACTCCACATGGATTAAAGCCAGATCCAGAAAAAGTTAAAGCCTTAAAAGAAATGCCTCATCCAGAAAGTATAACAGAACTCAAAAGTTTCCTTGGTTTTGCAACATACCTATGTAAATTCATGCCAAATATTTCAATGATTAGTGAACCTTTGAGAAAATTGACAATGAAAAATTCAACATGGTCATGGAGCAAGAATCATCAAGCTGCATTTGAACAAATCAAAGATCTAGCCTCAAAAGCACCAATTTTAAGATATTTTGATGCGGACAAATCTATAGCTATACAATGCGATGCAAGTAAACATGGACTTGGAGCTACCCTACTACAAGAAAGCCAGCCAATAATTTTTGCATCTAGAAGTCTAAGCAAGACTGAGCAAAACTATGCTCAGATAGAAAAAGAATGTCTTGCAATTGTTTTTGCATGCGAAAGATTTCATCAGTACATTTTGGGCAAATGTCAAGTGATTGTGCAAACTGATCACAAGCCTCTTTTGTCAATATTTAAGAAATCTATCCTTAAAGCGCCACAAAGACTCCAAAGAATGCTTTTAAGACTGCAAAGATATAACTTAGAACTAGAACATGTCCAAGGATCTCAAATGCACTTGGCGGACATCTTTTCAAGAGCTTGCATCAAAGATGTAAGGAATGAAAATCTGAAATATGATGTGTATCCCATTGACATCATTTACAAAGAAATTGCCACAGTCAATGTTATGGAAACATTAAGTGTATGCAGTGACACTGTCCTGAGAATTAGAGAAGAAACATCATCTGATCCTATTCTGTGTGAAGTGAAGAAACTTATTCTAAATGGATGGCCACCAAATAAAAATCAAACTTCAATGCTAACCAGAGAATATTGGAATTTTAGAGAAGAATTAACAGTTCAAGATGGAATCATACTAAAGAATGATAGAATTGTAATTCCAAATAAATTAAGAAAAGAGATGATAATAAAAACCCATCAAGGACATATTGGAATTAATTCAAGTATGCGAAGAGCAAGAGACAATATCTTTTGGCCAGGAATGAATGCACAAATAGGGCAAGAAATTGAAGATTGTTCTATTTGTCTATCAAATTCACAGAATCAAGTGAGAGAACCAATGAAATCTCACAAAATTCCAAATTATCCCTGGGAAAGAATATCTCTTGATATATTCGAAATCTTCAAACAGAATTACTTAATAATAGTGGATCATTACTCAGATTTTTTTGAAGTTGAATGCCTAGAAAATACAACATCTGAATACATAATTGAATGCTGCAAAAGACAATTCAGCAGATATGGAATTCCTCAAACTATAGTCTCAGACAATGGAAGGCAATTTACATCGACTGAATTCCAAAAATTCAGCAAAGAATGGCAATTTCAACATTCTACATCATCACCACTTCACAGTCAGGGAAATGGAAAAGCTGAAGCGGCAGTTAAAATAGCCAAAAACTTACTGAAGAAATCTAAACAAGAAAATAGTGATTTTTGGCAAAATTTGTTAAATTGGAGAAATACACCCACTATAGACATAGATTCAAGCCCAGTACAAAGAATCATGTCTAGAAGAACTAGAGCTATACTGCCAATTCACCCAAATTTACTTAAACCATCAATTCCAGAAAATATTCCAGATAAAATATCCATCAAAAGACAACAGGCAAAATACTACTATGATAGAAAATCTAAAAATTTACCAGACTTAGACATAGGACAAGAAGTGTATGTCAGAACACCCAATACCACCCCATCATGGTCCAAAGCTAACATCACAAATGAACACAACACAAGATCCTATGATGTGAATATTCATGGTAGAACCTACAGAAGAAATAGAACCTGGATTAAACCACAACAGGCTTCAGCAAATCAAAAATCTACAAACAATCAAGAAGAAGGAAGAAAAGAAAGCATTGATCAAGAACAAACTGTATCAAATTGCTTACCATCTACTTCATCAGCAGGAGGAGACAACATTGTGAAAAGAACCCGAATTGAAACTACCGAATGCAGAATCCAATCAAAGAGTGACAGCCCCACGGTAAGTGAACCTGAGAATGCTGCATCAGAGACTAGAACCAGATCAGGTCGACTGGTGAAAAAACCAAGTAGATTTAAAGACTAGTAAAAAAAGGGAAGATGTTAGGTTATTCAGTGATTGAATATATCATCATCACAAGTCAATGTTTTGGTTCATGTAAGATATGTAAGACCATACATTACTTAAAAGAAAAACTTAATAAAGTTACGTCTTCATGATAGGTTAGTTGTTTGTTGTTTTGTACAAGACACTAACAAATCAAACATGGGCAAATTAGACATTAAACATCCTTTTGAAAAAACCAGCGACCTTCTTAAAAAAAAAAAAATTAACTTACAACGGTCGTACGCCATTGTAGCGTATATTTTGGATATTAAACAAAGTTCGCTTTAAAACATGAAAATACACTAAATGGGCAAATTAGACATTAAACATCTTTTTGAAAAAAGCAGCGACCTTCTTAAAAATAAAAAAAATAACTTACAACGGTTGTACGCCATTGTAACGTACATTTCGGATATTAAACAAAGCTCGCTTTAACACACGAAAATACACTAAAATGGGCAAATTAGACATTAAACATCTTTGTGAATAAAAGGAAAGTGACACACGCACCCGGTATAACGTATTTTTCAAAATAAAATATGTGGTGATACTAATTTTCACTTTATACTAACAATTACTCAGCAAAATACATAAAGAGGTGCATAGATATGTCATGTGTTTTTTATCCTTAAGACTAACGTTTTTATTTTTAAGCCTAACTTATTAAATAAAATTTGTGATGATACTAATTTTTACTTTATACTGACAATTACTCAGCAAAATACATAAAGAGGTGCATAGATATGGCATGTGTTTTTTTTATTCTTAAGACTAACGTTTTTATTTTTAAGCCTAACTTATTAAATAAAATTTGTGGTGATACTAATTTTTACTTTATACTGACAATTACTCAGCAAAATACATAAAGAGGTGCATAGATATGGCATGTGTTTTTTATTCTTAAGACTAACGTTTTCATTTTTAGGCCTAACTTATTAAATAAAATTTGTGGTGATACTAATTTTTACTTTATACTGACAATTACTCAGCAAAATACATAAAGAGGTGCATAGATATGGCATGTGTTTTTTATTCTTAAGACTAACGTTTTCATTTTTAGGCCTAACTTATTAAATAAAATTTGTGATGATAATAATTTTTACTTTATACTGACAATTACTCAACAAAATACATAAAGAGGTGCATAAATATGGTACGCGTTTTTTTAATTTTAAACTTGACGTAATTTTCAAAATATGTGGCAGAGACATGGATTTTTATCTCAGGATCGCGGGCTTACTTCCTGCAAATTACTTTGCAGTTTTCAGTAGTTTCTTGCCGCGCGGCGGGCGCCAAAATGTTGAGTAACTTTACGAGGTCCTATCGAGGACATCTCGACTTCGAACCTAGTCTAGCTCAGCAATAATAACTTTTGTAATTGTATATCAACTTGGGCTAAAACTCAGATACACATGTAGTAGCATATAAAGAACACAAAAGATCCATGTTTAATTTATAATGTGCATTTTTGTTTTCAGGGTAAAGTATCACAAACACATCTTTAAAATAATAAATCAAGGGTTTTATTGTTATCTCAGTGGACCTTACAAATTTCACTTCATGGACAATTCTACATGGACAAAAATTTTGTTTAAGGATTTCAAGCAAGAATGAATTTTTTTACCTATTAAAACCATAGATATACCTTTCTCAACATATAAAACGTGCCATAATTTGCAAACATACCAAAGGAAATAATGGAGCATGAGCCTTTGTTCTACTTTGGTAGATTTTCTTACAAACTTTCATTTGTAGGCAGTACTAAATGAACATAAAATCTATTTTCTTTATCAGACTCTAAGACTACATACAAAGAACAAAATATGAAATTTTCCTACCTATTAAATTAAGCTATAAATATGTCTCTTTGACATATTAAATATGCCCTAAATTAATAGAGAAGATGTTAACATACCGTTACCGGATCGACCTCTTGGCCTCTTCGGTTCGCCTCCCGCTCAAAAACTGACTGTTATCTTTCAAAACAGCCCCCCAAGGTAAATCGTCATCTTTCTACAGAGTAAAAAAAATAATTACTTTAATATTCTTAGAATATTTGTTTAAAAGTAATAGTAATAAAGAAAATATTCTTTTTAAAAAGAATATTTAAAAATAATAATAAGGATAATAAAATATAATTTTTTTTTCTTTAAATTTAAAGTAATTTCTCCTTTAAGAAATTCGAAATTAAACTTCTTCTTATTAAAAGAAAAGTTTGGGATAATAATAAAAATTGATAAAATAAGGATAATAAAATATAAAAAATTTTCTTTAAATTTAAAGTAATTTCTTCTTTAAGAAATTCGAAATTAAACTCCTTCTTATTAAAAGAAAAGTTTGAGATAATGATAAAATAGATAAAATATAACACGTCTATCCCTTAAATTTTTATATAGTAATCCTTTCCTTAAGAGAATTTAAAGCAGAGAAATATGCCCAATTTATCTGGGTATGTATTTAATTGGTTTTATTCATTTTAGAATAAAGAATGGACTTAAAATTTCCCTAAAAGGTAATATGATTTTGGACGTTTCATTGCATATAAAAGGGTGATTGACGAATTCGGGCTTCTGGATACTTATACAGGGCCATGTCATCTCCAGCTGGTCACCTTCCCCGCTCTGGTCTTAAAAGCATCTTTGAGATTCCTCGTTGGGGAATTCTCCATCTTTCTACAGCGGGTCTTGGAGTACACGCCTAGGGTTGCTTCCAGTTCTTTATTTTCCAATCCGCCTCGTTGTTGTCCTTCTGTGGAGGGTCGGCCGGTATTTTGGTCAGGTACCACCAGTGTCACCTCCGATTGGGCTTCCTCCCCTGCTTTGACCTTTAGAGCACCGTCGGCCATCGTTGTGGGATCTCCATCTGGACACCAAACACTTCGGCAAGACACTGTGCATATATGATGTAAATGTTTACATCATTGTTGGGTCTATTTTGTGGGAAATCTGGCCCAACATTTCGACCGCATCCTAAAAGGTCATCAAGGAAAGCAAAATGTAGTGAAAAAGCCAGAGATCGTGTCTGGTGGCCAGGAATCGGTCCAGAAATCCTGGGTATGGTAAAAATCTGTGAGAAATGCATCGAGAATATCAACCTGTAAAGCATGAACCACTCATCTCCAATGACTTTCTAAAACGATGTGGCAAAATTCATGATGGATATCTTTCTTTTCGAAGGAAGTAAGTATTTAGTCATCTTTGACTAATTTTATTGTATCGAGGTGTCTCACTTTCGTTGGGAGCTTTAGTAAATCCTTGCAAAGCCAAGTTCTCTCGTCGTGGCTTCCCAGACATTTTAATAATTTATAACGGGCCACAATTTAACCCATCAAAACTGCAGCTTTTTAAAAGTATTCCTATGAAGTTTGTTTTGGACACATCACTTTCAGCCCTAAGCATCAACAATCAAATGGTCAAACAGGTGCTGTAGTCAAAACCATGAAAAACTTGATAATAGATACCATGTAGTCACAGATAAGACAGAACTACTTCCAGGAAAAAGAGTTTGAGTTAAGGATCTTCGAGCGTAGGGAAGTGTTGTCGAGAAGGCTTCACCACCCCGCTCATACATCTGGAAATTCTGTAGGGACCTACAATGCTGGCTTCTTCCAAATGACAGGTAGAAATTCATGGTGTTGCTGGAGACTTGCTGGCGATTCTCCACCAAACTCTGCAGCGGTGGCAGAGGCGCCATGTTCATATTAATTTTACATAGTTCTATAAGTCCCTAAAGAGGCACCTCTCCCTTTAATTGTGCATCAGAATGATGACATGGTGCATCACCTTAGTAAGTAGTAATATTTGAATATATCTAATTATTATTTTCAAATAATTTGCTAACTATTAACTTTTGCAGGTGTTGTCAAGTTGTCAATAAAATTATTTCAATTGCCTAAATCTTTATAATCAGTTTTTCATTTATTTACATTAGGCGCGCCTAAAACATCTACTGTGAACACACGCTTAATATATTTTTTTACCTTTATCAATTAAGAAGGATCAGAAGATGAGTTTCTTTTATTGTATGAATGCTACTTTCGGGCAAAAGCCCTTCAACAGGCAAAAATATAACTATACTAAGAAAGATGACGATTTATATATGTTAATCTTAACAGAAGACCGTTTTTTGAGAAAAGTAAATATTAAATCTGCAGTCTGAAACCACGAGACGGCGCATGGTTTGGGCTATTGAAATAAAAATGTGGGAGGTTTAAATGTAGTTTGTGTAGGCTGCGGGGATGTCAATTTTTCTATTTATGCTGTGTAGCTTGGATGAAACTATGGATTCCAGAACCAATCTCTGGTGTAGGTTGGAGATATTTTTGTAGTGAATGGTTGGGTTAGCAGTGTCAAAGGAATGGCCAGAAGATGCAATGTGTTGGAAAATAAGGGAACGGTATCTCGGTTGGTGATGTTGCGTGTGTGTTCGGACATTCTGATGCCCATCTTCAAAACTATTGAAAAGAACCGCATCATCTCCCATCTTACAATTTCAGGTTTCCCTCTATCCTTCATAGAAAAACACACCTATTCACCTGTTCCTCTCAACCCTCCTGCAACTTACAAATCCACATGTGTGATCCCATTCTCTCCCCTCTCAGTTAACCTCTCCCGTTTCCTCAAACCCTTTGGCATCCATACCTTTTTTACTAACACACCTAACCTCCACTCACTACTTAGGCATCCCATCACAAAAACCGACTCCTCCACTGATCCTCTAACATCTTCTGGGGCAGTCTACTCGGTCTCGTGCCAACAGTGTTCTGCCACCTATGTGGGGGAGACCGGTAGAACCATCGCCATCAGAATGTCCGAACACACACGCAACATCACCAACCGAGATACCCGTTCCCTTATTTTCCAACACATTGCATCTTCTGGCCATTCCTTTGACACTGCTAACCCAACCATTCACTACAAAAATATCTCCAACCTACACCAGAGATTGGTTCTGGAATCCATAGTTTCATCCAAGCTACACAGCATAAATAGAAAAATTGACATCCCCGCAGCCTACACAAACTACATTTAAACCTCCCACATGTTTATTTCAATAGCCCAAACCATGCGCCGTCTCGTGGTTTCAGACTGCAGATTTAATATTTACTTTTCTCAAAAAACGGTCTTCTGTTAAGATTAACATATATAAATCGTTATCTTTCTTAGTATAGTTATATTTTTGCCTGTCGAAGGGCTTTTGCCCGAAAGCTCGTAGCATTCATACAATAAAAGAAACTCATCTTCTGATCCTTCTTAATTGATATACCTTACTAGAAGAGTCTTTACCTTTAATTTTTACCTTTATTGAGCTAAAATTTTAATAGAATTATTAACTAGCTGTCATTCTCTCAAGATCTGCTCGTAGAACGGGCTAATATTCTAGTTAAATAATAAATATTTTGTACAATATTTTGAAAATGCACGTGCATTAAATCTTTATTAAACCTATATCTATTGTTAAAATCTCCATGATTTAACCTCCGATTTTGATATTAAAAATAAACTAACGCTGGTAGTTACATAAAAACACAACGACAAATTGATTTTAAAGACTATAATAGTTATTAAATATTAATTATAATATTTTAAAAAATATACATATACATTCGTAAAAGAATATCTATCATCATCTTGTTTATATTCGCCTATTATTTTGTTTGAAAGTTGGCTATTTGATTTTGCCTATGTTTTGAAAAACTAATTGCATGTGAGCTAATTTTGAAATAAAACAAGCCTAATTGAACCACGTTTCTTATCGCTGATGTCCAATTCAGGTGATAATACAATTGTTTTTAATATGTTTAAAAATTACGATAAACGTATTTATTCTAGAAATGCGTCAAACACCTCCCATAACGAAAGTAATAGACTTGATTTCTCAAAACCAATGAATACATCGCCTTTGAGTACACATAATAAATCAATAGCTACGACGCCGGATATAAGCGTTAGTCCATTTTCATTTTCTTCAATATTGGATATTTCTAAATCGCCCAGTGAAGATGAAAGAAAATCTCTAAAGAGAAAACTGGATGTAAAAACTGAAGATCTATTGCAGGCCCAAGCTAAGATAATATGTTTAGAAAACAATCTTAAATCTCCCCAGCCAGAATTAAAAGCAAAAGTTGTTGAGCTTGAAAGGGATATTGAAAAATATAAGCTTCAATATTTGGATGAAAAAACTAAAATTGAGGAACACAGAAACCAAATAGCAAATTTAGTAGAAAAAAATGAACAATATCATACCGAATTAACAAATTCTGAAAATAAATATTTAGAAAAATGCAAAGAATATGAGGCCAAAATACAATTGGAAAAAAGAAATTATAATTTGTTACAGGAAAAGTATGATTCACTATCAGCTAAACTTGGAAGTATTGGTGAATCACAGAAAAAGCTTCAAATACTTGAATCTAAATTGACTTTAAGTCAAGAAAAATGTAAAACCTTGGAAATTCAACTAACAAAATTTACTAAATTTTTATTAGAGAAAGATAGCAAGATTTTAGATTTACAATCTGAAGTTAAACAACTTAATAATAAATGGTTAATTCAGAAAAACAAAGTTGGACAGATTGAAGACCAAATCTGCTTGCAAAATGCTCTAAAAGAAGATATTGAAAAGTTACCAGAACTAAAGGATAAGTTGGCTCATTATGAAGATAAAATTGCAGATCTAGAAAAAATGTCTTGTAATACATTTCTTCTTCAAGAAAAGATTACCTATCTTGAAAGACACCTTGAAAGAGAGAAGAAGAAGTTAGAAAACTACAATGAAACCCTTATTCAAAATGAAACCTTAAAGAAGAAGCTTAAAGATTGGGAATCCTTATTTACCGATGATGAAACCAAAAAGACACCTTCTCTAATATCCAGAAGAATTCAGGATCTTCAAAAAAGTGAATTACTCTTAACAGAAAGAATTGGTGAACTTCATTCAGAATTACATCTAAAAGAAGCTAAAATAACAAATATAGATAAAATCAATACTCAAATGACATTGGATTGTGAAAATCATCAGAAACAGATAACAGAGAATGTAATTCTTATGAGAAAACTTCGAAAACGTCTTCTATTGGTTTCAAACGAGCGTGATAGCTTTAAAAGAATTCTGGATAGCTATGAGAATGATATGACATCTAACATTACAGTTAGCAGTAAGGAAAGGCTAGCCAGCATGGAGAATATTCTGAATAACTACAAACAAGCTCTTCAGCAATCAGGCATTGACCCAGACAACTGCACCTCATCGCAGGAAGTCACCAAGTTGAAAGAAGAACTCAACGAGAAAAACCAAGAACTACTAGAATTAAAAGGTAAACTGGAAGAAGTTGGTGTGAGAGTCATACACACTCTTGACAGTCCTCTAGAAAAAGCTTACCAACAGAATTGCGCGGACGTCAGAAAACTTCGAGAGGAGAATGCGAAACTCAAAACTAAAATTAAAAGAATTGAAGCAGAAGGTAAAACCGAAGATATCACAACAGATATAAATGTCAGTATGGTATCCAGCAAAGAAAAAGCTGCAAGCTTGGAACAGAAGATGAAGAGATTGGTGGACAACTTTAACAAGAACAGTAAGGAATTCAGAGAAGCCTGTTACCTACTAACTGGCTACCGTATTGATATCATTCAACAGAACAAGTACAAGCTTACCAACATGTACAGTACATCTCCAGATGATTTCCTGATGTTTGAGAAAGATAGCAAGAAAGGTCTGCTTCTTCTGGAGTCGGAATACTCGGCCCAGCTACTGGATCTCATCAACACCTATCTGACTGAACAGAACAGCATTCCAGCTTTCCTCAGTAGCATCACCCTCAGCCACTTCAAACCTCACCATCCCTAGCTAGGTAAGACACACTCCTGAATAATTCCATGTAAATTTACAAGTTGCCTCTATATTTTATTTTTGTATAATAAATGGTCTATATTGAGAGAGATTTTGAAATCCCCCAAAATGTGCCTCTCTGTTTTCTTAACTCTTTATAAGTTTATTAAATTGATTTGACTTTTTTTGTGACAATCTGCTTCTTTATTTCTCTGTTGTCTTTAAATTGTGGAGATTTATTATCCCTAGTACATGTGGTATAGGCCATGATAATCATCTTCTTCTTCTTTCTTATCTCCACACTGGGTAAAGTAGAATGTGTCTGCCTTTGTTATCAAGACTGGGAGCACTACTCAGTGGCAGGTCGACTTAGCTCTAAAATAAATGGCCACCTCTGACATGAGGAACAGATGCCATGTGCAGCTGCTCCTAACATGGAGTACAAACACTGCTCATCCTGTATCCCTGGATTAGGAGACCTTACAGGGTACTATCAGCCGGGCCAGCTGAACCCTTTTTTAGTGAGCTTGTTACTGCCCCCCCCTTTTTCATCCAGGCTTGGGACCAGCAAAGGCAGAGTTATGATAATCATGGTGGGTAGAAGTTGCCAAATGCTTTTATTGTAGGTGTACCACATGTCTACACATGTGAAAAGCAGTTCAATTTTTGCCCTCACATGTATGCCAGAGCCCCTTAGGTTATTTGCACTTGCTAGTGGGGTTGGACTTTCACAAGAATCGGAGGCCATTGAAGCATTTTCTAAATTAGAAAAAAGTGCAGAATGTGGGGTTTGATCTCAGGTCTTGGTGGTTGTTTAGACCACTCGTCCACTGACCCCCATGATATCATGGTAGTTGGCGACTGCTTTTTACTGACATTTGTGCACTTAAGTAAAAGCAGACACCAACCATGGTCTGTACCATGTGTACTAGGGATGATAATTGATAAAGTACAATTTGGATCATAGATTATTTTGTCTTTTTATTCTTTTGTCTGATGATGGTAACAACACTGTTACTGAAACATCACACACTATTAATTTATTTGGATTAGGTCTTATTACCTTGTAGTTTTAATCTACTAGCCGAAAGACCCGGGCAACGCCCGTGTTTTACCCGATTGAATGTTTTGATTCAAATACTATTTGTTACAATTATAATCTGGCGCCTTAAATAAATGCATATGTTAGTTAATAACTATAGCCTATGTGCTTTATCTGTCTATGTACTGTTGGCTTCCGTAGGCGTCTCTTACTGGGAAAAGGAAAGAGAGGATTCCATTTGGTTATTAACTAATATATGCATTTATTTAAGGAGCGACCCGCGCCAACACAGTAGTTACAAAAACAAAAATGCGAGTGGGGGGGGGGGGGGGCAAAGGTGGCGTGATCGTAGCCGACCAATAGGAGGGCGCCATTCCAAAAAAAAAGCAAACCGTGACAGAGGCGACGAAGAATGACGCTCGTAACTGTATATAGAATAATCCAAATTCTGCTTCATTTTTGAATTGTAAAGTGTATGGCAAAGAAATGAAGAAAATACTATCAATGACTGAAAAACAGCATGTCTCCCAGTGATCACCTTTGAAACTAAAAATGACATCTGTCAAACTCCAATAAGAGACCACCTCCAGGAAAGATAAGGAGTTGGCACCTCTAGTTAATTTTTAGGTCAGTTTCTCACTAGATATATTTCCACATATCTACTTCTATTATAGAAGACTAGACGAATGGCCCGGGCAACGCCCGGGTTTTACCCGATTAAATGCTTTTATTCAAATACTATTCGTTACAATTATAAATTGGCGCCGTGGATGTCATTCTTGTATAATATATAAATGAGTTTTAAAAATTGTAAAAAAAAAAAAAAAAATGCATCGGCCGGGAATCGAACCCGGGCCGCCCGCGTGGCAGGCGAGCATTCTACCACTGAACCACCGATGGTTATGAAAAATCCCATCCGTGAGCTTCAAACAGACAAACAGACAGAATAAGGCAAATATATAAGTAGATTAAATTGGTGAAACTGCTGGGAGGGTTCACCACTGATGAAGCTAGAACCTCCATGAAAGGACACCCTGCTAGAGGACACCTCTCTACAAAGGACAATTTTCATTGTCATAATTACCATTTTAACAATTTAGCAACTTT
The DNA here is from genome assembly GCA_030710605.1 of Cordylochernes scorpioides. Classification (NCBI taxonomy): domain Eukaryota; kingdom Metazoa; phylum Arthropoda; class Arachnida; order Pseudoscorpiones; family Chernetidae; genus Cordylochernes; species Cordylochernes scorpioides. The sequence continues at coordinate 72,044,885 of CP092863.1, read as the reverse complement.
CCGGTAAGAGGACACCTCTCCATAAAGAACACTTTTGCTCTGCAACTATGTGTCCTTTACAGGGAGGTTCTACTCTAACAACATTGTAACTGAAACATAACACATAATTTTTTCAATTGAATGCAGTCATGTTACCATGAGATTTTAATCTTTAATCTAAATTGTCTCTCCTTTCTTATCTCCACTCAATCATATTAGTGTATCAAGCTTGTAAAGCTTGAGACTTTTGATAGTGTCTGCCGGGGAAGAGTAGAGCTCATCAATGGATGAGTCAATACAGCCAATAATTGACAACCATCATGACTGGGTGAAATAGAATGCATCTGCCTTTATCATTAAGACTTGGAGCACTACTCAGTGGCAGGCCGACTTAGCTCCAAAAGAAATGGCCGCCTCTGACATGAGAAATAGACGCCATATGCAGCCGCTCCTAACATGGAGTACAAACACAGGGTACTATCAGCCAGGCCAGCTGAGCCCAGGTTTTTTAGTGAGCTTGTTACTGCTCCCCCTCCTCCTTTTTCATCTGGGCTTGGGACCGGCAAAGGCAGAGTTCTAAATTGTAATAAATCTAAATTGTACCATATCAGAGTCATGAACTTATTTTCATCTTGATTTTTCTCAATCCATAGGGGCTACATTCTTTTGTAATACATTAGAACCTCCCTGTAAAGGACACCTAATTGCAGAACCAAAAAAGTATCCTTTAGGGAGAGTTGTCCTCTTACTGGAGAGTTGCTAAATAGTAAAAATGGTAATTTTGCAAATGAAAACTGTCCTTTATAGAGAGGTGTCCTCTAGTGTGAATGTCCTCTCATGGAGATTCTACTGTATTGGTGATGAAAACTGTCCTTTGTAGAGAGGTGTCCTCTAACATGAATGTCCTCTCATGGAGATTCTACTGTATTGGTGATGAAAACTGTCCTTTGTAGAGAGGTGTCCTTTAGCATGAATGTCCTCTCATGGAGGTTCTACTGTATTGGTGTGAAAACTGTCCTTTGTAGAGAGGTGTCCTCTAGCGTGAATGTCCTCTCATGGAGGTTCTACTGTATTGGTGATGAAAACTGTCCTTTATAGAGAGGTATCTTCTAGAGCGAGTGTCCTCTCATGGAGTATGTTCTACTGTACTAAGGCAACTTCAGCAATTTTAATTCATATTGTCACGAAAATGAGGAAAGACAAAATTCAGGATGACATGGCAATTTATTTATGGCAAGTACAAATTTTTATATCAGTATAGGTATTTATTTAGTTATTCCAGTAGGTTCCAGGAGCCACATACAGAAGTCACCCGGGCTTCTTGGTTTTATTTACAATGTTACTGGAATTACTGAGTTGGACAGATTTCTTTCTTGGGAGATTTTCTAGGGATGTGGCTGTACTTAGGTTGGTTTAAAATTTATAAAATACACCTATCCCCCAATTTACACGGTACTTGTTTTACACGTTTTCGCTTTTACACGGTTTTCCAAATAAGTTTTTTTTTTGTTTTTATCGCACTATACTAAATGCTACTGTGATTGAACACATGCGCTGTGTACACATCTCACGAGGAATCCCGAGTTTATGTGCTGACTACATATTTTAACCTGTCAATGCATTTTATTTTTATTTCTGTGTACACCTATCCCCCGATTTACACGTTTTTCTCAGGAACGTATCTACCGTGTAAATCGGGGGATAGGTGTATAAGAGAAGAGAGAGCAATTAGGTAAGTTTACAGAGTAGAAAAATCTAAATTCAAGATAAGACCAAATCCAAATAAATAATTTGTGACATTTCGGTAATAGCATTGTTACCATCATCAGACAAAAGTACTGTTTGAGAAAAATATTGTAGCAAAGTATTTATTATATTTTGGAAACTTCCTTTGTTGCCTATCTTATAAATGTTGACTTTGTTCTTGCCCCCCTTAAATTGCTGTGTCATTCTGAAGTTTGTGTCTTTCCTAATTTTCTATGTTACAATATTATATTATACGAACGAAAAAATATACGTCCAGGGTAGCCTAGTGGACATGGCATCTGCCCGATAAGCGGAACACTGTGGGTTCGATTCCCATCCCTGGACACTTTTATTTTTTCGTTTATCATTACTCTTCATAATTCATCCTTTCATACCTCATCTTTAAGGTTAGAAATAATCGTTATTTCTCCTTTAAATAAATTTTGATTTTTCATTGAAAGGAAACTCATGCGGGATAATTTTTAAATGTCGTTTTACAATCACAAGCCATATTATATTGTACAATATTATATACAGCATGTTTTTAAATAGTACTTTTATCAAGTGTGTAAACTGGTGCTATTTTTTTTCTTATTCAGTACTTTTGTCTGATGATGGTAACAACGCTGAAACGCCACACACTATTCATTTAGATTTGGTTTTATTACCTTGTGTTTATAATCTACTAGCCGAATGGCCCGGGCAACGCCCGTGTTTTACCCGATTGAATGTTTTTATTCAAATACTATTTGTTACAATTATAAATTGGCGCCTTAAATAAATGCATATATTAGTTAATAACTATAGCCTATGTGCTTTATCTGTCTATGTACTGTTGGCTTCCGTAGGCGTCTCATACTGGGAAAAAGAAAGAGAGGATTCCATTTAGTTATTAACTAATATATGCATTTATTTAAAGAGCGACCCGCTCCAAAACAATAGTTACAAAAACCAAAAAGCGAGTGGGGGGGGGGTAAAGGTGGCGTGATCGTAGCCAACCAATAGGAGAGCGCCATTCCAAAAAAAAAGCAAACGGTGACAGAGATGACTGATTAAGAGATGAAGAATGACGCTCGTAACTGTATATAGAATAAAACAAATTGTGTGCCTTATCAAATATCAAAATTAATAATCTGTATGTAATAATGAATATTTTCTACGATATTATTATCATTTTGACAAAATCAATAAGAAATCTAGGGTTTTTACATTTCTTTTTTATCGAGTTTTCAGGCTAACATGCCCTTCAACCCGGAGGCACCAGAAGTATTACTTCAGTGAGTGTAAGTGCAAAGTCAAACTGCTTTTCACATGTGTAGACATGTAGTGTACTTACAGTAAAAGCAGTCGTCTACTTCTACCCACCATGATTATTATGGTGAACAAATCATGCAATGCATCAGGCATTGGCGAACAGACATCTACACCGACCCAGCTGTGGTCATTGAGGCGATAAAGAGGAACAGCCTTCAGGATCTGGTCTAGACTTGGGACAAGAAAAAAAAAAAAAAAAGATTATCATGGCCTATACCACATGTACTTGGGATAAGCAAAAAAAAAAAAAAATTTAGTAAGTAAGTATTGTACCTTCTGTAATTCAAAACTAAAAAATGAAATCACTCACTATATTTTTGATTGCTCTGCTCTGAAAGAAGAAAGAAGAACCCTTATGCTCAAAACTGGACAACTCTTTGCTTTACTTCCATCAATAATTGACAATATGACCCAGAATAAGTATATTGCTACGGCGTTTTATGGTTTCCACAAGTCCATATCTCAGAAGAAGGCCAAGTGACACTCAATCCTCACTTTCTTACTGCTACTCTTTTTGTGTTGTTTTTCTTGCTTCCCCCTTTCTCTTTCTTGTTTTTTTTTCTTCTGTCTATATTGTTATTTCCTTTGTCTCACTGCTTTGTTCTTATGCATACCTCTGGTGAATCCTGTATAGGGTCAGTGACCCTAAATAAAGGCTTTTTGTTGATGTTGTTGTTGTAAGTAAGTAGTACTTCTAGGTCTCTGTGTTGAAGGGCATGTTAGTCTGAAATCTCGAGAAATACAAGAAATGAGAAACCAAATCCTTGATTCTTTATTGATTTTGTCAAAGGGTACAAGCAGGGATGAATCTTTATTATTACCACTGGAACTTCTCCTATTCAAGGTTTGTGAATTTGTCAACATCTTCCAACCTTTATTTTATTATTATTATTTCTAGTACATTGATAAGGCACAATTTGGATTATAGATTATGGAAAATAGATTAAATTTGGTCTTATTACCTTGTGTTTATTTCTAGTACACGTAGTACAGGCCATGATAATCATGGTGGGTAGAAGTAGGCGACTGCTTTTACTGTAAGTACACTACATGTCTACATATGTGAAAAACAGTTTGACTTTGCACATACGCTCACATAAGTAATAGTTCAAGGTCTCCGTGTTGAAGGGCATGTTAGCCTGAAAACTCGATAAAAGAAATGTAAAAACCCTAGATTTCTTATCGATTATTTCAAAGTGATAATAATATTGTAGAAAATATTCATTATTACATACAGATTATTAATTTTGATAAAAGGCACACAATTTGTTTTATAGATTTGAAAAGCAGTTTAACTTTGCTCTTACAAATGTGCCAGAGCCCCGTTTGATTACTTGCACTCGCTGGTGGGGTTGGAATTTTGCAAGAATCAGGGGCTATTGGAGCATTTTTTTATTAATTAGAAAAAAGTACACAATGCGAGATTCGATCCCGGGTTGTAGCGGTCGAAAACCAATGATTTCGATTACCCTTCCACTGACCACCAACCTTTATTTTGAGTTGGCTCAAAACACTAGGAAAAGTATCATGTTATCTAATATTGAATTTTTTTTTTTTTGGAATATCATCAAATTCAAATTTCTAACAAAAGATAGACTGATCATTATACACAAGGTAATAAGACCAAATCCAAATAAATAAATATTATTTGACGTTGAGGTAACAGCGTTGTTACCATCATCAGATAAAAGTACTGAATTAATTTTCTGTTACTGAAAACATAACACATTATTTAGATTTCGTCTTATTACCTTGTGTTTATAATCTATAATCCAAATTGTACCTTATTATTGGATTTGGTCTTATTACCTTGTGTTTATATTCTACTAGCCGAATGACCCGGGCAACGCCCGTGTTTTACCCGATTGAATGTTTTGATTCAAATACTATTTGTTACAATTATAAATTGGCGCCTTAAATAAATGCATATTTTAGTTAATAACTATAGCCTATGTGCTTTATCTGTCTATGTACTGTTGGCTTCCGTAGGCGTCTCTTACTGGGAAAAAGAAAGAGAGGATTCCATTTGGTTATTAACTAATATATGCATTTATTTAAGGAGCGACCCACTCCAACACAATAATTACATAAACGAAAAGTCGAGTGGGGGGGGGGGGCAAAGGTGGCGTGATCGTAGCCGACTAATAGGAGGGCGCCATTCCAAAAAAAAAGCAACCTGTGACAGAGGCCACGCATGACGCTCGTAACTGTATATAGAATAATCCAAATTGTACCTTATTTTTGGATTTGGTCTTATTACCTTGTGTTTATAATCTATAATCCAAATTGTGCCTTATCATTGGAGATTTGGTCTTATTACCTTGTGTTTATAATCTATAATCCAAATTTTGTCTTATCATTGGAGATTTGGTCTTATTACCTTGTGTTTATAATCTATAATCCAAATTTTGTCTTATCATTGGAGATTTGGTCTTATTACCTTGTGTTTATAATCTATAATCCAAATTGTGCCTTATCATTGGAGATTTGGTCTTATTACCTTGTGTTTATATTCTATAATCCAAATTTTGTCTTATCATTGGAGATTTGGTCTTATTACCTTGTGTTTATAACCTATAATCCAAATTGTGTCTTATCAATTATTGAGGTAATTTTGTATCTTCTATCACAAGAGAGGTCAATAATTAATTCCTGCGGTGAGCCACAGATGTTGCGTGACACCCCAACGTCTAAATATAGTGGAGGGTTGGGTGCCAAAATATCACCCCGCCGCAATGTTTCTTTTTGGTCGACTCTTTCTTTTCCTTGATGGATAATTATATAGAGCACGCCACACATGCACCAAAAGAAGACTGAATACAAAAAATTATATGTGAACAAATATTAGATACAATTTGGATTATAGATTACAAAGTAATAAGACCAAATCAAATAAATAAATAGTGTGTGACGTCTCAGTATCAGCGTTGTTACCGAAACATCAGACACTATTTTTAAATTTGGATTTGGTCTTATTACTTTGTGTTTATGTGAAAAAATAATAATAAAAAAGGTCAGGTGTTGATATTAAAAATAAAATGGGTATTTTCTGACTGCTCACATAAGGTTTTTAGCTCTGCAATTATGTGTCCTTTACAGGGAGGTTCTACTGTATACAGTAAAACCCCTCTATAGCGAACACCAATGGAACTGAACCTTTGGTTCACTATAGCCATAGTTTATTGTAGCCATAGTTCACTGTATTATTCATTTTTATTGTTATCCCTAGTATATGTGATACAGGCCATGATAATCATGGTGGGTAGAAATTGGCAACTGCTTTTACTGTAAATGCACCACTTGTCTACACATGTGAAAAGCAGTTCAACTTTGCACTTACAAATGTGCCCTGTTTGGTTACTTGCACTTGCTGGTGGGGTTGTACTTTTGTAAGAACCGGGGGCCATTGGAGCAATTTTTTTTACGTACTCAATGTATGTACTAAAGTACTTTTGTCTGAAGATGGTAACAATGCTGTTACTGAAACGTCGCACACTATTTATTTATTTGGATTTGGTCTTATTACCTTGTGTTTATGTGAAAAATAATTTAAAAATAGAAAAAAAGTTAGATGTTGATCATAAAAACAAAATAGGCATTTTCTGACCACTCACATGTGCTTATTAGATGGCAGAGCGCCATCTAGTGGAACAGAAATAAACTAAATGTTGATTTAACCTGTTCCCTGATATTTGGCCAACCCAATTTCTTGATAAATAAAAAAAAGTCAACCACGAACGCATTTCGGGCTGTTGGCTTTCGTCAGTGTGGTGCAGAATGTACCTCTACGACTAAAATTATTTATAAAATTACAGTAGAACCTCCATGAAAGGACACTCGCGCTAGAGGACACCTCTCTACAAAGGACAGTAACTGTGTTTGCTATGGCACCCAGGGATACAGTAGAACCTTCATGAGAGGACACTCACGCTAGAGGACACCTCTCTACAAAGGACAGTAACTGTGTTTGCTATGGCACCCAGGGATACAGTAGAACATACTCCATGAGAGGACACTCACGCTAAAGGACATCTTTCTATAAAGGACAGTTTCCATCACCAATACAGTAGAACCTTCATGAGAGGACACTCACGCTAGAGGACACCTCTCTACAAAGGACAGTAACTGTGTTTGCTATGGCACCCAGGGATACAGTAGAACATACTCCATGAGAGGACACTCACGCTAAAGGACATCTTTCTATAAAGAACAGTTTTAATATGAAATAAGACCATTTTTACTATTTAACAACTCTCTGGTAAGAGGACATCTCTCTCTAAAGGACACTTTGGCTCTTCAATTAGATGTTCTTCACAGGGAGGTAGTTCTACTGTATATATCTAAGAGTATTTCAAATTCTTATATTTAAAAAGAGTTTGAATATTGGGTAAAAAGTAGTTTATAATTACAAAGAAACTTATCATTGAAGATAAAGGACACTTTGGCTCTGTAATTAGGTGTTGTCCTTTACAGGGAGGTAGTTCTACTGTATATAGTAAAACCCCTCTATAACAAACCCCAATGGGACTGAACCTTTGGTTCAATATAGCCATGGTTGGTTATAGCCATAGTTCACTGTATTATTTATTTTTATTGTTATCCCTAGTACACGTGGTACAGGCCATGATAATCATGGCAGGTAGTTAGCGACTGCTTTTACTCTAAGTGCACCACATGTCTATACATGCGAAATATAGTTCGACTTTATACTTACAAATATGCCAGAGCCCTGTTCACTATAATTAAAAATAAATAGTGTGTGACACATTTCTGTAACTGCATTGTTACCATCAGACAAAAGTACTGAATTTTTCAGTACTAAGATTCAGTACTTTTGTCTGATGATGGTAACAACGCTGTTAACCGAAAGGTCACACACTATTTATTCATTTGGATTTGGACTTATTACCTTGTGTTTATAATCTACTAGACAAATGGCCCGGGCAATGCCCGGGTTTTACCCGAGTGCGTATATATATTTAAAATGTTTTAATTAAAATACTATTCGTTACAATTATAAATTGGCGCCGTGGATGTCTCTCTTGTGAAACGTCCCGCCCCAAACTGTGTGTGTCTTGAAAATATAAAAATAAAAATGTGAACGGAAAAATATGTCCAGGGTAGCCTAGTGGTCATGGCATCTGCCCGGTAAGTGGAAGGTCGTGAGTTCGATTCCCATCCCTTGACACTTTTTTTATTTTATCCATTCTGACCAAAATCTATCCGTGAACTTCACACAGTGAACTTCACACAGAGAGAATAAGGCAATTATATAAGTAGATAATCCAAATTGTGCCTTATCACACACTATTTTTTTATTTGGCCTTATTACCTTGTGTTTATAATCTATGACGTAATGCCGGCGGCGCGCGCCCGTTGGCTGCCGGCGAGCACGTGACCTCCCTGTGCGCGCGCATCCGTGACAGAACCGGCCGGCCCATGACTGTCGTGACTATATATATAATAATCCAAATTGTGCCTTATCATTGGAGATTTGGTCTTATTACCTTGTGTTTATAATCTATAATCTAAATTGTGCCTTATCATTGGAGATTTGGTCTTATTACCTTGTGTTTATAATCTATAATCCAAATTGTGCCTTATCATTGGAGATTTGGTCTTATTACCTTATGTTTATAATCTATAATCCAAATTGTACCTTATCATTGGAAATTTGGTCTTATTACCTTGTGTTTATAATCTATAATCCTAATTGTACCTTATCATTGGAGATTTGGTCTTATTACCTTGTGTTTATAATCTATAATCCTAATTGTGCCTTATCATTGGAGATTTGGTCTTATTACCTTGTGTTTATAATCTATAATCCAAATTGTACCTTATCATTGGAAATTTGGTCTTATTACCTTGTGTTTATAATCTATAATCCTAATTGTACCTTATCATTGGAGATTTGGTCTTATTACCTTGTGTTTATAATCTATAATCCTAATTGTGCCTTATCATTGGAGATTTGGTCTTATTACCTTGTGTTTATAATCTATAATCCTAATTGTGCCTTATCATTGGAGATTTGGTCTTATTACCTTGTGTTTATAATCTATAATCCAAATTGTACCTTATCATTGGAGATTTGGTCTTATTACCTTGTGTTTATAATCTATAATCCTAATTGTGCCTTATCATTGGAGATTTGGTCTTATTACCTTGTGTTTATAATCTATAATCCTAATTGTGCCTTATCATTGGAGATTTGGTCTTATTACCTTGTGTTTATAATCTATGATCCAAATTGTGCTTTTTCATTCACTATATTATAAAATATAAATGGGAATTATTTCAGGTTTGTTATAAGGGAAGGTTTGCTATATCCTAGGTTAGTTTTAACTGTATTTTATTGTATACCATTGTTTCTGGCCCACCCTATATTTTGTTGAGATTGATAAACAAATCTGTGAAATCAATGTTATATTTTGACCAAGTATTTGTTTGCTTTTAAAAGTAATGACGATATAGCATAATTTGGATTATAGATTATAATACAAGAAAATAAGATCTAATCCAAATAATTTATTAGTGTGTGACGTTTCAGACAAAAGAATAAATGACAAAAAAAAAAAAAGGCACCGATGAGATTCAAACTCATGATTTCCTGTTTACTAGACAGATGCTTTAATCAACTAAGCCACAGCACCACACTATCTCATTTATTTTTTTGTCTGATGATGGTAACAATGCTGTTGCCGAAACATCACACACTATTAAATTATTTGGATTAGGTCCTATTTTCTTGTATGCCAAAGAGTTGTTTAGCTGGCAAAGTGGCTGGGCCAAATCTATGGCCTCTTAGATATTCCAGTGTTTTGGATCAGTTACTGTGCCAAACATTATCTTAGACAAAAGACAATTAAAATAATTTTATTGACATCTTGTCAATACATTCAAAGTGCACAGTCTGCACTATTTAAAAAAGATGCATTATGATAAGGCACAATTTGGATTATAGATTATAAAAACAAGGTAATAAGACCAAATCCAAATAAATAAATGACTTAAATGAATGATTTATTTGGATTTGGTCTTATTACCTTGTGTTTAAGATGCATTATAAACACTATGTACAAAGAACACAGCACCTGTGCCAGCGCTGCAGAGTTTGGTGGAGAATCACCAGTGGATCTCCAGCGACACCACATATTTTGTGATCTACGAAGAATACGTAGATCGCGTATTTCGCCGCTTAGGAGATGGTGATGGCGTGGTCCTCGAGACCAACTGGGAAGATCCAGGACTGCACATTATCTTAGAGCCTGTGTTGGGGAAGTTTGGTCTTCTAAAGAGGGATTCCTTGACACCTGTCTACCCAGGTCAACACAATGTGACAACTTGCTTCTTTGCCACTTTTTTTATTCTTGAGTATTGCCACACACACACACATCAGGACAAATATTTCAATCTTACACCAAATTACACTCATGGACAAAACTTGAGGAAGTCCCACCAGCAAGTGCAAGTAACCAAACGGGGCTCTGGCACATTTGTAAGTGCAAAGTCGAACTGTTTTTCACATGTGTAGACATGTGGTGCACTTATAGTAAAAGCAGTCGCCTACTTCTACCCACCATGATTATCATGGTCTGTACCACGTGTACTAGGGATAAGCAAACTTGAGGAAGTGGAAAGTCTGGGGGAAGAGTAACAAGTTCTTTTAAAAACCTGGGCTCAGCTGGCCTATTTTCCATTCCAATATAAATCTTAATGACAAAGGCAGATGCTTTCTACTTCCACCCAGTCATGAAGGTTGTCAAACAGACACCATCAAGGGTCACAACTTGATACCCTAATATGATTGAGTGGAGATAAGAAAGAAGAAGACAATCTTGGTAGGGTTGGAATACAGGTTCTTGTAACGGCAGCTGGCATGCCTATATAGTAAATTATCAGTGAGCACATATTTATCACTGATGATACTCTGTGCAGTTGACTTTTGACTGATTGTAATATATCCACATGTAAACTTATGTCTAATAATTAATACATTATATCCGATGTTAGCCTAAAATAAATAAATACTTTTCTTTTAAACTTCCAAGTACTTCTTGCTGATTAACGTCAACCAACAAATACGAGGATGTTACAGTTCTCTCTTGAGGCTTCCATGCAATAAGTCTCCATGATAGGTAAAAAGAGCTGCGTCGTTGGTTGGCTATTTATCACATGGACAGTCAGACTTTGCCCCTCCTATAACGATAAGAGTATCTAGGTTTCTGGAAATTTTACCATAATTTGAACAGAAATTCTCATTATAGGTGTATGTTGAGCAAAGAAAGAACGAATGACAATAAATATAGGTGTTTTTTATTCTCAGTGAAGTTGTCTTAGCTAATCACTGTCGTCATGGGGCGGTGGGTTGAGAGGCCGTTCTTCTACGTCCGACCTGTGACACATCAAACTGTCACACAGATCCCAGAGCTCCATATGATCTACCTACCCGTAGATGACTTCTTCGTCGGATTCATTGATCATAGACAATGCTGGATTATCCTTCACTCGTGTCTCTGTAAACACACAGTTAACTCTGGCAACCTATGTTTGAAAGTTTTAAACAGAACTCTGTCGAAAAGAAGTTAGAAATGTGAACTAAGCTTAATCAAATCTATATATTTAATTAAAAAGGCAGTATATTGGATCAAAATATAATTTATTTTACCAATATTTCAAGGTATTATAACATTTAATGTTGTTGACACACATCAATGTTGTAATGTTTGAAAGTTTTAAACAGAAGTCTGTCAAGAAAAGAAGTTAGAAATGTGAACTAAGCTTAATCAAATCTATATATTTAATTAAAAAGGCAGTATATTGGATCAAAATATAATTTATTTTACCAATATTTCAAGGTATTATAACATTTCATGTTGTTGACACACATCAATGTTGTAATGTTTGAAAGTTTTAAACAGAAGTCTGTCAAGAAAAGAAGTTAGAAATGTGAACTAAGCTTAATCAAATCTATATCTTTAATTAAAAAGGCAGTATATTGGATCAAAATATCATTTATTTTACTAATATTTCAGTTGACTGAACGCCAATCTTTATCACAAGGTGTTATAACATATTTAATGTTGTTGACACACATTAAATATGTTATAACACCTTGATAAAGATTGGCGTTCAGCCAACTGAAATATTGGTAAAATAAATTATATTTTGATCCAATATATACCTTTTTAATTGAAGATATATTTATGGATTGCTCTATTTTCAAATATATATCTAGTCACTCAATTTGTCATATCACACCGAAAATTCTAGAAATACTTATATAAAAGAGGTCTATCAGAAATGCTGGAAATATCTTTATTTACGGGGCTGCTAACCAAAATGGATGATTTTGGAACCCCAAGTATAAGATATCCTGAGGAGAAACTGAACAAACTGCTCTTCACCTTATCTATGACTGTCTCAACTTAACAGAAGTGAGACATCGATTGTTTCCTGATCTAAATGATCTAACTCTCTTACATCAGTAAGGCTTGATAACCTGATATGATTGTTATGGGGAGAATAAGAAAGAAGAAGACTCATCCCCAGTAGACACCATCAACAAGCTCTACAGACTTAATATCTTGATATGATTGTTATGGGGAGAATAAGAAAGAAGAAGACTCATCCCCAGTAGACACCATCAACAAGCTCTACAGACTTAATATCTTGATATGATTGTTATGGGGAGAATAAGAAAGAAGAATACTAGTAAAGTTTTTAATTAGGGTGATGAACAAGCTTATCATTCTCTGATGCACAAACAAAGGAAGAGATGCCTGTTTTGGTACAGAATTATTTATGTTTAGAAGTAAATATTGGAGCTTATCAGGTAAAATATGTTAGGAAATGGATCATTTGAGAGGCCCGCAAAGATTCCATTAAGCAGCTTGTAGATTACCATCTTCTCCAAGGCCAATAAGAGTTAAAGAATCATTCTCTTATGCACAATTAAAGGGAGAGATGTCGCTTTTAGTACGTAATTCTTTATGTTTAGAAGAAATATTGGAGATTATCCTGTAAAATACGTTAGGAAATGGATCATTTGAGAGGCCGACAAAGATTCCATTGAGCAGCTTGTAGATTACCTTCTTCTCCAAGGCCAATAAGAGTTACATAACAAAGCCATCGTTGTTTATTCCTGGTAAGCCATGGTATATACTTACCCACATGGGCTGTGGGAGATGGTGAGTAGACGTAAGCCATGGTGAAGAGGTAGAAGTTGAGCAGACCATACGATGCCATAAACTGTACGGAGCTGGAGTAGGTAGTGGATAGCTGAGCTGCAAAGTTATCCTCCAGGGCAGCACTCAGTCCGAACCTCAGTGCAGTCACGGCCACGCTAACGGCCAACGTCACGAGGGTCAATGCCGTCAGGAACTTGAGACGTACATCTGCGCAGAACTATCTGTCTTTCTGTTTGGCTAAGTTGAGAAAATCAAAATTACACTTTAACGAATTCCATTCCTGCCCAGAAGTCCTCCTCTACATGGCGGGCAGGAGAATCAGCACAAGTAAGGGACTGCCCTGTAGGGTGAAATACGGTGCGATAACCGTGAAGGCCTACAGGGAACGCTGAAATGTGGCTGACTAACGGGACAATGGCACCTCCCATTCCATGGAGCAACAAAATCAGAGATTGGCTATCCAGAAGAGGACATTCATACGAACAAGGCACTTCAGTTGGCCGATATTGTGATCAGGGTGCATGGACCGATCTGATCTACTCCATGGACAAGACACCACCACCATAAATTCCATTTCACATTGAGGGGAAAAAACAACAGAAAAACAAGATAACTCTTTCTAAAATTAGAAAAAAGGTATAAAAGACATATACTCTCTCCTTGAATGCTGGCCTAAGCGAGGGTTACACAAAAATAAAAGCTAACAATAAAAAAGTAATTAATTTCCAGTAATCTTGCTGATGACTTAATAATCAATCATAATTCTACCTTTAGCTAAAATACAAGGTGGGATCAATAAATAAGGTGAATTATAATTTATTAAAAAAATAAGAACGATATTAAAAATTAGGACTTGATTTATTAAAAATAATCACCTTGGCTTTCTATACCTCGTCTCCATCGTTCTGGCAACTTGTAAATACCCTCTTTATAGGTACTCTAGGAAGCGTGTGAAAAAAATCTTGCACCACTTTCTGGACATCTTCATCCGAGTCAAATCGCTTTCCCTTTAACTCCTTTTTTAGTAGTCCAAAAAGAAAATAGTCGGAGGGGGCTAGGTCTGGACTATATGCAGGATGTTCTAAAACTTCAAAACCTAATTTAATGATTGTAGATGCAGTTTTACATGATGTATGCGGCCTTTAAAATCCGAATACGGTTAAGTCTAAATTAAGGAAATGTGGAATTCGTCCATTTTTGAACTCGTTAACCCATTTATAAATGTTTTTTGAGACAAAAAAGACTCACCATAGATATTTTTCATTCTTTGGCATATTTGAGATGTTTGAATACCTTCTGCATTCAAGAAACGAATAACTACACGTTGTTCAAGCGTGGTGCAATCCTTCAAGGGAGCTTCCATTTTAGTTTATTTATAAGTCTCGCGCCGCGCGTGGGAAAAAGAACAGAACACCTTAAATAGTCTCTCGATGTTATATTTTAATATTCTGTGGTTTAAATTATTTTTGGTTTTTTAATTTTTAAGAAATAAGATAATTCACCTTATTTATTGATCCCCCCTTGTAACATGTTTTATTAAACACTCTTTATCGCCGCACAGCTGCGCCGAGTCTGCTAAACAAGAAGCTCGCTTAGTAAAGGAAATTGTGAAGAAAGTACTACAAAAAAAAACCTCTTTCTTAAGGACACCTAGTTGCAAAGAAGAGAAAGATATACTCTTACTGGAGAACAGATAATACACTATAGTTTTACTGGTCGTATTTTTGTCTCTTGAAGTCTTTCAAAAGACGTGGATGATACATGTTAGAAGGGTAACACTAGTAGATACAGTTCCGTACCGAAGTAAGGCATGGAGCGGAGCTCGCTGAATGCTCTGACTGCCAGTAGACCAAGGTAGAGAAGATAGACGCCTCCTGCTAGGAAGAAGACAATCTTGAGAGCAGTGAAGCTCGAGGTGTCGAGGTGATAGTCATACGTGGGGTCACGAAGCTGGTTGACTCGCTGCCAGGATGCCAATGTAACAGCACTTGTCCACAGCACTCCTGTCACTGCCAGCTTGGGCAAGTAGAATGTCGCACAGCCACGTCGAGTCTGTCATACACAATAGACGTGACAGTCTTCGAACTCTAGAAAAAGTCATTAAAGTTTCAGATGCTCGCTTAGTAAAGAAAATTGTATCTGTGAAGAAGGTACAGTTTGTTTGGTGGTTATATCTCTATATATATAAAAGTCAATTCCTGTCTGTCTGTCTGTTTCGCGATAAACTCAAAAACTACTGAACCAATTGGTACCAAATTTTGCATGTCGCTTTTTATAAACCCGAGGAAAATTTTTGGATACAATTTGCTTAGTATTTTTGGCTATTTCTTTTTTTCATTTGAAGAACTTTTTTTTTACGCGGAGTAATCCGGAATGGAATGAATACCCAAATATGGCCATTTTGTATACGCATCGGTGGCTCAGTGGTAGAATGCTCGCCTGCCACGCGGGCGGCCCGGGTTCGATTCCCGGCCGATGCATTTTTTTTTAACAATTTTTAAAACTCATTTATATTATAACTTCTAAATATATATAAATGAATGTTTGTATGTTTGCTTGTTTGTTTGTTGGTTTGTATGTCCGGTATACAAATTCGCAGTAGTTCACTAATTCAAACCAAAATTTCCATACATAGGTAAAAAAATATGAGGAAAACGATAGGCTATTTTAAATTATATATAAATTAAATATTAAAACTATATATTCAAATTATTCTACTTAGCTCACGAACAGCGCCCTCTATCAAGGTTATAAATACGTTTAAAATTGAAATCTTCTCAAAATTTTATTTATAATAGTTCGCTTAATAATTAGAATACTTGATCTAAATTGAAATATTTATAGACGCTCGCTCGATTTGAAGATTTATATCGTAACTAATCTGACTGTAAAGTTTGGAGCGGGACGTTTCACAAGAGTGACATCCACGGCGCCAATTTATAATTGTAACGAATAGTGTTTGAATAAAACATTTAATCGGGTAAACCCGGGCGTTGCCCGGGTCATTCATCTAGTTCTTTATAATTATAAATGAGATTTGTATAAATTGTTTATTAAACTTTATTCTGAATTTTTTTTATTTATTTCATCTCACTTTACAGGTGTTACATTCGAGCACAGCTCGCGAGTCACCTTGTCCTGGCTATTTACACATGGCGAGTTGGTGGAGTAGAAGTGGTCCCCCTAGGCCTTGCAGGAGGGCAGCTGTGATCTTTTTTACATTACCACGTTGTTTACATTCTACGTCTTATTATTATTGTGTATAAAATGATGATATATTTATTCACAGATTAATAGAATATATATATTTAGTCCCAAACACAGTTAAACCTGTCTATAACTCTCCCCTCTCTATAGCGCCCGATTTTAAATACGTAGTAGGATGCGATTTACATTAAAAATGACCTGTCTATAGCACTCCCTCTCTATAACACCCTATTTTGGTGAGTCTCAAGAGGGGGCGCTATAGACAGGTTTAACTGTACCATCATAGAACCACTTTCTGAAGGACACCTAGTTGTAAAGCAGAGAAAGGTATCCTCTTATTGGAGAGCAGCTAATTGGTAAAAAAGGTTATTTTGGCAATTCAAACTGTCCTTTATAGAGAGGTGTTCACTAACGGGAGTATCCTCTCATTGAGGTTCTATTATGAAAATTCTAAACTTTTATAGACGCGTATGATTCTTTTAAAAATAAAACAATTTCTACTGCCCTTACTGCAATGAAAAATTAATAGAAGGGCCTGACTCATCAGTGATGAACCTTCCCAACGGTTTCGACAATTTGATCTACCATACTGCTGTTATATTGCATTTTTCGATCTTCCTTTTATAGTGATACTGATGCTAGACTCTTGGAATGAGTATTTTGATAGACATAAGCTTTGAGGACAGCAGAATTACATACAATTATATATATATTTTTGCTTATCCCTAGTACACGTGGTACATGCCATGATAATCATGGTGGTTAGAAGTAGACGACTGCTTTTACTGTAAGTGCACCACATGTCTACACATGTGAAAAGCAATTCGACTTTGCACTTATAAATGTGTCAGAGCCCCGTTTGGTCACTTGCACTCGCTGGTGGGGTTGGACTTTTGCAAGAATCGGGGGCCATTGGAGCATTTTGTTTTTTATTCAGAAAAAAGTGCTCAATGCAGGAATCGAACCCGGGTCCTAGCGGTCGAAAACCAACGGTTTAGATCATCCTTTCTGTGCAGAGTATTAGGCTCATAGATTGTTGAGCTCCGGAAACCAAAAGGAATAATACTCTGCTAGTGATCTCTTTTGACTTGTATATAATAATATATATTATAATAGGAAATAAACTAATGCTTAGTTAATCTTGCCTCGTCTTGGATAACAACACATGGTGGCAGCGGTAAACTGAATTCATAAAGAAGGTCGTTGTTCGAAGAAAATTTGAAATTCGACATCAAGCAAGCTTAGAAGCGGTAAACTGAATTCATAAAGAAGGTCGTTGTTCGAAGAAAATTTGAAATTCGACAACAAGCAAGCTTAGAAGCGGTAAACTGAATTCATAAAGAAAGTCGTTGTTCGAAGAAAATTTGAAACTTGACATCAAGCAAACTTTTTGGTAAGTTATATTATATTATAAGTAAATCTTTATAATGTCCCAAAATTATAATTGTGTAGCCCCAGAACCTTTTAATTTTTCAAATCCAGGTGATTGGCCAAAATGGATTAGGAGATTTGAACGTTTTAGGCAGGCAAGCGGGTTAATTAATAACCCAGAAAATGAGCAAGTTAATATGCTCGTGTACTGCATGGGTGATAATGCAGATGACATTTTGTTGTCATGTAAAATAGCAAGTGACCAACTAGAAAATTATGGTAAAGTTATTGAATGCTTTGAAAGTCACTTTATTCCAAGATGTAATATAATTTATGAAAGGGCAAGATTTAATCAAAGATGTCAGCAGGAAGGGGAAAAGGTGAATGAATTTATCACAGCACTCCATAGCCTAGCTGAGCACTGCAATTTTGGGATGTTACATGATGAGTTGATTAGGGATAGGATAGTTGTTGGAGTAAGGGATAGAGCATTATCTGAAAGAATGCAACTTGATACAGACTTGACCTTAGTAAAAGCCACACTAATGGCAAAGCAATTAGAAAGTGTCAAAGAACAGCAGTCTAGACTTTACCAACAAGATTCTGTAGATCAAATAAAGAAAATGCCTAATCATATAAAAGAAGCAAAAAGGCACGAACCAAAAATAAGACAATTCAAGTCAAACCAGTTGGGAGGGTCATCACATGGATGCACCAGGTGTGGCAATTCAAATAATCATGATTGGAAAAATTGTCCAGCTATGAACTCATATTGTAGTAAATGCAAGAAAAAGGGCCATTATGCCAAAGTATGTAGATCAGAAGCCATAAATGAAATAAAATCAGAGATAGCTTTTTTGGGATCTGTAGAGGATAATTCCAAGAAATGGATAGTACCAATTAAGGTAAATAATAGACAAATTAATTTTAAAATTGACACCGGTGCTGATGTCAACGTGCTCCCCCTACAATATTATTATCAAAGTTTCCAAAGAATAAAACTGGAAAAATCTGATAAAATATTACAAGGTCCAAATGGAATACCCTTGGAAACAGTTGGAATGATCCACGTAAAACTTCAAAATAAAGGCCAACACTTAAACTCGAAAATATATATTGTTGATAAACTAAAGCAGCCACTTCTCTCTGGGGAGACAAGTGAAAAATTAAACATTGTGAGAATGATTCAGCAATTATCATCAGGAGGCCGCGGCGGACAGCGTGGTAGACTCGGAAGTGGAGATAACAGAGGCTGCTACAACTGCGGGGAAGAAGGCCACCGCAAGTTTGAATGTACCAAACCTGCCCGTGGTGGTGGACGTGGCCGTGGACAGAGCCGTGATGGAGGCAGCAACAACACCTGCTACAACTGCGGAGAAGTTGGCCACCGTAAATATGAGTGTACCAACAACACGGCTGAAGATGGAGGACAGGAGGAGAACCAGCGCAAGTCCAAGAAGGCTTGCTACACCTGTGGGGAGTTTGGCCATAAGAAGGACGACTGCCCCAAATCTGGAACTCAAGAGTCCGGAGATGAGGAGGAGTCCTCTGACAATGAGGAGGAAGAGACTCCCCAGAAGAGGAAGCAAGCTGAGGACAGTGAGGAGGAGGAAGTAGAAGCTGAAGAACCTCCCAAGAAGAAATCTAAGAAGCCCAAGTCCAAGAAGAAAGAAGAGGATTGCTATCCGACTCTTCAAGCACATAGGACGATGCCCCTGGAAAGCGCCAGGAGCTGATAAATCAGGAGACCCCCACTTCGACATCAACCTGGCTCTCAAGGAGATGCAAGGATGACCAGGAGCAAGAGACCGAGGAGGATTGCCCTACACCAACGGCCTCATCTACAAGAGATGGAAGGATGCAGAGGGACAACCAAGACCAGGATCCAGAGAAGAGCCTCCCTTCAATGCCAGCCGTGCATACAAGATGGAAGGGCAGTCAAGATACCTCGAAGGTCCCTGTAAAGTTAAGGGAGGAGATGTGCAGAGTATTAGGCTCATAGATTGTTGAGCTCCGGAAACCAAAAGGAATAATACTCTGCTAGTGATCTCTTTTGACTTGTATATAATAATATATATTATAATAGGAAATAAACTAATGCTTAGTTAATCTTGCCTCGTCTTGGATAACAACACACTTTCACCAACCCCTTAATTATAATGAGGTTTTTATTGTTAAAGTAAAAAGTCAGAGAAAATTACCGGAAAATTTCAAGAACAGACAATTTAACAAGAATTTATTTGTGAATTTTGCAAGAGAAATTTTGATATGTATGTTTGTAAATATTTGTGTTGAGTAGCAATGGTGAGGTGTCCCATCAATACATCAAGGCCAAATTTCCCTTCCCAACCATGGTAGACCTCCACAAGAATGGAGACAGCATGAATTACCATCTGATCTACTCCAATCTTGAATCCGCTGCCCAGACTCTCAAGTCTGGTATCAAGGACAACCTAGCTCTGGCGATGTACGCCAAGTCCAGTCATAAGAGGATCAAGAAACGCAAGCAGAAGACTCAGTCTGAGGAGAGAAAGAGCGACCAGACATTTACAGTTGGGTTTGAATAAGAAACTTTATCACTTTGTTCATTCATCACAAATAAATCACTTCTTCTATAAACATAAAGGTCACCTTTCCCATCAAAACCAGATGCCATCTATTGACCGTCGCCGCAAACTAGCGGCCTTGGGTCGGTGACAAAGCCACAACACCAGCTTTGACAAACTGAGAAACGTCCACCTAGAGACCATGGTTTCAGGCTAATGGCCCTCGTCAACCTAAGGAGGACTTTATACGATGAAATCCACAAGGGATCCAATGGAATTATCACAAACTGTCAAAGAGGTGTTTAGTTGGTAAATGGAGACAATATGAATTACCATCTGACTTTCTCCAACCTTGAGACGGCTTCCAAGACTCTCACGTCTGCCGTTGGTAGATAACTGGATACTTTGTCGGTGACAAAACCACAACACCAGCTTTGGTAAACTGATGAGCGTCCACCTAGAAACCATGGTTTCAGGCTAATGGCCCTCGTCAACTTAGGGCGGACTTTATTCCATGAGATCCACAAGGGATCTAATGGAATCCTCACAATCTACCAAAGAGGTGTTGAGCTGGCAAATGAAGGCAACATGAATTACCATCTGACCTTCTCCAACCTTGAATAGGCTGTCCAGACTCTCAAGTCTGCCGTTGGTATCAAGGACACCCTAGCTCTAGTGATGTACGCCAAGTCCAGTCACAAGAGGAGCAAGAAGCACAGGCAGAAGGTTCAGGCTGAGGAGGAAAAAGAGTGACTTGACATTTACAGTTGGGTGTAATAGTAGTATTATTCATAGCCAAAATATTGATGGAAAATTCTTGTTAAAAATCACTTTCTGTTGTAATGGTGAGGTGTCAGGATCCAGAAGTAAGAACCTGTGAGGAATAGGCCATAGAGGAGAAAGTCCGAGGTTTACCTAGAGTACAGCTGACATCGAAACGACGTCAGAGAAATCTGTCCTCAGAATCATCAAAAATCCAGTAGATTTTATACTCTTCCCCAAACGATTCGGAGCAATGACCCCTGATTTCCCAGAATTTAACGAACATTATGTAAGAAGGCGAGACAACGATGTTGACTAGGCCTAACTTACGATCCAACTTTTTCACTCTCGGCCGTGTGACCATGCACGCAGGAGCTACACGGGACTTCCAAGATGAAGGCCATGGTGTAGTTGCCATCGAGCTATCTACAATGGAGATTGAGTTAACGACGGAAAAAGATTCAACGATGAATCGTTTGGATCCAGAAACAAAATTGGGCGGATCAGGTTGAGGTTATGGAACATGACAAGAAATTTCCTCCCCGTAACGGCAGAACATAAGGAAAGGCTCTGACCTAAAAAGCTAGAGCCAGATGTTCTACCTGACATGGTAGATACAGAGTCATAAGATCCATCTGTCGGATGCCGTGGTAGATACAGAGCCAGAATTCTTAACTGACGGATGCCGTGGTAAATACAGAGCCAGATGTTCTACCTGACAAATGCCGTGGTAGATACAGAGCCAGAATTCTTAACTGACTGATCCCGTGGTAAATACAGAGCCAGAAGTACTATCTGATGAATGCCGTGGTAGATACAGAGTCATAAGACCCATCTGTCGGATGCCGTGGTAGATACAGAGCCAGAATTCTTAACTGACGGATGCCGTGGTAAATACAGAGCCAGATGTTCTACCTGACAAATGCCGTGGTAGATACAGAGCCAGAATTCTTAACTGACTGATCCCGTGGTAAATACAGAGCCAGAAGTACTATCTGATGAATGCCGTGGTAGATACAGAGTCATAAGACCCATCTGTCGGATGCCGTGGTAGATACAGAGCCAGAATTCTTAACTGACGGATGCCGTGGTAAATACAGAGCCAGAAGTACTATCTGACGAATGCCGTGGTAGATACAGAGTCATAAGACCCATCTGTCGGATCCCGTGGTAGATACAGAGCCAGAATTCTTAACTGTCGGATCCCGTGGTAAATACAGAGCCAGAAGTACTATCTGACGAATGCCGTGGTAGATACAGAGTCATAAGACCCATCTGTCGGATCCCGTGGTAGATACAGAGCCAGAATTCTTAACTGTCGGATCCCGTGGTAAATACAGAGCCAGAAGTACTATCTGTCGGATGCCGTGGTAGACACAGAGTCATAAGACCCATCTGTCGGATCCCGTGGTAAATACAGAGCCAGAAGTACTATCTGTCGGATGCCGTGGTAGACACAGAGTCATAAGACCCATCTGTCGGATCCCGTGGTAAATACAGAGCCAGAAGTACTATCTGTCGGATGCCGTGGTAGACACAGAGTCATAAAACCCATCTATCGGATCCCGTGGTAAATACAGAGCCAGAAGTACTATCTGACGAATGCCGTGGTAGATACAGAGTCATAAGACCCATCTGTCGGATCCCGTGGTAGATAGAGTCATAAGACCCATCTGTCGGATCCCGTGGTAGATACAGAGCCAGAATTCTTAACTGACGGATCCCGTGGTAAATACAGAGCCAGAAGTACTATCTGACGAATGCCGTGGTAGATACAGAGTCATAAGACCCATCTGTCGGATCCCGTGGTAGATACAGAGTCATAAGACCCATCTGTTGAATCCCGTGGTAGATACAGAGCCAGAATTCTTAACTGACGGATCCCGTGGTAAATACAGAGCCAGAAGTACTATCTGACGAATACCGTGGTAGATCCAGAGTCATAAGACCATCTGTCGGATGCCGTGGTAGTTATAGAGCCAGAAGTCCTACTTGTCGAATACCGTGGTAGATACAGAGCCAGAAGTCCTAACTGCCAAATGCCTTGGTAGATAAAGAGCCAGAATTCCTACCTGACGGATCCCGTGGTAGATACAGAGCCAGAAAAGCAGCAGGGTACAGAGGAAAGAAGCCTGGAAGACAGCATCCAACAGGCCAGGAAGGCTGGAGTTGGCGAGCAGGCCGAGTGGGAAAACAGGATCTACACAACAAGATGTCACACACGGGCTGGAGGACATGTCTCCCTCACCGTCGTAGAGCAACAGCAGGGGCAGCAGGATGAACATCCAGCGCTGCTCGATGGACCAGTCACACACGTAGAACGGCCAGAGTGTATGGGCCAGCCAGCACTGGAAAGACAGTACACAAGCACATTAGACCTATCTGTACATCACAGACGTCAAACATCGATATTACGGCATGTTTCTATCAAGTTACTGGCCCAACAAGAATAGTGAAAATATAAGGACAGATCGAAATTACAGCATGTCTATCTAGCTTCTGGTTGTAGTCGTGTCCAATGAAGATCCTTAGATGTCTCTATACATCTCTATCACAGCAGTCGCAATGTTCTCTATCTTGGGTGTGTAAAGTTGCTGTTGTTGTCGTATCCAATGAAGAGCCTCAGATGTCTCTATACATCTCTATCACAGCAGTCGCAATGTTCTCTATCTTGGGTGTGTAAAGTTGCTGTTGTTGTCGTATCCAATGAAGAGCCTCAGATGTCTCTATACATCTCTATCACAGCAGTCGCAATGTTCTCTATCTTGGGTGTGTAAAGTTGCTGTTGTTGTCGTATCCAATGAAGAGCCTCAGATGTCTCTATACATCTCTATCACAGCAGTCGCAATGTTCTCTATCTTGGGTGTGTAAAGTTGCTGTTGTTGTCGTATCCAATGAAGAGCCTCAGATGTCTCTATACATCTCTATCACAGCAGTCGCAATGTTCTCTATCTTGGGTGTGTAAAGTTGCTGTTGTTGTCGTATCCAATGAAGAGCCTCAGATGTCTCTATACATCTCTATCACAGCAGTCGCAATGTTCTCTATCTTGGGTGTGTAAAGTTGCTGTTGTTGTCGTATCCAATGAAGAGCCTCAGATGTCTCTATACATCTCTATCACAGCAGTCGCAATGTTCTCTATCTTGGGTGTGTAAAGTTGCTGTTGTTGTCGTATCCAATGAAGAGCCTCAGATGTCTCTATACATCTCTATCACAGCAGTCGCAATGTTCTCTATCTTGGGTGTGTAAAGTTGCTGTTGTTGTCGTATCCAATGAAGAGCCTCAGATGTCTCTATTACATCTCTATCACAGCAGTCGCAATGTTCTCTATCTTGGGTGTGTAAAGTTGCTGTTGTTGTCGTATCCAATGAAGAGCCTCAGATGTCTCTATACATCTCTATCACAGCAGTCGCAATGTTCTCTATCTTGGGTGTGTAAAGTTGCTGTTGTTGTCGTATCCAATAAAGAGCCTCAGATGTCTCTATTACATCTCTATCACAGCAGTCGCAATGTTCTCTATCTTGGGTGTGTAAAGTTGCTGTTGTTGTCGTATCCAATGAAGAGCCTCAGATGTCTCTATGCATCTCTATCACAGCAGTCGCAATGTTCTCTATCTTGGGTGTGTAAAGTTGCTGTTGTTGTCGTATCCAATGAAGAGCCTCAGATGTCTCTATACATCTCTATCACAGCAGTCGCAATGTTCTCTATCTTGGGTGTGTAAAGTTGCTGTTGTTGTCGTATCCAATGAAGAGCCTCAGATGTCTCTATACATCTCTATCACAGCAGTCGCAATGTTCTCTATCTTGGGTGTGTAAAGTTGCTGTTGTTGTTGCCGTGTCCAATGAAGAGCCTCAGTAGTCTCTATACATCTCTATCACAGCAGTCGCAATGTCCTCTATCTTGGGTGTGTAAAGTTTCTGTTGTTGTCGTGTCCAATGAAGAGCCTCAGTAGTCTCTATACATCTCTATCCCAGCAGTCGCAATGTCCTTTATCTTGGGTGTGTAAAGTTTCTGTTGTTGTTGCCGTGTCCAATGAAGAGCCTCAGTAGTCTCTATACATCTCTATCACAGCAGTCGCAATGTCCTCTATCTTGGGTGTGTAAAGTTTCTGTTGTTGTTGTCGTGTCCAATGAAGAGCCTCAGTAGTCTCTATACATCTCTATCACAGCAGTCACAATGTTCTCTATCTTGGGTGTGTAAAGTTGCTGTTGTTGTCGTTTACAATGAAGAACTTCAGATGTCTCCATACATCTCTATCACAGCAGTCACAATGTTCTCTATCTTGGGTGTGTAAAGTTGCTGTTGTTGTTGAGAGAACACCTCTCTATAAAGGACAGTTTTCATTGTCAAAATTACCATTTTTAATATTTATCAACTCTCCAGTAAGAGGACACCTATCCCTAAAGGATACTTTAGCTCTGTAATTAGGTGTCCTTTACAGGGAGGTAGTTCTACTGTATTAATATATTTAGAAGATATATTTATATATTAAGAGATATTTATTCAATATAATGCGGCTTATGATTGTAGAACGACATTTGAAAATATCCCGCATGTGTTTCTTTAGAACGAAAAATCTAAATTCATTACAAGGAGAAATAACGATTATTTCTAACCTTAGGGATGAAGTATGAAAGGATGAATTGTGAAGAGTAATGATAAACGGAAAAATAAAGTGTCCAGGGATAGAAATTCCCATCCCCCGGGATATTTTCACATTTCGTTCTACAATTAATATATATTGTTAACTAGACGGGTGACCCGGGCTTCGCCCCGGGATTGACCCGTGTGCATATCTACCCGAGTGATATATATTTAGATAAGATTTTTTTAAATAATTGTTTGTAATTAGCATTATCTATTTGTTTGCATCAGCATAATTTAATCTAATCTTTGATAGAGGGCGCTGTTCGTGAGCTAAGTAGAATAATTTGAATATATAGTTTTAATAATTGATTTATGAAAAAACAATAGAAAAAATAAAAGATAAGTGGGTCAGGTGTTGATATTAAAAATAAAAAAGGCATCTCCTGACCACAAGCACATATGCTTTTTAGATGGCAGATCGCCATCTAGTGGAGCAAAAATAAACTAAACGTTTATTTAGCTTGCTTCGTGATATTTGGCCAACCCAATTTCTTGATTTATCAAGAAAGCCATCCACGAACGCGTTTCGCGCTGTTGGCGCTCGTCAGCGTGGAGAAGGCTGTAACCACTGCGACCAAAAAAGCCAAATGAAATATGAAATGGCCAAATATCACGGAGCAAGCTAAATAAACGTTTAGTTTTTTTTTTTTTGCTCCACTAGATGGCGCTCTGCCATCTAAAAAGCACATGTGCTCGTGGTCAGGAGATGCCTTTTTTATTTTTAATTGATTTATATATATTTTAAAATAGCCTATCGTCTTCCCCGTATATTTTTTTACCTATGTATGGAAATTTTGGTTTGAATTAGTGAACTACTGCAAATTTGTATACCGGACATACAAACAAACAAACATACAAACATTGATTTATATATATATACAGTGGTACCTCGACATACGAGCGCCTCAACATACGAGTTTTTCGAGATACGAGCCGACGAGCAAGTGATTTTTTGCTTTTAGTTACGAGCGAAATTCGAGATACGAGTTCGGTTCGGTAGTGTAGAAGATATTAATCTGTGATTTTAAATGTTTCTTTTTGACCAGTACTTTTGTTTTGTTTTTGCTTTTCCTAAAATGTTTCTTTCTTCTTCTTCATTATTATTTGTTCTATATGCAAAACTTTGTTTTTTGAGACTTGAATAAACAAATTCAAGTTTTTTTATATTTTTGTGTGCTTTTAAAGTTAAAACACAACAGGTAGTAACACGCAGTCGCGCCATCACGATCAGTTAGCAGCGTGCTTCCGCTGTGATAAGTTGTGTTTTGTGTTCGCGTTTTGTGTTGCGTTCACATTTACAGTTTTAGTTCATTTATTTTTATAACCATGGATCGGAAGAAATTTTGTAAAAAGTCAAGTGCTAAGAAAAAGATGATGAGTATTGAATTAAAACGTGAAATTATAGAAAAACATGATCAAGGTGTTCGAGTTGTTGACTTGTCGAGGCAGTATGGCCGTAGTACGTCCATGATATGTTCTGTGCTTAAACGGAAGGAGTCGATAAAGAGTGTAACGCCGGCTAAGGGCCTTACGATAATTTCCAAGCTGCGAACCTCCCTTTCTACAAGTGAGATAAAGGAAATCTTAGGAATGTGGGAGAGAGTTTCACAGTTCGTGAAAAAAAAAAAAACACCCAGAAAAAGTTGCAACAGGTCGTGCATCTGACCTTTTTAATGACACTTGCCAAACTCATTTCCGGAACATCCTGAGAGGGAGGAAGAAACAAACCTCCTTGGACATGTTTTTTTCTAAACGGCCTACAGGTGAAAGCGAGAAAAATGTAGCGAAAAAGGCAAAGACCAGTGAGGATATCTAATTTATTTCTTTACATTCTCTTTTTTGCTTTTTTGCAATAAATATTTGGTATTTATAAATACGTTTTTATTATTTAAAACCACGTAACAAAAATAACTGGGGTGACATTTTGGAGGTTGGAACGGATTAATGGTAGTTCAATTGTTTTGTATGGGGAAATTTGCTTCGAGATACGAGTAATTCAAGATACGAGCAAGGTTGCGGAACGAATTAAACTCGTATGTCGAGGTACCACTGTATATGAAAAAACAATAGAAAAAAATAAAAGATAAGTGGGTCAGGTGTTGATATTTAAAATAAAGAAGGCATCTCCTGACCACAAGCACATGTGCTTTTTAGATGGCAGAGCGCCATCTAGTGGAGTAAAAATAAACTAAACGTTTATTTAGCTTACTCCGAGATATTTGTCCAACCCAATTTCTTGATAAATCAAGAAAAGCCATCCACGAACGCGTTTCGCGCTGTTGGCGCTCGTCAACGTGGAGAAGGCTGTAACCATTGCGACCAAAAAGATTTTTTGGACCCAATGGCTTCCCGAGAAATCAAGAAATGGGTATTTAAGGCCAAATTTGCGTAAAGACGCTTAACACGTGAATTTTTTATATTTTTTCTATTGTTTTTTCATGTGTTAAGCGTCTTTACGCAAATTTGGCCTTAAATACCCATTTCTTGATTTCTCGGGAAGCCATTGGGTCCAAAAAATCTTTTTGGTCGCAATGGTTACAGCCTTCTCCACGCTGACGAG
The DNA here is from genome assembly GCA_030710605.1 of Cordylochernes scorpioides. NCBI lineage: Eukaryota > Metazoa > Arthropoda > Arachnida > Pseudoscorpiones > Chernetidae > Cordylochernes > Cordylochernes scorpioides. The sequence continues at coordinate 72,016,562 of CP092863.1, read as the reverse complement.
CGCCAACAGCGCGAAACGCGTTCGTGGATGGCTTTTCTTGATTTATCAAGAAATTTGGTTGGGCAAATATCTCGGAGTAAGCTAAATAAACGTTTAGTTTATTTTTTACTCCACTAGATGGCGCTCTGCCATCTAAAAAGCACATGTGCTTGTGGTCAGGAGATGCCTTCTAACATGAACAAGTAATTCTAACTTGATTCAATCATAGTTCAGGGACCAGAAATATAATTACCGTCATCAGGAAGGCCAACAAGACAAATATAAAGCGGAACCACATCTCCAGATGGGTGAAGGAAGGATTGTAGCTTTTAAACTGAAACATACAAACACATTTTCAGGTTGTAATAGCTAAAAACAACAAGAAAACACATTGTAAAGGCAAAGTTTAAATACACTTATGGATAAAAAAAAACATATGTGGAAAGTCTTTTCTTTGACAAACACTGCACTATATTGTAACAAATTATTTATTAATTTTATTATTTTTATTAACAGAGTGGTCCTTTTTTATGTCTATATCTTGCTACTCTGTAAATTTCCCTCGTGGCTTATCTTTTGTTTACCATTCATAGTTTGTTCTTGCCTGAAATAAATTGTTGTCTCCTCTTGAAGTTTTTGTCTTTTGGTTAGCAGCCCCGTAAATAAAGATATTTTCTCTGAAGTTTTTGTCTTCCCTAATTTTCCACGTGGCAATATAAACACACTGTTTAAATTATGAAAAAGGCGCATTTTTCACATTGTTTAAAGTTTGTAATAGATAAAAACAATAAGAAAACACATTGTAAAGGCAGGGTTGAAATAGTTAGAAAAAACAAACAAATACATTGTAAAGGCAGTGTTGTAATATTTATAAACACATTATAAAACAACACTTGAAGTTACACCGCATGAGTTTCTTTTCAATGAAAAATCAAATTTTATTTCAAGGTGAAATATTGACTATTTCTAACCTTTTTGGATAAGGTATGAAAGGGTGAATTATGAAGAGTAATGATGGAGGGAAAAATTGAACACTTTTATTTTTCCGTTCATCATTACTCTTCATAATTCACCCTTTCATACCTCATCCAAAAAAGTTAGAAATAATCAATATTTCACCTTGAAATAAATTTTGATTTTTCGTTAAAAAGAAACTCATGCGGTGTAACTTCAAGTGTTGTTTTACAATCACAAGCCGCAGTGTATTATATAAACACTTTATATATATAAATGTAGGTTCCTAGCTTATTAACTGTACTAAAGACACACTTTCTGTGTAAAGGCGATGTTGTAACTTGCAACAAACAAAGCAACTAGTTCCTGTGGCTAATTGTTTAATTTTTAATCGATATATTAATAATTAAGATATTTTGTTACTCATCATATATTTCTCTTATTGTCTCTCTCAATTGTTGTCAATAGGTTGAATCTCTCCGGGTATTTGGCGACTTTTGTACGCTCTAGGAACCTGGGTTACTTAAATAATAGAGGTTGGTCTCTCCCGACACCATCTCCTCTTCACCTGCCCAAACTTCCAACACCAAAGATTCCTGACGGCTACCTTTCTAGGGATCACCAACCTAAGTACAGCCACATCCCTAGAAAATCTCCCAAGAAAGAAATCTGCCCACCTCAGTAATTCCAGTAACATTGTAAATATAGCCAAGAAGCCCGGGTGACTTCTGTACTTGGTGGCTTCAGGAACCTACTGGATTATCACAAAGCAATAAGGCGCCATCTATACATATAAAATGAAAGGAATTAAAAGCACGAATGTTTCTTTTATACATAATATAAATTTCTACTGCCCTTACTGCATTGAAAAAATATATTGGGAGGGCTCTACCAATATATTTTTTCATTGCAGTAAGGGCAGTAGAAATTCGTACTACTGGATTATATTCTACAGGTTTTGCCCGAAAGCTTGTACGATCATTCTCTTATAAAAGAAGCTCTTCTCTCCGAATTGTTGTTCTTCTATAGACAATCTATGTTTTATCATATACAGTAGAACCTTCCTGTAAAGGACAGCACCTAATTGAAGAGTCATAGTGTCCTTTAGGGAAAGGTGTCCTCTTACCGGAGAGTTACTAAATAGTAAAAATGGTAATTTTGCAAATGAAAACTGTTCTTTATAGAGAGGTGTCCTCTAGCTTGAGTGTCCTCTCATGGAGGTTTAACTGTATTGGTGATTAAACTGTCCTTTGTAGAGAGGTGTCCTCTAGCTTGAGTGTCCTCTCATGGTGGTTCTACTCTATTGGTGATTAAAACTGTCCTTTGTATAGAGGTGTCCTATAGCGCGAGTGTCCTCTCATGGAGGTTCTACTGTATTGGTGATGAAAACTATCCTTTGTAGAGAGGTGTCTTCTAGGGGGAGTGTCCTCTTATGGAGGTTCTACTGTATTGGTGATGAAAACTGTCCTTTGTAGAGAGGTGTCTTCTAGGGGGAGTGTCCTCTTATGGAGGTTCTACTGTATTGGTGATGAAAACTGTCCTTTGTAGAGAGGTGTCCTCTAGCGTGAGTGTCCTCTCATGGAGGTTCTACTGTATTGGTGATGAAAACTGTCCTTTGTAGAGAGGTGTCCTCTAGCTTGAGTGTCCTCTCATGGAGGTTCTACTGCACCAATATACAATGTCAATCAATGTCAACGATCTCTGGAGCTTACGTAGAAGACGACTTCAACGATGCGATACTTGGCGTCGATGGGCTCAAGGCCGTGGAAGGTCACAACCAAGGAGTACTGTGGGAAGTCCAAGAATCCGAGGTGGAGGACCGTGAAGCCATCGCAGACCTGGGACACGCAACCATGGTGACATAAGTTATTTAGGACGGATTACACACATAAAGTACTAGGGCCTAAAGTCAAAATAACTTAGAACGACATTTGAAAATTATCCCTCATGTGTTTCTTTTGTACGAAAATTTGAAATTTATTTTAAGGAGAAATAACGATTATTTCTAATCTTAGGGATGAAGTATGAAAGAATGAATTGTGAAGAGTAATGATATACGGAAAAATAAAAGTGTCCAGGGATGGGAATCGAACCCACAGTGTTCCGCTTACCGGGCAGATGCCATGTCCACTAGGCTACCTTGGATAATTTACAGAGTAGCAAAATATAATCATTAAAAAAATACCCACTCTGTTAATAAAGATAATAAAATTAATAAATATTTGTTACTATATACAAACATGGCCACATTCGTCCAATGACTTGGGAGATCAGTTCACTTAACAAATAAATACCATTCTTCCCACATAACTAGGAAGCTTAAAACTGATTGAAAAATGTTACAAATGTGAAATTTTACTGGGATAAGATGGATAAATTAAGAAAAAAGGCATCTCCTTATCGTGCAACTGAAAGTTGCTGATTGACTTGCGCCATCTATCGGAATAAATATCAACTATTCTTTGATTTATTCCAGAATTGGGAGAATCCTGTATTGGGCTTGATCCCTAATAAAAGTTTTTGTGTGTGTATGTGAAAAGAGGTGTACCCGAATTATTCTATAATTGGCTAATTACTCATTCTTGATTAATCAAGGAAAGCTAACCACGTACGCGTTTCGGGCTGTTGGCCCTCATTAGCGTAGTGCAAGCTGTACGATAAGGAGATGCCTTTTTCTTAAAACAGTTTGTCAAATAATTTGAGAGTGGGTAGTCTAGGATCTGGACTGACTTACCTTGTCAAGACACCGTAGATCTCTCGTCCTGTTGTGGGCGGGGTCTAACACAGCTACTCTCCGCCCCTCCTCCGTCTTAGCATAGATGGCCACGCCCACCGTGAAGTTCTTGTGAAAAGACTCTCCACCTACATCGAACACAACAAACCATTTCTAAGGTCTTGAGTGTCCTATAACATCAATATAACCATTTGAGAATTATTAAGGGAAGTTATGGAGGAAACAGAAACTATCCTTAGGCCCCTATATTACCGAGGGATGACCATTAATGATGTCGCGGTCCTGTACCCCCATCTTAGGGAGAGTTTCCTCGCGGATACCTTACCTAAACACAAGTCTTGTCAAGTTCCTCAACACAGTCATCGCTGGGGATTCCATAACTCGCAAGTCTGAACTCAAGACGATTCTAAGCTCCTGATAGGATCCAGATGTACCTTGGTAGAAGGCCTCGTCTGGTGTATATATTTTCTCTACTATTTTAAACTCTGTAAATTCTCTCTTGACCATTGACTAGATATCAATAAACCATTTTTAATTGTCAAATAAGATCATCTAAGAATTATTAAGGGAAGTTATGGAGGGAATAGAGCAGCTAACTCACGGTCGCCATCGCTGATGAGGACCCGCGCCAGGACCCAGAGTTGCTGGGAGTAGGGGGACAGCACGGGGGTCAGCAGTACGAAGGGACCCGTCTGTGGGGAACACATGCCGAGATTAGGAAACATCGTTCTTCCTTTTATCACTAACTTGTGATATGTGAGAATAAGTTTAATAAAACTAAAGGAAGGTGAGAATGCAGTACTCACTGCTTCTCAAATGGAAGGGAAAAACTCACTGCTTCTCTTAATGGAAGGGAAAAACTCACTGCTTCTCTAATGTAAGGGAAATACTCACTGCTTATCTAATGGAAGAGAAAAACTCACTGATTCTCTAGTGGAAGGGAAAACTCACTGCTTCTCTTAATGGAAGGGAAAAACTCACTGCTTCTCTAATGGAAGGGAAATACTCACTGCCTCTCTAATGGAAGGGAAATACTCACTGCCTCTCTTAATGGAAGGGAAATACTCACTGCCTCTCTAATGGAAGGGAAAAACTCACTGCTTCTCTAATGGAAGGGAAAAACTCACTGCTTCTCTAATGGAAGGAAAATATTCACTGCTTCTCTTAATGGAAGGGAAATACTCACTGCCTCTCTTAATGGAAGGGAAATACTCACTGCTTCTCTAATGGAAGGGAAATACTCACTGCTTCTCTAATGGAAGGGAAAAACTCACTGCTTCTCTTAATGGAAAGGAAAAACTCACTGCTTCTCTGATGGAAGGGAAATACTCACTGCTTCTCTAATGGAAGGGAAATACTCACTGCTTCTCTAATGGAAGGGGAAAACTCACTGCTTTTCTAATGGAAGGGAAGTACTTAATGCTTCTCTAATGGAAGGGAAATACTCACTACCTCTCTTAATGGAAGGGAAATACTCACTGCCTCTCTTAATGGAAGGGAAATACTCACTACCTCTCTTAATGGAAGGGAAATACTCACTGCTTCTCTAATGGAAGGGAAATACTCACTGCTTCTTTAATGGAAGGGAAAAACTCACTGCTTCTTTAATGGAAGGGAAAAACTCACTGCTTCTCTAATGGAAGGGAAATACTCACTGCTTCTCTAATGGAAGGGAAAAACTCACTGCTTCTCTAATGGGAGGGAAAAACTCACTGCTTCTCTAATGGAAGGGAAAAACTCACTGCTTCTCTAATGAAAGGGAAAAACTCACTGCTTCTCTAATGGAAGAGAAAAACTCACTGCTTCTCTAATGGAAGAGAAAAACTCACCGCCTCTCTAATGGAAGGGAAATACTCACCGCTTCTCTAATGGAAGGGAAATACTCACTGCTTCTCTAATGGAAGGGAAATACTCACTGCTTCTCTAATGGAAGGGAAATACTCACTGCTTCTCTAATGGAAGGGAGATACTCACTGCTTCTCTAATGGAAGGGAAATACTCACTGCTTCTCTAATGGAAGGGAAATACTCACTGCTTCTCTAATGGAAGGGAAATACTCACTGCTTCTCTAATGGAAGGGAAATACTCACTGCTTCTCTAATGGAAGGGAAATACTCACTGCTTCTCTAATGGAAGGGAAATACTCACTGCTTCTCTAATGGAAGAGCAGTGATAATGGCCTTGGGAGAGAGAAGACAGTACTAATGGCTATGGGAGGAAGGAGACAGTACTCACGGCCATATGGGAACGGTTGAGAGGCGAAGGAAGATCGGAGGCCCGCACAGACTCGGCCCGGGTGATGGGCGGCCCGGCCAGCCCGATGAAGCCGCACAGAGTCAAACAGGCGAAGAAGGCGGCGAAGAGGATGGCAAAGTCTCGCTTGTGGAGCGTGTAGAGTCGCATAGGGACAGACCTGCGGGGAGGACAGAAGACAGTCGAGCGGACGGGGCTCAAATTGAGAGAATCTACATTGTAATTAGAAGAGAAAATTGCTATAAAATAAGAAATAAGAATATAAACAGTAGCAATGCCTTTCTTTATTTGAGCAATATGCAAGTTTTCGGATCTTTCTAATCCTTCTACAAGCATCTGCCTGTATATCTTTCATAATTTAATGAATGAAAGGATTGTTTGCAAAAAGTTTCTTTATTCTTAAATTTGGCGAGCTTTCAGGCGTTAGCCCATCATCAGGCCGACATCGCAAATATACATAAAATAATACAAAATCTAAACTAAATATAGGCGTAGAACTGATCTTACCGGAAATAAACAAATCGTAATAAAATATATCGTATACACCGATACATGCAAATGTGCCGAAAACTTTAAATAAAATAATATAATAAAAAAAATTTTTAAAAACGAATTTAAAACTATGAAATTTGAGATGCGCTAAGATTACATAAAAAATGACTAAAATAAGATTTGGAATTTTCAATAAGACAAAAAAACCGACTATGAATTTATACAACTAATTTAGCTATGGGATATATGAAGGTACTGCTGTGGTAAATCGATCCTTCTGTTAATGCTCTTTTTATCGTTCGAAACCAAGGATTCTAGTATAAGTCTATTATGTTTGGAGAATATGTTTCGGAAGTAACACTTGACCTCCTGTAGGTTGAAATGGTGGCCTGTAGAATCCTCATGTTGATATATAAAAGATCTGCTATCTCGGTTCCTTACGTTTCTGATATGCTCCTTAACTCTGGTACCGACAGTTCGGCCGGTTTCCCCCACGTAAGAAGCAGTACATTGTTGGCAAGATAATGAATAAACCGCATTATGCTGGTCACTCGGTTCTGTCTTAACCTGAGATTTCGTGATTGGATGTCTGACTAATTGGCCGATGGATCGAGAGCCTACAAAAACAGGCCTAATCCCAAATTTCCTCAAAACATCTGCTAGCCTTTGATTAGTAGGGGAATACTGCAAGTAGCAATTGGATCGATATACCTGCCGGTTTCGGGGAAGGAACCCTTTATAAGTGTGTTTCATCACAAATGAGGCTGGGAATCCATATCTCTGGAGGTTTCGGATGATGTTGCTCTTTTCAATCTTTCTGAAGCCTGGAAGGGAGCAATGCGTGATAATTCTTTTTGTCAATGTTTTGACTATGGAAATCTTGTGACCTATCGGGCCAAATGAGTTGAAATTGAGGTATGACGGCTCTATTCCTTTCTTATAATAAACGGTCGAATGGTATTTGTGTTCGGTTCTGAGGATGAGTATGTCCAAATAAGGCAAGGCGGCCTCTGTCTCTGTCTCCATAGTAAATTTTATCTGGGGGTTGTAACTGTTCAGAGTGTTTAAAATTAGGTTTCCTTTGTCCTCTTCAAACTCGCAAAAGATGTCATCAATATAGCGGTGCCATCTTTTTATGCCAAGGTGTTTGAAGGTAGTGATCCACTTGTCTATTTTCAACATGACAATTTCAGCCGCTATCAATGAAAGCGGGCTCCCCATAGGGGAACCACAAATCTGTTGGTAGATTAGATCTTCAAACTTGAAATTATTCAATGAAAGGCAGAGCTGGAATAAAGTGACGACCCTATTGTTTTCAATGGAATCAGTAGAATTTTGGGCCAGTATTTCTTTCAGGTTTTCCATAATTAGATTGTGCGGTAGGCTAAGGAACAAGGATACAACATCAAAGGAGCCTATGATACATCCCGGATTTGGTTTGGAATTCCGTAATTTAATGATGAAATCAGGAATGTTACTGATGGAAAAGGAATTGTAAGAGCGTATCACTGGGGACAGGAATGAAGTTAAGAACCTTGATAATGGCATAGCTGGCGATAGATGGTACGCTATTATTGGTCTCAGAGGGATATCCTCCTTATGTAGCTTCGGTAACCCATAGATGTAAGGGATTCGGTTGGTGGAAGATGTGAATTCTTTGAATTGGGCGTCGGTTATTAGTTTTTCTTTCTTTAAGGATGCCAGTTTCCGCTTAAACAGGGCTACTGTTTTCGAATTAGTGGTTTGGTCGATCTGTCTGAAGACACTTACATCATCTAAAATATTGTGGATTTTTTTCGCATAGTCAAGTCTGCTCATGATAACCGTGTTGGCTCCTTTGTCTGATTTTGTAATCACAAGATCAGCATTATTTTTAAGTTGTTTAATGGCGGTCATTTCCTCTCTATTGGGTTTGACATCTAATTTGTTCTCTCTGCTAGATAGTCTACTGGCAACCAAGTTCCTGATCTCATTCTTTTCAGTATTGTTGAAGGATGATATAGCTGTCTCTACCGCTCCTATGGTAAGGTAATTGTCTGTTCGATTAGGCATCCTAAACTTGAGTCCTTTCATAAGAACATCCATTTCTATTTCAGAAAGCTTGGTTTCCGTTAGATTAACAATTGGATTAGAGTGATTTTTGTATGGAAAGCCATACTTTTTGGACCAGTGCTGGAGTTTCTTTTCATGTTTCATGTGAATAGAATTATCTTGTTCCCTTACTGCCCTGGTGGTTCTAATGATGAGATCTGTTAATTCATGAATAGGGATTTTATCTATAACCAAGGCTATTAACTGTTTGATGGTTTTTCCAAAAAACCTGATGGAGGAATGGCATCCCTTGATTCTCATTCGTAAGAGACTCTGTCTGTATTCTATAATCTTTCCCTGGGAAAAATGATTATTCACAGGATCCTTAATCCGCAAGGAAGGAGGTATAAAACTCACCTGTTTGCAACGGAGGTTAAATTCCAAATTCTTACGCCATCTTGCAAGCTGAAGGGATTTGCGAAATATAATGTTTTTATACCTGTCTAGATCCATCTGAGACAGTTCCATTTAGATTAATCACTATAAAAAACCTGAATAATTGCAATAAATAATTTAATGAATGAAAGGATTGTTTGCAAAAAGTTTCTTTATTCTTAAATTTGGCGAGCTTTCAGGCGTTAGCCCATCATCAGGCCGACATCGCAAATATACATAAAATAATACAAAATCTAAACTAAATATAGGCGTAGAACTGATCTTACCGGAAATAAACAAATCGTAATAAAATATATCGTATACACCGATACATGCAAATGTGCCGAAAACTTTAAATAAAATAATATAATAAAAAAATTTTTAAAAACGAATTTAAAACTATGAAATTTGAGATGCGCTAAGATTACATAAAAAATGACTAAAATAAGATTTGGAATTTTCAATAAGACAAAAAAACCGACTATGAATTTATACAACTAATTTAGCTATGGGATATATGAAGGTACTGCTGTGGTAAATCGATCCTTCTGTTAATGCTCTTTTTATCGTTCGAAACCAAGGATTCTAGTATAAGTCTATTATGTTTGGAGAATATGTTTCGGAAGTAACACTTGACCTCCTGTAGGTTGAAATGGTGGCCTGTAGAATCCTCATGTTGATATATAAAAGATCTGCTATCTCGGTTCCTTACGTTTCTGATATGCTCCTTAACTCTGGTACCGACAGTTCGGCCGGTTTCCCCCACGTAAGAAGCAGTACATTGTTGGCAAGATAATGAATAAACCGCATTATGCTGGTCACTCGGTTCTGTCTTAACCTGAGATTTCGTGATTGGATGTCTGACTAATTGGCCGATGGATCGAGAGCCTACAAAAACAGGCCTAATCCCAAATTTCCTCAAAACATCTGCTAGCCTTTGATTAGTAGGGGAATACTGCAAGTAGCAATTGGATCGATATACCTGCCGGTTTCGGGGAAGGAACCCTTTATAAGTGTGTTTCATCACAAATGAGGCTGGGAATCCATATCTCTGGAGGTTTCGGATGATGTTGCTCTTTTCAATCTTTCTGAAGCCTGGAAGGGAGCAATGCGTGATAATTCTTTTTGTCAATGTTTTGACTATGGAAATCTTGTGACCTATCGGGCCAAATGAGTTGAAATTGAGGTATGACGGCTCTATTCCTTTCTTATAATAAACGGTCGAATGGTATTTGTGTTCGGTTCTGAGGATGAGTATGTCCAAATAAGGCAAGGCGGCCTCTGTCTCTGTCTCCATAGTAAATTTTATCTGGGGGTTGTAACTGTTCAGAGTGTTTAAAATTAGGTTTCCTTTGTCCTCTTCAAACTCGCAAAAGATGTCATCAATATAGCGGTGCCATCTTTTTATGCCAAGGTGTTTGAAGGTAGTGATCCACTTGTCTATTTTCAACATGACAATTTCAGCCGCTATCAATGAAAGCGGGCTCCCCATAGGGGAACCACAAATCTGTTGGTAGATTAGATCTTCAAACTTGAAATTATTCAATGAAAGGCAGAGCTGGAATAAAGTGACGACCCTATTGTTTTCAATGGAATCAGTAGAATTTTGGGCCAGTATTTCTTTCAGGTTTTCCATAATTAGATTGTGCGGTAGGCTAAGGAACAAGGATACAACATCAAAGGAGCCTATGATACATCCCGGATTTGGTTTGGAATTCCGTAATTTAATGATGAAATCAGGAATGTTACTGATGGAAAAGGAATTGTAAGAGCGTATCACTGGGGACAGGAATGAAGTTAAGAACCTTGATAATGGCATAGCTGGCGATAGATGGTACGCTATTATTGGTCTCAGAGGGATATCCTCCTTATGTAGCTTCGGTAACCCATAGATGTAAGGGATTCGGTTGGTGGAAGATGTGAATTCTTTGAATTGGGCGTCGGTTATTAGTTTTTCTTTCTTTAAGGATGCCAGTTTCCGCTTAAACAGGGCTACTGTTTTCGAATTAGTGGTTTGGTCGATCTGTCTGAAGACACTTACATCATCTAAAATATTGTGGATTTTTTTCGCATAGTCAAGTCTGCTCATGATAACCGTGTTGGCTCCTTTGTCTGATTTTGTAATCACAAGATCAGCATTATTTTTAAGTTGTTTAATGGCGGTCATTTCCTCTCTATTGGGTTTGACATCAGTAACATTCCTGATTTCATCATTAAATTACGGAATTCCAAACCAAATCCGGGATGTATCATAGGCTCCTTTGATGTTGTATCCTTGTTCCTTAGCCTACCGCACAATCTAATTATGGAAAACCTGAAAGAAATACTGGCCCAAAATTCTACTGATTCCATTGAGAACAATAGGGTCGTCACTTTATTCCAGCTCTGCCTTTCATTGAATAATTTCAAGTTTGAAGATCTAATCTACCAACAGATTTGTGGTTCCCCTATGGGGAGCCCGCTTTCATTGATAGCGGCTGAAATTGTCATGTTGAAAATAGACAAGTGGATCACTACCTTCAAACACCTTGGCATAAAAAGATGGCACCGCTATATTGATGACATCTTTTGCGAGTTTGAAGAGGACAAAGGAAACCTAATTTTAAACACTCTGAACAGTTACAACCCCCAGATAAAATTTACTATGGAGACAGAGACAGAGGCCGCCTTGCCTTATTTGGACATACTCATCCTCAGAACCGAACACAAATACCATTCGACCGTTTATTATAAGAAAGGAATAGAGCCGTCATACCTCAATTTCAACTCATTTGGCCCGATAGGTCACAAGATTTCCATAGTCAAAACATTGACAAAAAGAATTATCACGCATTGCTCCCTTCCAGGCTTCAGAAAGATTGAAAAGAGCAACATCATCCGAAACCTCCAGAGATATGGATTCCCAGCCTCATTTGTGATGAAACACACTTATAAAGGGTTCCTTCCCCGAAACCGGCAGGTATATCGATCCAATTGCTACTTGCAGTATTCCCCTACTAATCAAAGGCTAGCAGATGTTTTGAGGAAATTTGGGATTAGGCCTGTTTTTGTAGGCTCTCGATCCATCGGCCAATTAGTCAGACATCCAATCACGAAATCTCAGGTTAAGACAGAACCGAGTGACCAGCATAATGCGGTTTATTCATTATCTTGCCAACAATGTACTGCTTCTTACGTGGGGGAAACCGGCCGAACTGTCGGTACCAGAGTTAAGGAGCATATCAGAAACGTAAGGAACCGAGATAGCAGATCTTTTATATATCAACATGAGGATTCTACAGGCCACCATTTCAACCTACAGGAGGTCAAGTGTTACTTCCGAAACATATTCTCCAAACATAATAGACTTATACTAGAATCCTTGGTTTCGAACGATAAAAAGAGCATTAACAGAAGGATCGATTTACCACAGCAGTACCTTCATATATCCCATAGCTAAATTAGTTGTATAAATTCATAGTCGGTTTTTTTGTCTTATTGAAAATTCCAAATCTTATTTTAGTCATTTTTTATGTAATCTTAGCGCATCTCAAATTTCATAGTTTTAAATTCGTTTTTAAAAATTTTTTTATTATATTATTTTATTTAAAGTTTTCGGCACATTTGCATGTATCGGTGTATACGATATATTTTATTACGATTTGTTTATTTCCGGTAAGATCAGTTCTACGCCTATATTTAGTTTAGATTTTGTATTATTTTATGTATATTTGCGATGTCGGCCTGATGATGGGCTAACGCCTGAAAGCTCGCCAAATTTAAGAATAAAGAAACTTTTTGCAAACAATCCTTTCATTCATTAAATTATTTATTGCAATTATTCAGGTTTTTTATAGTGATTAATCTAAATGGAACTGTCTCAGATGGATCTAGACAGGTATAAAAACATTATATTTCGCAAATCCCTTCAGCTTGCAAGATGGCGTAAGAATTTGGAATTTAACCTCCGTTGCAAACAGGTGAGTTTTATACCTCCTTCCTTGCGGATTAAGGATCCTGTGAATAATCATTTTTCCCAGGGAAAGATTATAGAATACAGACAGAGTCTCTTACGAATGAGAATCAAGGGATGCCATTCCTCCATCAGGTTTTTTGGAAAAACCATCAAACAGTTAATAGCCTTGGTTATAGATAAAATCCCTATTCATGAATTAACAGATCTCATCATTAGAACCACCAGGGCAGTAAGGGAACAAGATAATTCTATTCACATGAAACATGAAAAGAAACTCCAGCACTGGTCCAAAAAGTATGGCTTTCCATACAAAAATCACTCTAATCCAATTGTTAATCTAACGGAAACCAAGCTTTCTGAAATAGAAATGGATGTTCTTATGAAAGGACTCAAGTTTAGGATGCCTAATCGAACAGACAATTACCTTACCATAGGAGCGGTAGAGACAGCTATATCATCCTTCAACAATACTGAAAAGAATGAGATCAGGAACTTGGTTGCCAGTAGACTATCTAGCAGAGAGAACAAATTAGATGTCAAACCCAATAGAGAGGAAATGACCGCCATTAAACAACTTAAAAATAATGCTGATCTTGTGATTACAAAATCAGACAAAGGAGCCAACACGGTTATCATGAGCAGACTTGACTATGCGAAAAAAATCCACAATATTTTAGATGATGTAAGTGTCTTCAGACAGATCGACCAAACCACTAATTCGAAAACAGTAGCCCTGTTTAAGCGGAAACTGGCATCCTTAAAGAAAGAAAAACTAATAACCGACGCCCAATTCAAAGAATTCACATCTTCCACCAACCGAATCCCTTACATCTATGGGTTACCGAAGCTACATAAGGAGGATATCCCTCTGAGACCAATAATAGCGTACCATCTATCGCCAGCTATGCCATTATCAAGGTTCTTAACTTCATTCCTGTCCCCAGTGATACGCTCTTACAATTCCTTTTCCATCAGTAACATTCCTGATTTCATCATTAAATTACGGAATTCCAAACCAAATCCGGGATGTATCATAGGCTCCTTTGATGTTGTATCCTTGTTCCTTAGCCTACCGCACAATCTAATTATGGAAAACCTGAAAGAAATACTGGCCCAAAATTCTACTGATTCCATTGAAAACAATAGGGTCGTCACTTTATTCCAGCTCTGCCTTTCATTGAATAATTTCAAGTTTGAAGATCTAATCTACCAACAGATTTGTGGTTCCCCTATGGGGAGCCCGCTTTCATTGATAGCGGCTGAAATTGTCATGTTGAAAATAGACAAGTGGATCACTACCTTCAAACACCTTGGCATAAAAAGATGGCACCGCTATATTGATGACATCTTTTGCGAGTTTGAAGAGGACAAAGGAAACCTAATTTTAAACACTCTGAACAGTTACAACCCCCAGATAAAATTTACTATGGAGACAGAGACAGAGGCCGCCTTGCCTTATTTGGACATACTCATCCTCAGAACCGAACACAAATACCATTCGACCGTTTATTATAAGAAAGGAATAGAGCCGTCATACCTCAATTTCAACTCATTTGGCCCGATAGGTCACAAGATTTCCATAGTCAAAACATTGACAAAAAGAATTATCACGCATTGCTCCCTTCCAGGCTTCAGAAAGATTGAAAAGAGCAACATCATCCGAAACCTCCAGAGATATGGATTCCCAGCCTCATTTGTGATGAAACACACTTATAAAGGGTTCCTTCCCCGAAACCGGCAGGTATATCGATCCAATTGCTACTTGCAGTATTCCCCTACTAATCAAAGGCTAGCAGATGTTTTGAGGAAATTTGGGATTAGGCCTGTTTTTGTAGGCTCTCGATCCATCGGCCAATTAGTCAGACATCCAATCACGAAATCTCAGGTTAAGACAGAACCGAGTGACCAGCATAATGCGGTTTATTCATTATCTTGCCAACAATGTACTGCTTCTTACGTGGGGGAAACCGGCCGAACTGTCGGTACCAGAGTTAAGGAGCATATCAGAAACGTAAGGAACCGAGATAGCAGATCTTTTATATATCAACATGAGGATTCTACAGGCCACCATTTCAACCTACAGGAGGTCAAGTGTTACTTCCGAAACATATTCTCCAAACATAATAGACTTATACTAGAATCCTTGGTTTCGAACGATAAAAAGAGCATTAACAGAAGGATCGATTTACCACAGCAGTACCTTCATATATCCCATAGCTAAATTAGTTGTATAAATTCATAGTCGGTTTTTTTGTCTTATTGAAAATTCCAAATCTTATTTTAGTCATTTTTTATGTAATCTTAGCGCATCTCAAATTTCATAGTTTTAAATTCGTTTTTAAAAATTTTTTTTTTTTTATTATATTATTTTATTTAAAGTTTTCGGCACATTTGCATGTATCGGTGTATACGATATATTTTATTACGATTTGTTTATTTCCGGTAAGATCAGTTCTACGCCTATATTTAGTTTAGATTTTGTATTATTTTATGTATATTTGCGATGTCGGCCTGATGATGGGCTAACGCCTGAAAGCTCGCCAAATTTAAGAATAAAGAAACTTTTTGCAAACAATCCTTTCATTCATTAAATTATTTATTGCAATTATTCAGGTTTTTTATAGTGATTAATCTTTCATAATGCCTGTAGAAGGATTATAAAGATCCGAAAGCTTGCACTTTGCACAAATAAAGAAACGAATTACTACTATTTATATACCTTTTCACTACATTATAGTATATGCACGATTGCTTTAGTCCTTTCTTTCCTTTTTCAAGGATTTCTAAGTACCAAAAGTATTGTTGTTGTTGTATCTTATCCCCTTGTGTAAAGATTACACGAATTCCATGAGTTCATGATCTCATGGAATGGGGTATAAGGGTGCAGCTTTCGTTGATCATGGCACAATGATCCAGGCACACTTTGGTGAAAGTCTGACTTTGCCTTTAATTTGAGGCTGTTCCTAACATGGAAGCTTTTGCTGCTGACTCTAACATGAGTACAGACAGTTTCTCCATATCCCTGGAGTGGGACCATTGCTGAGGTCCATCAACCGGGTCAGTTGAACTCAAGATTTCTAAACCAAAAGTATAAAATGGTGAGGCAAAGAGTTGATTGTTAAGATTTTTCATTTAGCCGAGATTTCAAGTATTTCTGTCCTTTCTACTGGAATAAAAATTAGATTAGTAAATATTTTAGTTCATCTCTTCTTTCTTCTTCTTCTTTCTTATCTCCACTCAATCATATTAAGGTATCAAGCTTATAAAGCTTGTTGATGGTGTCTGCTTGGGAATGAGTAGAGTTCATCAATGGATGAGTCAATACAGTCAATAATGTGTATTGGGGGTTGCAGGTTGACACTTGGTACATAGTGGGAAAACCTTGCAACCATTCTGGAAAGTCATTGTCCGTAGATGATCCAGACTTAAGTCTGGAATTCAAAGACTGTTGTTCTCTTGGGAGGACAGAACCGATGCTTGTCCATCCTGCTCTGTATCAGTCATAGTGCAGCATTAGATTTACATTCCTGCAGGCATTGGGTTTTGATGGTACATCTTGTTGGTTCATCTGAAGGGCAGAAATATTCGAAAGATCGGCTAAATAAAAATCTTGATAAGAAACTATTCATCTTACGATTTTGTACTATTGAAAATGTACTGCTTCAAGTGATTATCCAAGTACTATTCAGCATTGTATATGTTGTGTACACTTTTAGATTGGTGCACTATGATGTTGGTTCGTTTGGATTAAGTGGGCTCAAGCAAATGTGACAATATATATGTCATAATATTACCCTTCCAGGAATAATAAAGTAAATATACAGTCGACCAGAGAGAGACGTAGGGAGGAGGATGTAAAGGCCGGTCACTTGATATATCAGTCACATTCCAAGGGGGCCATTTTCGTAGAACCTTAGAACTATTTTTGGACAGTTGGGGGGTGGCGTGGACACAAACGGTCGTTCAGCGGTGGCAGCCCCTCGCGCTACCTCTCTCTCGCTGGTTGCCTGGAATTCCTTTTCCAAACTTGTTGTTTCCTTATTTCTCTCTCCCCACATTATTATCATATTGCCACATTGAAAGTCGACAGGATCATATCACAGAAGAGTCGACAGGATCATATTACATATATATATTTAAAGAGGATCAACGCTGTATACAAAAGCAAACTAAAATCGAATAAAACAACTGGTTTTCTTTTTCCCGTAGATTACATAAGGCCTAGCGAAGAAGTACGTCCATCTCATCAAGCAAGCCGTGCGCTCTACTCTACCAGCCTCACTAAGACTACTACCTACTGCTTCTACTGCTGCGACAACATCGCTTTTTATAAAGGCAAAAGATAAAACAATAGAAAAATGCAAAATACCATTTACATAAATATAAAAATGCAAATTACATTTACATAACTACCCAACAGTATATGTTCTTGTGGGATGTCTATCCGACAAAAATGTTATTTTTGGACTTTTTTTCTATTTACCTATGATGATTTTTATTAAGAAAAATGTACTTGAAGGTACCGAAAACAAATTTGTTTTAATTTTTGTGTAATATTGTAGCAAAGTATTTATTATATTTGATGTATAGATTATTATTTTTTGATAAATAAATATTGTCTTTTAGTGAGGTTCGTTCCCCCCTCTCTGATATTGTAAGGGATTTAAAGCAGATTTGTGGAACATGTTCTCCCATGGGCTGTTGTGTTCCACGGCTGCTTTATTTGGCAGGCTCCTCCTCTGTCTCCTCTTTATCACTCCCTCTCAGCTCACTTGTGGTCCGTTCCAGAACATCTGCTTCCAGGAGGGAACAGACCTCTTCAGCTGTCAGAGCCTGCTACTGTGTCTCTCGAAACTTCCCTCATTGCCTATCTTATACCTTATTATTTTTCCGTTCATCATTACTCTTTACAATTCATACTCCGCCCTTGCCGGTCCCAAGCCCGGATGAAAAAGGAGGAGGTGGAGCAGTAACAAGCTCACTAAAAAACCTGGGTTCAGCTGGCCATGCTGATAGTACCCTGTAAGGGCTCCTAATCCAGGGATACAGGATCTTTCTAAAAAGGATGAGCAGCGTTTGTACTCCATATTAGGAGCGGCTGTACATGGCGTCTGTTCCTCATGTCAGAGGCGGCCATTTCTTTTGGAGCTAAGTCAGCCTGCCACTGAGTAGTGCTCCCAGTCTTAATGACAAAGGCAGACGCATTCTACTTCACCCAGTGTGGATATAAGGAAGAGAGAGAAGAGAAAGAGACAATTCATACTTTCATACTTCATCCTTAAGGATAGATATAGTCGTTATTTCTCCTTAAAATAAATTACGATTTTTCATTCAAAAGAAACATTTGAAGTAAAATTGTCAAACGTCGTTCTACAATCATAAGCCGTGTTGAGACACGAGTATTTATTTTACATATAAATCAAACATCTACTGCTCTTACTGCTATGAAAACATTTATTGGGAGAGATTGGCTCATTAGTGGTTTTTGTATACACCTATCCCCCGATTTACACGGTAGATACGTTCCTGAGAAAAACGTGTAAATCGGGGGATAGGTGTGCACAGAAATAAAAATAAAATGCATTGACAGGTTAAAATATGTAGTCAGCACATAAGCTCGGGATTCCTCGTGAGATGTGTACACAGCGCTCGTGTTCAATCACAGTAGCATTTAGTATAGTGCGATAAAAAAAAAAACTTATTTGGAAAACCGTGTAAAAGCGAAAACGTGTAAAACAAGTACCGTGTAAATCGGGGGATAAATGTATTTATTTTTATTTCAATTAATTAATTGTTCCCACAGAGTATGTGGTTAAGATCACAAGTAAATAGGCGCTAACCTGATAGAAAAAATGTCCTTTGTTTAATATCTAAAGAGACAAGGGTCGCTTCTCCCGTCAAAATAGACGTCTAAAACCAGACGCCATCTATTGACCGTCGCCGCAACTAGCGGCCTCGGGTCGGTGACAAAGCCACAGCACCAGCTTTGGAAAACTGAAAAGCGTCCACCTAGAGACCATGGTTTCGGGTTAATGGCCCTCGTCAGTCTAGGGCGGACTTTATTAGATCCAAACGGGATCTAATGGAATCTTTAGTCTGTCAAATAGGTGTTTAGCTGGCAAAGTGGCTGGGCCATATTAGCCCGAAACCATGGTCTCTAGCTGGACGCTTTTCAGTTTTCCAAAGCTGTTGTTGTGGCTTTGTCACTGACCCGAGGCCGCTAGTTTCGGCGACGGTCAATAGATGGCGTCTGGTTTTCGACATCTATTTTGACGGGTGAAGCGACCCTTGTCTCTTTAGATCAATTTCCTCCCGGCAAAATTTCCATCTTTGTTTACTATGTTATAAGTTTTGTTCTCTCTCTTGTAAATCAATAATGTTTGGTCAATCTTCTTGGAATCTGTATTCTATATACAGTTACGAGCGTTCTTCATCTCTGTCACCGTTTGCTTTTTTTTGGAATGGCGCTCTCCTATTGGTTCGCTACGATGGCGCCGCCACTGCGCGAGACACTTTGCCCCCCCCCCACCCCCCTACTCGCTTTTTGGTTTTTGTAACTATTGTGTTGGAGCGGGTCGCTCCTTAAATAAATGCATGTGACAATTTCGTTGCGGAATTTCTTGTTGTTCGATGAGAATGGTGAGATTTGGTTGAAACGCAGTCGTTTGAGTGGAAGTTGAAGCATACAGTTAGGAATAATCAGGACACGTGATGGGGTTTGAAAATAAAAGGCAACTGGGTTGGAGGAAAGAAAGCTTGAGAAGAGCGGAGCGATTTTTGATTGTTAATTATCTGATCACATGGTGGTGATTGTACTTAGCTACGGGATGAGCAGAGGGAGAGAGGTCCAGAGCCGATGTCACCTTGTTGGAAGCGAAATCACTACTGACTATTCTTGCTTTTCGATTTAACACCACGAGTTGTCTTCCTTCCCATTGGTCGAAGGATGGAACGTGCCCGTTTTTCTATTGGTTGACCTATTTAGGGGAGACTTTCTAATTGGTTCTGCGGCTTTCTTTGGTGGAAGATACCGCCGATCTTGTCAGGAAGTATTGGGTGTGCTCGACTCTTATTACTTCCGCGGTTATCAAATTACTCCGGTACTGTCCGGAAATATTGGGCGTCTCTCTACTAATATAACTTCTGCGGATACCAGATACGTCCGGGCTTGCCAGGAAGTATTGACTGTACAAGTTATTTATACTTGTGCCCGCTTTTAGCCTGCTTCCTATGTCTTGTTGCTACTTTCTTTCCTCCAGTTACCTTATTCTTTATTAAATCTTTGAAAATCATACATTGTACATGCATAGTGGGTCGGGGGTGCATACAATTATATACAAATTATGACAGATGCGCCCCTACATGTGAAGAATTCAAGAAGGGGTTAGCCTGAGAGAATTCTGTAAAGTAAAAAATAATTTTGTGGGAAAATACAAGCATTGGTGGCGATATAAGAAGTACAATAGAATGGTGTTGATGATATAGGTTGAGTATAATTAATAGAAATCAAAAAAATTTTTAATTGTAAGAAATCAAAATGAATGCTATGGTACATAGTGGATTAAAAAGAAAAGAAAATGCGCCTAACTAATTTCTACTCGAAATTGGAAATAAAAACGAGGGAGTTCTATTAGGGCTTTTGAGAAATCAAAAAATATATAAAAATAAAAAGTTGGAAGAAATCAAAGTGAATGCTTGATGCATGGTGAAAAAAAAAAGGGAAAAATGCCTAACCATATTCTTGCTCGAAATTGGGAATGGAAATCGAGGGATTTTTATTAGGTCTTTTGAGAAATCAAAAAATAAAAATAAAAATAAAAAGTTGGAAGAAATCAAAGTGAATGCTTGATGCATGGTAAAAAAAAAAGGAAAAATGCCTAACCATATTCTTGCTCGAAATTGGGAATGGAAATCGAGGGATTTTTATTAGGTCTTTTGAGAAATCAAAAAATAAAAAAATAAATAAAAAGTTGGAAGAAATCAAAGTGAATGCTTGATGCATGGTGAAAAAAAAAGGAAAAATGCCTAACCATATTCTTGCTCGAAATTGGGAATGGAAATCGAGGGATTTTTATTAGGTCTTTTGAGAAATCAAAAAATAAAAATAAAAATAAAAAGTTGGAAGAAATCAAAGTGAATGCTTGGTTGCATGGTGGGAAAAAAAAATGTTTTGTTGCATGGTGGAAAAAAAGAAATAGGAAAAAAAAGAATGTTTTTGTAAATCAAAATAAAATATAATATCCAATTTTAAAAGAAAACCAATGAGTTCTCGTTGATTTGAAATTATGATAATATAAACTAATTGGTAAAAAAAAATGATAATTAATGATTAAAAGTGATAATAAGTTGAATAAATTGATAAATTGATTATATATTTAAATTTTAATTGAGAGAAAATGATGAAAATGATTAATATGAACAATAAGGTGTATTGTTTTGAACCCTTTTGTATCTACATGCCCTGATCTAAATGTTTTAATTGCTCAATTATGCCCTATAAATTTTTTAATTGCTCAATTATGCCCTATAATTTTTTTAATTGCTCAATTATGCCCTATAAATTTTTTGTCTTTGTGTGTGTTGTGAAAAATGTTAGAAGTCTGTAAAGTAATTGATTTGTTATAATAGGGATGGGAACTCATTTAGATGTGTGTCGTCTTGTGGGTGTGGAATTGGATTGTAAAAAATCGATATTAAGTTCGAATTGGGATCCAAGACTGGCGGTAGGGAGGAGTCTGTGGAGGGGAAAAGCGGCGACCTAATTTTACGTGTTGGCCAGAAGAGGGGTCCGAAGTAATTGGATCCGGAAATGAGGCGTGCGGGGGAGCGGGGTCTCAAAATTCTCACTTCCTTCCGCTTATTTGTTTTTTTGGGTGCGACTCGGATCTTGTTACTGGAGTGTGATTTCTCCGACATTGGTTGGTCATCTTTCAGTTACTTCTATCTCTTCGGAGTTTATTTAGATTTTCTGCAAAAATGTTTCCTAAAATTATGAGAAGTTTTATAAATGCTTGTCCAAAATTAAAAACTGCCTCTTGTAGTTCGAAAATTTTATGAGCGGGCATGGTATAGATAAACAAATAATTAATGAATAAAATTGGGATACATTTGTATGGTAGAACTAACAAAGGATGAAAATCAGATGAAAGATAGGGTATTGTCCCATGTTCTTCCATATTATTGTAAATGGGGACTCTGAAATATTTGCTTGAACCTTATTAATTGTAGAATTTAAATGATTGGTAGGTTCGCAGTTCTCTTGTTTGATCGTTAATGGTAGTGTAGCGACTACACTTTGTTTCAGCGAGCCGAGCTAAGACGGCCTCGGCATCAACACTTCACCACGCATGCGCGTGGGACGTCATCAGAGACGCTGGACTTGCGGTAAACATGTAGGGTTAACTCCGGCGGCCGTTATTTCAGCCGTTGCTTCTTTTCTATTTCTATATTTCTGGCTTTAAATAAATTAATTTTAATTATAATTTTATCAGCAGCCTTTCCACAAGCCACACCAACATCACGCAACAATCCTACAAATTGGTGAGCCGGACGTGATGCAAAAGTTATTTTAATCACACTTCTATATTTTTTTATTTCATCCACGAAACTTTCAACAGCCCCAGAATGCAAGACGCAACTACGGAACATCCGGAAGGGCCAACATCCACGGCACCCTCCCAAATATCAAGATTGGCTTTCCGTGCACCACCATTCTGGCCCAACAACGTTGAACTGTGGATAAGCCAGCTAGAAGCCGCTTTCGGTCTAGCCGAGATCTCCCGCGACGAAACTAAATTCCAAGCAACGGTAACGAGCCTAGACCAGCCAACCCTTACTTACGTCGCGGACATCGTAACGGCCCCCCCCCCCCCACCCTCTGGTAAATACGATGCGCTGAAAGCAGGCCTTCTCCAACGACTCGGTCAATCAAAACAAACTAAAATCTTACAGGTTCTGGATGGGCGTCCCATGGGAGATCAGAAGCCATCAACAGTCCTAGCCGCGATGCAACATCAGGCAGGAAGAAATTTCTCCGATACAGTACTGAAAATGCTGTGGACTCGACGCCTACCTCAGGACATAAGAACCGCTCTCGCAGCATCCTCTGAAACAAGTTTGAGTAAGCTGGCGGAAATGGCAGACAACATACACGAAGCCATACTGCCAACGGTCTCAGCAGTGGACCAACCAAGCACAGGTCATAGCGCGGAAGCCCACAAACAGCTGATGACGCAAATCCAAGACCTGCATACGCAAATCGAAGCTTTGAAGTCATCCATGGACACCCCACACAATCGCTATCCGAACGCTAGGTACCCGACCCACAACAAAAAAGGAAACGCAGGAACTTGCTGGTACCATTTGAAGTTTGGAGCGCAAGCTAGGAAGTGCCTTCAACCATGCAACTTCAAGGTCCAAGGAAAACGAATACGCCCGCCGTCAGTAGGAGCCACTGACGGCGCAGGCCTTACTCGCCGGCTCTTCATTACGGACCGACGCAGCGCCTATTTGTTTTTGGTCGACACTGGAGCCGAAGTCTCAGTGATTCCACCACCAGTAAAAAACGCTAGGCCCTCGCACAGGCAGCTTTTCGCAGCTAACGGATCTATCATCCACACTTACGGGGAACGACATCTTGAGCTTGACCTCGGTCTCGGACGATTATTCCGTTGGCCTTTCATCATAGCCGACGTCGGCGTGTCCATCATCGGCGCAGACTTTCTCCGACATTACGGGCTGATAGTAGACCTGCGGAATCACCGGCTGAGCGACCCAGTATCTTCCCTTCACTCCATTGGACAAGTTTCACCTTCCCCCCGCTGTTAGCATTCACCTTACAATCGCCAATTCGCCTTACTCCAGAATACTCAGACAATTCCCAGAGCTCACTAGTCAGAATCTTGTAAAAAGCCCTCCCCGTCACTCAGTGACTCATCATATCGTCACAAAGGGCCCCCCGATTGCAGCAAAACCGCGACGACTCCCCACGGACAAACTCACCGCGCCAATGTCGACACCTCGATTTCATCGGGCAATTCACAACAGACATCCGCCACATCGCGGGCTGTGAAAATGTACCTGCAGATTTCCTGTCACGTGTGGAACCCATCTCCCATCACCAACCTTATGACCAGAAAACCCTCGCCGAAGCACAAGCAGAAGACCAGGAGCTACAAGCTCTCTTGACATCGGAAAACCGCAGCTCACTACAACTGGAAAAAGTACAAATCCCAGAAACGAACATTTCCCTGTACTGTGACGTTTCCACAGCAAAACCCAGACCATTCGTACCCGCATCCTGTTGCCGAATAATTTTTTCTGCATACCACAACTTGTCTCACCCCGGAGTACGAGCTACTACAAGGATGGTCACCGCCCATTACGTCTGGCCGGCCGTCAAGAAGGATTGCGCACTTTGGACTCGCGCCTGCCACCGCTGCCAAGTCTCCAAAACCGCTAGACACACAAGAACGCCCCTTCAGTCTTTTAGTCCCCCAGACGGAAGGTTCAGTCATGTTCACATTGACCTGGTCGGACCATTACCACCGAGTGAAAACTATCGGTACATATTCACCTGCGTCGACCGATTCACTAGGTGGCCCGAAGCCCTACCCATACAGGACATCACCGCCAAAACAGTAGCAAATGCCTTCCTATCGGTCTGGATATCTCGTTTTGGCGTGCCAGCAAAAGTGACTACAGACCAAGGCAGGCAGTTTGAATCAGCACTTTTCGGTGAGTTGACACGGCTTCTGGGAATCAACAGAATTAGGACATCACCCTACCACCCAGCAGCAAACGGCCTGGTAGAAAGATTCCACAGACAGCTGAAAGACTCCCTTCGCTGTCACGATTCCACGAGCTGGTCCTTGAAACTTCCCCTGGTGCTCCTAGGGATTCGTTCGTCGCTAAGGGAAGATCTCAACACCACAACCGCTGAGCTGGTCTATGGGAAGCCCCTACCCCTTCCAGGAACATTTTTCGAGGACCCCCCCTCTGCAAGCTCGCCTACCGAACCGTGGCTGGAGGACTTCAAGCGCGCCATGGCATCTCTGAAACCTGCACCAAGCAAACCACATGGGAACCGCCACGTTTACGTGCCCAAACCACTCGAGACATGTTCCCATGTCTATCTACGTCGGGACCTGATATTGCCACCGCTAGCTCCCCCATACGACGGTCCATATGAAGTCCTTTTTAGGAAACCCAAAATTTACAAACTGAAAATTAAAAAGAGATCCACGTGGGTGTCAATCGACCGCCTCAAGCCTGCTTTCACTTCAGAAGGACCGATGTTTTCCCAAGACCCGAACTTAACAAGCCAATAAGATTGCATAGGATCGCTGGAAAGATCCTACTGGAGGGGGAGTAGTGTAGCGACTACACTTTGTTTCAGCGAGCCGAGCTAAGACGGCCTCGGCATCAACACTTCACCACGCATGCGCGTGGGACGTCATCAGAGACGCTGGACTTGCGGTAAACATGTAGGGTTAACTCCGGCGGCCGTTATTTCAGCCGTTGCTTCTTTTCTATTTCTATATTTCTGGCTTTAAATAAATTAATTTTAATTATAATTTTATCAGCAGCCTTTCCACAAGCCACACCAACATCACGCAACAATCCTACAGTTTTATTAGCGATATGTCGGCGGTAATTGATTTAAGTTGAGATGTGTGATCGTTTCTCTGACGTGGGTGGTGTAATTTTGGCATTGTTTGTGTTGTGTGTACGCTGTGCTTTATGTACGAATTTTGTTTTGTTTTGGGGCCTGTGTCGGTATTTTTACGTGAAGGTTGGTCGGATTCATCGATTCTTCTAGCGAATCGGCAGGTGGGGCAGGTTTTTACCTGTTTTGCGATGTCTTGTGTCATGTTCTGCCAATAATATTGTGACGAGATGAGTCTCGTCATCTTGGAGATGTTTGGATGGTGGTGTTGAGTGTGTACGGACTTAAGAAGTCTGGTTGTAAGTGAACTTGGGACTATAGTTTTAAGTACTCCTTTTCGGGAGACGGTGCGCAGTTCATTGTGATCCATAGTCACGCGAGATTTTCCCGGTGGAGAAGACTGTTGGCTCTTTATGAGTGGCGCATCTAGAAAGCCACAAAATGGGATACGAGTTACAACGCCCGTTTCATATTGTTGTACTCCATTTATGCTACGGACCTCATATTCGTATCTTGACAGTCTTAACCTCCATCGAAACAATCTGCCTGACGGGGCTTTGATCTCTTTCAACCACTGCAATGCAGGATGGTCAGAAAGTATTGTAAACTTCCTGCCCATTAGACAGGCGCGGAAGTTATCCACACTTTCCACAATGGCTAGGCATTGTAGTTCCAAGTCTGAATAATTTCGCTCGTGACCACGCAGAGAGCGGCTGAAATGTTGAACTGGGTATGTCTTCCCATCAGGGTAGACTTGTTTAAGAATGCCTGCAATGCCGAATGTTGAGGTGTTACAATGCACCTGGCATGGCAGACCTTCTTGGTAAAGGTATAATGTGGGGTGTGTGGTAAGGCTTTCTTTCAGGTTAGTGAACGCTTTCTGGCATTCGTCACTCCAGACCCACATGACATCCTTTTTTAGAAGGTTGACAAGTGGCGTCCGCAAGCGGACGTGGTCCGGAATTAACTCTTTATAGGCGTTCACAGCTTTTAGGAAAGATCGCAATGTTTTTCGATTGTGTGGTTGTTTGGTGGCGTGAATTTTCTCTATGTTTTGTGTAGACGGGATGATTGTATTATTCTTAACGGTTGTGCATGCGCTTGTTGGTTGTTGTTGTCTTTTGGCGCGCGTGTTGCGTTTGTTGTGCGGGTTGTGCGTGTTTGTTGCGTGGTGACGTATGGGTGCGTGTATGTTGTGAGGTACATTTGCGTAATTATGGCGTGGCGAAGTATGGTCATGTATGGATTTTGTGTGGTAAGTGGGTGAGCTGTGTCGGTGTACGGACACTTTTTTTGGGCATTATTGGAATTGTAGGTTGAAGTCGTGGTGGCTTTATATGTTGTGGGCATGAAAAGTTGCGTGGTGTGAGATTAGAATGGTGGCATGTAAATATTTGAGGTTTGGGCAATGAATGCAGGCAAGGGTTTCCATGTGTGAAAGCTTTGTGTGCTGTACGAGTCCTTTGGGACAGGTTTTGGTCTAGCCCGTGCTTGCATTCATTTGGTACATGTTTAGATACATGGTTAAAGGGGTAGGTAGGGTTAGATAAGAGTTCAAAGTCAATTCTTGACGCCATAGGGGGGGTGCCTACCTTAGTCTCGAAAAGTCTGCTCGGCTGGGGTGTCTCTGGCTTGACTTGGTTGTTGTGGACTCGGGACTGGTGATTTTGGGACTGCTTGCACCGTCCGCGAAGTGGAAGTGAAGTCCGGTATTGGAATGTCGTTTCGGGATCGTTTGCACTGTCCCGGTTTGTGCGGATTACTTTCAAGTGCGGGGTACGGATACGGCATGGCGGTGGATGACTCCTCGGTGGTCGGTGTCCGGTCTCGGTGACACTTGCCTGGGGTGGTGGCACGTGCGTCGGCTGCCGCGCTCATCTCGCCTTTCGGTCGGCGGGGGGTGTGGGCTGCTCCGGGGGTGGCGCTACGGAACGTCGTCTGTAGTTGAGTGGATCTTGCTCCTTGAAGTGTGGCGGTCAACTGCAAAATTATTGTCGCCAGGGTGTGTTTTGTCGCTTCGTTCGTTGCCAGCTTCTTTCCTCTGGGTTTGTCATTGCCGTTTGATTTGCTGGCGTCTGGGCTAATTTCCATCTTGATCCTGATTAAGCTCCATAATATCTTTATCCTGTCGACTCTATGTAATATATCCAAAGTTATTACACTGCAATATTTGATGTATTACACTGTTGTAGAATCCTGTCGACTTAACCGTTCTGTGACAATATCGTTGCGGAATTTCTTGTTGTTCGATGAGAATGGTGAGATTTGGTTGAAACGCAGTCGTTTGAGTGGAAGTTGAAGCATACAGTTAGGAATAATCAGGACACGTGATGGGGTTTGAAAATAAAAGGCAACTGGGTTGGAGGAAAGAAAGCTTGAGAAGAGCGGAGCGATTTTTGATTGTTAATTATCTGATCACATGGTGGTGATTGTACTTAGCTACGGGATGAGCAGAGGGAGAGAGGTCCAGAGCCGATGTCACCTTGTTGGAAGCGAAATCACTACTGACTATTCTTGCTTTTCGATTTAACACCACGAGTTGTCTTCCTTCCCATTGGTCGAAGGATGGAACGTGCCCGTTTTTCTATTGGTTGACCTATTTAGGGGAGACTTTCTAATTGGTTCTGCGGCTTTCTTTGGTGGAAGATACCGCCGATCTTGTCAGGAAGTATTGGGTGTGCTCGACTCTTATTACTTCCGCGGTTATCAAATTACTCCGGTCCTGTCCGGAAATATTGGGCGTCTCTCTACTAATATAACTTCTGCGGATACCAGATACGTCCGGGCTTGCCAGGAAGTATTGACTGTACAAGTTATTTATACTTGTGCCCGCTTTTAGCCTGCTTCCTATGTCTTGTTGCTACTTTCTTTCCTCCAGTTACCTTATTCTTTATTAAATCTTTGAAAATCATACATTGTACATGCATAGTGGGTCGGGGGTGCATACAATATACAAATTATGACATGCATATATTAGTTAATAACTAAATGTAATCCTCTCTTTCTTTTCCCCAGTAAGAGACGCCTACGGAAGCCAACAGTACATAGACAGATAAAGCACATAGGCTATAAGACATCATATCGCCACGCTGTAAGATTCAAAGGAAAAACAGGGTAACGTGGTAAGATTCTTTAATGGTTATTAACTAATATATGCATTTATTTAAGGCGCCAATTTATAATTGTAACAAATAGTATTTGAATAAAAACATTCAATCGGGTAAAACACGGGCGTTAATGATCCAACAGGTCCACGTGTCTAAATTAAAACACGGGCGTTGCCCGGGTCATTCGGCTAGTCTTTAATAAGCCTAAGCAAAGTTAACAGTGGTGAACCCTCCCAGCGGTTTCACCAATTTAATCTACCAGACCACTTCTCTTTGAGTTCTAATACTGTATTGAATCATTCTGCTTATATATGCTACACTGAAGGGTAGAATCTTAGAAATGGTATTTAAGCAAACTATGGAAATAAACTTTTAAAACAGTAGAATTACATATAAATATTTGCATTGAGTATAACGGTAAGATTTAACAAGGAAACCAAGTATATAAATAGGCTTTTACACGTCATGCGTTTGTTAAAAAAATAATAATAATAAGGTTAACGAACCAGATATTCTTCAATCAAAAAGAATAAAGAGTAATCTAAAATAAGTAAATTTTTATAAGTTATATATATCACATGACTTTTCTTGAATCATCTATTCTTTCTTATCTCAAAGCCATAATCATGGTGGGTAGTTAGCGACTGCTTTTACTGTAAGTGCACCACATGTCTACACATGTGAAAGCAGTTCGACTTTGCACTTACAAATGTGCCAGAGCCCCATTTGGTTACTTGCACTCGCTGGTGGGGTTGGACTTTTGTAAGAATCGGGGACCATTGGAGCATTTCTTTAAACAGAAAAAAGTGTCCAATGCGGGAATCGAACCCGGGTCGTAGTGGTCGAAAACCAAACGGTTTAACAAGCCTTCCACCGACCCCCTTCTTGAATCATAATTATTGTGTATTGACAGCAGAGTATTGTATAATACTTAATAAAAAACTATCATATCGTGTCACCTGCTTACCTTTCCTAGATCCTACATGTTATCGAGGATATAAAAATAATATTTTTAGGTATTTCGAATTGATATATGTGATAATCTGTATATAGGAATATGTAACCCTACCACAATCTATGTAAAATGTATCGTCAAAAGATTTAATAAAAGTTAGGCTTCGCGAAAAGGGAAAGAACAATTAACAGGATTGCATCATCCAGGAAGTAAAGGTCACTGCCCTGGACCCATAAAACTTAAGTTCAAAGACCTTCTTCTTCCTGGAGGATTGCAATCATGGCGACAATGGAGATACTAAGCCAATTACATTTAAGCATGACAAATCAACAACCAATCACCTTTAAGCATGACCAATTGATAGCGAATCATCAGAGAGCACGTGGAAGGATCTCCACCAATGAGAAATCGAGAGAGTTAATGACGATGATCTCGGACAAGAAGTTAAAAAAAGGTAGGTGACCGTGCTAGAAGCAAGGTGTGCTCAACATAGGCTCTAACCAAGGTAGTGTCCGCTCCATCATGTGAAAGGTCAAATACCTCCAGTCAGTCTCATCACTCTCCCTTTCGCTAAGGTCTTATTTCTACCCCATCCAGGTGTGCTCGTTCTTTCCTGTGGAAAACCACCATTCGACCAAGACTGAGCCATCAATCCAATCATATCAACCCAAACACACAATTCACCATAGGATCAACAGAATCCGACATAGAGTCGACAGGATTGCTACAGAGAGTCGACAGGATAAAATGATTCGACATATACATATTAAAAATATTCGATTACATATCCTATATGAATAAATTCGTCCTAAATCAGATATTTGAAAGAATAAATGAAGCTCCCAATGACCTACATTCAGTATATTAAATCAATAGCGGTTTTATCCCAATGGCAAAATTAACTTAAAAACCTGTTTATTGTTATTTCCAACATGATACACAATTTGTAACCTTTGATGAGAATTTTTCAAACTCTTTTCTTAACATGGATTTACTTTTAACCATTCGTCTTAGTAGAGAAAGTATCAACTATATACCAATGTATCGCTATGAAAATAGAGCAATCCATAAATAAATCTTTAATAAAAAGGCATATATTGGATCAAAATATCATTTATTTTATCAATATTTCAATTGACTGAAGGCCAACTTTTATCAAGGTATTATAACATATTAATATGTGTAAATACCAATTTAAATACCAATGTATGTTTATATAAAAAATAGACACTTCGGACAGTTGGAGTTTTTATTGTTTATAAAAAATGCCCATCAACACGAAGACCTATAAGCATTACTTCTAGCCAACTATAATAGAAATAATACCTATAGGTATTTCCATGTTAAGGGGCATGTTAACCTGAAAGCTTGAAAATTAAAAGAATTTTAAAAAGAAATCTATTTTTATATAAATATGAATGCCGGCCAGGCAGCTTCTATCTTTACGATACCAATATATGTGTACCAATTTTTCATCGCAGTAAGGATAGTAGAAGTTTGATTTATTTGTGAAAAGAAACATTCGCGTCTTAATGTTTTAATTTGTTATATATAGATGGCACGTTATTGCTTTGTATTAATATACTAATATACTAATGAAACCAATTCACATGAATAGCATGTGAGAATTCACATTGTAAATAAATTTATGCCATTTTTGAAGAGAAACTGTTAGCCCACTCTTCTTTACCGCTAGACAACAGACAATAAATAATATTGTAGATCTATATCAATTTGTAAATAGCAGAGAGAATTATTAACTATTTTTGTAAATATATTTATGATTATCTTTCTAACCTGAAAGGCTCAGGTTCCTAATATATATTATTGTTTCTCTCTTTTTATTTCGATTACTTTTTATTGTATAATATGTTTATATCTGTTTCAAGATACAACCTGATGTATCACTATAAACCCTTGGATATTCAAAATTAGAACAGCCTCATAATAAATATAAATATAATAACAATAATTAATAAGATAAAAATTAAGATAAATAAGACGACAATCTTGAATGCTAATTCAATAGAAAAAAGCATCAAAAGAAAAATGTAATATATATAATAAAAGAAGTGAGGAATAAATAAATAAAGAACTATACAACTGTTTCTGTTTAAAAAAAAAAATGTAAATCGACGCAATTATCCCTAGCCGGGATATCACGTTTTGTGTGTTGAAATAAAATAAAATAAAGAGAAACTGTTAGGATAAAGGTAGAAGAGGTATTGCGACAATGTTAGACAAACCACGCTGTTATTGATTTCAGCTCAACCTTTAGCTGCATGCTTCTGCAACCGTGGGTGTAAACAAACCATATTTATATACTAGCCTCGCTCATTTTTATAAATGATCAAGGTTAGATACTGATAAAAACATCAATACTTATAGTCATTTCATTAATGACATATATACAAAGAGAAAAACTTACAAAACACAAATAATTATTGATATCTTGAAGCAAAATTTGTCTTGTTCAAATTTATCCACGAATAAATAATATTAACAAATTTATAAACGATGATAATAATATTTACAAAAATAGCAAATGCTTTTTTCTCAACTGCGTTTGTTGAATTCTGCATTATGCTCTGCTTTATTGTCAACCTTTTAGCTCTTATAAAACAAAATTTATCTTGTTCAAACATGTTTATGAAGAATTGATATTGGTAAATTTATTGATAATATGAATAACTATAAAAAGAAAACAGATTTTCTGTAAGATGAGATAAAGATGTTGTCTTTTGATAGTTAATCTTATTATTTATAAAATTGTTAATATATCAATTCTTCATTAGGAAGTTTAACAAGATAAAATTTGTTTCAAGGAAGCTTAAAGGTTAGCAAGCTATGGTGAATTAAACAAACGGTTATTGCGGTCATGGCAACCGTATATAGACTAAACCAATCCAGATAGGTGAAGTGTTATTACGATTGTTAGGAATGATTGGTATGTTGTTGGTTTGCTTACCTCTCGCAACGGTCGTGATAGTATGCTGGAGCTAGGTAGCGACTGAAAGCTTCGCTTAGCCTCCATCTTCGCCGTTGTGGGGCCGTCGCCATCTTGCCGCTATTGATCCCTGGATGGACTTCGATCCTTGCCCACGTGGCGCTAGTGTATAGATGTCCCCTCATGATGGACTCGGAGACATTTTCAAACCTAGTGAATGTGGTTTGTTTATACTCACGCTCGTAGAAGCATGTAACTAAGGGTTGGGGTGACAATCAATAACAGTGTGGTTTGTTTAACATTGTCTTAATACCAATTCTATCTTTATCCTAACAGTTTATTTTCGAAAATTGATCGATGCAAATATTTGAATGTAATTTTTACTGTCCTATAAGCTTATGTCCATAGTTTTCTTGAAAACCATTTCTGAGATTCCACCCTTCAGTGCTGCATATATAAGCAGAATCGTCCAATACAGTATTAGAGCTCTGAGAAGCGGTCTGGTGGATTAAATTGGCGAAACTGCTGGGAGGGTTCACCACTGATGAGCCAAGCCCTTCCAATATATATTTTTTCATCGCAGTAAGGACAGTAGAAGTTTGTATTATGTATAAAAGAAACATTCGTGCTTTTAAATCCTTTCATTTTATATTTATTTACAATATGGATTCTCACGTGTTATTCTTTCTCAAGAGTTTACACAGATACAAAAACACTTTCTATTTTTTAGAAGAGCCTCCGATACAAGGGTTTAGATGAAATCATTAACACAGTGTGGTTTGTCTAACATTGTCTCAATACCATTTATACCTTTATTCTAACAGTTTCCACTCGAAAATTGCTTATGTTTATTTACATTATGAATTCTCAAATGATATCCTATCTCAAGGGTTTACATAGATACCAAAACACTTGTTAATTTTTCAGAATAGCCTCCAATACAAGGGTTTAGACGAAATCATTGACAGAGTGGTTTGTCTAACATTGTCGCAATACCACTTCTATGTTTATAGCCTAACATTTTCTCTTCGAAATTTGTTTATGCTTATTTACATTATGAATTCCCACGTGTTATCCTATCTCAAGGGTTTATCCAGATACCAAAACACTTACTATTTATCAAAATAAGTCTAACGTTCAATACATCTTACATTTCCATGTTCTCCACATTCAGTCCTCGGGGGTTTAGTTTAATCTATTGTTGAATATATTGCGAAGAATGAGGGGACGTCAAACGATATTTTGAATTATCGTAAGAAGATAGGAAACATCCGTTCATATATTTGATCTGGAGTTAGTTATTCACAAATTCTGGAAAACAGCCCAGACAATAAACGCAA
Organism: Cordylochernes scorpioides; assembly: GCA_030710605.1. Classification (NCBI taxonomy): domain Eukaryota; kingdom Metazoa; phylum Arthropoda; class Arachnida; order Pseudoscorpiones; family Chernetidae; genus Cordylochernes; species Cordylochernes scorpioides. Next base: position 71,982,713 of record CP092863.1, on the reverse strand, counting down.
CACAGATGATAGATGCAACTTGAAGAAAGAGCATATTACCGAATTTTAACAGAAAAATTAATATTCATCTTGATTTTTTCAATTTTTTTTTCTTGTAATTTCAAGGTGGTTTGAGATAGAAATCTGAGAATTTTTGGATTTCTTCCCTATCCTTTTTTATGTCATTAATAATCGCTGAAAAAAAATCAATTCTCAGATACCTGTTGTTTCGAAAATTCGAAACTATTTTAGAAAGGTATGATTCTTTTTGAAAATTAAACAACTGCATTACTACAATGGAAAAATTAATGGGAGAGCCTGGCTCATCAGTGGCGAACCCTCCCAGAGGTTTGGTCAGTTTAATCTACCATACCGCTGTTATATTGCATTTTTCGTATTTCCTTTTGTACTGATCTTGATGCTAGACTCTTGAAATAGGTATTTTAGATGAACTATGGACATAAGATTTGAGGACAGTAGAATTACATATAATTATAAATATATAATATGCTTCGAGCAATCGCTCTTCCGCAAATATCAAATTGAGTCTCTTATTAGAACAATTATATTATGAGTCTAACATCAATATCACTATAAAAGGAAAACCGAAAAATGCAATATAACAGCGGTGTATGGTAGATTAAACTTGCGAAACCGCTAGGAGGGTTCACCACTGATGAGCCAGGATTTCCATTAATTTTTTCATTGCAGTAAGGGCAGTAGAAATTGTGTAATTTTTAAAAAGAATCATACGCGTCTATAATAGTTTCGAATTTTTATAACAAATGGCGCGCTAATGCATCATAATACCTGTTGTTTCCAAGTTGAAAACGTGCATCACTGTGAGAGACACAGACATCATATTTATATAGATAATTTTTACTTTCTTTAGACCAAACTTTTATGAAAATAAGCTTTCGAAAATATTTTTTTCTGATAAAATGTAAATTTCATCGCACTTTCTGTGGAACATTCAATAATTCAAAATGAATAATTTAGAATTCTCCTTGTAACGCTAGCTGGCACACCTACAATCTATCATAATTAATTATTTTATATATTGTTAAATCATTATTTATCAGTGAACATTTATTATTATCACTGATGATACTGTGGAGTTGCAGATTGTTTATTGTAAAAATGGATGTCAATATCCAAGACACTGATGGAACACTGCAAGCCTTTGATAGCATTGATAAAATGCCGTAAATTACATCCCTGAAGATGACTTGTGTAAGTGCTTCGATAATTGGTTTTCATGGATGAAATCTTACATAGGTGCTAAGAGCGAATACTTTGAGAAATTCTGAAAATTTGAAAGTTGCAGCTTTAATGAAAATATATGATTGAAAAACTTTTGGAGTGACTCTTGAATGTAACATTTTTCCATCCCTGAAGATTGTTGGAAAAAAAAAAAGAATAGTAAATCAATGATCTTGAAATACTTTTAGACTGACAACACTGTAATATAAAAACGAGAACAAAGGAGTGTTGGTTTTGTTTAATAAATTCTCTCTCTCTTTGAAAATAATAAATTCAAAATACTTTCTTAAAAGGTAAAATTGCCTAATTCTTTAAAACCACTTCAGCTGTAAGTAAACTTGTTATTTGTTGTTTCATTGTCTGAACCATAAGAGATTCCCAACATGGTAGCAGAGCGTGGTTCTTTTTGAATCGCGGTAAAATATTTTTAAAATATAGGATAAAATATAAATAAAAACAAAAATGGCTGTCAGCGAAGATATCGCAAATATTGTGAGACTTAAAAGTCCTGAAAATTTTGATCTATGGAATTTTCAGATAACAATTATTTTCAAAGCAAATGGCCTTCTAGATATTGTAAATGGAAAATCGTTGTTTAAAGACTTGAAAGATGAAACTGGAAAAGATAAATGGAGCCTAAAAGACGCCAAAGCACAAAAATACATAATGTTAACCATTGAAAATAATGTTTTAACACATATTCTAAATTGCAAAACTTGAAAAGAAATGTATGAAAAACTAGTAGCCATTTATCAAAGAGAAGAAGAGCAATTAAAATGCAAATTACTACAAGAATTTCATGGATTCAAATTTGACAAAAATACAGAAATGGCAACGAATATAAGCAGAATGCAAAATTTAGTATTCAAACTAAATAATGTAAAACAAGAAATTGAGAGGAAAGCTTTGTAATTTCTAAAATATTGAGCATTTTGCCAGACTACTTTAATTATTTCAGCACAGCATGGGACTCGACACCAAAAAGTGAGAAAACGTTAACAAACTTAATATCAAGACTATCACTTGAAGAAACTAAACAAAAAGTAAAGCCTGAAGAGGGAATAGCCATGAGTGCTACTAAAGTAAAGCAGTACTTTAACTGCAAAAAGAGCGGGCACTTAGCAAAATACTGTAGACTAAATAAAAAATGGTGTACCATCTGTAAAAAGACAAATCATACTCAAGACCAATGCTTCTTTAAGAATTCTCAAAATAAATTCCAGGAAAATATTCCTTGCCGAATTTGTAAAAAGACAAATCATAATGAAAAGGATTGCTTTTTCAGAAACAAAAATGAAGAAAAATTGTCCTTTTTTGAAGGAGAGACTTTAAAATGTAAAAATGAGGAATTGCTAGAATTCATTGTAGACAGTGGCTCAACAAGCCATATGGTAAATAGTAAAAAGTTTTTACTAGATGAAGTAGATTGCAACTCAAAAATATCAATTGCAAAAAAGGAAGAAACTCTAATAGCAAAATCAGTCGGAAAAATTCAAGGGAAGAAATGTGATCTCAAGGAGGTGATTTTTGTACCAAACTTGACAAATAATTTACTATCTGTAAGTGCCATTACCAAAAATTAAGGCAAAGTCGTCTTTGAAGATGAAAAGGTATTTGTCGTAAAAAATGGAATAAAAGTTTTAGAAGGAGAAAAACAGGAAAATGGACTCTATACAATAAATATAGAAACAGAAAATCCCGAAATTAAAGAATCTCACCTAACAGCTACCCAAAATGAAGAAATGCTTAAATGGCACAGAAAAATGGGTCACATAAGTTTTTCAAGCTTAAAACAATTAAAATCTATGGTTAATGGAATAAACATAGAAAAAATAAGTCAAGATGAAATTTGTGAAACATGCATTAAAGCTAAACAGGTAAGAAAGCCATTCAATTCCATTAGAACAAAATCAAAAAGGCCTTTAGAAATAATCCATACAGATGTATGTGGACCTTTAGATCCCACTACCCATGACAACAAAAACTATCTTCTAACATTTCTTGATGACTACACACATTTTTGTCATGTGTATTTGTTACAAAATAAATATGAAGTAAAAGGATATCTAAAAGAATTTATTACAGAAGCAGAAAACCAAATGAATCTAAAAGTTTCAAAAATAAGATGTGACAATGGTGGAGAATATGTAAATGAAGATATAAAATCCTGGTGCAAAGCTAAAGGAATCATTATGGATCTCACCATACCTCACTCACCTCAGCTAAACGGCAAAGCCGAAAGATTAAATAGAACCCTGATGGAGAAAACTAGAGCTCTTTTGATTGATTCTGGAGTAGAAAAATACATGTGGGGAGAAGCTGTAAGGGTTTCAGCCTATTTTCTGAACCCAAGCCCTACTCAAGAATTAGAGAAAACCCCTGCAGAACTTTGGTTCAACAAAAGACCAAATTTGTCAAACTTACAACTTTTTGGTTGTGAAGCTTATGCCAAAACCCTAAAACACATAAAGAAATTGGAAGACAGAAGTAAAAAATATACCTTTATAGGTTATGCACCAAATGGTTATCGCCTTTGGGATGAACAAAGCAAACAAATCTTTACAGCTAGAGATGTAATCTCTTTAGATAAAAGATGTATAAATAAAGAAGAAAAAGTACCTATTGTCGAACCAGAAGAAGAATCTGAAGACCAACTAGAATTAAATGAAGAACCAAGTCTACCAGAAGTCTCTGAAGACAAAGAAGATATCCCTACAAAACCAAGTACTTCAAAATATAATCTTAGACCAAGAAGTAGTTTACAAACACCATCAAGATATGAAGACTTCTATTTAGAACGGGACGGAACAACAGAATCAGCTCTTCTAACTTACTCGGAAGCTATATCTGGTCCGAATCAAGAAAAATGAAAAAAGGCAATAAAAGAAGAAAAAGAGTCTCTTGCCAAAAATGAAGTTTGGGAAATAGTAAAAGAAAATGAAGCATCAAACAAGAAGATTCTGACCTCTAAATGGCTCTTTAAAGTGAAAGAAGATGGCCGCTACAAAGCAAGACTAGTTGTAAGAGGCTTTGAACAAGAAGCAGGCATTAATTATGATGAGACATTCAGTCCAGTTATAAGCCCTGTCTCTTTAAGGATATACTTTGCTCTAATGGCTAAGAGAAGGTTTGTTTTTTAAAACATTTGACATAAAAACAGCTTTTCTATATGGGTTTTTGGATGAAAAAAATATATGTTCAATTGCCAGAAGGTTATAAAGGGAACATATGCAGGTTAAGAAAGGCATTGTATGGTTTAAAGCAAGCCCCATTAAAATGGAATGAAAGATTAAAAACCTTTCTCAAATCCCAAAATTTCATACAACTAAAATCAGAGCCATGTCTTTTTAAAACCAACAAAGGAAATATGTACCTTGCAATATATGTAGATGATGGTATCTTAATGGGAGATAATGAAGAAGAATTGACCGAGATGTCCTCACTTCTTTTTTCTAGATTTGATTCATTTTGTCTTCTCTTTAATTGTAAAGACGTTGCTGTATCACCTCATAAGCATAAATAAATAAATGAAGAAGAATTAAATAATATTTTAGAAAAACTATCCCAAGAGTTTGAAGTTAAAATAAACAATGATCCAAGAACTTTTTTGGGAATAAATTTGTGTTTTGAGAAAAAAAAAATTTTACTTTCACAAGAAAATTATGCAAAATCAGTTCTTGAAAGATATAATATGCAAAACTCAAAACCAGTACCCACTCCCATTACAGATGTAGTAAAATAATTAGACAAAAACTTAGAAATATCAAATGATATCAAATTTCCCTACAGACAAGCAATTGGAAGCCTTTTATATTTGACAAACAAAACTAGACCAGACATGACCTTTGCCACAAATTTTGAAAGCAGGTCAATGCATGATCCTACAACTCAAGATATTATAAACATCAAAAGAACCCTAAGATATTTAAACCACACCACCAATTTAGGCATATCATATGATGGAGAGATGCCATTTGAATAAAATGTGTATTGTGATTCTGACTTTGCTGGAGATATTAAAACTAGAAAAAGTACCACAGGATATGTAGTTTACTTATGTGGAGGTCCTATAAGTTGGTGCTCCAGAAAGCAACCTGTAATTGCCCTTTCCAGCACTGAAGTAGAGTTCATTGCTGCAGCAGATGCATGCAAAGAAGTGTCATACATAAGATCCCTATTAGAAGAATTAATTCCAGATAATTTTGATATAAATCTCTATGTTGATAACCAAAGCACTATAAAAATTATAAAATAGGCCAATTCACCACTAAAACTAAACATATTGATGTCAAATATCATTTTGTGGAAGATCAAGCTCAAAAGTTTAACCTGATATATTGCCCAACAGAACACCAAATTGCAGACATCCTAACAAAACCTCTAGCCAGACCAAAGTTTGGCAAATTCAAATCCCTTCTTATGACAACCATTTAAAACATAAGTCAAGTGAAGAAACTGTTGAATGTGATAAGATCACTGATTTAAGAGGGAATGTTGAAAAAAAAAAAGAATATTAAATCAATGATCTTGAAATACCTTTAGACTGACAACACTGTAATATAAAAACGAGAACAAAGGAGTGTTGGTTTTGTTTACAAAATTAGTAATTGTAATGTAAATTGTTAAATGTTCTTTTCTCTCTCTCTCTTTGAAAATAATATATTCAAAATACTTTCTTAAAAGGTAAAATTGCCTAATTCTTTAAAACCACTTCAGCTGTAAGTAAATTTGTTATTTGTTGTTTCATTGTCTGAACCATGAGAGATTCCCAACAAAGATGACTGGTTTAGGTGCTTCGATAATTGGTTTTCACGGATGAAAACTTGTATAGGTGCTAAGGGTGAATACTTTGAGAAACTCTGGAAATTTGAAAGTTGCATCTTTAATAAAAATAAGCGATTTCAAAAACATTTGGAGTAGTGACCCTTGTATAACCATGTATAAATATGTCGGCTATGTAATTTTCTTGGTGGAACCTTCTTTTTTTTTTCTTATAGCCATACCACATTGAAAACACCGGTTCTCATCCGATCACTGAAGTTAAGCAATGTCGGGCCAGGTCAGTACTTGGGAGAGTGACTTCCTACGAACAACTGGGTGCTGTAGGCTATTACCTTTTTTTTTTCTGGGCTCAAAAATCATACATTTTGGTTAGTATCCCGTAAAACAAATCAATATGCTAAGAAAATATTTTGAAACAAATTTATTAACCCTGAATGAAAATAAGTCAAAAATTGTAGTTTTCAGAAACGGCGGTCGATTAGCACAAAATGACAAATGGTTCTGGGGTGAGAGGCAACTGTCTGTTACTACGAAATATCTATACTTGGGATATCCGCTTACAAGTGCAAATTCACTAAACAAGGTAGCGTCACACTACAAGGGCAAAGCCCTGGCAGCAATTGGCGTTGTGTGGCAAGTTCTGACAAAATCCAAGATGAACTCTCTAAATGCGGCAATGAGATTACTTGATTCGACGGTCTTACCTCACATGCTATACGCCGCACCCTGCTGGGCACTCAACCAAGTAAAGGTAGTTGATCAGTTTCAGAATATTTTCTTAAGACGCTACCTAAATTTACCAAAGTATACTCCGGGCTTTATGCTAAGAATGGAGTGTGGACGAGTATCACAGGAAGTTATCATTATTAAACAGGTCCTGAGATTTTGGGTGAGGATTATGAAAATGGAAGAGAGTAGGTTGCCCCGGGCATGTTTGTCACACCTCTGGACATTACACAGCAATCAAAGGGCTGGTTTAACCTTTGTCGAAAACCTGTCAACCATTTTAGACTCAAACGGTTTTTCGTTCCTGAATAGTTGTCCGGATTACGCTGCAATAATGACTGAAATCCCTGGTGTTATTCGAATAGCAACCGAACAAAGCATCCAAAACGACATGGCGAAAATCCTAAATACTTCACATTACAGTCACTTCAAATATCTAAAAAATTCAATAACAGCAGAACGATATTTATTCACAACTATTCCTCTAGCAATTAAAAGATTTTTTGCACAACTGAGACTCCTTTGGACGATCTTCCCAGAAAATCGTTCAAATCGCTGGAAAATTGATTTGACTCTAACTTGCGATCTGTGTAAAAACAGAATCCAAGACGAAATTATGCATATAATATTTGGATGCTCTTGCTTAGAGAAACAGAGGAAAGAAATTTTGGGTGACTTACCCTGGTCTCAACCTGACTGCCAACAAATTTGCAGCTGGATGAACACACTGATGGTTGATCAGGGTCTCTCCCTCGGTTTATATAAATTCTACAAGGCCGCAGTCAATGTCCGTTGGAGAACAATGGAAGCGCCGAATGTCGTGGTTTGCTTGGAGGAAGAAAACGAAGATTGAATGCGGCTGATTCAACACTAGCCCTCTCAATGATATCCTAACCTTGACATATTTTAAACATTGGTACTTTAATTTAAATTTTTAATAATGTATGGTTCCTTTTGCTCTGTATGTTTATTTTTTGTATATATGGTTATATTTATTTTTGTTTGTTTGTTTTTTTCTTTCTTCTCGCTTTTCTTTTTCCTTATTACTTCCTGTATTCTAGTTTTTACTTTCGAAATATCTTCCTTTGCTAAATCCTGTAGAGGGGAATCATGTATAGGGCTGGATGCCCCAATAAAAAGGCTTGTGTGTGTGTGTGTGTGTGTGTGTATCCCGTAAAACTCTATTCTCTCGGCTATATAAATAAATACTTTTCTTTTAAAACTTACCAATTACTTCTTGCTTGATTAACATCGTCAAACACAAAGATGTTACATTCGTAAATGAACAAAAATATTTGTAGAATGACATTTGAAAATATCCCGCATGTGTTTCTATTGAACGAAAAATCGAAATTTATTTTAAGGAGAAATAGCGATTATTTCTAACCTTAGGGATGAAGTATGAAAGGATGAATTGTGAAGAGTAATGATAAACGGGAAAATAAAAGTGTCCAGGGATGGGAATCGAACCCACAGTGTTCCACTTACCGGGCAGATGCTATATCCACTAGGCAATTCGTTCAAAAGAAACACATGCGGGATATTTTCAAATGTCGTTCTACAATCATAGGCCGCATTATATTGTATAAAATATTCGTATAAAGAA
>CP092863.1:71927977-71974257 GCA_030710605.1 Cordylochernes scorpioides | reverse complement strand
TTATAAAGAGATTTTGTTCAATACTTTATTTACACCACGTTAAGCTGAGGAGTTCACGGGTTGGAAGAGGCCGTCCCTGTTCTTGGAGCTACCTTGTTGCTGCGCCGAGGTCCTGCGGACCTGGGAGGCTTAGGGACTTCCAATACTTCCAAGATGGCCTCTCGCATAGTCTGGACAACTTCATGATCGGCCAGATGGGGATTGCACTTCGTTCGGAATCCATCAACCACTGTCTTACATTTGGCTGGAGATACCTGAATAAAACCACCATTATTGGAATCACTAGGAGGAGTATAAGGAGAGAATTTTGAAAATTGAAAAAAAAAAAATTGATAACTACTCAATATTATGGACTGTATTATATTCCCAAGACTATTCAACCAGATCTCTAGGGAGAATTGTCTCCATTCCAAGGCATCTCCTCAAATTTCTACCAAATATCCGCCATGGAGTGACCCCCACCACCATCCTTACGGTGGAAGGATGGTCTAAACCGTTGGTTTTCGACCGCTACGACCCGGGTTTGATTCTCACATTGCGCACTTTTTTTCTGATAAAAAAAAGGTTCCAATGGCCCCCGATTCTTGCAAAAGTCCAACCCCACCAGCGAGTGCATGTAAACAAACGGGGCTCTGGTACATTTGTAGGTGCAAAGTTGAACTGCTTTTCGCATCTGTAGACATGTGGTGCACTTACAGTAAATGCAGTCACTTACTTCTACCCACCATGATATCATGTCCTGTACCACGTGTACTAGGGATAAAAAAAGGGAATATACAATGTACAGTAAAACCTCCCTGGAAAGGACAATACCTAATTGCAGAGCCAAAGTGTCCTTTAAAAAGAGATGTCCTCTTACCGGAGAGTTGCTAAATAGTAAAAATGGTAATTTTGCAAATGAACTGTGTCCTTTGTAGAGAGGTGTCCGCTAGCGCTAGTGTCCTATCATGGAGGTTCTCTGTACCCCATAAGTCTCGAACCCTTTTATTTATTTTTTATTAAAAATTAAAAGACAAACTAGAATTAAAAAACTTTACCTATTTTATTTTAGGCAATATATTACAATTCCCTGTAAAGGACAACACCTAATTACAGAGACAAAGTATCCTTTAGGGAGAGGTGTCTTCTTACCGGAGAGTTACTAAATAGCAAAAATGGTAATTTTGAAAATAAAAACTGTTCTTTATAGAGAGGTGTCCGCTAAAGGGAGGTACTACTGTATATTTAAATTTAATAATTATTCAAAATGTCCTCCATTTGCTTCCAAACACAATCTAAGTCTTTTAGAGACACTTTGACACAAACACGAGCACACAAATTCGCATCAAGAAGTTTAAATTCTTCTTTAAGTGCAATTTGCATTGGAACCTGAACACACATATGTATATCTTAATAAGAGACAAATATTATAAATAATTTATTAGTTTTTTTTTAACATTTTTAAAGATGGTATTTGAACTTACAGGCCACCTTGAGCAAATACAATGTTATATAATAAAGCATTCAATGCTAATTTTCTTGTCCAACTTTTATTCTCAAGTTTTCAGACTTGTCAGTCCTTCAACAGGAGTATCACGTTAATAAATTAATGATAAATACTATTTTTATATATAATGTAACATTCTTTGTGTTTATTTGTGTAAAATATTTGATTATTTCTTCAATTTTACTTTATGGTTGGGCAGTCGACAATACTGTACTTTTTTTTTTTTTTGTGATTTTTCATAAGTTTGTTTTGTTGAAATTGTTGGAATATTACAGGGAGTAACAATGTCTATGGATTAGCTCGTGTTTGAAAAGGAACTTGTATGCATATTTCTTAAGTTTCCTATTCAAACTGAATGTTATCAATGATCCAACATGTGAATGCCGCTTAGATGTTGAATCACCAGAGCATCTTCTTTTAACTTGCCCTCTTGACTAATCAAATTGTATGCGAATACTTTGAAACATTACCAAATTGTCTTAGTGTATATACTCAATCTCATGAGAACTTTTTTACGTTTAGAACTATTTGTACAATAATTTACAAAACCCTACTAATCCATCGTGTAAATAATTAATCATATATATGTAAATAATATTAGCACAGCACAATAGTCCTTTGGACTTCGTGCTTTTGTAACAATAAAATAAAAAAAAATCATATAATAATTCTTGTTTTTGTTGTTTTCATGTAGACATATATACCAAGATTTGTTTTGTATAATTGCTATTAATAATAAATAATATGTAAAGTTAAATTGGTTATGGATTCAACCTTCTTGCTTACTTTAATTACATAACAAATATGTTGTTATAATATACTTTAATTAGCTTTGTTGTAATCGGGTAAAATGAGGGAAGACAAGTTATTGTAAGTATCTCTTATTTTTAAATAGGAAACGTTACATACACCTTATTAGTTACATATTTTAAATACAATATAATATAATGCGGCATGTGATTGTAAAACGACATTTGAAATACATCACGCATGTGTTTCTTTTCAACGAAAAATCAAAATTTATTTCAAGGAGAAACAACGACCATTTCTAACCTTTTGGAACCTTGAGAAATTCCCATCCCTGGACACTTTTATTTTTCCGTTTATCATTACTCTTCACAATTCATCCTTTCATACCTCATCCAAAAGGTTAGAAATGGTCGTTGTTTCTCCTTGAAATAAATTTTGATTTTTCGTTGAAAAGAAACACATGCGGGATAGTATTTCAAATGTCATATTTTAAATACTTATGATATATTGTGAGTAAAATTTATATATTACATTATTTCTGCGTGGAAAAACAACTTTTTGAAAATATACGTGAATGGTGGATGATACGTGATTTGAACAAAATTGAACAATTCCCATCCCTGTGTGGACACTTTATTTTTCCATTTATTATTACTCTTCACAATTCATCCTTTCATACTTCATCCCTAAGGATAGAAATATTCGTTATTTCTCCTTAAAATAAATTACGATTTTTCGTTCAAAAGAAACATTTGCGGTAAAATTGTCAATCGTCGTTCTACAATTATAAGCCGCATTATATTGTATTAAAAATACAATATATACAATGATTAATAAGTGAAGGAGACTCCACCATCTTGATTGGGTCTCTTCCAGACAAGGAGGGGGGTCTTCTTGAACCCCCAGTATAGAGAGAATTTGAATTGAAACATTCTTTAATGACTCCCAGTCAACATCAAAAGTTACTATAAGAATACAGCTATAAGCACAATAGAAATCAAATATACAGTAGAACCTCGGGTGGACACCCCGCTAGCGGACACCTCTCCACAGAGGACAGTTTCCATTTGTAAAATTACCATTTTTACAATTTAGAAACTCCCTGGTAAGAGTACACCTCTTCACAAAGAACAGTTTTCATTTGCAAAAATGTTGAAATTGTTCAGCTGCTCAAAGTGCTTCAAAAAACTATGTCCAAGGACATCCATCGCTTCAATGACCTTGGCCATGAAGGTGACCGTGCTGGAAGAGGAAGAAAGCATACCGCCGACACTTCCGTCAACTGTAAGATTCAAAAAGCGACTTTAACGGAATTCGAAGGTGCCCATGAGAAAATTCGCTCGTGATACCGGCATAAGCAAGTCGTCAGTACATCGAATAGTGAAAATGGAACTCAACCTCAAGGAGTACAAGCTCCAAAGAGTGCAACTCCTCACGGATAAAAACAAGCACATACGGTTGGAGAGATGTCGCTAACTCAAGCATCAGGCCACTAATCAGCCATGGAAGCGCATTCTCTTCATGAACGAGAAGCTGTTCACCCTCGAGCAGGCGCACAACCACAAAAGCGACAGAAACTGGTCCGCTGAGGTTCCCGGCACGTCGACCATCGTCGAACACCGCCAAAATTCGCAGTCGGTTATGGTATGGGCTGAGATTTGCGCCAGTGGCAAGACCTCCCTCGTTTTCATGGATCAGGGGTCAAAATCAGCCAATAAGTGTATCGCCACGACATTCTCGAGGCCGTCGTACTCCCGCGGGCTCAACAATACTTCGGCGATGCAGATTGGACGTTCCAGAAGGACTTCGCGCCTGCTCACAAGGTGAAACCCAGGAGAGCCAGCCCTTCAATATTGCAGTAAAATAATAACGGACAGAAAGGAGGCGGGACCAACCAGGAGAGCCAGCCCCTCAATATCGCAGTAAAACAATAACGGACAGAAAGGAGGCGGGACCCACCAGGAGAGCCAGCCCTTCAATATTGCAGTAAAACAATAACGGACAGAAAGGAGGCGGGACCAACCAGGAGAGCCAGCCCCTCAATATCGCAGTAAAACAATAACGGACAGAAAGGAGGCGGGATCAACCAGGAGAGCTAGCCCTTCAATATTTCAGTAAAACAATAACGGACAGAAAGGAGGCGGGACCAACCAGGAGAGCCAGCCCCTCAATATCGCAGTAAAACAACGGACAGAAAGGAGGCAGGACCCATCAAGAGAGCCAGCCCTTCAATATTGCAGTAAAACAATAACGGACAGAAAGGAGGCGGGACCCACCAGGAGAACTAGCCTCTCAATATCACAGTAAAACAATAACGGACAGAAAGGAGACGGGACCCACCAGGAGAGCCAACCTCTCAATCCCGCAGTGAGACAATAACGGACAGAAAGTTGGCGGGACCCACCAGAAGAGCCAGCCCCTCAATATCGCAGTAAAACAATAACGGACAGAAAGGAGGCGGGACCCACCCGAAGAGCCAGTGACTGAAGCTCCACCCTCTCCAGCTCGGGGAGGCGGTACGTAGCCACGGGGGCGGAGCTTCTGGCCAGCCAGCGGTAGTCGGCTGTGGTGGGTCGGCGACTGTTGTCCTGCTCCTTCCGGGACTTGTGGAGCCACCGGACATAGTGCTCTACCTACCATACATATACCATAGTCAATACCCTCACGTAGAAACATAAGAAAGACAACCTTTAGGATAATATGGCAAATTTATTTATACTCATACACTTATTTATTAAAAATAAACTTATTGTGAGAAAATATTTTGTAATTTCAAAAGTTTTTCACAATTTTATCATGAATCGAGACTTATTTATTTATACTCATAAGCACTTAAGCAAGTGTAAAGTTTTTAATGTCTTTGATTTTCTATAATATTGTCGCGGAGATAAATAAAGCAAGGGCAAATTTGGGAATAAATAATTTATTATAAAGGTGGGTATTTATATAGAGAGAGAGAGAGTACAACTTACCCCAAGTTAAAGATAATGTCAGCCACCGTCCCGTTTTCCTTATTTACAGATCAGCTTCTGAGAACCCCTCACACCTGTGGTCCCCCTCCCCCCTCCCGGGGTCCAGGGATGATTGACAGGTGTCCCTTCTGAATGGAGCTTCTTGACAATATATATATTTTTTTAAAGGAGACAAAGGCAATTTTGTTCACACTTGGTTATCTAATATATTTTACCCATTCTCTGTAAACCACTTTGTCATGATTCGCTTTTTGAAGATGGCGGTAGTCACGCAGACAAATGACGTCCAATCACGTTCCCTGACGATTTTATTGATTAGAGATTAAGAAAGACTACAAACGTGCGACCCAGGAAGTACCTAGGTACCTTGCAGGTCACGAAGACTGTGTGCTGTATGTGGTCTTGAACTTTCTTGTTGGTAGATAGAATTAGGTAACCATGAAAAGTGCTACCGGCTGTATAACATCTACATATCATTGGAACGCTACAATATCTTCAACACGAACTAAATATGACCCGTTATCATAGATGACAATGGAAAATATTTGAATTAATTCTAGTCAACATTTCTTGAAAATGACTTGAAATGTACTTTCTGTGGATCAGGAATAACAATGGAGATTTTGCACTACTTATTTGATTGTGCTGCTCTGTCTGAGGAAAGACGAAAACTAAATGATAAAACGGGGCAACTTTGTCCTTCATTTCCGGCACTAATTAATGAAATATCAAAGAATAGGTATATAGCGGTGGCGATATTCCACAGGATTATATCCTGGAAAAAGGCCACACAGTGTTCTCCCCATCCCTTGTGAACTGTCGAATCCTGTATAGGGCGAGAGGCCCTAAATAAAGGCTTTGTTGTTGTTGAAAATAAAGATACTTTGGCCAGTAAATCTTTTTATTACCTCAACGTTTCGACAAAAATATTTTATCCTCGTCAGGAGCAAACAAAATTAAAACATTTGGCAAAGCGTTAGAATAATTTTTAACGCCTTGCAAAATGTTTTTATTTTGTTTTCTCCTGACGAGGACAAAAGATTTTTGTCGAAACGTCGAAGTAATAAAAAGATTTACTGGCCAAAGTATCTTTATTTTCAAGAAATATGAATGCCGGTCAGGCAAGCCTCTATCTTCTAGTCAACATTTAGAAAATTAAACAAAATCAAAGCGCAGCCCAGGACCAGGTTTATTTTTAACTTTTTTATTCCTTCAGATTTCAGGTCAGCATTTCCTTCAACAGGAGACCTAGAAGTACCACTTCCAGCCAATTATACACACAGGCCCGAAAGTTTGAGAAATAAAAAAGTTGAAAAAGAAACTTGGCCATGGACTGCTTATTTATTTTGTTTAATTATAAAGGCAAGGATGAATATGTGTATCAAGTTAGAAAATTAATATAAACACACAAAATATAAAACAAAATAAACAAATTGTAATATATAATATGTTTATATGGTTTTGACCAAGGACTTGGTTGTTGTTGTGTGATGTAATCAATATATAGCGTGAGATGTTTTTAGTTCTTATGATAATTCTGTAATAATATTATACAAATATATAACATACAATCTCTTTTAATAAAAACTACACTACCTAAGTTTATTGAATATTAGGTAGAAGAGTACATAACACAAATAAAAGTGAATATTATTTACATCAAACGAATACTATTGAGGGTCGTCTGGTGTCGATGTCACATTCCGACCTGGACAGTTCTCCAAGACTATTGCCATGTCGAGGAATTCCTTCATACCTCTGCTCAGTCGACAGGTACTCATCCTTCCTCTTAGAAGAGGATACAACAGCGTCTTCTATTTCGTTCCTGTTATATAGGTGATGACGTCTGATACACATGATATCATATTGATATTACAATATAATGCGAGTTATGATTGTAGAACGACATTTGAAAATTATCCGCATGTGTTTATTTTGAACAAAAAATCGTATTTTATTTTATATTGTATTATAAAATTACTTTGTATAATATTAACGAACTGAAATATATGTCCAGGGTGGCCTAGTGGACATGGCATCTGCCCGGTAAGCGGAACACTGTGGGTTCGATTCCCATCCCTGGACACTTTTATTTTTCCGTTTATCATTACTCTTCACAATTCATCCTTTCATACTTCATCCCTAAGGTTATAAATAATCGTTATTGCTCCTTAAAATAAAATACGATTTTTCGTTCAAAAGAAACACATGCGGGATAATTTTCAAATGTCGTTCTACAATCATATTGATGCTAATTGAATGAATACAATTATGTTTGATCAAGGTCTTTGGTTTATATAAATTCTACAAGAGTCCACAATAACCGTTCGGATGAGATTAATAGAATCGCAGAATGTCGTGGTCCATTTGAATGAGGAAAGCGAAGACCAAAACGCGTCTGATTCCACAATCGCCTTTTCGGTGATACGCTAACTTATACACGGTGGATTCTATGGCCATTGGACATGTGTCGGACCTGGAGGCTGTTGGGTTCTGTGCTGTCTGGAGTATAGGAGCTCCATCTATGCTTTCCTCCCTGTGGTGAATCTGTATAAGACTGGTGGTCTCAATAAAGCTGTATGTTTGTATGTATTAAAAACAATTGTTGGGTTCTGTGCTGCCTGGAGTATAGGAGTTCCATCTATGCTTTCTTCCTGTGGTGAATGTGTATAAGACTGGTGGTCTTAATAAAGCTGTATGTGTGTGTATATTCAGAACAATTGTTGGGTTCTGTGCTGCCTGGAGTATAGGAGCTCCATCTATGCTTCCTTCCTGTGGTGAATCTGTATAAGACCGGTGGTCTTAATAAAGCTGTATGTGTGGTATCACGTTGATGCCCAGTACCTACTTGAAACAAGCCAGCTTCGATCATTGATGAAACTAACTTGTCGAGATCGCGACTCTGAGCTATTCTGCCATCCATATGGAAAATTTCCCAAGTACATACTAATCAATGGCCGTTTTCTGAGCACAGTAGCCATTGTCTGCAAGGTCACCAACGACCAATGAGCGAACAATAGCTCCAGTCAATATTGATGAAGCAAGTTTGTCTTACACATAATGAATAAGGCTAGTGAAGTAAACTGTGAGACTACTTCCTTAAGTTTTGTCTATGAGTACAGGATTCATGAATTCCTCCCAATTTACAAAAGAAGCGTGTATCTGGTAAAGAGGACTAATTTTACAAACTATATAGATTTACAACTACCACTGTAAACTTGCTATTTTCCTTTTTTAGTGTGAGTTTAGAAATAAAACTGAAGTTTCAATAGAGGGGACTTTCTATAAGGTATCTTAAAAGTAGAGTAAATCCTGCTTATCTTAGCGGCAGGAAGCCTGTTCGATACAGTAAGAAATTTAGAGGTAGAATGTCTCACCTCTTCCACCAGGCATTGGGCCACTTGGTACGGTGTGGGGTCGGGGCGTCCCACCACGCTCCACATCCCTGCAATCATCATCATCATTATTATCATATTAAAAAGAATAAACAACTCTTATGGAACACCAGAAGTTAGCGCAATACGTATGCAGTACATACAAACGCATTTATGCTTCGAAAAAGTCATTAATAAAACAACAAAATAGGAATTTATGTACTAAACCTCAATGAAAACTGTAACATGCTTTGTATTTATTTATTTATGTATGTAAAATATTAATTTATTCTTTGATTTTTCTTCATAGTTAAGCAGTCGGCAACACTGTACTTTCTTTCTTTTGGTAATTTTGCATAAGTTTGTTTTTGTTAAAAGTCGTAACATACAATATGTAAATATCCTTTTTTGAGTGTATGACTAGAGATGTAGATTTTTCTATTGAATGTATAAATTGTTATTATGTAAATTTTCCTTTTGTATATAACTGAGCCGTGTTGTTGAAATAAAGAGTTTCTTAAGAGAGCGAGAGCTTCTGCGCGTGTAGCCGCTGGTTTCTGTCTTCGTTATTTTCCTTCCTGGCTTGATCACCCAAGGCAGTCCAAACTGATATCAAGACCTTAGGTGAGGGTCTTACTTGTTGGGAGGAGGTTCTTCAATCTTGACCTCGCGTAATCTCAACATTTAATGGCGTCCCCGGGTGGGCTGCGTGGGCCGGTCTAGCAGAGGAAGAATTAGCCTGCCGAGTAGCAGAGGAAGAATTAGCCTGCCGAGTGCAGAGGAATAATTAGCCTGCCGAGTGCAGAGGAAGAATTAGCCTGCCGAGTGCAGAGGAAGAATTAGCCTGCCGAGTAGCAGAGGAAGAATTAGCCTGCCGAGTGCAGAGGAATAATTAGCCTGCCGAGTACAGAGGAAGAATTAGCCTGTCGAGTGCAGAGGAAGAATTAGCCTGCCGAGTGCAGAGGAAGAATAAGCCTGCCGAGTAGCAGAGGAAGAATTAGCCTGCCGAGTAGCAGAGGGAGAGTGAGAATCTGCAGAGCTCAAAGGAACAGAAGCTCAAGAAGCTCAAGCTCAAGAAGCAGAAGCTCAAGAGGCTCAAGCTCAAGGGAACAGAAGCTCAGGAAGCTCGGGGGACCAGAAGCTCAAGAAGCTCAAGAGAACAGGAGCTCAAGAAGCCCTTTGTTAAAGGTTTAAAGGAGCTCGGGAAGCCCTTTGTTAAAGGTTAAAAAGAGCTCAGTGAAGCTCAAGGTTTAAAGGAGCTCGAGAAGCCCTTTGTTAAAGGTTTAAAGGAGCTCGAGAAGCCCTTTGTTAAAGGTTAAAAAGATCTCAGTGAAGCTCAAGGTTTAAAGGAGCTCGAGTAGCCCTTTGTTAAAGGTTTAAAGGAGCTCGAGAAGCCCTTTGTTAAAGGTTAAAAAGAGCTCAGTGAAGCTCAAGGTTTAAAGGAGCTCGGGAAGCCCTTTGTTAAAGGTTAAAAAGAGCTCAGTGAAGCTAAAGGTTTAAAGGAGCTCAAAAGGGCCCTTTGTTAAAGGTTTGGGGGAGCTCAAGGGAAGGGAGAAGCTCAAGTTGAGGAAGCTCAAATAGGCAAAGAGGTTGAAGAAGCTCAAGTAAGGTAAGAGGATACCTACAGGGTGAAAGGTTACCTACAAGGTAAAAGGATACCTACAGGGTGAAAGGATAACTACAGGGTGAGATGGAGGATGTTAGCAGAAGGCGTAGAGAGGCGATAAGAGGCGTTTTTACCGAGATGGTAAATGATATGAATACAGAGTTAAGGGATCCTCTTATTGATAAAAGTGGCATATATGCCAAATTTGATAAATTGGAATCTCTCCATTTGGAGTTGCTGGCATTGAATGAGCGATGCCAGGCAATTTTATTGGCCAAAGCTGAGGCTACCGATGATGAAATAGATAGGGATTTGAGGAGTGTGAACCCTACATCACGGAAAGATATTATTTAAAGACCAGAATTCGCGTAATGCGTGAGCAGGATAGGGACGCTCAGGCCAAGACTTCTCAAATTCCACCAGGGGCGTCTAGTGCCTCTCCGAATTCAGATGCCGATAATCAGAAAGTTATCAAACTTCAGAATACTTCTACGTCTCTATCGAAAAGCCCGGAAGAGTCCATGAAAAATGAAATTGAAGGCGTGGAAAAAAAGGATTCTGAAGCGAAGCCTAAGGGCGACGGAGTAAAGGATTCTGAAGATGAGCCTAAGGGCGACGGAGTAAATGATGCTGAAGCAAGACCAACTGGAGATACGGAATCTAAAATAAAGAATAGGGGAGATCTACAAAAACTTAAGGGCAACCCAGGGGATTGGCTCTCAAGGTGGGGGCAATTTGGTAGAAATAATGCCAATGAAAAATATGAAGAGGCAAATTTAAAGGATAAGGAAGATTCTGAAGCGAAGCCTAAGGGCGACGAAGTAAAGGATTCTGAGGCTGCAATTAAAGGTTATGAACCGGTGAGCAATTCTAGAGCAGTAGAACAAGGTACTGATTTAAAGGTGGAAGAAAAGATAGATGCAGAACAGGGTACTGATTCAAGGGTGGAAGAAAACCCAGATGCAGAACAAGGTACTGAATCAAGGATGGAGGAAGGGATTATTGATCCAAAAGATTGGTTTAAGAGTGAGTCCAGGGCTACGCCTATACGGCCAGTATGTGACGGCGCTTCCTGTCGAGGACACGGCGCACGCGCCTTAAGACGGTATTTGAGGAGGAGACCCATTCTACTGAGGAGAATCCCGGAAATAGGGATAAAACTTCGGAAAAATAAGTACGGAGTTTTGGCCGACATAGGGAGATATTTCCAGGTAATGGCCATCAAGGAAAATGATTGGGACTACCTCCAATTTCTTTGGAAGAGGAAGATGGACGCTTGTGGGGCAACCTCCGGTGGTGTGTATGGAGAGGGTGCCGCGATATGCCGGATTTTTTTCTTTTTACAAAAAAGAAAGGTGGGGGTATGTTAAAAGTCGTAACATACAATATGTAAATATCCTTTTTTGAGTGTATGACTAGAGATGTAGATTTTTCTATTGAATGTATAAATTGTTATTATGTAAATTTTCCTTTTGTATATAACTGAGCCGTGTTGTTGAAATAAAGAGTTTCTTAAGAGAGCGAGAGCTTCTGCGCGTGTAGCCGCTGGTTTCTGTCTTCGTTATTTTCCTTCCTGGCTTGATCACCCAAGGCAGTCCAAACTGATATCAAGACCTTAGGTGAGGGTCTTACTTGTTGGGAGGAGGTTTCTTCAATCTTGACCTCGTAATCTTAACAGTTTTGTTTATATATTTTGATTAACCTTGAAGACACACTCATTTACAAAACTTAAGGAAGTTGTACCTTTTAGCATGTATATCGGGATTCAGACAATAACTCTGAAAGATATTACAGTAACCTTTATTGAAGATACACTCATGGACAGAACTCAAGGAAGTTATATCTTTTAGCATGTATATCGGGATTCAGACAATAACTCTGAAAGATATTACAGTGACCTTTATTGAAGACACACTCATGGACAGAACTCAAGGAAGTTGTACCTTTTAGCATGTATATCGGGATTCAGACAATAACTCTGAAAGATATTACAGTAACCTTTATTGAAGATACACTCATGGACAGAACTCAAGGAAGTTGTACCTTTTAGCATGTATATCGGGATTCAGACAATAACTCTGAAAGATATTACAGTGACCTTTATTGAAGACACACGAAATAACCAAGTGTGAACAAAATTGACTCTGTTTCCTTGTTAAAAAAAATAGACAACCGGTACGACAAAGACTTTCAACATCCTTAAGTTTTGTCCACGAGTTTATATTGTAGTAAAATTAATGAATACTACTATGTTTTTTACATCATTCTGATGAATATCATGTACAAAAGATTCTGCAACTCCTTCTAATAAATTGTTGTGAAGTCAACTTTATCTTTTTATTAATGTCAAAACATATCGTTTTGATCATAAAATTGACTTATTTTATTGCAACTTTCTCTCCGGTGTAATGTGTACAGGTTCAACAGGCAAAAAAAAAAAAACAGAAAAATTATAGATTTTCCACATTCTTAAATTTTGCCCATGAGTGTATAAGCAGTATTGTAAAATACAGTATATAGAGCTCTGTAAAGCGGTATGGTAGATTGACAATACCGCTGGAAGGATTGATCACTGATGAAGCCAGGATCTCCCAATATATTTTTCATTGCATTAAGGAAAAGTAAAAAAAGTCTTTTATGTGAAAAGAAAAAAATGTGCCTGATACTTTTGTACTTCAATTAAAAAGGTATATACATTGGATCAAAATATAATTTATTTACCCATATTTCAGTTGGCTGAACGCCAACCTTTTTCAAGGTATAACAACATATTTATTATAAAATAAAGCTTCCAGGGTTAAGTTTCTTGTACAACTTTTTATTTTCAAGATTTCGAACTTGTCAGTCCTTCAACAGGAGTATCACTTTAACAACTTAATAATAATTACATTTTTTATATACTCGTTATTATATACATAGTTTAAATACCTACTATATAATGAGGGAAAAATTATACTACATTATTTCTGTTTGAAAATCAAGATATTTTGGAAATATACGTGGGTGGTGGATGGATGATACGTGCTGGTTGAATGATATCTCGAGACAACATATTTATGTCAACAACCATTACCCAATAACTAAATATGTTATAATACCTTGAAAAAGGTTAGCGTTCAGCCACACAACTGAAATATTGGTAAATAAATGTTATTTTTTATCCAATATATATGGTAATTTAAACCAACAATCCATATTGTATATAACTTATAACAAGATGTTGTTTTGTGACTTCCATCTATCTCGAATTTAGACGTTTTTGATCTCTATCTCTTTAGCTCAACTCTTAATCTATTACAGAGTTTTATTTATTTATCCTCAGTTTATACAAAGTACATTACATATGATGATGTAATGACACATGTCAATCATGCGTATAATCATTTACAGATGTGTTTCAATTATACAACATGAAAATCTTGTTATAAGTTATATACAATATGGTGTTGTTGGTTTAAATTACCATATGTATATATTTTTAATTAAAGATCTATTTATGGATTGCTCTTTATTTTCAAAATTTTATACTTATAAAGATGTCATCTGGAATATGAATTTTAATTCACTTTGATAACATATTTACTTAAAAAGTTAAAAGTTTATCTAAACCTTTCAATAGTGTAGCATAAGCCGACTTCATGGAACAGGAAGCTCGTGCCAGCCCCGGGTTGTTCCACGCGAACTTTCGCGCGAACACGCGCTAGCGCTTCTTTCTTTTCTCTCATATAAAAAATCTTCATAAACTTCATATAAACTTCTCTCACTTATTAAATTGTTCTTAATTTCCATACGACTTGCTAATTATTTCATCACTACAATATTTAAACAGAATTGTAATTATTCCCATCCCTAGACACCTTTATTTTTCCGTTCATCATTACTCTTCACAATTCATCCTTTCATACTTCATCCCTAAGGATAGAAATAGTCGTTATTTCTCTTTAAAATAAATTACGATTTTTATGTTAAAAAAGAAACATTTGCAGTAAAATTTGTCAAACGTCGTTTTACAATCATAAGCCGCATTATATTATATTAAGAATTATAATTATATTATGATGCATTAGTGTGTGCCATCTGTTATCAAAATTCGAAACTATTATAGACACGTATGATTATTTTTTCAAACAAACAATTTCTACTGTCCTTACTGTAATGGTCCTCCTATTAATTTTTCCATTTCAGTAAGGGCAGTAGTAATTGTTTATTAAAAAAGAATCATACGTGTCTATAAGGATTATAAATAGTGAGAGTTCGGCTTTGCTTGGTATTGTAAGTTGAGTAAAAGAGCCGTTTAGAGCAACAGAGACGTGATGTACTCACCAGACGACGTCACCTAATGGCAGCTCATTGATCTCCATCTATTATTTACCTCTAGTATTACTGTCACGCCATCACACACCTGCTTCTCGACCTGTAAGACACTTAACTTGTCCTTGAACAGCTCTTCTTGCCCTTCTTTGGTGGGCTGATGACCCTTTTAACTTGTAAATTAGCATCTTTCATTCTTTATTTTACTGGAAACTTGTCCCCGAGCACCTTTTCTCGTTCGTATTTCTTCCTTGCAAGATACTTTTCCTTTGGTGATTTCCTTGCTCTTCTTTGGAAAGCTGAGGACCCTTTTAACTTGTAAATTAACATCTTTCATTCTTTATTTTACTGGAAACTTGTCCCCGAGCACCTTTTCTCGTTCGTATTTCTTCCTTGCAAGATACTTTTCCTTTGATGATTTTCTTGCCTTCCTTTGGGAAGCTGAGGACCCTTTTAACTTGTAAATCAACATCTTTCATTCTCTATTTATCTGGAAACTGGTCGCTATGCAGGTTTTATTTTTCATATTTTTCTCTTGCAAGATACTATTTCTTTGGCGATTTTCTTTCCCTCCTTTGGGGGACTGAATAAACCTTTTAACTTGTAAATCAACATCGTTCCTTCTTCATTTTACTGGACTGTAAGATACTTGTTCCTGGGCAGGTTTTCTTATTAATACTGCATCCTTACAAGATACTATTCTTTTGGTGCTTTTCTTGCTCTCCTTTGGGGGGTAAATGACCCTTTTAACTTGTCCACGAACATCTTTATTTCCTGTACAATAAGACACTATTTGCAAGATACTATTTATTTGGTGATTTTCTTGACCTCCTTTGGGAAGCTGAGGACCCTTTTAACTTGTAAATTAACATCTTTATTTCCTGTACTGTAAGACACTTGTCCCTATGCAGTTTTTCTTCTTCGTATTTCTTCCTTGCAAGATACTTTCCCTTTGGTGATTTCCTTGCTCTTCTTTGGGAAGCTGAGGACCCTTTTAACTTGTCAATTAACATCGTTCATTCTTTATTTTCCTGAAAAAGACTTTGCAGCTTTTCTTCTTCATATTTCTCCCTTGCAAGATAAACTATTTCTTTGGTGATTTTCTTGCCTTCCTTTGGAAAGCTGAGGAACCTTTTAACTTGTAAATCAACATCTTTCATTCTTTATTTATCTGGACACTTGTCGCTATGCAGATATGAAAAATAAAATAATCACATGGTATACCATGTTTTCTCCCGAAGAAGGGTATAATTACATGGTATACCATGTTTTCTCCTGTAGAAGGGTATAATTACATGGTATACCATGTTTTCTCCAGTAGAAGGGTATAATTACATGGTATACCATGTTTTCTCCCGTAGAAGGGTATGATTACATGGTATACCCTGTTTTCTCCCGTAGAAGGGTATGATCACATGGTATACCATGTTTTCTCCCGTAGAAGGGTATGATTACATGGTATACCCTGTTTTCTCCCGTAGAAGGGTATAATCACATGGTATACCATGTTTTCTCCCGTAGAAGGGTATGATTACATGGTATACCCTGTTTTCTCCCGTAGAAGGGTATGATTACATGGTATACCCTGTTTTCTCCCGTAGAAGGGTATAATCACATGGTATACCATGTTTTCTCCCGTAGAAGGGTATGATTACATGGTATACCCTGTTTTCTCCCGTAGAAGGGTATGATTACATGGTATACCATGTTTTCTCCCGTAGAAGGGTATGATTACATGGTATACCCTGTTTTCTCCCGTAGAAGGGTATAATCACATGGTATACCCTGTTTTCTCCCGTAGAAGGGTATAATCACATGGTATACCATGTTTTCTCCCGTAGAAGGGTATGATTACATGGTATACCCTGTTTTCTCCCGTAGAAGGGTATAATTACATGGTATACCATGCTTTCTCCCGTAGAAGGGTATGATTACATGGTATACCATGTTTTCTCCCGTAGAAGGGTATAATCACATGGTATACCATGTTTTCTCCCGTAGAAGGGTATGATTACATGGTATACCATGCTTTCTCCCGTAGAAGGGTATAATCACATGGTATACCATGTTTTCTCCCGTAGAAGGGTATAATCACATGGTATACCATGTTTTCTCCTGTAGAAGGGTATAATCACATGGTATACCATGTTTTCTCCCGTAGAAGGGTATGATTACATGGTATACCATGTTTTCTCCCGTAGAAGGGTATAATCACATGGTATACCATGTTTTCTCCCGTAGAAGGGTATGATTACATGGTATACCATGTTTTCTCCCGTAGAAGGGTATAATCACATGGTATACCATGTTTTCTCCCGTAGAAGGGTATGATTACATGGTATACCATGTTTTCTCCAGTAGAAGGGTATAATCACATGGTATACCATGTTTTCTCCCGTAGAAGGGTATGATTACATGGTATACCATGTTTTCTCCCGTAGAAGGGTATAATCACATGGTATACCATGTTTTCTCCCGTAGAAGGGTATGATTACATGGTATACCATGTTTTCTCCCGTAGAAGGGTATAATCACATGGTATACCATGTTTTCTCCCGTAGAAGGGTATAATCACATGGTATACCATGTTTTCTCCCGTAGAAGGGTATAATTACATGGTATACCATGTTTTCTCCTGTAGAAGGGTATGATTACATGGTATACCATGTTTTCTCCCGTAGAAGGGTATGATCACATGGTATACCATGTTTTCTCCCGTAGAAGGGAGAATCAACATCTTTTCTTGTTTATTTTACTGGACTGTAAGACACTTGTTCCTGGGCAGGTTTTATTCTTCATATTTCATCCTTACAAGATACTATTCCTTTGGTGATTTTCTTGATCTCATTTGGGGGGTAAATGACCCTTTTAACTTGTCCATGAACATCTTTCTTTCGTTATTTCCTGTACTAAAAGACACTATTTGAAAGATACTATTTCTTTGGTGATTTTCTTGCCCTCCTTTGGTGAGCTGAGGACCTTTTAACTTGTAAATTAACATCTTTCATTCTCTGTTTTCCTGGAGAAGACTGAGCAGCTTTTCGCCTTCGTATTTCTACCTTGCAAGATACTATTTTTTTGGTTGTTTTCTTGCCCTTCTATGGGGAACTGAAGGACCCTTATAACTTGTAAATTAACATCTTTTTCTTCCTTATTTTCATAGACATAACACTTGTTCCTGAGGAACTTTACTTATTCATATTTTTTACTTTGCAAGACATTTTGGTACGTTTCTTACCATTCTTTTTGTGCTGAAAGTAACTTGACTTGTTATTTAAAATCCTTTACAAGTTAAAAGGGCCCTCAGCTTCCCAAAGGAGGGTAAGAAAATCACCAAAGGAATAGTATCTTGCAAGGGAGAAATACGACAAAGAAAAGCTGCTTAGAGTCCATTGTCTTTACAGGAAATAAAGATGTTCATGGACAAGTTAAAATGGTCCTTCAGCCTCCCAAAGAGGAATTGGAATTCATTGGAAGGCCTTTTTTAAAATTATTTTCTTGGATAAAAAAACATTCATTTGTACCTAGACATCTTTTTTCTTTTCCTTCATTACAAGTCTCTCTTACCCGAGTAACTATGATGAACTTTATAAAATATTTAGCTATTTAAATATCATCATCCATGGCAATGAAGGGAGTTTTCTTACAGTAAATTCAGGTGTATACTCAGATGGCTGGGTGATAGAGTCCACATTACCAGAGAACCGCAAAGATAATTTTTGACATCCTCTATGGTGAAAAGAAGATCGTTTATGACAACGTGTTCAGCCTTCTTGTAGAGTGAAGCTTTCTAGAAGGAATTCTTGATTTCTCGTCCATTATATTGTCATAACCAAAGATGTACATACCTTGTAACTGTAAATAATACATCGGCAGCTTGGCGAATGTTATGTACATAAACCCCGATAGGTGGCGCGCGCTGTCAGCTCGGCGAGTGTTATGTACCTAAGCTCCGATAGATGGCGGGCGCGCTAGGCGGGAAGTTTGTAAACAATAGTCGCCATCTTGAGGGGTGTAGCCGATCGCTAGCCGTTTGGGTCTCTGACATTACTTCCTTAATTTACCATTATTTTTATCCATTTAACTTAGTTTATTTCTTTTTATCCCTCAAACTATTTAACTATTTAAAGAATCTAATAAATTATTATTTTATTCTACCCCCAAACAACTCGTCACCTTTATTACTGTGACAATATTGATGACTCCAATATCCTAGATGGCGCAAGGTTAAACAAGACATTTTCGGACATTTCTCCTTTTTGAGTTTGAATTTAAGAACCTTTCTCTTTATATTACCTCATATGATCGATATAATAAAGAAGAATTTCAATCTCTCTCCTCTCTCTCTGAGGAGTTTCCATGACGTGTGTCAACGCCCACGTCTCTCATGCTCCTGAAGAGCGCTGCCGCCATCTCCAGATCATCGCAGCTTTGGCACCTGAAGAAGGTGTGTGGATCCTCGGTGACCTGAACATCTCCGAGGAGTCGGCGACGGACCTGGCATCAGGTTCGGCAGAAGCCCTCGCGGAGCTCTTGGACCAAGCCGACCTCGTCGAGGTCGCCACCTTCTTCAATGCTGCACTGGAGCACACCAAGAAAGAACTCTCGCAGTTCACCGGTGGCAGGATTTTTTCCCGCGGTGGGCGGGCACTAATAATGAAGACCTTGTATATATTTCATATATAATGTATATTTAGCAATTTTATATTTTACAGTTATATTTATCTATTTATTCTTATTTATTCATATATATATGAAAAAACGAAAGAAAAAATAAAAGATAAAAAGATCAGGTGTTGAAATCAATAATAAAAATGGCATATCCTGACCAGGAGCACATGTGCTTTACAGTGCTTTATCAAGAAATTGGGTTGGCCAAATATCAGGGAACAGGCTAAATCAATGTTTAGTTGATTTCTGTTCCACCAGATGGCGCTCTGCCTTTTGTAAAGCACATGTGCTCCTGGTCAGGATATGCCATTTTTATTATATATATATATTAAAAATAAAGAAGGCATATCCTGATCAAAAGCACATGTGCTTTTTAGATGGCAGAGCACCATCTAGTGGAACAGAAATCAACTATTAATTGATTTAACCTGTTCCCTGATATTTGGCCAACCCAATTTCTTAATAAATCAAGAAAAGCCATATCAGGGAGCAGGTTAAATCAATGAATAGTTGATTTCTGTTCCACTAGATGGCGCTCTGCCATTTAAAAAACATGTGCTTTTGGTCAGGATATACCTTCTTTATTTTTAATATCAACACCTGACCTTTTTATTTATTTTTTCTATTGTTTTTTCATATATGTTGGTATGGTATGTTGTGATATAAATGAGTTGAGCTGACAACGTCACAGTCGGCTCCTCATCCAACAGTGGAGGCGTACTAGTCTGAAGACAAAAGAAGACCACACACATAGGAACATGGTTATCTCGGTTTAGGGGTGCTTCCCGGGAAGGTGAGACTATAGTGGGAGTCCTGGGACCACTCTGGTCAATCGGTCAGCATGACGACCTAATATTCTCCTTACCCTGCTTGTCTGTGCTGGGTACCTCTCCTGTCTGAGCTCAGATAGCCCCAGCTTATATCATATTGGTGACGTCAAAGGAATATATATTTAACCTTTAAATGGACATTGTAATTAAATAGTTTCAATCTCAATTTCTCTCTCTCTCTCTCTCTTGAGCGGCGCGGACGCACGTGCGCACATTGCCATTGAGCATGTTGGGAACTGCACAATAAACAAGGGCCTGTCCACACTCAGAGCAGCTTGTAGCACCTGATCCCGACGTCCCTTCAGAGAAGTCTGGTGTATATATTTTCTGTTTTTATTACAATACTGTACTTTTCTCTAAATTTATTATTTTGCTATTGAGTCAATAAAGCTGTTAATTGTCAATTGTCTCTCTCTGTTTCTCCCTGGCTCTTCGGCGTCGGCCTCCATCCCGAGGCAGTGAAACTAACAAGTGTGGCGAAGGCTACCATCTACAAGTACCATCTTGGTCTTGAATTGGGTAACGCCAGCCATCTTATCGACCTGCCCACTCTGTGGGAGAGAACTCTCGCAGTCCATCGGTGGCAGAGTCTTTCCCGCGGTGGGCACCACCAATGACGACTTGTATATATATTTATATATATGTATATTTATCAAAATTGTTTTATATATTTATATCTATTTATATTAAAATGGCATATCCTGACCAGGAGCACATGTGCTTTACAGAAGGCAGAGCCATCTATTTATATATTCATATTTTTATCATTATATAATCCTATTTATTCATATTTATATTTATAATGTATTTAACCTTATATGATCTTATATGGACATTGAAATAAATCAGTGTCAATCTCAATCTTGTTCGGCGGTACATATACTAAAATTGGAACGATACAGAGAAGATTGGCATGACCCTGCGCAAGGATGACACGCAAAATCGTGAAGCGTTCTCTCTCTCTCTCTCTCTCTCTCTCTCTCTCAGCGGCTCCTGCAAATGAGAACCAAACCATGACTGTACCATCCATCCTGTCTACTACCCCCGTGGCCCAAATCCTATCTCCCTCTCTGGCCCTTCAGGAGAGGGATCAGGTAGAGAATATGTTCATAGAGCTAAACGCTGCCTCTATTCTGGCCCCTCTCTATGAAGAGGTTGATGATGATGAAATAGTGGCCGCGGTTCTATGCCGTTCTGACAGAGAAGCACTCCTCGATGCACTCTCGCCTGAAAACAGGAAAATTCTGTACGATTTCCTCGGCGATGCAATTGAGCACGTCGGGGACAAAAACCCTTCTATAAGCACGAGCCTTTCCGAACTCAGGGCGGCCTTGAACATTTGACATTATCCAGTTTCAATCTCTCTCTCAATCTACTGTCGGGGACTTCTCAGATGGCGCCCCTGCTCTTGTACCTTCGACGCGGGCTGCGCTGCTGGACGCACAGCACCTCGGGATCTTCTGCCAGCGACTCCTGCAGGAAAATGCCAGCTCCAGATATCATGCGGAGTACGAGGCGGAGACCATCGTTCTGAGGGGCTCAACAACGCCCATTAACCGCCTAAACAGTCAGAGCGCGTGCCGTGCACTGGACGCGGCACGGCTCCAGGCCCATCCTGCTGCAGAGCTGGCTGCGCGGTGGGATCCTACCGTAGATGTGCCCCGCTCCATCTCCTGGGCTGACCTGCGTCGCAATTGCTTCTCGGGGCACGACGCAGATGTCGCTCTACGATTGGCCCTCCACGCTCTGCCACATCCTGAACATCCTGCCTCGAGGCGTTCCAATAGATATTGGAGTTGCCGTGCCGTGCGACCCCTGCTCCGGGAGGTGTTCGCCTCCTGCGAAATGCTCTTGGATCTGCAGGCCTGGCTCTTCGGCGTCGGCCTCCATCCCGAGGGGATGAAGATCACAAGTGTGGCGAAGGCTACCATCTACAAGTACCATCTTGGTCTTGAGGTGGGCAACGCCAGCCAACACCTAGACCTGCCCACTCTGTGGGAAAGAACTCTCGCAGTCCACCGGTGGCGGAGTCGTTCCCGCGGTTGGTGACACCAATAAAGACCTTGTATATATTTCTGTATATATGTATATTTGTCAATTGTTTCATATATTAACATTTGTTTATTTATATATTTTATCATATTTATGTATTTAACCATATATAATCTTATATGAGCGATGTAATAAATCAGTTTCAATCTCAATCTCTCTCTTTAGGTAATCCACTGGGTTAGACTCTAGAAAGTTCCGCAAATATAGAATCTGGTAGAAGGTTCCAGAAACTAGTTTAGTCGAGGATTAGTACCCAGATTTTCATTTGACTCACAGTGTTATTCAGATTCGGTCCTGAAGCGACGAAACTCTGTCCTGAGTTGTGTTAATAAAATGAAGTATCCAGACTTTTGGGTCGACGTGCTAATGTCTTTCGAAAATGACGAAAGCTTTCGCTTTCCCACCCGATAATACAAGGTTGTCCCAAAAGTTCGTAAACACACAAAAAATTGAATTTGGATATATATATATATATATATATATTATATGGACAATGGCAATTAAAATATGTATGTGGTAATATATGGTGGTAATAAATAAGGACATCACAAGTTGAAAGAAATACCCAGGCAACCAGAGAGAGAGAGAGAGAGATTGAAACTGATTTATTTCAAAGTCCATATAAGATTATATAAGATTAAATACAGAATAAATATATATGAATATATAAAACAATTGATAAATATACATATATATATATATAAACTAGCGGACGTACCCGGCTTCGCCCGAGGTTTTACCCGAGTAAAGGTTTGTCTAACGAACATTTGTTAAAACAATTCTCTATAAACTTATTAAAAAAAAAAAAGATATATTTTGATAATTTGAAACTCGTAAATTTGAATCTCTCGATAAAGTGAACATTTTTTCCCGGTCCCCGTGTGCCGTGTCATCCGGACTTTTGTCTTTCATAATTTTCTACATTACAAAATCATCGTTTTATCTAGTGAACATATTTTCCCGGTCCCTTGAAAAATACTCGATAAGTTGAATAAAATCATGGTCGTGAATCTCTTGATAAAGTGATTATTTTTGACGTGACAACGTCTTAAATTAGGTTGCGGCTGGGAGTCACTTATGAAAAAGTGTAACGCCCGGTAACGTTACGATGAGTCACCGAACGAGAGTGCTGCGCGCGCAGCGCTAGAGAATTAGGCGCATTGAATCGGCGCATGCTTGTCTCTGTCTTTGTCTTTTTCGAACGTTCTTGGCGTTGGAAAAACAAGAAAGCGTCATAATACAAGTTCACACGTGTGGTTAAAGTATCGTCAGCTGTGTCTGTAGTGAAAATGTGGAGTGCTTAGATTCGTCATTTACAACAACTACAACAATAAAGGTAAATAATTGTACACTGATATTTCATTATCGTAAACTATGATTGATTGATTAATTGTTAGATTGACACAAAAGTTGAGAAACTGAGTTTATAGGTTATGTCATACTATTGATAAATGTTGATAGTGTTAAGTAAATTATTAGTTTAAAATTAATTAATTAATTAATTATTATTTTACAAATTTTAAATAGTTTCAAATTTATTTAGCAAAAATTTGAACCTTCGATCTGAATAAATGTTTTGATTTTCGAATTGATTATTTAAAATTACAAATATTAAGAAAAAGTGGCAGATATAAGAAAACTTTATTTAAACTGTGTTGAGCAAGAATTTTAACATCTAATATAAGTAAATGTTTTAATTTTCAACTTCATCATTTACAATTACAAATTTTATTTAATTTCAAAATTATTTAGCAAAAATTTGAACCTTCGATCTGAATAAGTGTTTTGATTTTCAAATTGATTCTTTAAAATAAAAAATTCATCCATTCAATTTCAAATGTTCAACAGGAATCACCACTCTCAAAACAATGGAAACGGTGCCTTCAACTTCCAGTACTTCAATGGAGACGGAGGATATCGTGCCGTCAACGTCTGCAGTACCTTTCGTTGTTCCACACACCACCTCTACCGCCAGAACGAATGCTCAGCGACAACGTGAGTACAGACTACGAAAAGCATTGACCAGAACTCCTGAACAAGTAAGAGCCTTTGCAAAAGCGGCTGCGGAGAGGCAACGCAGGTTCAAGCTACGTAAATCTGCTAACATAGCCCTCACCAGCGGTACGTCAGAGTCACCTGCTTCAACGTCTTGTTCTGTGGTGGAGAGAACAAGCGTTCCTGTCGTGGCGGAGAGAACGAGCGTTCCCCTAACTAACGCTCAACGGCAACGTGCATTCCGACAACGTAGAGCAGCATCTTCTCGGACTGATGTACAACCGACTACTTCTTCAAGCCAAACAGCAATACAACTGGAACAATCCACCTGGTATACCAAATGGTCATCGTCAATACAGAGATTTCAATCTACATTCCTGGACAACGATTTTGGCCATGCTTGCAAGGCCCCAGGTGGGACGTTTACTACAATTGTTTACAAGTACTCCTCAAAACAACCACAGCAATTGGTATATGTAGCCATGAGCCGCGTCACAAGTATCGACGGATTGTACATCATAACAGAAAAGGACTCTCCATTGGTTTTCAAACATGGCCGAGATGGAAACGACTCACAGACTACTCGAGATATTCGCAATAAATACTTACGACTTCGTGGACACACTCTAGACACAATTACCAAACAAGCCGTAAAATTCTGTGACGACGCAACCGACGCTGGACAACTTATTGTAACGAACATCAACTGTCAAAGTTTAAGTGCCCATGCCGCGGACATTGAAACAGATACAGTGATACCACGATCAGACTATTTAGTATTGACTGAAACGTGGATGCGCGACACTTGTGAACCAACTCCAATCAAGGGTTATGAGTGCGTATCCAGGGAAAATAATCGACCTAACTCAGATACCAACGCGGCTGGTGGAGTGGCGATCTATCGTAAATTATCATCGACATCTACGGCGGAAGTGTTCCAAGTTGCGATTACAGACGTAACTCGTGTCATTAAAACCAAGGGTGACATGTGCATGACTGAAGTTACTTGCTTCGCCGCTAATACTAGCTTCAAGTTTATACTCGGTGCTGTATATATTCATCCAGGAGCTAGTATGCAGGATATTGGAATGTTACTATGGCAAGGACTCGGTCCGTACATTCACAACAGCCAGTACGTGCCACCGTTCGTGCAAATTGATTCTAGTATACCGATTCTTCTGTGTGGTGATTTTAACAAAAACGTAAAGCCTGACAACTCGTTTCTTAATTTCATGAAAAATACGTATAATCTTGATTGCGTATCAAACGTTTCTAAGTCAACTACGTTAAAAAAAACAACTATCGACTTGACTTTCGCAAGACACATTACAGCAGAAACACTTCCTTTCATTTCATATTTCTCCTATCATCGTCCTATCCTCAACAAAATCACTCAAATAGGAAATAGTTAAGTTTAAGTTTACATGTACA
This sequence comes from Cordylochernes scorpioides, assembly GCA_030710605.1. Taxonomy (NCBI): domain Eukaryota; kingdom Metazoa; phylum Arthropoda; class Arachnida; order Pseudoscorpiones; family Chernetidae; genus Cordylochernes; species Cordylochernes scorpioides. The sequence goes on along the minus strand of CP092863.1, from coordinate 71,948,779 downwards.
ATGTTTTAGTAAACAAAATATATTTCTATAGTTAAAATTTGTGCAATTCTTATTTTCATTCAATTCCTTGTTCCTATTGTGCAATTTAATTATATTCATATCAATAAATATTCTACCGTTGTCACGTAAAATCTTCGCCCGTAAAACCGACTTTACAGGCAACCATTGTTTTTATTATATTCCTTCTTCATATATCAATATTGCATTTTTGCGGGAGAATATGCGTGTATAATAGAGATATTCTCTTCCACATTAATTTTTTTTCCCGGTCCCTGTGTGCCGTGTCATCCTGAATTTTGTCTTTCCTAATTTTCTACATTACAAAATCATCGTTTTATCTACATATTTTCCCGGTCCCTTGAATAATACTCGATAAGTTGAATAAAATCATGGTAGTTTATGGAAGATGGACGTAGTTCCCGGAGGTCACCCGCCCCCCGCGCGCCAGGACCTCTTGATCCCTCTGATTGGCCGGCGGCCGGACGGGGGTGGGGGGGGGGGGGGGGCTCTTGATCCCTCTGATTGGTCGGTGGGAACTTGGACTGACCGGCCGGACGGGGGGGGCGGGGTGGGGGGGCAGACCTAAGCCTATCTCCGTCGCAAGGTGGCGCTGCTTGCGAGTTAAAGCTACAAATCTGCAAATAACTCTAAGGATATTAAAGATATTCAAGAAATTATTTTTCGTAAACCTTTCCGGGGATATGCCTAATAATATCCCAAATTTTCACGGCGATTGGATGTATGGTTTTTGAATCCATAGAGGACACACACACACACACAGACAGACATATATATATATATATATTTTATATATATACAGGGAGATCCAAAAGTCCCGCACAACTTTAAAAATTAATAACTCCGCGAATATTTGCGCTAGAGCAATGCGGTAAACACCATTGTGTTCAGGATGCAGTGGGATTTTTTATGGCAAATAATGAAAAATTCGAAATTGATTTTAGTTACAACTTTATTCGCTAGAGATGGCGCTCTACCAGAATCAGCAATTCAGCGGCCAAATTGTTTGATAAATTGAAAAATATAACTGAACGACACGTATTTTTCCTTTTTGAATACCAGGAAAGAACCCTAATAATATCAAATGATAAATTAATAAAACACCATTTCGCCAAAAGTTAGAAGAAATGGTTAACGATTTTTAAATACAATTTGAGATATGTAAAATAGGTATATGCAAATTAAAACATGTAGTAAAAAAAACTGATATTTTAGATGCGGTTTGCTGGAATCCTCTCAGCTATTTAAATTTCGAAAATAATAATTTTCTAATTTTTTTAATTCAACTCTCTCTCAGTATCGATTATATTTATTTTAATTAATTTGAAAAATATTTATCTATCTATGATGATTTATTTTACTCTGGAATGCCGTTGTTGTTTTTGTCGCGTCCAATAAAGAGCCTCAGATGTCTCCATGCATCTCTATCACAGCAGCAACAGCATTGTCCTCTATTTTGGGTGTGTAAAGCAGCTGCTCTGGGTCTATGTCAATTTTCTGCAAGGCTGCGGGCACGAGAATATGTGAATAAGTGTTAGTTCCACACCAGGATAGTTGTTGCATGTTCTATAGGTTCTTGTGCCATCTGGATGTATTGTCATCCTTTATAATGTTTTGTTCTAAATCTTGTTATAGTTTTGTCATTATTCTCTCGGAGTTTATTTCACATTTTGATCTTTTCTTATTTTTTGTTTAATTATCTTGTATTTTGCAAAAGCATTAGCATCAAATAATGACATTTGTTCTTTACTTTGACTCAACTTTATGGCTTCCTTTGCAAGTTCAACTGCCATTTCATTACCCCCGATCCAAACACTGGCAGGAATCCATTGTAGAATGCAGTTATTCTCCAATGATATCAGTTGAGTAAGTAACGAATGTATTTTCTGTGTGATTATAGTAGTGCCCTTCTTAATTGCATCTAGATCGGATATGAAGTCGTTGTACGGTATATTATAATTCCTTCTGCTTGATGCAGGGATGGTTGGTTAAGGCATACATCAAGAGCTTTCCAGATAGCTGTCAGTTCACAAGTGAAGTTTGACGAAATATTTCTTGCTCCTTCTTTGATTTTGATGTATGTTCCATCTTGCAGTATTATGTTAATTCCAGCCCCTCCATTACTTATGGTAAGGTCTGATGATCCATCTGTATATGCTGTTAAATAATTTATCTGATCGCATAAACCAATTGTGTCAAGTCCTTTCTTCTTAAGTATGTTTTTGTTCTCTTTTTTTATTGCAGGGTTTATTCAGGTTAAGATTGATGATTACATTTGATGGCAATGGGGTAGAAAATATTGGTTATTCTCGAATTTTAAATTCATTATGTTTCATATTTATGCTCTTTCTAATATTGTTGTCGTACTGAAGTGTTGAATATCTTTTGAGCCTTTCTTTTTGTGTCCAGTTTAAATAGGTTCTATGGGATATGTGTTCGGTTTCTTTAGTTTTTAAACTATTGCTGAATTTTATTGTTTTTAATTGTCTTATGCTTTCAAGTAGATTCAGACCACATTCTCTCTGAATTTTCTAATTGTTGGTATTTGAAACAGAACCAGTGATTAAATCAGCCGCTTTTGCTTGAACACTGTCTAGTCTTCTTTTTAGTGATGAACTTGAGGGAGCCCAAACAGGTGTTGCATATTCCATTATTGGCCTTATTAAGTTGATATATGTTGTTCTGAGAATTTTGGGTTTTGCTCCCTAATTTGTTCCACATAGCCTTCTCAGAATGTTTAGGTTTCTGGTACCTCTATTTGAGGTGCTAATTATGTGTTCTGTAAATCGCAATTCATCATCAAGTATCACACCTAGGTATTTTGGAGATCTAATTTTATAAATTATATGGTTGTTTATGCTTATTTTGGAGTTAAATTCATGCCTTTTTTCCTGTCAGTGAAAGAGACCTATAGGTTTGTGTTTATTGGGTTTATGGTCATTTTGAGTTTCATTGCCCACTTCTCCAGTCCTCTCATTGATGTGTTCAGTATTTTTCTGATATTTCTATACTGCTACTTGTGTGCCATATGGCTATATAATCTGCATAACAGGCAACTTTTGTGTCTTCAGTGAGGATGGATGTTGTTAAGGTTGTGTCGTAATTAGATGTACAACAACTTAAACTTGAACATGACTCTTTTTTTAGGTCTTATTCTTTTCGTTTGGCCAACAAAAAATGTCCAATTTATATACACATACGAGGGGTGTTCAAAAAGTATCGCGACTTTTGAATTTTCGCGGGTTACGTATATTCGAATTTCGATCTTTTTGTGGCTTTATGTTGGTACTCATGTCTCTCACTTATGCCGACAAGCTCGGCCATTTTGAATGTTCACTTAATTGTTGACAGCTGCTTTGCTTGCAGATGTTTTGGATCGTCTTCGAGTTTACCTATTAAAAAGAAATGGATCAAAGAACCTGTATCAAATTTTGTGTGAAAAACGAAATTAAGTGCGCGGATGCATTCCGAATGTTGACTGTGGCATACGGAGAAGCTACCTTGGACCGAAGCAACGTTTATCGGTGGTACAAAATGTTCTCAGAAGGCCGAGAAGATGTGAACGACGAAGAGCGTGCCGGACGCCCGAGCACTTCAACAACAGACGAAAAAATTAATGAAGTGGAGAAAATGATATTGGCCAATCGTCGAATCACCGTTAGAGAAGTTGCTGAGGACCTAAACATATCGATTGGCTCGTGCCATTCGATTTTTATCAATGATTTGGGCATGAGACGGGTCGCCGCGAAATTCGTACCAAAATTGCTCAATTGCGACCAAAAACAGCATCGCATGAACATTGCTAATGAGATGTTGGACTCTGTCCGCGACGACCCAAATTTGCTCCAGAGGGTCATAACTGGTGACGAAGCGTGGGTTTATGGTTATGACGTGGAAACCAAAGCTCAATCATCTCAATGGAAGCTGCCGCACGAACCAAGACCGAAAAAAGCGCGCCAAGTTCGGTCGAATGTGAAAGTTTTGCTGACAGTTTTCTTCGATTGCAGGGACGTGGTGCATCATGAGTTCTTGCCACAGGGTAGAACGGTCAATAAGGAATATTACCTGCAAGTTATGCGCAATTTGCGCGAAGCAATCCGCCAGAAACGCCCGGATTTGTGGAAGAACAAAAATTGGCTTTTGCACCACGATAACGCCCCTGCTCACACATCGTTGCTTGTGCGTGACTTTTTGGCCAAAAACAACACACTAATGATGCCGCAGCCACCGTATTCCCCAGATCTGGCCCCCTGTGACTTTTTCTTGTTCCCTAAACTGAAGAGGCCCATGAAAGGACGACGTTACGCTACGCTTGACGAGATAAAGACGGCATCGAAGGAGGAGCTGAAAAAGATTTTTAAAAATGATTTTTTGAAGCGCTTCGAAGATTGGAAAAACCGTTGGCACAAGTGTATAATATCTCATGGGGATTACTTTGAAGGGGACAAAATAGGTATTCATGAATAAATAAATAATTTTTGAAAAAACACAAAAGTCGCGATACTTTTTGAACACACCTCGTATATTCTTACATAATGAGACTTTAAAGAATGCAAATAATCTTCATCTATTTACATACACAACACATCTCCCCCCTTAATAATACTCCAGTCGGTCTGGGGGTTTCCTGGCTCTCTGAGGTCTAGGACTGCGGACGGGCACTTGCACAGCGGCTGGCTCCGGTTTAGGAGTGCAAGAGGGACGTGCACAGCAGCAGGCCCTGGTCTAGGAGTGCAAGAGGGTACGTGCACAGAAGCAATCTCCTCCTTGTTTCCTGATGTAATCTCTGGAACCTCCTCTTCACTTTATTTCTGACTTCCACCTACAGGCCTCTCTCCTGATGTTCGAGGAATTATCAAATTTCTTGTCTCCACTTGTTTCTTTCTCACAGGTCGCAATTGATTGATATGCCTCTTATACACGACGCCCTAGCAACTTATAAGGTAGTGACGGTAGCTCAATAATTTCAAAATGGTACCTTTTTACCGTTTAGGTTCAGTTGCATAGTTGCGGAATTAAACCTCGCAACCTGTAGTAAACTGCTCCTGCCTTCTTACGGCCTCATGAAATACCTCTCGCGGATTTCCCATATTGGTATTTGTTTTAATGTCCATCGATACAGAGAGCAAAACAACAACTGACTCACCCGTGTCGCTGCGCTCACGCTCCGCTGCGTCACGTGGGAAAACATACGTAGATGTTTTCTTACATGTTCTCAGCACATCCCCCTTTTTAAGACTTGAAATATATATATACATTACAAACTTTAAATGCATAATATAATCAATAATGAAGGCGATCCACAGGTTTAACAATTCGTCCACTCCGGGTTCTTATCTGGCCGTCTTCTGAGTCGTTAGAGGGATAATCCACAACTGGGGTCTTTTCATTTTCAACCAGTTCCTCCCCCGAAAAGGTCGGCGTCGATGGGTCGGCTGGATATTGCACTGTAACTCCTTTTCGTAGATGGAACCTGTTTCGACGTAAAGTCCCAACTGGAGTATCAACCATATATGACCTTGGTGTCGATGCTTTCTGCTTTACAATCCCCCAGGTTCGCATATCTGTAATCCAAACCGTGTCACCTTCGGATAGCTCCTCCATGTCCGTAGCTCCGCAGCGTCGATCATATCTGGATTTCATATCCTTTCTCCTTCTCCCCTCCTTTCTTTTCAGGGTCTGAGAGTCCACCAACTTTGGATTAAGATTCCCTGGTGCAATTGGCAAGGTCGTTCGGCGTTTACGTCCCAGATGGTTCACCACGCCAAGAAATCTTCTTACGCCATGAACATCTGTCGGAGCAGGCATCCTCGCCACCGCTTCGATTTTCGCTGGATCTGGTCGAATACCGTCTTCATCCAGTATGTGCCCAAGAAAATTAATTCTTGGCACGCCGAAGACACACTTGGCCTTGTTTAGTGTAACTTTCGCCTCTTTCAGTTTTCGGAGCACTAAACGAAGAATTCGATCGTGAGTCTTGGAGTCGGAGGCAAATATCAGGATATCGTCCAGGTAACACATTACACCGTCCATGCCTTGCAAGATTACTGACATAACTCTCTGAAAATACTCTGGGGCGAGTGAGATTCCAAATGGCAATCTGCAGTATTTATATCTCCCAAAAGGAGTGATGAAGGTCGTTAAATGCTGGCAGTCCGGGCTCAACGGAATCTGGTGAAAGCCACTGTTCGCGTCCAGTTTCGAAAATAATCTTGCTTCCCCCAGTTGCCCCAGCATGTGCTCCACCACTGGCATGGGATGCACTTCGCGCTGTACATGTTCGTTCAGCCTTGAGAGATCCACACAGAGTCGTATGTCGCCATTCGGTTTACCAGCAATCACAGTCGGTGCACACCATTCAGTCGCAACATTAACTTGTGCTATGATACCCGCCTTCTCGAGCTCTTCCAATCTTGTTTTGAGCTTTTCCATCAAAGGTAATGGTACCCGTCGAGGAGTATGCACAGCATATGGTTTTGCTCCAGGTTTCAATTTGATTTCGTAAGGGTTTCCGATCTGTCCCAGTCCTTCAAATACTTCAGGGAATTCCTTGATCGGGTTAATTCTCGTCGCAACCACTTCAATCCGCCTCGCCAGGTTCAAGAGCTCACATGCCCGGCGACTCAGAAGAGGTTCACTCAAACGACGAATGACATAAATCTTCTCCTTGATTTCATAATTGCCATTTCGCAGCGTTGATATAAACATACCCACAGTCTGAAGTTCGGAGAATTCAGCAGCTCTAAGGTTGATATTACTTTCCACTAGTCGTTGCTGTCCCATTATCTTCTTGAAGAGACACAGAGGAACACATGTAACATCCGCCTGGGAGTCGAGCTTGAACTTCACCTTTTTCCCGTTCACTTGGATTTCTGCTGTCCATCGCCTCCTGCACTCGCCTTCATCATCATCGAGATTAGATGAATCCTCCACAGCTGAGACCTCCAGGAGAAAACCAATTTCTTCATCAAGTTCAGAAACTGCTTTGACTTCCGTAGTCTTCGCCTGCTTATCTGGACAGCAATTTGCAAAATGGCCTGTTTTTGAACACAGGTTACATTTTTGTCCTTCAGCACGGCAAGCCTGTCCTTCCCTGTGGGTAAAACCTCCGCACTTTGGACATCGTGATCTTGTTTTGGCTGACTTCTCCTTCTTCCTCGAAGGTTGCTGTTGTTGTTTCGGTGATTGTTTCTTCGAGTTGAACTTCACCTGATTGACCTTTTGGCTTGTTGAGGGACGCTGCAGGTCGACCTGCTGCTGTCGAACGGCTTCCTGCTGTCGAACCATTTTCACCGCCTTTTCCAAAGTCAGTTCGCTGTCCAACTGCATTCTTTCAGATAAAGCTTTGTCCCTCACTCCAACCACTATTCGGTCACGGATCAACTGCTCATGAAGACCCTCAAATTCGCAACTATCAGCCAATTTGTACAATGAAGTGATGAATTCGTCCACTGGCTCCCGATCCTCTTGGATTCTTGAATTAAATTTCGCACGTTCGTAGATAATATTCTTTCTGACACAGAAGTGGCTGTCGAACGCCTTGAGGACGGAATCAATTTTCGTTGCCTCTTCCTCCTTTTCGAACTTGAAGGTCCTGAATATATCATCCGCGCGGTCGCCCATCAAGTACATGAACAAATCGATCTTGTCCGCCTCCTCTTTCTTCTTCATTCCACTGACCACGAGGTATCGTTCGAATCTTTTCCTCCATTTGGGCCATTCGTTGGGAGTCGAGAAGTCGAAAGATTCTGGATTTCATATCCTTTCTCCTTCTCCCCTCCCAACGAATGGCCCAAATGGAGGAAAAGATTCGAACGATACCTCGTGGTCAGTGGAATGAAGAAGAAAGAGGAGGCGGACAAGATCGATTTGTTCATGTACTTGATGGGCGACCGCGCGGATGATATATTCAGGACCTTCAAGTACATGAACAAATCGATCTTGTCCGCCTCCTCTTTCTTCTTCATCCCACCGCTGCCACCATGTTTTAATGTCCATCGATACAGAGAGCAAAACAACAACTGACTCACCCGTGCTGGCAAGGTCACGCTCCGCTGCGTCACGTGGGAAAACATACGTAGATGTTTTCTTACATGTTCTCAGCACAGTATTAAATTCGAGAATCTTGATCTTAAACTTCTCTTCATTAGCAGTTCCGCGGGGGAATTCCTTTATTACAGTTTGGGGGAATGCTCTATGAGCAAATAGGAATCTTTGCAGATTCGTCTCTAAATCATCCTTCCCATTATTCTTTCTCAAAATGTTTTTGAACTCTCTTACATATCTCTCAGCTAAACCATTTGTACTAGGATTATACGGACTGGTCTTAGTGTGCTGTATACCATTCATTTTGGTAAATTGCTCGAATTCACCAGAGACAAACTGTCTTCCGTTATCTGTAACCAAATATTAGGGCAATCCAAATCTGGCAAAAATTTCTCTAAGATGATTTATAATCGTTTTGCTGGTAATATCTTTGATGATAAAAATTTCTATCCACTTTGAGTATGCGTCCACGAGAACCAAAAACATTCTTCCCAAGAACGGACCTGCTAGATGAAGTCGATGCCACGGTTTTTCGGGCCAGTCCATTCCGAGATGGTAGCCGGGGGCATGCTTGCCGATTCTTGGCATACTCTACATTCTCTAGTTAACTCCTCGATGTTACTGTCTATGCCTGGCCACCAGAAAATACCGTCTGGCAATCATCTTCATTTTAACAATCCCCATGTGTATTTCATGCAAGTCATTTAAAATTAAAGATATCAATTTTTGGGGAATTACCACTTTTCACGCCATTGAAGACAACCAAACTCCAAACTTAATTCCTCATTGATTTTATAATAAGGAGTTAGTGGGTTTTCCCTCAGTACCCTTGTAAATTTCCACAGTTGCCTTCTCTAACATTCCTTAATACTATAGACAGTATTTTATCTCAGGACTTCTCATATGCCACCTCCCTAAAATAGAACGGTACCTCATTCAACTTCCTGAGAAGAAGTACCTGGTCTTCATCAAGAGACTCCCTGACACTCGATTCTAAAGGAAGACGTGACAATGCGTCAACATTGGAATTATCACTAGTTTTTCGAAATTCCACAGTATAATTAAATGCAGCTAATTTTAAGGACCATCTTTTAATTCTGATTGATGCACATATGGGAATTGGTTTATGAGGTGAAAATATATGAATTAAGGGTAGGTTGTCTGTGACCAATACAAATTTTAGTTCCAGTAAGTATTGTCTGAATATCTCAACGTCAAAAGTTATGCTCAACGCTTTCTTTTTAGTTGAGAGAAACGTTTTTTCCGCTTCAGTTAGTGTTCTAGAAGCAAAAGCTATAGGGCATTCTTCCTTTCTATCATTTCTATGACTCAGAATTACGTCTAGTCCATAGTCCATTAATAATTATTTACATTTTTAAAATAACATTCGATATTCTTTCGTCCAATTCCATCTACAATTTTTATTCAAAAGTTGATAGAATAGCGCTAAAATGTTTGCTATATTCTTTATGAATATATAATAATAAATTAAGAGTCCTATGAAAGATCTCAATTGCGAAACATTCTTTAGGTTCAGGCGCCTCTATCACTGCTTTAATTTTATTTTCTAAGGAATCCAGTCCATATTTATCCATTTTAAACCCTAAATATTCCACCGATTTCTTTTTAAATTTACATTTATATCTGTTTAACTTTAAACCTTTTTATAGCAATCATCTAAACACTAGATCCAACTTTTGTTCATGAACTTTAAAGTGTTTTCCTGCAACCAAAATATTATCTATGTAGCAGGCCACACCTGGAAAATCAGCAAATAGACCTTCCATAATCCTCTTAAATTTATTTGGTGCTACCGCTACGTCATATGGTAGTCTTTTATAAGAAAACAACCTCTTTGTTGTGTTTATATCAACAACAGCTTCGGCTTCTTCCGCTAACATTACTTGTAAGTAAGCCTGTGATAGGTCTAGAGTCGAAAGTAGTTAGCATGTCCTCAACCTGCTGACCTTTGTTATCCTGGACAGGTGATCCCCAAGTTGGCCTTTCGGCGTTAAAATCACCAAGTATGATTGCGATATCCGAAGACGCTTCACTTAATGTCTCTATCAGGCCTGTATTGATGCTAGTATTATCGTGGTGATAAACATTTATGATTGGAATTGTTTTATCTGGGAGATTTCTATTGCCTGAGCTTCTGTCGTGCTTTCTCTAGGCTTACTCTGATTATAGGCGATTTCCTTAAATTTGATTTCTAGAGTTTTAATCAAAACAGCAAGTCCTCCTCCGAATTTTCCCGGTCTGTCCTTTCGTAGTGTTGTATAATCTTTGATATTGAATCTCAGATTCTGATTCAATTTTGTCTCCTGAGGACGAGTAATATGTACATTGTTGTCACGGAGAAGACAAGTCAGCTCTTTATTTTCCTCTGGGTACCATTTATATTGAGTTGTAGTAGTTTGAATTGTGTCCTCGTAGTAGATTTCTCATCATGAGCTCGACGCGGTAGAATTACTGGAGATATCAGTTTTGCTCCTCATTTGAAAATGGGTGCCGTTGCAACGTTAGTCACCTTGGAAACGAACCAGAATTTGGTCAAATATTCCAAGGGTCCAGGGGGGCCCGCAAGGAGGTGTGGTCGGACTTCTCCCCTTCCCCCTGGAATGCCGTCACTACAGGATAAAGCACTCTTGGTGAATTTTTTTAATTGTGATTCAGAATCTGCCACTGAAGGTAAAGCTTCAGTTACGTTCCTTTAAAGATATTCGAAGCGGTAAAGGACCAATGAGTTGCTACTCTCTAAAGCGATTGATTAAAAGTTTTGAGGAAACTGGATCTCTGGAAGCAAAACCTCGGAGTGGAAGACCATCGACATGCAAGTCAGTGGCTGTTACGGTTTTGCAGAATGCTGAAGCTATTGAAACGTTATCCACGTATGGAGAAGTAAGTGCTAGACAAGTTTCTCGACAAACGGGGATTTCGTATGGAACAGTTTGGAGAGAACACACATTTAGAATTTTTCTATAAAAATACCCTAACAAAATTTAAAGTTTTCACGAATTGAAAGTCAGCGTTTTTGAGAAGCGTCAAGAATTCGCTGCATGGGTTTTCCGGCAAATTGATATTGATGAAAACTGGCTGTCAAATGTTCTAAGAACAGATGATGCTCACTTTTATCTAAAGGGAGAATTTAACACTCAAAACTGCCTCATTTTGGCAACAGAAAACCCTAGGATTTTTACAGAAATACAATTTCATCAGCCCAGAGTTACAGTTTTGTGTGAGTTCACTTCTTCTTTTATTATTGGGGCATTTTTCTTTGAAAAAATCAATGGAAGAACTTTTAAAACCGTTTTTGTAACTGGTGAACGTTATGTTCAACTTTTGAGAGAAAAGGTTATTCTCATATTGCAGGACAGACAAGCACTAAGCGAAATAACATTCATGCAAGATGGAGGACCTCCTCATATCTCCCGCGGTGCCAAACAATTGCTGAAGGATACGTTCGGTGAAATTCGTTGATAAGTCGACACTTTATATACCAGTGGCCTCCAATATCACCAGACTTGACGCCTTACAATTTCGGTTATGGGGGTACATTAAGTCGCGTTTTTATCGATGCCGGCCTACCACATTGGCCATATTGAAGGCTTCTATCAGATGACACGTTTTATAAATTTCAACTATTTAATTGTGACCGTTCTGTCATCTATCGTCTGCAGGCGGTGTTTGAGAATGAAGGGCGCCACATTGAGCAAGGATTGTGACCTAATACAAGAGAGAAGGCAGTTACCTCATGTGTTATATTTTGCAGCTCTTTGTTTTGGGTTATGGGAATAATAAATGCTGTCCTCACATCTTGACTCTTTTTTTTTTTTTCTGTGAACAGTAATTTTTTTGTTTGTCATTTGTCCACATCTTGTATTATGTCGTGCAGGCCAAAGTGTTATAACTTCTCGAATAACACTGGTATACGCAATTTTACCCCTTATGTTTAGTTTATCGCTTTTCGCTCATTAGAAGAAATAGCATAAGGAATATTCTCTGTATCACACCCCCCCCCCCCCCCCCCCCCCACTTTAGAAATTTTGCGCAAAAAAATAATACAAAATGATTTTACTACCACGTTTTTCAACGCAAAAGGTCGATTTAAAATTTTTTTTTTTTGAGGGGATACATTTTCAAAATTATGTACAGTATAATAAACAATGATAACATTTGACAAACCCATAGGATATTTGGAATAAAGTATGACAAATATATTTTGTCACTCCCCTCTATATTTCATTTTTGGATTATGACAAATATCCAGTTAAATAGTCAAGTGTCGCCAATTAGTCAAGAAACTACACATTCCTTACAGCAAAAAAATCCTTTTAGTAGTGCCATCATAATTTTTGGTACTATATTAACATTTCAAAAATCGTGTATTGATATCGGTAGTCATTTTCAAACATTCAATCTAATTCACAAAACTCCATCTAAAATATAAATATTTTTGCTACATGCTTTAATTTGCATATACCTATTTTACATATCTCAGATTGTATTTAAAAATCGTCAACCAATTCTTCTAACTTTTGGCGAAATGGTGTTTAATTAATTTATCATTTGATATTATTAGGGTTCTTTCCTGGTATTCAAAATGGAAAAATACGTGTCGTTCAGTTATATTTTTCAATTTATCAAACAATTTGGCCGCTGAATCTCTGATTCTGGTAGAGCGCCATCTAGCGAATAAAGTTGTAACTAAAATCAAGTTCGAATTTTTCATTATTTGCCATAAAAAATCCCATTGTATCCTTAACACAATGGTGTTTACCGCATTGCTCTAGCGCAAATATTCGCGGAGTTATTAATTTTTAAAGTTGTGCGGGACTTTTGGATCACCCTGTAGATAAATATATATACAAGTCGTCATTGGTGGCGCCCACCGCGGGAAAGACTCCGCCACCGATGGACTGCGAGAGTTCTTTCCCACAGAGTGGGCAGGTCGATAAGTTGGCTGGTGTTACCCACCTCAAGACCAAGATGGTACTTGTAGATGGAACCAGAGAGAGAGAGAGCGAGACGAGCCTGCTACCACCGGGCGGCCGTTCGTGTCGCACACAATCCCCCAGCTGTCTTAATAATTCCGAGGTGTTAACTAACGAGCCCCAGTCGTCGCCCCTTGGAATGTCGCTAGTGTCTTAAATGACCGGACTTTAGCCACCGTCTCTCTCTGGGCTGTCTGTAGGTTGGCTTTATTTGTTGAATACAAGGTACATGTGAAAAGGGAGGTTTTTATAATACATGTATATATTGACATCTTGTCAATACATGCAAAAGTGCACAGTCTGCACTATTTTAAAAATATAATTAAAATATACAGTTATCAGAGTCATCAACAATCAACAATCAATTCTGTCATCGTTTGCTTTTGTGAATGGAATAAATACCCAAATATGGCCATTTCTTATAAGCATCGGTGGTTCAGTGGTACAATGCTCGCCTGCCACGCAGGCGGCCCGGGTTCGATTCCCGGCCGATGTATTTTTTTAAAACAATTTTTAAAACTCATTTATATTATTATTAAAATATACAAGTATCAGAGTCATCAATTCTGTCATCGTTTGCTTTTGTGAAAGGAATGCTTTTACGTAATATACGTAAATAATATGACTGAAATTTTAGCAGTATGTATAGTAGAATCTGGAAAAAATTATATTGAATATTTCAGGTCTCTATCCCGAATATTCTTCGAGTTATTTGCAAATTTGAGTTGCACATTTACTCTTTCGCTCGCAAGCAGCGCCTCTAGCGGTGAAGATGGGAGGTAATATCAGCTGACCTAATGTACATGTAAAACGTGTTTTACCAGGACATAGAAAAAAAATATGGAAGATATATTTGTCGCATTTTTAGCCAAGGAAAATTGAAATTGACAGGTTCTGGGCAAAAATAGTTGTTTTTTTTTTAGTCAGAAAATGATTATGACAATATTGCTGTATCATATTTGATTATCAGATACAAAATTATATCCGGGAAAATTCCAAAAGGCAGAGACCACAGGTGAAGCCAGTTCATTTTTAGTATGCAGGAACAAAATTCTAACAGAAAAACATTCATTCGAGCAGAAGACTCAAAGCCAGATCATCTCTTTATAAAAATATCGCTTCTCAGACACAAAGTTTGGAGCGGGACGTTTCACAAGAATGACATCCACGGCGCCAATTTATAATTGTAACGAATAGTATTTGAATAAAAGCATTTAATCGGGTAAAACCTGGGCGTTGCCCGGGTCATTCGACTAGTTATATATATGCATCATAATATGTACAATGAACATGACGCCTCTGCCACCGCTGTAGAATTTGGTGGAGAATCGCCAGCGGGTCTCCAGCGACACCACGTATTTCGCGATCTACGAAGAATACGTAGATCGCGTACTTCGCCGCTGAAGAGATGGTGATATATTATATGGATATATATTTGTAATTTATTGCAGGTGCTTACGAACCTTTGGGACAACCTTATAACTGTTGTTTTAAAAATACACCAATACCTCGCTTTGCGTCGTTTCGTTTTGCGTTTTTTTCGAAGTTGCGTCGCTGCTTAATTTTTACTGATTTTCACTGTGCGTCGTTAGATTTTCGAAGTTGCGTTGTTTTGGATTCGAGTCTTTAATTTTTTTTTTTTTCCTAAAATATGGCAACACCTTTGTTTTTGATTGCGCCTATTTATTTTCAATTTGCGTCGTGTTTTTTTTTTTTTGGAACGAAACCCCGACGCAAAGCGAGGTATGGGTGTATTATAAATTAACTTAATATAATATTTACGAACAGAAAAATATGTCCAGGGTAGTCTAGTGGACATGGCATCTGCCTGGTAAGCGGGACACTGTGGGTTCGTTTCCCATCCCTGGACACTTTTATTTTTCCGTTCATCATTACTCTTCATAATTCATTCTTTCATACTTCATCCCTAAAGATAGGAATAGTCATTATTTCTCTTAAATAATTAAAAATTACGATTTTTCGTTTTGTAAAAAGAAACATTTGCGGTAAAACTTGTTCTATAGAAAATTGTATTATCGGCGTTTACGATAAACAAATTCACATATATCATCTATCTTATTTTAAATTAGAATTATTATAGATTTCACAACTTGACCCACCATTACGACCTGGTTACCAGGGATAGAAACATCTGTATAGATTACTATAGGACAGACTGATTAAATGGAGATACACGTGGATTAATATTTAATCGGACAGTAATTTTGTCTAGCAGATAAGGCTGTCGGGAGAAAATTCTCGGTCAATGCGAGTTGGTCGATGGAGTTTTTATTGATTGGACGAGGAGGGACTTCAATCTTGGATTACCTCGTTGGTAATATGTCTTCAATGAACTGATGTTACATCTGATTTTTATACAATATAATGCGGCCTATGATTGTAGAACGACATTTGAAAATATCCCGCATGTGTTTCTTTTGAACGAAAAATCGAAATTTATTTTAAGGAGAAATAACGATTATTTCTAACCTTAGGGATAAAGTATGAAAGGATGAATTGTGAAGAGTAATGATAAACGGAAAAATAAAAGTGTCCAGGGATGGGAATCGAACCCACAGTGTTCTGTTTACATCTATTCGATTATGTAAATTTGATGTGAGCATTACATAACTAGATTTTCTAAAATGTCGAATCTATAGCGTACCAAGTGTATTACACTATAGTAAACAGAGATATTATAATTACTTTGTTATCAGATGGAATTCATTCTGCTACATTGAACCAAATTGTAAATTTCTTTTAAAGTTCAAATAATATTTAATATTAATGAATTGAGTTTTACGAAACTGACAGCGCAGGACAACAACAGAACATATATTTCCTCTCTTGGAGAACATATCCTCCTGAACCTTGCCTTGTCTTCGGCCGCTGACCTCTCTTATGTATTATCCAATCTGCTTCATCCTTTGGGTTGCCCATAGACGCCTGATACCACTCGGCCCTATGACTGCTCGTGGTGGTTGTACGACACATATATGTGCACATCAATAGTGCATCATAATATAATTGTTCGAATAAAAGACACAAATCGATATTTGCGGAAGAGCGATTGCTCGAAGCATATTATATATTTATAATTATATGTAATTCTGCTGTCCTAAAAGCTTATGTCCATAGTTCATCTATAATACCCATTCGAAGAGTCAAGCATCAGTATCACTATAAAAGGAAGTTCCAAAAATGCAATATAACAGCGGTATGGTAGATTAAACTGGCGAAACCGCTGGGAGGGTTTACCGCTGATGAGCCAGGCCCTCCCTTTAATTTTTCCATTGCAGAAAGGGCAGTAGAAATTGTTTTATTTTAAAAAGAATATTACGCGTCTAAAATAGTTTCATAATTTGATAACAGAAGGCGCGCTAGTGCATCGTAATATATATTGTTGCACCAGGTTTCTGTCTGGAAAATTCTTCAACCTTAATTCTCTCCACAGACATGTCTTGCATATTTCCAGAGCGTGTTTCAACAATCCTACAAGGTTAAATAAGTGTGAATAATGGGATAAATTTATTTTAAGTAGAGCCTCCAGAATCATTTATTTATTTCCCACATCAAAGTTTAAAGATTTGTGTAGTTACAGTGTTTCAAAATACAAATGGTGATTTTATAGTATAGAAAGTGTTTATAATACATAAAATGTTTATCGTAAAGATAGAGGCTGCCTGACCGGCATTCATATTTCTTGAAAATAAAGATACTTCGGCCAGTAAATATTTTTATTACCCCGACGTTTCGACAAAAAGCTTTTTTTCCTCGTCAGGAGCAAACAAAAACCTTGCCAAATGTTTTAATTTTTGTTTGCTCCTGACGAGGACAAAAGCTTTTTGTCGAAACGTCGAGGTAATAAAAATATTTACTGGCCGAAGTATCTTTATTTTCAGGAAATAATATGTTTAGTTAAGTGATAAATATATAATATCAATATTTGCATTTAGAATATTGAATTCAGCAACCCATCTATAGAACAAAGCCCAGGATTTAAAAAGTCCAGAGCCGCGACAGAGCTCCCTGCTGTTAAACAACTCCACCTGCTGTCCTCTTGTTTTCATTTTTTACTCTAAAAAAATCTAAATATCACGCATGAAGTTTTTCCGAACTCACCCCAAAGCTATCACGACCTATCTCTATTCTGTAAAAAAATATATATATAGTTAAACCTGTCTAAAGATCCCCCTCTAAATAGCGCCCGATTTTAAATAGTACGATGCGATTTACATCAATATTAAGCAACCTGTGTATAGCACCCCTTCTCTATAGCACCCTATTTTGGTGTGTCCCAAGAGGGGGCGCTATAGACAAGTTTAACTGTATATAAATAAAATTTGTTTATAATTTTCTAAAAGTCAAGGATAAAAAATTAATGTGGATTAAATAGAAGTTCTGATTTGAAAAATGTGCAGGGGTCATGGTGGAGTTGATAATCTGCCTGAAGATGTGCCACCATGATCAGTCACAATGGGACCTTATGTATGTGGCTTGCCTATAGGGAAATGGCATTAGCTAAAGTCCACGCTGGACCCTGGATGATACTGATGGGATCATATCAACTACCATATGTCAATGTGGCTCGACCATAAGGAAGGGACATTTGAGTCTATGTCTGACTCTGGTTTGGTGCTTTCAAGGCTGAAGGCTCCATCCACGCCTAACAGGCACCAGAGCTTTGCAGCTTAGAGAGATGAAGAGTGCGACATGGTTATGTTAGGTGAGACTTCAGTTGATTCATGACATATTTATATACAAAGGTCACGAAGGTACCCTGACAAACCTTCTGCCAATGATCCGGAATGGAAAAATCATCATTACCATCATCACAGCCCCTGACCATATTCTGATAGATTTAGCGCTTTGGCATCCTGAAACGATCCAACCTGTTCTTACTGCTTGGATAAACCACCGAGAATTGTTCACCTCCTCTTCAGTTGTCTAGCTTTCCTGAGACATAAGATGCAAAAGGCTATTCTGCTTGGGCTCACCCACCTCAACATTACTTCTAAGGGTCAGACTTTTCCAATCTCGACTCCTTTATATGCGTCACTGAAATTTGGAATCTTAATTATGGTATTTAAGTAAGCTATATGAACATAAATCTTTAGGGGATTATAATTGGATATAACTATTTACATTAAGCTATGGCTTTCAGCAAACAATAAAGACAAGGCCAGTTAAGTATAAATTAATTATAAGGAAATATTACGCGCTATCTATATACTGTATAAAAAACAATAAGCGCGAATTTTCTTTTCAAATAAAATAAACATTCTATTGGCCTCATAGCGATGAAAAATATTGGGAATGTTTAGCTCATCAGTGGTGAACCCTCCTATCGGTTTCGCCAATTTTATACACTAGACTGCTTTTTAGATCTCTAATAATACAGTGGGGAAGATTCTGAAGGATGGAGTCTAAGATATGATAAGTCTATGGTATTTAAGAAAACTATGGAAATAGGCTTTTAAAACACCTAGGCCGCAGTGTGTACGCAATTACTATACCGCATTACTACACCCCCTCTAACGCCTAAGTTAGGAAGATTTGCATCCCTGCACGTTTAGTTTTATTCAGTACCCTCCTCCTTGTGAACAGCAAAAGGACAGTTTGTTCCTGATCTGTTCCTTTGCTTCTATTCTTTTGTAGAATTACATATAAATATTTGCATCGAGAAAAAAAAAGTTTGTCATAAATTAATTACAAGGCAATAACGCATCATTTATATATAATGGATGATGGTTGTAATGACCACTCTTTTCTGCTTCAATGACCCTCGATTTTTGAATCTAATGAGTGAGGCAAAGTAAAAAAAAAAAAAAAAATGGGAGGGGGCTCTGGCACACTTGTAAGTGCAAAGGTCAAACTACTTTCAACATGTGTAGACATCTCGTGCACTTACAGTAAAAAAGCAATCGCTAAATACCCACTATAGTTAGATTGTCTTGTACTGCGTGTATTTGGGATAAGTGAAAAATGATGTATTAAATAATTTGCGTCAAAAATAGTTTAAACAAAAGTAGTTCAAATTTCTTATAACAGATGGCGCGCTAATACATCATATTACCATTGTGTTAAAAAAGTTGAAATTTTCGGAAGAGCTTTATATTATATATATATTAATAAATATATGTATTTTTTTTTTATACTGTCCTTAAAGCATATGTCCATAGTTCAATCAAAATACCTTTTCCAAGAGTTTAGCTTCAGTATCTATATAAAATGTAAACACCCAAATACAATATTATAGCGGTACGGTATATTAAACTGATGAAACTGCTGGGAGGGTTCACCACTTATCATTGCAGTAAGGACAGTAGAAAGTGGTTTTATTTCAAAAAGAATCATACGGCTCCAAAAATAGTTTTATTTTTATTTTAAAAATATATTTTCGATAATTAATAATTTAACAGAAAATTTTGAAACATTATTCTTATAATATAAAAACGTTTAGGCTTGCGATCAACTAGAATATTAATATGACAAATATTCAGAGAAACGAAACCTAAATTAAAAATAAATAAAATAAATAACATTTTTCAATTTGCCACTCGGCGATGGTAAACAATAACTCGCCTCTTTAAACCTAAAATTTAATAATTGTTTATGTTTCAAACTTTTAATTTTTTGCTTAATTAATAGATTATATATATTACGTTTCTAAATTTTTTCAACGAGTTCTAAAAAAATATATTCTACTTTAAATTTACTTTATTTTAAATAATTCCGCTGTCAATACGTGGCAAAATATGTTAAACATAATTATATCGACAAAGTTAATGAAGGTAATAAACCATTTTTACAATTTTTTTAATAAAATAAATATCAGATAAAGTCACATGCTTTCTGTTTACACGCGCACATAAAATGAAAACAATGTTTAAATGTAATTAAATTTATATCGTCTGTTAAAATTAAGCATTTATTCCTGCAACAATCGATATTAGATAATGCTAATTTAAAGTGACTTTGCGATATTTATTAGAATCTGTATAAAATCTTCAATCAAAACATAATTTGATCATCCTATTTTTTTTTTTTCTTTTTTTTTTTGGAAAAAAAAAAACTTGGTGCAGTTGATATGTTGGATAGTAAGATACAGTACATCCTCCATGTTGGAATTCTAACTGGTAAATGTCTCCTTAGCCAATGGAAGATGGGGAGGTGTTAAACATAATGATTTTGTTTCCTTATTGCTAAGTATATAAGTTTAATAACATCACAAACATAAATGGGATGTCGGTGAAAGGATGGTCTAAACTGTTGGTTTTCGACCTCTACGACCCTAGTTCGATTCTCGCATTGGACACTTTTTTCTGATTAAAAAAAAAAATTCTCAAATGACCCCCGATTCTTACAAAAGTCCAACCCCACCAGCTAGTGCAAGTAACCAAACTGGGGCTCTGGCACATTTGTAAGTGTAAAGTCGAACTGCTTTTCACATGTGTAGACATGTGGTGCAATTACAGTAGAAAAGCAGTCACCTACTTCTACCCACCATGATTATCATGGCCTGTACAACGTGTATTAGGGATAAGCAAAAAAAATAAACATAAATGAAAGTATTGTAGAGATTGGAAATGATAAGTAACTCAAAGTCAAAGAAAAAAAAGCTTTATTGTATCTCCGAAGAAATATCAAAAATAATTCATATACAGTAGAACCTCCCTTTAAAAGACACCTAGTTGCAGAGACAAAGTGTCCTTTAGGGAGAGGTATCCTCTTACCGGAGAGT
>CP092863.1:71871677-71927877 GCA_030710605.1 Cordylochernes scorpioides | reverse complement strand
AAATGGAAATGTACATATGATAAAGTACAATCTGTATTAAGGATATAAAGCATAAGGTTGTTGTTGTTTCTTATTCCCTTGTGTAAAATTACAGGAATTCCATAAGTCCATGCTCCTAATGTGGGATTCGGTTCTGAGTCATAGTGGTGGAAAAACCAACGGCTTAGAACACTCATCCACTGATCCCCATGGGATGGTATCAACTTGAAGTGGATTTGTAGGTCTCTGTGAAGTTTGTCCAAAAATTTCAGAACTTTCTTTTTACACTTTGACAACATTAAAATCTAGGGCTAGGTTTCTTTTTATGATTTATTACTTTTCTCTCAAGTTTTCGGGAGCTAACATGCCCTTCAACACGGAAACCTAGAAATTCAGCGTGTTATATTTGGCTAGAAGTAATACTTCTAGGTCTCTGTGTTGAAGGACATGTTACCCTGAAAACTTTAGAAATGAAAGAATTGTAAAAAGAAACCTAGCCCTAGATTGCTTCTTCTTTCTTATCTCCACACTGGGTGAAGTAAAATGCCTTTGTTATTAAGACTGGGAGCACTACTCAATAGCAGGCCGACTTAGCTTCAAAAGAAATGGCCGCCTCTGACATGAGGAACAGACGCCATGTTCAGCTGCTCCTAACATGGAGTACAAATCCTGCTCATCCTGTATGCTTGGATTAGGAGCCCTTACAGGGTACTATCAGTGGGGCCAGCTGAGCCCAGGTTTTTTTAGTGAGCTTGTTACTGCTCCTCCTCCTCCTTTTTCATCTGGGCTTGGGAATGGCAAAGGCGGAGTTCCTAGATTCCTCAAAGTGTAAAAGCATGGAAGAACCTTTTATTATAAATCTTTTTTCAAGGGAAAATTCAAACTAAAATTTCAAGGTAAAAATCCCTCCTCACCCTTCCAATGGTAGTTCCCCACCCTTCCAATGGTCACGCTCGATTCCCACAGTCATGAACCGGGATTGAATCCCGCGTTAAAATTTGTTTAATATGTGAATAACCTTCACATATTATTCACTGTTTCAATTATCATGAACTAGGTTGCTCTTGCTGAGCGGTACCTATTAATGTGATTTTGAACCAACCCTTCCAATGGTAGTTCCCACTCTTCCAATGGTACTGTGGGGCAGGGGACCGAAGAATCCAGGTACACCGGGACCTACTGGTGCCTCAGGACCGGCCATATTTCCAGCGGCACAACGACTACCTCCGATGTCAGGAGGTAGAAGATATGGAGAAGAGGCTCATCAACCCACATACAGAACTGGAGAGCTGCGACCAACGCTACATTGTAGCTACCGTAGCTGGAGACTACGCCTACCACCATTACCTTCAGGATGGGATAGATGATTCGGGATGGGGATGTGCCTACCGCTCTCTACAGACCATTGTCTCCTGGTACCGTCTACAGGGCTACACTACAGTCCCTGTGCCGTGTCACCGCACCATACAGAAGGTAATCCTCTATACTGATATACCACTATTATAAATTAGAAACGGGGGGTCGGTGGAAGGCTGGTTAAGCCATTTGGTTTTAGACCACTACGACCCGGGTTCGATTCCCACATTGGACACTTTTTTCTGTTTAAAAAAATGCTCCAATGGCCCCCGATTCTTGCAAAAGTCCAACCCCATCAGCAAGTGCAAGTAACCAAACGGGGCTCTGGCACATTTGTAAGTGCAAAGTCGAACTGCTTTTCACATGTGTAGACATGTGGTACACTTACAGTAAAAGCAGTCGCTAACTACCCACCATGATTATCATGGCCTGTACCACGTGTACTAGGGATAAGAAAAGATTATAAATTAGAAACACAAGGTAATAATGACCCAAGTACAATTTCACTTTTGTACTATTTTTAACAATTTTATTTGTGTTTCAATATTCTTTCAATGATAAGGCACAATTTGGATTATAGATTATAAACACAATAGTGTGTGACGTTTCGGTAACAACGCTGTTACTGTCACACACTATTTATTTATTTGGATTTGGTCTTATTACCTTGTGTTTAATATTCTCTCAATAATTAAGAATATATATTTCTAAGAAGGAATAAAGGTTAACAGTAACGAGATACTTTATCAAAGCAATTTAATCTTGGCAAACTTTCCAACTATAACGTCCTTCAACAGGATGTTACGTGATAAGGAACAATTTGGATTATAGAACACAAGGTAATAAGACCAAATCCAAATAAATAGTGTGTTGCAATTTGGAACTATAGATTATAGAACACAAGGTAATAAGACCAAATCCAAATAAATAGTGTGTTGCAATTTGGAACTATAGATTATAGAACACAAGGTAATAAGACCAAATCCAAATAAATAGTGTGTTTCAATTTGGAACTATAGATTATAGAACACAAGGTAATAAGACCAAATAAAAATAATGAAAAGACCATTACACACTATTTATTTATTTGGATTTGGTCTTAGGCCGTTACGTGAATACTTTTTTGCATAACAGCAAGTTGAAGAATGTCATAGTCTGAAAGCTTGTCAAGATTTTATATCTTTAATAAAGAATCTCATTACCCATTATCTTTTATTTCTTTTTAGA
Organism: Cordylochernes scorpioides; assembly: GCA_030710605.1. Lineage (NCBI taxonomy): Eukaryota > Metazoa > Arthropoda > Arachnida > Pseudoscorpiones > Chernetidae > Cordylochernes > Cordylochernes scorpioides. The sequence continues at coordinate 71,925,315 of CP092863.1, read as the reverse complement.
GATAATTTCCAGTGTGATTCCTCCTCTAGTAAAAATATACACAGTAGAAACTCCTTTTAGCAGACACCCCGCTAAAGGACACCTCTCCACAAAGAACAGTTTTCATTTGCAAAATTATCATTTTTACTATTTAGCAACTCTCTGGTAAGAGAACACCTCTCCCTATAGGACACTTTAGCTCTGCAATTAGGTGTTGTCCTTTACAGGGAGGTAGTTCTACTGTATTGACCAAAATGGAATGTGATCTTTTTGTAAACTATCCCTTAGATCAATGTATCACACCTGTCAAATCTACTAAAGTACTCCATGAGAGGACACTTGTGCTAGAGGACACCTCTCTACAAAGGACAGTTTTCATTTGCAAAATTACCATTTTTACTATTTAACAACTCTCTGGTAAGAGGACATCTCTCCCTAAAGGACACTTTGGTTCTGTAATTAGGTGTCCTTTACAGGGAGGTTCTACTGTAGCACCTCTCCTGTAAGAGGACATCTCTCTCTAAAGGACACTTTGGCTCTGTAATTAGGTGTTGTCCTTTACAGGGAGGTAGTTCTACTGTATAGATAAATATGTTTCTCTATCTACATATCTACCCACCATGTGACCAACAGCACTGTGTCTACAGGCTCTGGTGGACGTAGGTGACAAACCTCCCAGCTTTGTGGGTAGTCGGAAGTGGATTGGTTCACAGGAGATTGTCTACACTCTCCAGCAACTACTCAAGGTATTGTATGTACTCATGTTTGGTGGCCATTTCTTTTGGAGCTAAGTCGGCCTACCACTGAGTAGTGCTTCCAGTCTTAATGACAAAGGCAGACACATTCTACTTCACCCAATCATGATGGTTGTCAAATCTCAAGCTTTACAAGCCTGACACCCTAATATGATTGAGTGGAGATAAGAAAGAAGAAAAAGATGTTTGGTATTTACCAACACAGGATGTATATCTTGATGTCAATAACTGAGAGCTGATAACAAGAAGAAGAAATAGTCAAACTCAATGATGATACTCTTTGGATTGTTAAGAATTACATCATACTAAGACTAAATCCAAATAAGTCAATTATTTGTGACATTTCTCAGTTATTGTGCATTTGTACTTTTGTTTGTTGATTCTTGTGTTGTATTAAAAAATATAATCAAGTGATGATAAGTTTTCTATACATATATAACAAGGTAATAAGACCAAATCCAAATAAATAAATAGTGTGTGACGTTTCGGTAACAGCGTAATTCTAAGAATAATATTCTGTGTTTCTCAGATAAATATCTTCTTCTTATCTGTTATCTTGTTTACACACTTAATAACAGTAGCTATTTGAAACATGCTGTGGTAAAATTTCTCATTCAGTACTTTTGTCTGAAGATGGTAACAACGCTGTTACCGAAACGTCACACACTATTTATTTGGATTTGGTCTTAGTACATTGTTTTATAATCTATAATCCAAATTGTGCCTTATCTATACATATATATGTTATGAATATAATATTTTGCTGAAAATATTGAAAAAGAATTGAAGGTGCAGTCATGAAAATAGGAAAGATAAATTATTTACTTATCAAGTAGTTTTTATTTAAAAATTACTTGAAGCAAATTTTACATTAAATATTTATCACAATTATATATCGAATTTATAAAATGAATCTGTAAAGTTCGTGAGCATTTCATAAATTTTTAGTATAATGGAAGAAGAAAGTCATTGTTAAAAACAATGATGATTTATACTTTTACTATTTCTAGATCTCTACATGTCCATGTATTAGGGCGCCAGTGGCTGCTGAAAAGCAGACCACAAATTTATTCATCTATGGCACATGTAGAGACCTAAAGCTGAGCCGGCTAGCAATTATATGTTAAAAGGGGAAATTAACCAATCAATATTTTGGCCAAACATATTTTATTTATTCTAATAAAATAAATTTTCAATGTACTACACAAGCAGATATATATATATATAAGATTTCATGAAAAAGGATAATAATAAAAAAAAAAACTATATAAGTTTAAAATTGGGAGGAGTTTAATATGCATATAAATGTAAACACACACAAAAAAAAAAAAAAAAAACTTATTATGCCATTATCCCCAGAATATCCCCACCTACCTTCAGCCACCCATGTCCATCATTCGAAAAAGGGGCAGGCAAGGCCGCAGCTAGCGGCCTTCGCCCTCCGCAACTCCAAGTCTTTTTTTGCTTCTCAAAAAAGATCAAATTTTTGTTTAAAAAAAATGTCAATATCAAAAAAATGTCAATCTCCAAGAATGTCAATATAATCTCCCCGCTTCCTTGTCCCAGTGTTGCTGCACTCACCCCCCCAAGCTATCATCGCCTTTCTCTCTATGAAAATAAAAAAATTAAAAAGGCATCTTAAAAAAAAATGATAAAAATAAATCAAATATAAAATTATTAAAGAAATATTCACAAAAAATAAAATAAAAATACGAAAATATTGAATAAAAAAAAAAACAATTAATATTGTAGGATCTGGGCATCTTGGGGTCAGCTTGGGAAAGGTTCAGGGCTCGTGGTGGAGTCAGGTCAAGCACCATAGGTCGGTGGCTTGACTACAGGGAAGGGGCGTCTGGGTCCATCTTGGACTGGCTTGTGGTCAAGTCGGCCACCATCGGACATGTGGCTCGACCAACAGGAAGGGGTGTCTGAGTCCATCTCAGGCTAGCTTGGTGTTGGTGGGGCCAGGTCATCCACCATAGGTCAGGTGTCTTGACCACCAGGAAGGGGTGTCTGAGTCCATCTTGGACTATCCTGGTGTTGGTGGGGCCAGGTCATCCACCACAGGTCAGGTGACTTGATTACAGGAAGGGGATCTCGGTCTCTGGCTCAGTGCTGCCAGGGCTAAAGGTGGCTTCAGGCTCCATCTCAACACCTCGCAATCACCAGAGGTTTGTGGCTTAGATGGACATATGTGGGATATGGTTAGGTTAGGTGGGGTTCTGGGTTACTTTGGCATATTATGGTCACGAGGTGTCCTAACAATCCTCCCTGCCAAAAAATTAATTTTACCAAATAAAAAGGAAAATTAATTTCCAACACCGAGTGAGGAAACTTAATAAAATAAAAAAAATTACATAAAAGAAAATATTTACTACAAAAAAATAGTATATCTATACTCAAATATTAATTAATCACTCAAATCCACCCTGGGTGCTAGGGTGAAATGATGAGAAAAAAAAAAAACTCAAAAATTCTAAAGTCATAAATCTACAAATTTAAAAAAATATTATGGTATACACGTATGCAAATGCAATTCATTTTCTTTTTCAAATAATAACAATTATCCAATATATGCATTTTTCATAATGTAACAGCCAAAAAAAAAAAAAAAAAGTCCTAAAATACATAAAGGTATCAGGGGGGAAAAGACAAATTTCAAATCTAATGCGCTTCTTTCTACTAATATTTAATAGGGTAATTCAAATAAGTAATTTAAAACACTTTGATCCCACACACAACTCATTCTGTTAAAACTAATTGAATCTTTGATTAAAAATTGAACTGAAACCTTTTACATGGTTAGACTAGTTGTCTACCTAAACTATTCGGTACATTGACCTCGCATGGCCACACATAACTGAAAACATCCTTTGTTAAAAAAAAAAAATCCTGCTTCACAAAATATTAAACCAAACCTATAGCTTAACCTTAAAGTATATATACCTCCTTTTTTTTTTTAATGACCTTAAAACACACACAAAAATTACCCTACTTTTTTATAATAAACCTTAAAAAAAAAATTCTTTCGAACCGGTATTCAAGGTTCAAGACCAAATCTATAATCACAAACTGACACTCAGGTACTTGTTAGTTTACATGGGATTATACCATTTGTCCTCTAGCTGCCCAAAGCTAGAGCTTCTCACACCTTCGGGGCTTTCAGGCGGAGGACAAAGACCTTCACATGGTCTCAACACAACTGCTGCTCCCAGAGCAGTCAGAAGAAAAGGATTCATGGGACTCTCTCCCTTGACATCCAGTGTGTGCTCCGTTTACCTTGCCTCTGGGGTGTGTACAGTTCAGCTACCTCCCCCTTCCAAGAAATTCATATTACTTTCATCTACTAATATACCCTCTATTCATTGACCTGAATCCTATAAATCTACATCTTATAAGTTTGAATTTTTATCAATCTGAAATTTTGGTTCCTTTTACAAATTCCTTCAGGATTCTACTCCCTGTATAACTGCTCTTAATTCTACTGTCCTCAATACAACACTTCTAAAACTTTGACTCATTGGCTCGTTCTGGCGTCTCGTTCGCGGTCCTTATAGTTAACTAATACTTTAAAATTTTATCCTATCATGGAACGAGTTTAAACTCGTTGAAGGTCCTAATAATTACTTATTTTGCCTCTCGAATCGGTCTTATACTCGAATTCATTCCAACAAAACGTATGGCAGGGCGAATCCTTTATTAGAAGAAACTTCCGCTAGCTATGGGGGATCAAACTGGTACCAAAAAAATTCAATAGACGGAAACACTTCGTCTAGAATAACTGGGCAATCTCTGCCTACATGCCAATCTTACAGGACCTCCCGTCTAGAACACCCTCGCTCCAGCCACGCCAAAAGCGTCGAAACTACGGTGTCAGATCGGTTACCCAAGGTCGCGCCGTTATACCCAGGCTATACGGCATGGCTAAAACAAATCCCCCATCCTGCATAAAATTCAATCTATACCTCTTCGTTTCCTCTAATGAGGAGAAGTTTTGTGGGTTTCCTGGTCTGATCATAACCTCCCACAACCTTCCAGTCTGAGAATCAAGATATGATCATTATCTACGACTCTTAAAATTCAAGTTGATATAAATAACAAAGAGTACTTTATTACCCTAGTAATAGAAATTAAAAAAAATTTATACTCCTCCAAAAGGAGACCTAACAAAAATGGAGCGAATATTTTCCTAACAATAGAGTTTTTACAGTCCTGTGAGGCTATCGTTCCTAACAAATAAAGAAATCAAAATTGAAAATTGAACCTATTAAATTCCCTAACACTACTCTAAAGTAAATTTGGTCTAACAGTATACTAGTTTTTAACCTTCTCATCATTTATTCCACTTCACATTCATACAAAAAAAAAAAATTCAGTCACTGTGGGCATTCATTCTAAAGTTAAAAACTGCTATAGACGCCAAAACACTCAATAATCTCTATCAAATAAACCCTAACAATTTCTAAATTCCAGGACTAATGTGAAATCAAATAAAGTTTTCTAAATAAACAAATTGGGAACTAAAGCCCTAGGTTACTCAAAGAAAATGCCTCTGTACAAGCTCTATATATACTAACACTTTATACTCGATAAATGATTGTTAACAATAATTGTTAACAATTCTAAATAATCTGGAAGCTAACCTACCAAAAAAAAAAAGAATCAGTGTAACTTCAAAAACTGCCCTTGCCTTGACACTAAGCGACTTTTCACGACAATTCTATAAAGACACACACAAATTATAATGGTGAATAAAGGACCATTAAACGTGACACCTCATAAAAGCGGATTGAGTCACTCCCCTAGCCACCGTGGGTGAAGTCACTATCTTCTTACTTCATCGTGCGTCTGTCCCCTTTGCAGTAGTCCGACCTCAACACTCTATTGAAAGATGGATTTATAGGGTTTATGATTCACTACCCAACACTAACATTCTCAAGTGCTTTCCAAGGATCGACTACGGTCTGGGCCTACTTAACTTCTACCCCTGGCTTAGGGTCCCTATACTTCACAACTTTACTCTGAAAGATTGACCTTTCATGTCCTCATTAGAAACCTATTTCAAAGCTACTACCTGAAGGCCAGGGATTATAGGGTTTCTTTTCTAAATTACCCAACACAAGCCATAGGATGTCTATTAGGTTTGTTGTTTTAGACATAGCCCCCCTCTAAGTTGTGATTTCCTACTCCTTCCTTCACCTATTACTCCTGATAATAACTAAAATTTCAGATTTACACTAAATAGTTAATTCACAATGGTATACATTATTCTCATTGGTCTTTGAAACTCGGGTTTTAACAAGAAATAGTTTGTATAGAAAAAAAAAAAATCCTAATGAAGCTTTTACCTTAAAAAAACAAAAAAGGTTTAAAAAAAAAAAAGATTGAAATCTCTAAGCTTCTCATTCTATTGAGATGATTCTCCGTACACACTCCAAAATCCTAGTTATGGTCCACCTCCATAAACTCACAAAAGAAAATAAACTTGTAATAATTACCACCAATTTGGTCATTCGGTACCCAAAATAGTAATCCATCATTAAAAAAAAAAATGTGCAAGGTTCATAAGAAAAATAGAAATCCTATCTTCAAACATTCATCTAATCCTATCTATTTAACCTAAAAAAAAATATTATCATTTACTGTAAAAGCTATCTAGAGGGTCTGTATCCCATCCGTCCTGTGTTTACAATAAGCGACAAAGAGAAAACAACAAAGAAAAAAAAAAAGGAAAAATCCTCAAATTAGACCATATTATAAATCCTAGAATCCTATTAAAAAAAGCAACTACTACACTGACTATCCAACTAATTCAACATTGCTTCATAAAGATTGCATACAGTGATGGATACCAAGAGAGCCTAAATCTCGTCTTTTAGGTGCTTCACTGTCCGAGACACAAAATCTTAACTCCTAGTTGAAGAAATGGATATCTCTTTAATCATAAAAGTAGGTCTTAAATCTATACTAAAATAAAAGTTTATAAAATTACTAAAAAAAAACAAAGGCTGAGTTTGAAAAAAAAAAGGATGCACAAATGCTCTTACATTTTGATAAATTTACACACAAAAAAAAAATTCAAAAAATCTAGAAAACCTGTTCATACCATGTAAATATTTCCTTTATACTATGAAAAGCTCAATCATGTAGGTCGGCATGTACCTCAAGGGCAGACCATTGGCATGCTAACACTTCTATAAGTGAAAATCATTATTAACCAAAAAGAATGTCAAGAAATGTAATTTTTTTCATACACTCATATGCAATATTCCTGAAATACCTCATTAAGATAATAATAATTATAGCTTTTGTTATTTCAAACACTTGAAAAGAAAACATGCCTTTTCATTCAATAAATTGCCTTAGAAAATTGTTTCAACCAATAAAGATGAAAAAAAAATAAAAAAAGGCATTTAGGCCTAAAAATAAATAAACTTCTAATTGGTTTAACTATGAACTGGTTTATAAATATAGGTAAACTTAATGAAATGTATTTCATGAATTGGATTATTAGATCTGGGTATATGTAACCATATAATAGGAAAACCTCCCTGCCAATTTCTTACATAAAGTCATTTGAAATTGACATCTGTTATATGTTTATTATATATGACACTGTCATAGTTTCCATATTAAAGTAAATTAAAAATTATTAACATCATATTTTCTTCTAAGTAAATATATTTTAAAACATCTAAATGTTACAAACAGAAAAGAATTTAAATAAAATATTGTATATAATAAATGTATGAAACAGGTTTATTATTAGTGTATTTTCAATAATATTTGAAAATATAAACGTGTATTCTCTGTATAAAAGAAAGAAAATGGTAATTAATTTTAATTAACTATTGTCTGACGTCAGTGTTTCCCATTTCTAGCGCCAAAATTATATTTGGTTCCAGCACATCTGGTGACTCCAGATGTTGTTTTTCTGCACCGAGTCCTAAATTTAAACTAAGCTGCCATCATGGCTCGAATTTCGTCTAAGCCCAATTTTGTTCTTACATTGTTACATTCTTACATTGTTACATACGTTACATTCTTCAAAATTACAAAACACAGCATTAAATATACCAATCGACGAAGCTATAATATTGTAAATAAAAATAACGGTTGTTATTTACCTAACTCCCATATATAATTATACCATAAATAGTTTAAAGTATTAAATATAAATGTTTATTAAAACACGAAAAGTAAACTCAACAAAACAATAGTTTTTAGAAGAAGCATTAGATTTGTTTACTTACTACAGAGTGGATATTGGATAATTTTTATCACTTTAAATAATTCAAAACACAAACTTGCTTGTAAAAATGCAAGTTTTTTTTTTTTTTAAATATAAATAATTACCTAAAATAAATGTTCTGTGTCCATTGAAAAATATTTTATTAGTCTAATTTCCCTGGGTATTGATTCTTAATTAATCTCAGGATGCGTGGACTACTTAGCCCTAATGGCGTTTCACTATGTATATAATTTAGAATATAATAGAAGAAAATTATATACATAATTCGAGCCCCACGTTGGGCGCCATTGTAAAGTTCGTGAGCATTTCATAAATTTTTAGTATAATGGAAGAAGAAAGTCATTGTTAAAAACAATGATGATTTATACTTTTACTATTTCTAGATCTCTACATGTCCATGTATTAGGGCGCCAGTGGCTGCTGAAAAGCAGACCACAAATTTATTCATCTATGGCACATGTAGAGACCTAAAGCTGTGCCGGCTAGCAATTATATGTTAAAAGGGGAAATTAACCAATCAATATTTTGGCCAAACATATTTTATTTATTCTAATAAAATAAATTTTCAATGTACTACACAAGCAGATATATATATATATAAGATTTCATGAAAAAGGATAATAATAAAAAAAAAAACTATATAAGTTTAAAATTGGGAGGAGTTTAATATGCATATAAATGTAAACACACACAAAAAAAAAAAAAAAAACTTATTATGCCATTATCCCCAGAATATCCCCACCTACCTTCAGCCACCCATGTCCATCATTCGAAAAAGGGGCAGGCAAGGCCGCAGCTAGCGGCCTTCGCCCTCCGCAACTCCAAGTCTTTTTTTGCTTCTCAAAAAAGATCAAATTTTTGTTTAAAAAAAATGTCAATATCAAAAAAATGTCAATCTCCAAGAATGTCAATATAATCTCCCCGCTTCCTTGTCCCAGTGTTGCTGCACTCACCCCCCCCAAGCTATCATCGCCTTTCTCTCTATGAAAATAAAAAAATTAAAAAGGCATCTTAAAAAAAAATGATAAAAATAAATCAAATATAAAATTATTAAAGAAATATTCACAAAAAATAAAATAAAAATACGAAAATATTGAATAAAAAAAAAAAACAATTAATATTGTAGGATCTGGGCATCTTGGGGTCAGCTTGGGAAAGGTTCAGGGCTCGTGGTGGAGTCAGGTCAAGCACCATAGGTCGGTGGCTTGACTACAGGGAAGGGGCGTCTGGGTCCATCTTGGACTGGCTTGTGGTCAAGTCGGCCACCATCGGACATGTGGCTCGACCAACAGGAAGGGGTGTCTGAGTCCATCTCAGGCTAGCTTGGTGTTGGTGGGGCCAGGTCATCCACCATAGGTCAGGTGTCTTGACCACCAGGAAGGGGTGTCTGAGTCCATCTTGGACTATCCTGGTGTTGGTGGGGCCAGGTCATCCACCACAGGTCAGGTGACTTGATTACAGGAAGGGGATCTCGGTCTCTGGCTCAGTGCTGCCAGGGCTAAAGGTGGCTTCAGGCTCCATCTCAACACCTCGCAATCACCAGAGGTTTGTGGCTTAGATGGACATATGTGGGATATGGTTAGGTTAGGTGGGGTTCTGGGTTACTTTGGCATATTATGGTCACGAGGTGTCCTAACAAATCCTATATTAGTTAATTAAAAAAAAAAAAAAGATAACTTTAACTATGCATATTTACAACAATAATCAAAGTGGTATATTGAATTCATAGGAGTTATTTTTAATGAAAATGAAATTGTTAACTCCTATGTGTGAATTCAAAGAAGATATTATTGACATGAAGCTAAATGGAAATCAAAGAATTATATCTTTATATGTTGAATCCATGTTTACTTCAATCCCTATACCCACAATTATGGATGCATTAAACCATGTGATAAAAGAATCAAAAATAAATAATTTGCCAAAATCTGAATTTTTAATTGGAATAGAATTTTGTTTGAAAACAACATACTTTATTTATGATGACCAAATATATCTCCAAATGAAAGGTGCAACAATGGGTAGTCCAATATCACCAAACGCAGCTTGTATTACTATAGGCCAATTAGAAATAAAAGCTCTAAATTCACTTAAAAATGATGTTTATTATTTTAAAAGATATGTGGATGACTCCATTTTATTTATTAATCAGGGAAGTGAACAAAATATTTTGGATACTATCAACAATCTATTGCCTGATATCAATTACTCTATGGAAGTAGATAACAACAAATCAATAAATTTCCTGGACATGAACTTATCAAACAATAACAACAACATTACAACCTCTATATACAAAAAACCAACACATACAGGAACTTATTGGAACTTTAGCTCACAGCACCATTTCAGCCAAAAAGTAGGATTAGTAAAAGCTCTTATATATAGAGCTTTTACACTCATTAATGATACAACTAAAAGAAATATAGAAATTAACAACATCAAAAAAGAACTAATCAATAAAGATTTTCCCATCAAATTGATAAATAGAATAATAGAAGACATGAACCAAAAATATGAGAATAATACTTTAATTCAAAATCTAAAGTGCAAAAACAAAGAAGCCAAATTTATCACATTGCCATTTATAAACCAAAAGTTTGCAAGAGAGAGAGAAATTTTACTAATATATTCAAAAAGTATGAAAAAATAAACATTGCATGGAAACCATGTAACCCTATCTCGCAATATATCAACAACCATAAGAACACTCACATACCAAATAGAGCAGGTTTAATTTATGAAGTGAAATGTGAAAAATGTGACCAATGTTAAAAGAAAGAATGAAAAACCATGAATATGCTCTGAAATGGGATAAAATTGAGAATTCTGCACTTGTAGAACATAGAAAAATCACAGGACATAATAATTTTAACCTAAAAGAAACAAAGATACTAGATTATGAGAAAAATTATTTTAAGAGACAATTTAAAGAAGCATTTTTCATTCAAAAGAAATGTGCTACAATTAACAGAATGGAAGAAAGAGGAAATATAAATGATATTTATAGATATGCTTTTAATTATATTTGAAAAACTTTTAATTCTAAGAATAATAATCATCAGGTGTTTATCCCATCTGTTTATCAGATAAATATCTTCTTCTTATCTATTATCTTGTTTACATACTTGATAACAGGAACTATTTAAAAACATGCTGTGGTTAAATTTCTCATTCAGTACTTTTGTCTGAAGATGGTAACAACGCTGTTACCGAAACGTCACACACTATTTATTTATTTGGATTTGGTCTTATTACCTTGTGTTTATAATCTATAATCCAAATTGTTCCTTATCATCTCCAAGGTAATAAAAAAAAATAAATAGTGTGTGACGTTTCACAACACCATTCAGTACTTTTGTCTGAAGATTGTAACAACGCTGTTACCGAAACGTCACACACTATTTATTTATTTGGATTTGGTCTTATTACCTTGTGTTTAAAATATAGTACCCCACGCTGACGAGCGCCAACAGCGCGAAACGCGTTCGTATATGGCTTTTCTTGATTTATCAAGAAATTGGGTTGGCCAAATATCAGGGAACAGGCTAAATCAATGTTTAGTTGATTTCTGTTCCACCAGATGGCGCTCTGGCTTCTGTAAAGCACATGTGCTCCTGGTCAGGATATGCCCGAAGGTGAAAGGCACGCCCGCGCGACGAAGAGAAGAACAGTTTTCAACCAACACCACCGCCGACGGACGGTGGTGAAGTCACGGTCGGCGCGCATGCGCGGCGGCGGCGGCCACGTGGGAAGCACGGGCGTGGGCCCTTCGAATTCTGACGGCCAACACGGACTGACTTCCTTCCCAATCCATCCTTTTCAATCGAACATTTTTAACTTCTTTAATTACTAAAATTAATTTGTAACATAATATTTATATCTATATTTATCCTGAATAAAATTTAAAATATCAAGGATGATTAATTGAATCATTCTTTCAATACCAAACGAACCTGTCATAGTGTACCATTCAAAAAGTGTACCGAACATTGTGGCGAGCCCTGCCAAGGATTTAAGATGGACAAACTCAAGAAAGCTTGTGAGACGAAAAAGAGGACTTTGGAAAGTGTTATTGCAGAAGCAGATGGCGAACTTGGAAAGCAAGAACCAAGCCTAGAAATGTTGATGTCTCTACGACCAAAGCTCCTCAGATGTAAAGACAGGTTCTTAATTGCCAGTGATTGTCTCATCGAACAACTGATAAAGGCGGATAGAGAAGATGAAGAAATTGAAGATGTCGATATCGTTCAAGCGAATCTATTTGGAAGGTCTGAAGGCGTTTTGCAAAAAATGGAACAATTACTAGCAAAACCAACAGTAGACCGAGAATCAATAGTTTCCGGGGGGAACGAAGGAAAGTCAAATCTTCATCGACTTCCGAAGTTGGAACTACCGAAATTTGGAGGAGAAGCACGGGAGTGGCTGCAGTTCTGGTCAGCCTTTCAAAGCGTCCACGATGATGACTCCATTTCGGCCTGTGTCAAGTTCCAATACCTACAAAATTGCATGATAAAGGGATCGGTGTCGGAGGAAATAGTTTCATCCTTTCCAAACTCAGCGGCAAATTATCCACTTGCCATCAGCACTCTTAAGGAACGTTTTGGCCGTGAAGACATGTTGGTGGAAGTGCACGTAAGGGATTTGATTGCTATCACTTTGGAAAATGCTCATGGAAGGAACACGACACCTTTTTCGACTGTATACGTTCGGTTATCATCACAACTACGAGCGTTGGGATCTTTAGGAGTCACAACAGATAAATGCGCTGCTATTCTGTACCCCATGGTGGAATCAGCTTTACCTGAAGATCTCTTCGTCGCGTGGGAAAGGACTCATCATCATCACAAGCCTGATGAAGATGGAAAGCATAAATCAAGTGAAGTCCTCCTGGAGAAGCTTATGGAATTCCTAAAACACGAAGTTGAGGGAAGTGAAAGAATGCGTTTGGCTCGTCAACCGTTTTCGAGTTCGTATCCATCACAATTTAATCGAGATAAGCCGCCCAAGCCGAAGACATCTGTCGCCACCGCTGCAAGTCTGGTAGTTGCTGATGGGAAGTCAAATAACGCTTATAAATGTGTATTTTGTGATGAAAAACATTTGAGTGAACAATGCTGTAAAGCCATGTCAATGTCTCTTGAAGAAAGAAGGAAAATAATTCAAGAGAAACAGTGTTGTTATTCTTGCTTGAAGCCCGGACACTTTTCCAAGTATTGCAGAAACGTAGTGAAATGTGTCATCTGTAGTAAAAAACACAGGGCAATCTTATGTCCAGTTTCAAAAGGCAGCCAAAAATCTGATGGGATTGAAGAGAGAAGTAAGAACATAAATGCATCCGTGGACATGTCGAATCAAATTCGGTGCCAAGATGTCTTACTTCAAACAATCATGGTAAAGATTAATGGCGAAAATAAATCAAAAGTTGTTCGAGCAATGTTAGTGGATCCCAGAACTCATATGTATTGGAACAAACTGCTTCCGAAGTTGGACTCACTATGCTCGGGAAAAAGGAAGTTGTACACTTACTATTTGGTGGAGTGAAATCGAGACCACAGCAGCACTAGCGGTATCGAATCTACATTTCTGATGTGGACTCCAAGTACAACTGCAATTTTGAAGTACAAGACTGCTCAACGATTTGTAGTGCAATGCCTTCCGCTCAACCTACCGAATGGATGACGGAACTTCGATCAAAGGGAATTGACTTGGATGTCTATAGGTCGAACACGGAGATTGAACTACTACTAGGAGCAGACGTATACGCCAAGCTACTAACAGGAAAGAAAATAGAATTGGAATCTGGTCCCGTCACTCTCGAAACGAAGCTGGGCTGGACTGTTAGTGGAAAGGTTTTGGGAAATGTTCAAACAACTAAATCTCAATCATCAGTTCTGTCATGCTTAGTCCGTGATGCAACAATACAAGATCTTTGGAGACTAGATGTCATCGGTATCATGGAACCCATGAAGGAAAAGAGCAAAGAAGAGTTGCCAGTTGCAGCGTTGGAACATTTCAACCAAACAGTGAAACAGAATGAAGATGGTCGATATTCTGTCAATTTACCTTGGATAGGAGGACACCCACCACTCCCTAATTACAAGCTAATTTCGGAGAAGAAACTTGAATCTACTACTGCAAGATTAGAAAAGTTGGGAGTTTTGTCAACCTATCACGATGTTTTCAAGTCCTGGGAGGATGAAGGAATAATAGAGCGTGTCGATTCGGAATCTGGACATGTTCTGAGCCATCATGGAGTAATCAAACCAGAAAGCCAAGAAAATATAGTATTAGAATTTAATTTATCAATTAAATTGGTGGGAGGAATGTTAGTGAAAGGCACGCCCGCGCGACGAAGAGAAGAACAGTTTTCAACCAACACCACCGCCGACGGACGGTGGCGAAGTCACGGTCGGCGCGCATGCGCGGCGGCGGCGGTCACGTGGGAAGCACGGGCGTGGGCCCTTCGAATTCTGACGGCCAACACGGACTGACTTCCTTCCCAATCCATCCTTTTCAATCGAACATTTTTTAACTTCTTTAATTACTAAAATTAATTTGTAACATAATATTTATATCTATATTTATCCTGAATAAAATTTAAAATATCAAGGATGATTAATTGAATCATTCTTTCAATACCAAACGAACCTGTCATAGTGTACCATTCAAAAAGTGTACCGAACAATATATATTATATAAAAATGTTATTTTAAAATTTATATTTCTAGAAAAAGCTACTCTGTAAAGTCGACTGCCAGAGGTCACCGATTTTTTTATATAAACTCATTATTGTTGTTTCCCGTTGGCTGGCTCAAATTCTTTTATAGATATGTAAATAAGTCTTTCATTTTCTTTATTCTTAATATATATATATAGTATAAAAACCTCCCCTTTCACATGTACCTTGTATTTAACAAATAAAATCAACCTACAGACAGCCCAGACAGAGACGGGTCACTAAAGTCCGGCCACTTAAGACACCAGCGACATTCCAAGGGGCGACCACAGGGGACCGTTAGTTCTCGGGACTATTAAGACAATTGGGGGATTGTGGCGAGACGAACAGCCGCTCAGCGGTGGCAGGCCCGTCTCTCTCTTCTGGTTGTCTTGAACCCTCTTTCAAATTCTGATGTCCTTATTTATTTCTCTCCCCACCTTATATTACCACATATATGACGTAAACGGGGGGGAAAGTTACATTATCCAGGAGGGCCATGACCTCGTAAAAATTGGACTGGGCTCGATAGGCCTACTTTCTTATTCTCACTTAGGCCTGATTAGTTTTAGCCTTAATTTTCTCCTGTTATTCTCCATTCCTTTTATCTGTACAGTTGCTATACTTTATTAGAGTCTTAAGCGGTACAGATTGATGTTATTTGATGCTTTCTATTTTCAGTAAATAACAAGTTATATACAGTCACGTGGTGAAACATGTGGTAGTAGATATCTGGATTATTTACAACAATTCCATGGTCTTAAATCATCATATATATATATAATCTTCAGCCCCCCATCAGGATGTTCTGGGATGTTCAGGTGGACTCCAAGGTTATGTTTGTCAGCTCTGGCTCTGAGCTGGAAGAGAAAGCCCGGGATCTTATCCACCATTTTGAGACTCAGGGTACACCAGTGATGATAGGTGAGTTGTTGTAATGTCAGTTGACTGACTCACAGAATGACCGGGGAATTGCGATACGCAGGCGGCGGCGTACTGGCACATACCATCCTGGGAGTGAAACTGGACGCTGCCTTGGGCCATGTTCAGTACCTAGTGTTAGACCCCCACTATACTGGAGCAGATAACCTTCCCACTGTCTTGAAAAAGGTGAGTTGAAAAAACAATAATACGCCATATATATAGTTCCCTAGTTGTTGTTGCTTATTCCTCAAGTTGTTTAAATGATCTCCATTAAGTTCCATTGTCTCAGCTTTTCTATTATAGTCCTGGGGTTTTCCCAGAGGTCTTTTTCCTTGTGAATCTGTGGTTGTTGTTGCTTATTCCTCAAGTTGCTTAAATGATCTCCATTAGGTTTCATTGTCTCAGCTTTTCTATTATAGTCCTGGGGTTTTCCCAGAGGTCTTTTTCCTTGTGAATCTGTGGTTGTTGTTGCTTATTCCTCAAGTTGCTTAAACGATCTCCATTAGGTTTCATTGTCTCAGCTTTTCTATTATAGTCCTGGGGTTTTCCCAGAGGTCTTTTTCCTTGTGAATCTGTGGTTGTTGTTGCTTATTCCTCAAGTTGTTTAAATGATCTCCATTAGGTTTCATTGTCTCAGCTTTTCTATTATAGTCCTGGGGTTTTCCCAGAGGTCTTTTTCCTTGTGAATCTGTGGTTGTTGTTGCTTATTCCTCAAGTTGTTTAAATGATCTCCATTAGGTTTCATTGTCTCAGCTTTTCTATTATAGTCCTGGGGTTTTCCCAGAGGTCTTTTTCCTTGTGAATCTGTGGTTGTTGTTGCTTATTCCTCAAGTTGTTTAAATGATCTCCATTAGGTTTCATTGTCTCAGCTTTTCTATTATAGTCCTGGGGTTTTTCCAGAGGTCTTTTTCCTTGTGAATCTGTGGATGTTGTTGCTTATTCCTCAAGTCGTTTGAACGATTTCCATTAGGTTTCATTGTCTCGGCTTTTCTATTATAGTCCTGGGGTTTTCCCAGAGGTCTTTTTCCTTGTGAATCTGTGGATGTTGTTGCTTATTCCTCAAGTCGTTTGAACGATTTCCATTAGGTTCCATTGTCTCAGCTTTTCTATTATAGTCCTAGAGAAGGAAAGAGGGGTGCTGTTGGTCTGAAGACCTGGAAGTACCACTCGGTGTGACTTTTGCTTCTTTTGGTCTCCTGTAGCCGCATCTATAGGAGAACAGACACTACCAATTGATACCTTCCTGCCGGGTATGTAGCACAGGGTGGCCCTACCAGGAGTTAAACTCCCGACATCCTGTACTACCCGTTTACATCCTCCCGCCACTTTGAGGCTGTAGGATAGGATTTTGGTTTATTTAGTTAGCTAGTACATGTGGTAAATGCCATGATAAACATGGCGGGTAGAACTTGGCAATTGCTTTTCCTGTAAGTGCACCACATGTCTACACGCATGAAAAGCAGTTTGATGATATAAATAGTAGAACCTCCATGAGAGGACACCCACGCTAGAAGACAATTCTCTACAAAAGACACTTTTCATTTGCAAAATTACCATTTTTACTATTTAGTAGCTCTCCAGTAAGAAGACACCTCTTCCTAAAGGACACTTTGGCTCTGCAATTAGGTGTTGTCCTTAGGTTTTCCTAGTACACATGGAACAGGCCATAATAATATGGTGGGTAGAAGTTGGCGACTGCTTTTACTGTAAGTGCACCACATGTCTACACATGTGAAAAGCAGTTCGACTTTTCACTTACAAATGTGTCAGAGCCCCGTTTGGTATTTGTACTCGCTAGTGGGGTTGGACTTTAGCAAACATCGGGGGCCATTGGAGAGCATTTTTTTTTAATTATAAAAAGTGCCCAATGCGGGATTCAATCCAGGTCGTAGTGGTTGAAAACCAACGGTTTAGACCATCCTTCCACTGTGAGGATGGTGGTGGGGGTCTCTACATGGCGGATTTTTGGTAGAAATTTGAGGAGATGGCTTGGATCAGAATGAATCGGGGGCCATTCGAGCATTTTTTTTTTTTATTATATAAAAAAGTGTCCAATGCAGGATTTGAACCTGGGTCGTAGCAGTAGAAAACCAACAGTTTAGACTTCCACTGACCCTTGCCATCTATACATAGGAAATGAAAGCATTAAAATACAAATATAGGGTTGAAAGATTGTGATTAATCACTATATTAAAAGAAACTTTTCTCCGTTGTTTTCAGAATTTTTGCTCTATTTACCTATATAGAATATTATTTAGAAAATTATATGACAAATGTGTTTTAAAAGACAAAGTTCACCTCTCCCGTCAAAATAGACATCAAAGCTAGATGCCATCTTGGCAGATTGTCAAGATTCCATAAAGTAAGCTGTTTTGTTTCTTTAAAAATCAGGATGCGACGATGAACAATTATTTATATTTATTTTAAGAGAGGGAACTTCCTAACTTATGGCTTATTTATCAATTATATATTTACAGCCTAACTCGAGCTGTTTCTATCTCAAACATAAACAAACATGATCTTAATTACTCTTTCTTTTAAATTCACTGAGTTATTTACAATTACATCACATACGCCCTAGGCTGACAAGGGCCATTAGCCTGAAACCATGGTTTCTAGGTGGACACTTTTCAGTTTACCAAAGCTGGTATTGTGGCTTTGTTACCGACCCGAGGCCGCTAGTTTGTGGATACAGTCAATAGATGGCGTCTAGTTTTGATGTTTATTTTTACAGGAGAGGCACCCTGTTCTTTTTAAAGGTTACTGTGTGTCAAATATCTTTCAAAGTTATTGTCTGAATCCCGATATACATGCTGTTGTTGTTTCTTATCCCCTTGTGTAAAGATTACACGAATTCCATGAGTTCATGCTCCTCGAGCTGTTTTATGATGAGCAGCGGCCTCTCCCAAAGGTCCTGTTTAGTGCATCTAATGCAAGCCAAAATGTGTTCTGGAGCTGCAGGTACCAAACTACATTTTGGGCAAGTGGGATAAATTTTGTTATTATTTTCTATCTTCAATGGCTTGAGATGGCCCGTTCTAAATCTTGTTAGTGTTGTTTGATGATGTCTATTTCTGATCTTCAGAGCTCCTCCTGGGTTCACTCCACTGTACCAACTGTGCTTAGGTGGGATCCTCCAGTTCTTGTTTATTTTTGTTTTGGCTATTGTTTCTATTTCTTTAAAAGTAAGTTTATTTTTCTGTGGCAAGGGTTCTTTTGTGCCTTTTTTCGCTAGCACATCAGCAGCTTCATTGCCTTCAATGCCAACGTGTGAGGGTATCCATTGAAGGTGAATTTTTGAGGTTTTTGAGAGTTTTTGGAGATAACCAATTATGTTCCTGCTTACTTTGTCTCTGAGTTCCCCTGTGTGACTCAAGTGTTGTATGGCACTTCTACTATCAGTAAGAATCCAGATATCTTGATAATTAGTATTTCTGATGGATTTTAAGGCTTCATAGATGGCTATAAGTTCTGATCTGAAGACTGAGCAAAAATCTGGGTTTCTTCTGTTCATTTTCTCAATGCCATTTGTGGTTTTGATGAGACAGCCACTGCCAGTGTGTCCTAGCTCGTCTCTGCTACCATCGGTATAGATAGTTATTGCATTTTTAGGAATGTTATTAATTATTTCTAATGATAATTGTTTTAAGTATTCTGGATTTTGGTATAGTTTGTTGGTGGGCTCATTTAAAGTGGCATTAAAAATAACATTTTGTAGTGGTTTGCATGGAGAATTTTTTTCTGCTAAATAATTTTTTTCCACTTTATATTTTAAAAATTCATTTCTTTTGGCCAGGTGTAGAGGGCCTTCTTTTTTGAGTCTTAAATTGGATTCCCAATTAAGTATGTACTTGGAAGTTCTGTGTTTGTTTCCATAACTCTTGATTTTGTTTATATATTTTGGCAGATTGTAGCTTCTTCTATCCTTTAAGGGCATAATGTCGGCCTCGTAAAGTACAATATCATTAGGGCAGGTATTTCGAAGACCTGTAATAATTCTAGCTGCACTTAGTTGTATCCTTTCCAGTGATTTTAGATTTGTTTCAGATGCTGTACCATAGATTTGATATCCATATTCCAGGATAGGTCTAATTAGAGATGTGTAAGTTAATTTTAGTGTGGTTGCATCGGCTCCCCACTCTCTTCCTGAAATATATTTCAGGATTTTTAGTCGGTCTCTTCCTTTTCTAATAACTTCTTCAATATGTTTACTGGAGTTAATTTCTGGATCCAGGGTGTAGCCAAGATATTTAGGATGTTTATTATATTGCAATTGTTGTTCTTTCAGAATAATTTTTGGTCTTATTTTGTATAGTTTCTTATCGGTAGTAAAAAGACAGGTTTCAGATTTTTGGGGGTTAAATTCTAATTTATGTTTATTAGCAAATTTTTCTAGGTGGAAAAGAGTCTTGTTCAAATCCCTTTCAGCTTTTTTCCAGTTAGTATTGCTGCTCCATAGAATAATGTCATCAGCGAATAGTCCAATATTGGTTTTATGTGAAATTTTTTCTTCTATGCCTGCAATAAATAGGGTGAAGAGAGTTGGGCTAAGGACTGATCCTTGTGGTAATCCTTGGTACAATTTGAAGGTTTTAGATAGAGTTCCATTATATTTGACCCTGATGTATCTATTTTTAAGGAAATCATTTATCCAAGTGATAGCTTTTCCATCAATTTTGAAATGCTTGTATAATTTTGTAATTAACTTGTTTTTCCATACTTTATCAAAAGCTTGTGTAAGGTCTAAAAAAGCGGCTATGGTGTGGCTAGTTGGTTTTCTGTTTTGTGCATCTTTTACCTTTTGTGTGAAAAATAAGAGTTGGTCTATTGTCCCATGTCCTTTCCTAAATCCATATTGTTCTTTTGGTAAGAGATTTCTTGTGTCGAGGTGGTAGGTGAGTCGTCTGAGTATAATTTTTTCCATTAATTTGCAGCAAATACTTGTGAGGGAGATAGGTCGGTAGTTTTTTTGGGTCATCAGCAGATTTGTCAAGTTTTTTAATAGGAATTATTGTTGCAGTTTTCCAGTCTTGAGGCAATTTTCCAGTTTTCCAGGAGTTATTGAAAATATCAAGAAGTTTTTCTTTGCCATTTTTGCCCAAGTTTGATATCATTTGGCCATGGATTCCATCTGGCCCAGGAGTCTTGTTTAGGTCAGTGTTTTCTAATGCATAATCTAGCTCTTTCATATTGATTTTTTCATGGAAAATATTATGAGTGCTAGTGACGTTTTTACAGTCATGGATAATCTTTCGGGCCTTTTTTTCAACTTTCTTATCTTTTATTTCAAATTTGATTTTACTACTTATTTGATATGAATTACCTAAAAGATTAGCAGCATTTTTGTCATTAGTTGCTGGGGTACCATCTGTATTCTTAATTATATTTGTGTTTTCAGTTTGTGGCTGGGCTCTGTCAATTTGTTTTGCCAAATGCCAAAGTTTTGTATTAGGGTTTCTTGGGTTCAGGTTTTCACAAGTTTGTTTCCATTTTTCCCTTTTCATATTTACGTATAATCTTTTTATTTTTGCATTCACAATGTTCAGTTCAGTTCTACAATTTGTTTGGTTTTGGGTGCACTTTTTTTGTAGTTCATTTCTTTTAGTTATAAGTGTTTGAATATCTTTTGCCTGGTGTGTATAATTTGGAATCCATTTCTTAATATTACCTCTTGGTATTGAAACTTTGGCTGCTTTAATAATGGTGTTTTTGAAAGATATCCAATTTTGTTCCAGATCTTTTATTCTAGTGGGTGCTTTTATAAAGTCTTCATTGGTGTTTTGCTGGTAAAGATTCCAATTAGCCTTTTTGAAGTTCCAGAATTTTTCTTTAATTGAGCTGGTTTTGGTCTTGGTGCTAATTTCTATCAAAATAGGCAAATGATCACTTCCAATACTTTTTAATATTTGCCATTTGCATTTGTGGAAAATGTCAGGACTGGAGAAACTTATATCAAGGGCTTGTGCGGTATTATAACTGTAGGAATGGTGGGTAGGATTCCCATCATTTAAGCACATGAAGGCATTGTCGTCGAATAAGTTTGAAAGTATTTTGCCTCTTGGGTTTGGCGTGGAACATCCCCATAGTTGATGTTTGGCATTAAGGTCACCTACAATAATAGTGTTGTCTGTAAGAAATTGAGCCATTGTTCCATCGTCAATAAGTTTATTGTTTGGTGGGTGATACATATTGAATATGTTGATGGTTTTGTTTTGATTGAGGTAGACTTTGATACCTTGGGCTTCGAGGTCTGATGTGTTTGGAATATTAATGGCTATGTCTTCATAGTACAAATTCTTGATTAAAAATGCAAGGCCACCCCCTTCTTTATTTCTGTCTTTTCTGAGGATATTGTAGTTTTTATATTTGAGATATACATGCTAAAAGGTACAACTTCCTCAAGTTTTGTCCATGAGTGCGTCTTCAATAAAGGTCACTAAACACAAGGTAATAAGACCAAATCCAAATAAATAAATAATGTGTGACGTTTCTGTAACAACGCTGTTACCGAAACGTCACACATTATTTATTTATTTAGATTTGGTCTTATTACCTTGTGTTTATAATCTATAATCCAAATTGTGCATTATCAATAAAGGTGTCACTGTAATATCTTTAAGAGTTATTATCTAAATCCCGATATACATACTAAAAGGTACAACTTCAAGTTTCGTCCATGAGTGTATGTTTCAAAATTAGTTTCAAGAAAGAGAAACTGAGTATAGAAAGTTCAGGAATAGAATGATGACATCCAAAACGACGCATCTATGTGGAGACATTTCATATCTTCTTCTTCTTCTTTCTTATCTCCACTCAATCATATCTGGGTGAAGTAGAATGCGTCTGCCTTTGTCATTAAGACTGTGAGCACTACTCAGTGGAAGGATGACTTAGCTCCAAAAGAAATGGCCGCCTCTGATATGAGGAACAGACACCATGTGCAGCCACTCCTAACATGGAGTACGGACTCATCCTGTATCCCTGGATCAGAAGCCCTTACAGGGTACTATCAGCTGGGCCATCTGAGCCCAGGTTTTTTAGTGAGCGTGTTACTGCTCCCCCTCCTCCTTTTTAATCTGGGCTTGGGACCGGCAAAGGCGGAGACATTTCATACAAAGCAATAACACACCATGTATAAATGACAAATGTGTGTTGTCAGTAAGTGATGTGTCCAGGGATGGTGTGGCTGGAAAGACAACAAGTTCTGGAACTCCAACTCCTTCTACAACCTTTGCCTTCCTCAGAGACCAAATTCTGTGTAAAGAGAATAAAATATTATTATTTTTGTTTTTTAAATTTTTGCTATAATTGACTTTCCCTTCATATATATTTTTGATAATACAGTAGAACCTCCCTGTAAAGGACAACATCTAATTGCAGAGGCAAAGTGTACTTTAGGGAGAGGTGTCCTTTTACCAGAGAATTGTTAAATAGTAAAAAATAGTAATTTTGCAAAAGAAAAACATTTTTAAATTTTAAATATGTAGTACGATGCGGTTTACATTAAAAGTGACCTGTCTATAGCACCCTATTTTGTTGAGTTCCAAGAGGCGGCACTATAGACAGGTTTAACTATATACACACTCATGGACAAAGCTTAAGGAAGTTGTACCTTTTAGCATGTATATCGGTATTCAGACAATAACTCTGAAAGATATTACAGTGACACTTATTGAAAACACACGAGATTACCAAATTGCCTCTGTTCCTTAAAAAAAAATAGATAACAGGCGACATCAAAGACTTTCCACTTCCCTAAGTTTTTCCCATGAGTGTAGATTAGTACATTACGTACTTTGAAATGAAAATTGGCCACTTTCAATTATATAACAATACTTTATTTTAAATATTGTATAAAGGCTTGTAGACTTGAGAAATGATTGCAAATTTGTTTTTCTACTTCACTTTTATCAAAGATAAATTGTGAAGTTCCCTTCCATCCATGTGATTCAAGATTTAAAGCTGTGTTAGAAGCTAGAGTTGGGTAATGTATGGAAAATTTATATAGTAAGGATCAGCTTAGATAAAACTACTACAATCAATTATCATATGTCATTGTTGCTATCTCAGCTACCTGAATTCTATGAAACCATTCAAAGCTGATCTCTTGCAGGTCCTGAAATGGGAAATCATTTAAAGCTGTTTACTTCTCTCAAAAGTCCTGAAGTAGGAGGTCAAATTCTGTGAAGCCATTCAAAGCTGATCAATTCTCTTACATGTTCTGAAATGGGAAACGAAATTCTGTGAAGCCATTCAAAGATGATAAATTCTATTACAAGGCCTGAAGTGGGAAACCAAATTCTGTGAAACCATTCAAATCTGATCACTTCTCTAACAGGTCCTGAAGTGGGAAACCAAATTCGGTGAAACCATTCAAAGCTGATTGCTTCTCTTACAGGTCCTGAAGTGGGAAGCCAAATTCTGTGAAGCCATTCAATGCTGATAACTTCTCTTACAAGTCTTGAAAATCGAAGTCAAATTCTGTGAAGCCATTTAAATCTGATCACTTCTCTAACAGGTCCTGAAGTGGGAAACCAAATTCGGTGAAGCCATTTAAAGCTGATCACTTCTCTTACAGGTTCTGAAATTGAAAGTCAAATCCTGTGATGTCATTCAAAGATGATCACTTCTCTTACAGGTCCTGAATCTGGAAACCTAATTATGTGATGACTTTCAAAACTGATTGCTTCTCTTACAACTCCTGAAGTAGGAAGCCAAATTCTGTGAAGCCATTCAAAGCTGATTGCTTCTCTTAAAGTCCTGAAATGGGAAACCAAATTCTGTGAAGCCATTCAAAGCTTATTGACTTCTATTACAGGTCCTGAAGTGGGAAGTCAAATTCTGTGATGCCATTCAAAGCTGATCACTTCTCTTAAAGTCCTGAAATGGGAAACCAAATTCTGTGAAGCCATGCAAAGCTTATTGACTTCTCTTACAGGTCCTGAAGTAGGAAGCCAAATTCTGTGAAGCCATTCAAAGCTGATTGCTTCTCTTACAGGTCCTGAAGTAGGAGGTCAAATTCTGTGAAGCCATTCAAAGCTGATTGCTTCTCTTACAGGTCCTGAAGTAGGAGCCATATTCTGTGAAGCCATTCAAAGCTGATAACTTCTCTTACAAGTCTTGAAAGTCGAAGTCAAATTCTGTGATGCCATTCAAAGCTGATCACTTCTCTTAAAGTCCTGAAATGGGAAACCAATTTCTGTGAAGCCATGCAAAGCTTATTGACTTCTCTTACAGGTCCTGAAGTAGGAAGCCAAATTCTGTGAAGCCATTCAAAGCTTATTGACTTCTCTTACAGGTCCTGAAGTGGGAAACCTAATTCTGTAAAGTCATTTAAATCTGTGATCACTTCTCTTACAGGTTCTGAAGTAGGAAGCCAAATTCTTTGAAGCCATTCAAAGTTGATTGCTTCTCTTAAAAGTCCTGAAATGGGAAACCAAATTCTGTGAAGCCATTTAAAGCTAATCACTTCTCTTAAAGGTCCTGAATCTGGAAACCTAATTATGTGATGACTTTCAAAACTGATCACTTCTCTTACAAGTCCTGAAGTAGGAAGCCAAATTCAGTGAAGCCATTCAAAACTGATCACTTCTCTTACAAGTCTTGAAATGGGAAACCAAATTCTGTGAAGCCATGCAAAGCTTATTGACTTCTCTTACAAGTCCTGAAGTAGGAAGCCAAATTCTGTGAAGCCATTCAAAGGTGATCACTTTCCTTAAAAGACCTGAAATGGGAAGTCAAATTCTGTGAAGCCATTCAAAGCTGATCACTTCTCTTACAGGTCCTGAAGTAGGAAGCCAAATTGGGTGAAGCCATTCAAAGATGATAAATTCTATTACAAGGCCTGAAGTGGGAAGCCAAATTCTGTGAAGCCATTCAAAGCTGATTGCTTCTCTTAAAAGTCCTGAAGTAGGAAGCCAAATTCTGTAAAGCCATTCAAAGCTGATTGACTTCTCTTACACAATATCAAGCTGCAAAACTTGCTCTCACATCGTTCAACAAGTAGAAATTCAGGTAAGTGGGGTAGGCTATGATACTGACAGTGATGCACACCAGATTTCCTTATTTTGTTTTGAAATCTTTCTTTTGTCATTATCTCTGCAATTTTCTCTATAGTTTTACTTCTATCTTCCTTGGGTATCAAGTTATTCTTCTGCTAATTTCATTATTAATAACCAATGACACCATCTTCAGCTTAACAATGTTGCCTAAACAGGTTTGTTGCATGATATTTACTATGATGCATTAGTGCGACAGAAAGGATTTCATGTCCGAAAACTAGAGAACAAAAAAGACACTTTTCCCTACAAACATGATGTGTTTTCATCTTAAAACTAGTTAAATTTAGCTATGCTAGATATACATTTGTAAAACACACACACATACTTACGCTATTTACAGATCAGAGAAAATATTGGTGATTTATTGTATCGTCTTTTCTACTGTAGAAAGGCTTTCATTCCAAAAGCTAGAGAACAAAAAAGACACTTTTCCCTACAAACTTGATGTGTTTTCACCTTAAAACTAGTTTAATTTAGCTATGCTAGATGTGCATTTGTAAAACACATACTTACTCTATTTACAGATCAGAGAAAATATTGAAGTGTTTATTTACAAGAAGATCTCAGTGGTTATTTACAGTGTGAAGCTATCTACAAGGCAGGAAAGGTATTCTTTTACAATGGCTCATCACCGTGAACCCATCTGTAGCCGTTGTTCTGGGCCAGAAGCTCCTTCTTGTCGTGAGGTCTTTGGCGTCGGAAGAAGCCTACCTGCTCACACACGATGACGATGAGTATCATACATTAGAGGATGATAGGAAACTATGGAGGTGAGATTGGAATTAAAATGTGATCCAGGGATATAGAATTGTGAATTGGGGAAACATTTATATAAGGTTGTCCCGAAGTTTAGTATACACTTGCAAAAAATTGAAATAATAATATTATTCGCCGCTATGTATAATGTCTTTGCATTATGTATAAAGTATTTGTATTATGTATTATCATGTATTCTCGCCTTAATAATAATATTCGTAATATGAAAAACACGAACTTTTGGGACAACCTTATAAATAGGGATTAAAAAAACAAACAAACCAATTTTTTGAATTAAAAAAAGAAATTATCTTTTTTTTGGGGGGGGAGGAGAAGGGGGGGGGGGGGGGGGGGGTCAACGCATTCACTTTAGAACATGAATATATTGTAACAAAGTATTTATTATTTTATTAGCAGAGTATTATTTTTTATGTTTATATTTTGCTATACTCTGTACACTTCCCTCTTTTGCTTATCTTTTGTTTATCATTTATAGTTTGTTCTTGTCTGAAATAAATTGTTTTCTCATCCCGAAGTTGGTCTTCCCTAATTTTCCACCTGGCAATATTCAAATATATAAAAGTTTTAATTCCTAAAACGTTTTCCATTTCCATATTTTGGAACCAGAGCTACTGACTACCTGAAAATTGCTTTTTTAATTATTATACTAAAATATCGGGAGGATGGTGTTTCCTAACATTTTAGAATCAATTAAAAAGAAACTTTTTTTCCTGAATCTTCTTCTTTAATCATAAATGTAATAGAATGATTATAGTATTCTCAAATTTTATTGTTTTAATAGCCCAAGAGAAAGAGAATATGGTTAGATACTAACCAAAGTTTATGATTTTCGAGCCCAAAAAAATGGACGTAGCAAGCAGAAAAACCGCAATACACTATAGAGAGAATATAGTTTTATAGGCTTATAGCCAAAGTGTATGCTTTTCGAGCCCAAACAATGCACTATAGAAAGTACCAAGGTGCTGGACGTCACCAAGGTTGTTCAAAAAAGGTTAGATTCCCCAGGCCAGGGAAGATTAAAAAAAAAGACATTCTTATATAAGAAGATTAAAAAAATGTGGGAAGAGTTCTACAAGTGCTGGGAAAAATCAATGACCCGATCTAGAGGCAACTATACTTTTTGATCTTAGCCATATCTTGAAAGAGTCCCACAAACTAAAGATAAGAGATAATACAAAATTATACTGTTCTTACTGCAATGAAAAAATTTATTGGTAGGGCTTGACTTATCAGTGGTGAACTCTATCAGCGTTTTCGCCAATTTAATCTACCAGACCGCTTCATAGATCTCTAATACTGTATTGGACGATTCTGTTTATATGCGCAGCACTGAAAGGTGAAATCTCAGAAATGGGTTTCAAGAAATGGTGTAATCTTTACACAAGGGGATAAGAAACAACAACACTGTCTATAAACAGCTGGAGGAGCATGGACTCCTGGAATTGGTGTGATCTTTACACAAGGGGATAAGAAACAACAACAACACTGTCTATAAGCAGATGGAGCAGCATGGACTCATGGAATTGTTGTAATCTTTACACAAGGGGATAAGAAACAACAACAACACTGTCTATAAAGAGATGGAGGAGCATGGACTCATGGAATTGGTGTAATCTTTACACAAGGGGATATAAAAGCAACAACAACACTGTCTATAAACATATGGAGGAGCATGGACTCCTGGAATTGGTGTAATCTTTACACAAGGGGATAAGAAACAACAACAACACTGTCTATAAACAGCTGGAGGAGCATGGACTCCTGGAATTGGTGTAATCTTTACACAAGGGGATAAGAAACAACAACACTGTCTATAAACAGATGGAGCAGCATGGACTCATGGAATTGGTGTAATCTTTACACAAGGGGATGAGAAGCAACAACAACAACACTGTCTATAAAGAGATGGAGGAGCATGGACTCATGGAATTGGTGTAATCTTTACACAAGGGGATATAAGAAGCAACAACAACAACACTGTCTATAAAGAGATGGAGGAGCATGAACTCAAGGAATTGGTGTAATCTTTACCCAAGGGGATATAAGAAGCAACAACAACAACACTGTCTATAAAGAGATGGAGGAGCATGGACTCATGGAATTGGTGTAATCTTTACACAAGGGGATATAAGAAGCAACAACAACAACACTGTCTATAAAGAGATGGAGGAGCATGGACTCATGGAATTGGTGTAATCTTTACACAAGGGGATAAGAAACAACAACAACACTGTCTATAAAGAGATGGAGGAGCATGGACTCATGGAATTGGTGTAATCTTTACACAAGGGGATATAAGAAGCAACAACAACAACACTGTCTATAAAGAGATGGAGGAGCATGAACTCATGGAATTGGTGTAATCTTTACACAAGGGGATATAAGAAGCAACAACAACAACACTGTCTATAAAGAGATGGAGGAGCATGAACTCATGGAATTGGTGTAATCTTTACACAAGGGGATAAGAAACAACAACAACACTGTCTATAAAGAGATGGAGGAGCATGGACTCATGGAATTGGTGTAATCTTTACACAAGGGGATATAAGAAGCAACAACAACAACACTGTCTATAAAGAGATGGAGGAGCATGAACTCATGGAATTGGTGTAATCTTTACACAAGGGGATATAAGAAGCACCAACAACACTGTCTATAAAGAGATGGAGGAGCATGAACTTATGGAATTGGTGTAATCTTTACACAAGGGGATATAAGAAGCAACAACAACAACACTGTCTATAAACAGCTGGAGGAGCATGAACTCATGGAACTGGTGTAATCTTTACACAAGGGGATAAGAAACAACAACAACACTGTCTATAAAGAGATGGAGGAGAATGGACTCATGGAATTGGTGTAATCTTTACACAAGGGGATATAAGAAGCAACAACAACAACACTGTCTATAAAGAGATGGAGGAGCATGAACTCATGGAATTGGTGTAATCTTTACACAAGGGGATATAAGAAGCAACAACAAAAACACTGTCTATAAAGAGATGGAGGAGCATGAACTCATGGAATTGGTGTAATCTTTACACAAGGGGATATAAGAAGCAACAACAACACTGTCTATAAACAGATGGAGGAGCATGGCGTGTTATTGCTTTTTATTAAAGAGACGAGAGTACAAGAGCCCACCTTCCAGAGGCCGAGCACCAGCAGCGCTAGCAGTACCAGCCCAATGACCACAGCCAGGATGATCACCCAGAGAGGCACGGCCTGCTGTTGTAACATGACATCCTCCCGTCGCACAGCGGTGGTGACACGGAACTCTCGGCGTGGGAAGCCGCTTAGGTCGGCAGCGAAGGGCATGGCAGAGACGTAGGCAGTCACACGGGTCGTGATGTCCAGTCGCTCAGTCTACACATTCCCCGTTATGACAATGTCACTGTACGGTGTTGACATTCAGGTAACCCTGGTGTGTTATACTGTCTTATATTCGGAGGATAAAGTATAATAGAATATTTTATTATTATTATTTATTCCAAGTACACGTGGTACAGGCCATTGTGCAGAGTATTAGGCTCATAGATTGTTGAGCTCTGGAAACCAAAAGGAATAATACTCTGCTAGTGATCTCTTTTGACTTGTATATAAAATATATAATAGAAGAGGAAATAAACTAATGCTTAGTTAATCTTGCCTCGTCTTGGATAACAACACAGCCATGATAATCATGATGAGTAGAGGTCGGCGACTACTTTTACTGTAAGTGCACCACATGTCTATACATGTGAAAAGCAGTTCGAATTTTGCACTTACAAATATGCCAGAGCCCCGTTTTGGTTACTTGCACTCGTTGGTGGAGTTGGACTTTTAGAAGAATCGGGGACAATTGGAGCAGTATTTTAATTAGAAAAAAGTACCTAATATGGGATTAGAACCCGGGTCATAGTGGCCGAAAACCAACGGTTTAGACCACCCTTTCACGGACTCCTGTTACAATGTAATCTTCCATAAGCCACCGTGGCCTGAAAACTCTTGGTTTCTGTTGGAAGTGATCCCTCTTTGAAGGTTGGTAAGATTCATTCAATCCAGGCTGTTTAATGGGGGCGGTGGAAGGATGGTCTAAACCGTTGGTTTTTCGACCGCTACGACTCGGGTTCGATTCCCGCATTGGGAACTTTTTTTGATAAAAAAAAATTCTCTAGTGGTCCCCGATTCTTTCAAAATTCCAACTCCACCAGCGAGTTCAAGTAATCAAACGTGGCTTTGGAATATTTGTAAGTGCAAAGTCGAAATGCTTTTCACATGTGTAGGAGGTTTTTATACTACATGTATAAGTAGAACTAGGATTCAACCATTCCACTGAAGAGAATGACAGAAGTCACTGAAATGTTGGGAGTTGAACTATAGGTTGATGTGGCTGTGTTTTTTTTTTTTTCTGAATTCCACAGTGATTCAAAACGTCTGTGTCTTACCTCTTCCACCGCTGCTCTCCACACCCGGGCCCTGAGGGTAAAGAAGACAGGATCCTCTCGACTAACGTTCCAAGCAGAGCAAGAGACAGTGGTACAAGGATGGAGTTCGCATTCCTGCATACACCAAGCTGAAAATTTGCAGACTATGAAAGAATCTGGTTATTTCTTACCTCTAGATCCGCTTCCAATTCTACTTCTCTTTTCCATCGATGCCAAGCTTCAGCACCAAAGATTGTGCTATTCTCCCCCATGTCATCTAGACCTTCAAGTGGTTTACAGCTGCCACGTCCTTTCACCATAGGCTGTGCTAGGAGCTGAACCAGCCGTGTAGGAACTGTTAAGGAGACTTGAACTTCCCCTGCTGTGGTTTGTCCGCGGTTCCCAACCTGCCATCCCACAGTCGCTTTAGTAAAACGTGCAGTTGACCTTACAATTTGATGGCACAATATTATTGCACTGGGCTGCGGTTTGGCAGATTCTTCAGTCTTGTTTCTCTCCTCAGACGTGTCTTGCATCTTTCCAGAACGTGTCTCAACCATTCTACAAGGTTAAACCAGTCAATAATAAGACAACTATATATTTAGGTAGCACCTAGAAAGTCTCTTTATTTATCACATCAAAGTTTAAAGCAGGTGGGGTATTTAGTGTATCAAAATACAAATGTTTTATAGTACACTAGCGGACGTACCCGGCTTCGCCCGGGTTTTACCCGAGTAAAGGTTTGTCTAACGAATCTCTCGATAAAGTGAACATTTTTCCCGGTTCCTTGAAAAATACTCGATAAGTTGAATAAAATCAATATTAATTGGTTCCTTCGGTAATTGGAAGTTAAAGGAATAGTCTCTTGCCTTGGAATTGTATCATTATTCTTGTATGGATGTACCCGGCTTCGCCCGGGTTTTACCCGAGTAAAGGTTTGTCTAACGAATCTCTCGATAAAGTGAACATTTTCCCCCGGTCCCTTGAAAAATACTCGATAAGTTGAATAAAATCAATAATAATTGGTTCCCTCGGTAATTGGAAGTTAAAGAAATAGTATCTTGCCTTGGAATTGTATCATTATTCTTGTCTAAAATAAATTGCCGTGTCATCCTGAATTTTGTCTTTCCTAATTTTCTACATTACAAAATCATCGTATCATCATGATAATATTTAGAGCAGATTATTGAATTATTACAGATAAATTAGAATATTTACCTTGATTATTTTTAGGCGAAAAGTTATTTCAAAAATTTTATTTGCTAGAAACCTTCCCAGTACTATCTATATATATAATTGCCTTATTCTGTCTGAAGCTCACGGATAGAATGCGCGCCCATTGGCTGCCGGCGAACACGTGTCCTCCCTGCCCCCTCTAGACAACCCTGTTATCAGCTGTGTGATACATACACCTGTCTATAGCGGCCATTCTAGACAACCCTGTTATCAGCAGTGTGTTACATCCACCTGTCTATACAGACCACCCTGTCTATAGCGACCACTGACCACCCTGCCTATAGCGACCACTCTAGACAACCCTGTTATCAGCTGTGTGATACATCCACCTGTCTTTACAGACCACCCTGTATATAGCGGCCATTCTAGATAACCCTGTTATCAGCTGTGTGATACATACACCTGTCTATAGCGGCCACTCTAGACAACCCTGTTATCAGCTGTGTGATACATCCACCTGTCTATACAGTCCACCCTGTCTATAGCGGTCACTTTAGGCAACCCTGTTATCGTACTAAATAACTTCCCAAAGTTTCATGGCGTTCCAATGAGTGGTTTGGTCAGGCATAAAGGACAAACAGACACACACACACATACATTCAATTTTATATATATAGATAATATTTTATAGTAATAATCTGTTTTATAAAAATAAATAAATGTATAATTTAAATTTTAAATATATTAAAAATAATATTATAAATAATTTTTAAAATACGCGCATTAATCATGATGCAACAATATCTACATTCATATCAAACTTGTCCTAAAAGATTATATCCATAGTTTACTTAAATACCATTTCTGAGATTCTACCCTTCAGTGTAGCATATAAAAGCAGAATGATCCAATACAGTATTAGAGCTCTAAAAAAGCGGTCTGGTTGATTATATTGCTGTGTGAGCAGAAGAGCTTAAGTTGACTTGTTCCATTATATGTATGTTCCATATGTAAATACCTGTTTTCTTTCCTCTTTTCGCACCCCACTTCTCCCATCCATATTTCCAAAAAACTTTTAAAAAAACTTTTTTTCCGAATCCATATTCTTATTTTCCATAGGATTATTCAAATAATAATCTGCATATATTTACCATGTGTATATAATCTTTCTCCATTTTTATCCCTTTGTATATTTCCCACTTTCATGGGTTTCTCCGTCTTGTAACCCCAAGGAGAATCCTCTGTATGACCTGTGTGTCTTAATAAAGGTTTTTGTGTGTGTGTTGATTATATTGGCGAAAATGCTGAGGGGGTTCACCACTGATAAGACAAGCCCTCCCATTATTTTATCATTGCAGTAAGGGCAGTATAAAATTAATTTTGAAAAGAATCATACGCGTCTAAAATAGCTTCAAATGTAATTCTATCCACCATTGTTATTATTTATTTATATCAATTTAAAGCGCTGTGTTCCCCCTAGGGACACTTGCGCTGTCATACATGTATGTCTTTACATTTGTCTATACATATTTATAATAATTTTAGGCCGTAAAGAATAGTCATATGATATTAACAAGGATAAAGAGAGAGAAAAGAATTCCATTAAATATTAACATCAAAATTGTTCATTTATCATTATTATTAAAAGTGAAGATGAAAAAAATTAAGAGTTTTAAACATTCTAAGAAAAAATGAAACTCTTAAATCTTAAAAAGAACAGAGAACTGTGTACAAAAGAAAGAAATGTCTGGCAATATCTACAATCATCATAATATATCAGTTTCCTAAAAGATATTTGTTGCTATATAATTCAAAATATATCTGTAAAAAGTATTAAATTTAATATACTGTTACGAAGAATAAAAGAAAAAGGGGCACATTCCAGAATAGAATGTTTTAGAAAGTTCAAGAATAATGTAGAAAAATCTGAGAACAACTGATTGGCCATTTTAAAGCGATTGCGCAAGGGTTAATGCTGGCGGCTTTCTGATTGGCTGACCAACCATGACCGTTCTGGAAAGATCTACCCCGAGATATATAAGAATGAGGAACTTATGCCGGGAGAAGATAAACGAAGCTCTCTTACGTGGCGTACTCCAAGCAAACGCTGCTGTCTCAAGAGGCCAGGCTGCTGCTTACCGCCGAAGCCGGTGTACTTCGTGGAAGACTCTAGAACAGTGATTCTCAACCTTTTTTTTGTTGCGGCATTATTTTAAAGATTTGAAAATTTGGCGGCACAATTTTAGAATTTCGCGGCACACTTTTGCTAACTTGAATGCAAGAAAATTCAAATTATGTATCAATATTTCTATGCAAAATATAAGTAATATACATCTCTAACATTCAATTTGCTAATTTCGTTATTTTAAAAAGTAAAAAAATGAAAAAGAAAAACCAATACAAACGTGAACATAATCATATGACTAAAATTCGGCGGCACATTTTTAGAATTTCGCGGCACACAAAATTACCTCGGCACATTGGTTGAGAATCACTGCTCTAGAAGGTTCTACCAACTTCTTTCTCCTGTTCTGCTCCTGCTTTCCCTCACCGTGCTGCAGTTGGTGAGTTTTTAACTGCTGTTTTCTTTATTGTTGTTTTATCTTTGCATTATTCTGTAATTATTTTATTGATTAGGCTTAAATAAAGTCCTAAAGATCCTTTGTACCCACGGAAGTTATTCTTTGTCAACAAACAACGCAACAATATGTTTCTTTACTGGAAATGAAAATACCTCGATATGTTACTATTATATTATTGTCGATTCTATAGTCCTGAGAAACAGGACAATCCAGTAAAACCCACCATGGTTATTATGGTTTCTACTACTAAGTGTACTAGGATTAACAAGGTTGAAGATATACCGAGAAGACATGGTAGAACTCGAGGTCTGCATCTCTTTGAGGAGCGGTCTTATTGTAGAGCAGCTGGGATGGCTCCGATATCCTGCCAACACACATGTGACGTTGTAGATTCTCACATGTGTATTCTCTTTCTCCATTACATCACATTTTCTGAATAAAACTCATGGACAAAACTTGGGGAAAGTCTTTGATGTCCGACGGTTATCTATTTTTTTTTTTTAAGGAGACAGAGGCAATGTTGTTCACACTCGCGTGTGTTCAATAAAGGTTAATGTAATATCTTTCAGAGTTATTGTCTGAATCCCGATATGCATGCTAAAAGTTAAAACTTCCTTAATTTTTGTCTATAAGTAGGTATTCAATAAAGGTCACTGTAATGTCTTTCAGAGTTATTGTCTGAATCCCGATATACATGCTAAAAGGTAGAACTTCCTTAAGTTTTGTCCATGAGTGTGTCTTCAATAAAGGTCACTGTAATATCTTTCAGAGTTATTGTCTGAATCCCGATATACATGCTAAAAGGTACAACTTCCTTAAGTTTTGTCCATGAGTGTGTCTTCAATAAAGGTCACTGTAATATCTTTCAGAGTTATTGTCTGAATACAAGGTCCAGAGAAATCCGGGTTGGGACTTACCCGTATAGCACGAGGTCCAGAGAAACCCGGGTTGGGATCTGAAGCACCTGCTGATTATCTGCCATATTCTCCAGTTTCTCAGGATTGGTGCTGCACAAACAACAGTCCTCTCTAGCCCCACATCACGATATCAACTGTTCACTTTTTTGGTTTGACAAAATTCAAGTTAATTCAACAAAAGATAAGAAAAGATCAAATATGCGAAATAAAGAGGCTTCTGGGCTTTCTAGAATTAAGTGGTCAGTTGTTATTGTCGTGTCCAATGAAGAGCCTCAGATGTCTCCATGAATCTCTATCACAGCAATGTCCACTATCTTGGGTGTGTAAAGTTACTACTCTGGGTCCATATCAATTTTAGTTGTTGTTGTCGTGTCCAATGAAGAGCCTCAGATGTCTCCATGCACCTCTGAGAGAAGAATTACAAAAATAATCACAAGACTCAGAATGAAATGTTATAAAGGAATGACAATACATCCAGATGGCACAAGAACCTACAGGACATGCAACAACTGTCCTGGTGTGGGACTTACACCTACCCACATATCCTCATGTCCAGCAATGGCCGCAGCCTTGCAGAAAATTGACATGGACCCAGAACAGCAGCTTTACACACCAAAGATAGAGGGCATTGAGACTGCTGTGATAGAGGTGTATGGAGACATCTGAGGTTCTTCATTAGACACAACAACAACAGAAAATTGACATGGACCCAGAACAGCAGCTTTACACACCCAAGATAGAGGGTATTGCGACTGCTGTGATAGAGATGTATGGTATAATTTCTGTATCTATAATAGTCGAACTGCTTTCACATGTGTAGTAGACATGTACACGTAAATTTAAAGCTGTCACGGTTTTCTACCCAACATGATTAGCATGGCATATACCTCATATACTTAGGATAATAAAATAAAACATATATATAGTCGAACTTGGATAATTTGAAACTCAAGGGACAAAAAAAAAATCGAATTATTCAAAAATTCGAATTAAAAACGGAACTTTTATTTATACGAAATTCAAGGGATCAAGATAAATATTTGAATTTAAGACTTTCGGATTATCCCAGTTCTACTGAATATATTGTTTCATAACCACTCTTCATCACCACTTTATTCTAAGATAAATTCGCCACAGAATCTTCCGTTTCTAGTTACAAGACTGAAATTGATATGAAGAGTAGAATATTGATAACCAGAGACTTACCTGTTGACATTGAGGAAGAAAGTGAGATCATCCAGATTGGAGATATGTTTGGCAGGTGCAAGAACAATCTTGAAGACCAGCTGTACACAGAATTGTCAGGTGGACATTCATGGAAGTTTGCAGACAACCTACGGTGGAGTTAGCAGGGAAAGGATTGCCAATATCACACTGGATTTCTGTAATGGCTGGATCAAGTCCCTCGGAACATGTCACTACAGTTTCCTGGACTCACAAGGTCACCAAAGAGTCTGTAGATAGGGACTACCAACTTACTGCTAGTCGACGTGACGTATCAACGTTTACGTAGTTGACTTCAGGAGGTAGAGCAAGATGGAGTGTTGTCTCGAAAGCATCTTCACCACGATTGGCCACAATGACATCCATTTCAATACGTCTTCCACTCCCAACCACAAATTCCACGGTGTTCCTATACAACAACAAATAAGACCTTTTAGTCTTATACAGATTCTACAAGCATAAATGTAGAATATATGCAGGAATAACAGTAATAATACCAGTAATCAGCAATGTACAAAAAAACTTTATTAAGACCTTTTGGTCTTATACACTCCAAGCAGAAATGTAGGATACATACAGGAATAACAGTAATAGTACCAGTAATCAGCAATGTACAACAACAAGCATTATTAAGACCTTTTAGTCTTATACAGATTCTCCAAGCAGCAAAAACAGTAATAGTACCAGTAATCAGCAATGTACAACAACAAAAAGCTTCATTTAGACCTTTTAGTCTTATACAGATTCTCCAAGCAGAAATGTAGGATACATATAGAAAAAACAGTAATAGTACCAGTAATCAGCAATGTACAAAAAAAAACTTTATTAAGACCTTTTGGTCTTATACACTCCAAGCAGAAATGTAGGATACATACAGGAAAAACAGTAATAGTACCAGTAATCAGCAATGTACAACAACAACAAGCTTTATTAAGACCTTTTAGTGTCTTATACAGATTCAATATTAAATAGAAAGTATTCAGTAAATTCTCGCCCCTCCCCGTGCTAACTTTTAATTGTAACTTTGCCCATTGAAGAGCGAGATCTTGGAAGCCCGCTGTTTTGTGATAATTGCTAGTAGAATAAAGATGATTGCAATAGTATAATTATTCCATATTTTAGAGATATAGATAACGAAATATCTAGAATTTTGAGAAAATTTAAATATAATATATGGCATAGTACGGGGACAAAAAGTGAATTTATAACTAGAAATAGCATAATGAAGGATAACATAGGCACATCAAAACCAAGTAATGTAATTTATGGGATTAAATGCACAGAATGTGACAAAATTTATATAGGAGAAACCGGCCGTAATTTAGAGACCAGGATTAAGGAACACCAACAGGGTTTATTGGGGAGAAGGGCGTTAAGCAAAATTGGGGAACATGCATTATATTCAGGACATAGGCCAAATTGGAATGATATTGAGATATTTCATAGGAATATAAAATTTAAAAAGGAAAGATTATTTTTAGAGGGATGGGTATCACGGGAAATGGGGGCAAGAAGTATAAATGTATTTGAAGATATTCCACTACAATACAATTCGTTTTTAAATTTAAAAATTAGTTTAAAAAGGGTTGGCATAAATTGTAAGTAATAGATATCGATTTATATATACTATTGGAAAATCTTAGTAAATATTATTATTATTTTTATATTTATTTTTGTTTATAATTTCTCATTATATATATGTATATTACTAGCGGACGTACCCGGCTTCGCCCGGGTTTTACCCGAGTAAAGGTTTGTCTAACGAATCTCTCGATAAAGTGAACATTTTTTCCCGGTCCCTTTAAAAGTACTCGATAAGTTGAATAAAATCAATATTAATTGGTTCCCTCGGTAATTGGAAGTTAAAGGAATAGTATCTTACCTATGAATTGTATCATTATTCTTGTCTCAAATAAATTTCCGTGTCATCCTGAATTTTGTCTTTCCTAATTTTCTACATTACAAAATCATCGTATCATCATGATAATATTTAGAGCAGATTGTTGAATTATAACAGATAAATTAGAATATTTATCTTGATTATTTTTAGGCGAAAAGTTGTTTCAAAAATTTTATTTGCTATAAACCTTCCCAGTTGATATATAGCTGGCAATAAATATGTATATATATGGAAGAAAATTTATTCTTATTACAGACCATAAGCCATTGGTGACCATTTTGGGCTCAAGATCAGGAATCCCCACCTTATCTACTTCAAGATTGCAGCGTTGGGCGCTTATTTTGTCAGCTTATACTTACGATATTAAATTTCGAAGAACTCAAGACCATGGGAATGCAGATCTTCTGTCACGTTTTCCTGTGAGCTGTGAAGAAATTCCAAGATTAAATAATGTCTATGCTTTATCCTTTGTGGAAGAATTGCTGATCACAGCAGAGGAAATTGCCACGGAAACTGAAAAAGACGAAGTGCTCTCATTGGCCAAATTTTATACTCAGCAAGGCTGGCCTGAAAAGGTGGCTGATCACCTCA
Source organism: Cordylochernes scorpioides (assembly GCA_030710605.1). Classification (NCBI taxonomy): domain Eukaryota; kingdom Metazoa; phylum Arthropoda; class Arachnida; order Pseudoscorpiones; family Chernetidae; genus Cordylochernes; species Cordylochernes scorpioides. The sequence continues at coordinate 71,886,050 of CP092863.1, read as the reverse complement.
GACCTTATTTTCAAAGGAAACTTGAGCTAACTGTAGATGGGGAGTGTTTGGTTTGGGGAATGAGAGTTGTCATTCCACCATCTCTCAGAATAAAAATGTTGAACTGTCTTCATGAGACTCATTCCGGTATGAACAAAATGAAGGCTGTAGCAAGATCACATTTTTGGTGGCCAAATCTAGATACCCAAATCGAGTTTTTGGTGAATAAGTGCAGAAGCTGTCAGCAATCCCAGGATGGGCCAAATAAAGGAAAATGGCAACCCTGGAAATGGTCAACCAGACCTTGGCAAAGAATTCACATTGATTTTGCAAATAAGGAAAACATTAATTTATTAATAGTCGTAGATAGTCATTCAAAGTGGATCGAAGCCATCCCAATGAGAGAGACCACCACACGCAAAACCATTGAGCAACTACGGCGACTTTTTTCTTCCTATGGGTTACCGGAGGAACTTGTATCTGATAATGGACCTCAGTTTACTGGTAGTGAAATGAAAGGTTTTCTGGAAGGAAATGGAATTAAACAAACATTGATCCCGGCGTACCACCCGCAAAGTAATGGCTTGGCTGAAAGAGCGGTTAGAACAATTAAGACTGCCCTGGATAAAAACAAAAGGAAAATTGGGGATACCATTCAAGACACCTTATCAAAAGTTCTTCTGGCATATCGAAGCACCCCGCACGTGACAACGGGAAAGACTCCATCAGAGCTCTTTATTGGGCGTGCGCTTCGAACCAGAGTGTCGTTGATACATCCCAGCTTAGGGACCAGCAAGCCAGGCAAATGAAATATGATCGGCGAACCCATTTGGAAGAATTCCAGATAGATGATTTAGTGTGGTGTAAAAACTTTAGAGGTGGTGATAAATGGATCCCAGGAAAAATTGTGGTCAAGAAGGGAACTAGAGTCTACACCATTTTGATCCACGGACAGGTAAAGGCCTATCACAGGGATCAAATTAGAAAAAGGTGGAGGAATGGTGAGGAAGATGAGAGTGGAGATGGAGAGCGTCAACCCGAGCACTCAAGAGGAGCAGGTCCCAGTGCCATAATCTCGGAGGTTGTACGAGACAGAGGTTATATGGAGTCGATGTCGCCAGGACTAACTAGCCAGCGGTCGGATCAAGATTCAGAGGTTCAGAGTGATACAGACGATGGAAAGTCATTGGAGCCTTTTCGCTCGCTGGACCCCGAGGCCTTGAAAGAGGAGGGTCCTGTCCTAAGGCGGAACCCACCTCGAGCGAGGAGACCTCCTGTGAGATTTGAAGAGAGAAGATGGTGATATATAGCTGGCAATAAATATGTATATATATATATGTTTCTATGAAAATGTTAATCTGCAAGACGCAGGTTATCATCATCATTGATTTGTTGTTGTCACTTTTTGGCGTTTCGCAAAAACGAACAAAAGCTGTATCAGACTTGACTAAGACAATAAAGATTTGCTAAGAGATAAAAGTGTACTAAGATGCTGCACCAGTACTATACTAAATAACTTCTCAAAGTTTCATGGCGTTCCAATGAGTGGTTTGGTCAGGCATAAAGGACAAACAGACACACATACATTCATTTTTATATATATAGATAATTTATTTCAAAGATCATAGTCTTTTGTGAGTTAAATATTTATTTTTGACTCGTGCTTTAGATGTTGTACAAAAATTTTAAATATCGCGTGAGAACGCCCTTGGAACTTTAGAAAGATTTTTAACGCCTTGCTAAATGTTTAATTTTTGTTTGCTCCTGACGAGGACAAAAGATTTTTGTCGAAACGTCGAGGTAATAAAAAGATTTACTGGCCGAAGTATCTTTATTTTCAAGAAAAAGAAACATATTGCGCAAGGCTTTTTTTTTTGATATTTTAAAATGTAAATTGCAATTTTTATATATCTGAAATATAAAAACACAGAGATTTATTCTACAAGTAAACTCCGTATAAATTAGTATAAAAGTATAACAAAGCTAAAGTTTTGCGGAGGAGCCTCTTTATTATACATTTGCTAGCTTTCGAACCTTTCGGTTCTTCCACAGGCGTGGCTCCGACCCATCATCGCATACCACCTCTCCCCGGCTCACACCTTAGCCAAATATCTGGCCCAACTATTATCCCCTATCATGAAGAACAATCCTAACCAGTACAACATCACACACCCACCCAGTTTCGTTCAAGAGATTACGCAAATGCAGCTACCCGCACATCACACTATGGTGTCATTTGATGTTACAGCGCTATACCTCTCCCTTCCACACTCCCTCATTTTAAACAAATTACAGTCATTTCTCAGGTCAGCAGGTATTCAAGATCAAACCATAACCCTGATAACCCAGCTAACGTCCTTATGTCTTTCCATTAGCACCTTCACGTTTAACCACCAGCATTATAAGCAGATCAGAGGCACCCCAATGGGCAGTCCTCTTTCATCCATAGTTGCCGAAGTCGTGATGGGGTCCTTGGACCAGTGGATCAATCAGATGCATTCTTCCGACATCCATTATTGGAGGAGGTATGTGGACGACATCTTCTGTGTAATCAAACCGAATGAGCTCCAACCTATTCTTAACACTCTACATTCCTTTCACGCAGACATCAAATTCACATACGAAACAGAAACAAACCTAGTATTGCCATTTCTGGACATCCTTATTATCCGCACTCCACACAGATTGCACACAGCAGTTTATTACAAAAAGAATATCCCACCCCTATACACCCATTTCTCCTCCAATAGCCCGGTAACCTATAAAGTAAACACAGTCAGGACTTTAACCAAAAGAATACATACGCATTGCTCATTGCCTATATTCAAAGCCATAGAAAAAAACAGAATTACCACCCTTCTAACCACTGCAGGATACCCAAGAAAATTCATAGATAGACACACGTTTGATCCCACTGCTCCGAGGACCTCCACGACTTATAGAGCAGTCTGCTATCTTCCATATTCCTCCTTCTCTGTTGCCATCTCCAGAATCCTTCGCCCATATGGTATTCAGGTTTATTTTAACAGCCCTCCCAATCTTGCTGCCCTCCTCAGGAATCCTATCACCAAAGCAGACTCACCCAACAATCCCATCCACTCCACCGGAGCAGTATACGCGGTTTCTTGCCAGGATTGCCCAGCCTCCTACGTGGGGGAGACTGGCAGAACCGCGTATATCAGAATCACCGAACACAAACGAAACATAAACAATAGAGACCCGAAATCACTTATATACCAACATATTTCAAACACAGGCCATAACTTCAACTTAGATCAACCTAAAATCCTATATCAGCACATAAACAATAAGCAGCACAGATTGGTACTGGAATCTATCATATCAACACAAACAAACAGCATAAATAGGAAAATAGATCTACCGGAAATATACCATATAATATCTCAATAGTTACACCATGATACACTCGGGTGTGTGGTCGGGAGGAGTGGACCCCAGCTTGGTTTTCCTGTGTTGAGATGTTTTGGAATTTTACTGGTTTTAAACGTTACGAAATTTTAAAGTGTCACACGGCTTACATACAGTAAATATCATTATTTTACTTAACTTTTATCGCATTTAAAAGTTTTTGCCATAATTTCATCTAAATTTTAAAAATCTATAAGTTCATTTACATAGTTTTATTTTTATTGTCATAGTTCCTATTTCTATTTTATTACGTTTGAAATATCACTCCGCATGTAAATTTATATATTGTATATAATGGCTCAAGCGCGCTTATACCCTGTTAGTGTAGTCATACTAGCCACGCCTGTGGAAGAACCGAAAGGTTCGAAAGCTAGCAAATGTATAATAAAGAGGCTCCTCCGCAAAACTTTAGCTTTGTTATACTTTTATACAGAGATTTATCTAGATACTTACAGAGCGGCTGCAAGTTGAAGATCAGGAACACACACGTTATCCTTCCCACAGTTTCTACGGATTGCCAACTGGCGTTCTTGAATGTGATCACCTGGAGCAAGTATGGGCTTCAGACCATCGGTGGCTGGGATGTCACCGAGCTGGTAGCTGGCCTGAACCACGATAGGACTCAGTTTGTCCCGTACCTTATCCTGTACAACACCTCACGTTATAATTTTGTTTTTTAAGGAGACAAACAAATTTGTTCACGCTTGTGTCTTTCCGTTTGTCTTCAATAAAGGTCACTGTAATATCTTTCATAGTTATTGTCTGAAACCAGGTAACATCGATATACATTCTAAAAAGTACATCTGAGGCTCTTCATTGGACACGACAATAACAACAGAAAATTCATATGGACCCAGAGAACAGCAGCTTAGATAGAATGGGTAATTGGCAGCTAAGATAGAGGGCATTGCGATTGCTGTGATAGAGATGTATGGAGATATCTGAGGCTCTTGATTGAACACAACAACAGAAAATTAACATGAATCCAGAACAGCAGCTTTACACACCCAAGATAGAGAACATTGCGACTGCTGTGATAGAGATGTATGGAGATATCTGAGGCTCTTCATTGGACATGGCAACAACAACAGAAAATTGACATGGACCCAGAACAGCAGCTTTACACACCCAAGATAGAGGACATTGCGACTGCTGTGATAGAGATGTATGGAGACATCTGAGGCTCTTCATTGGACACGACAACAACAGAAAATTGACATGGACCCAGAACAGCAGCTTTACACACCCAAGATAGTGGACATTGCTGTGATAGAGATGTATGGAGACATCTGAGGCTCTTCATTGGACCCAACAACAATAGAAAATTGACATGGACCCAGAACAGCAGCTTTACACACCCAAGATAGTGGACATTGCTGTGATAGAGATGCATGGAGACATCTGAGGATCTTCATTGGACATGAAAACAACAACAACAAGGTGCAACTTCCTTAAGTTTTGTCCATGAGTGTATATTCATTAATATGTGGACGAGATTCACTCCAACAACTGTAATATTTGTACAAAACCTACTAATTTTATAATGTTTTTGTTTTTAAAATGACAGCAAGAATACTTGAATAGGTTGAAATTACGTGGATTCTGATATTTGAATACCGTTACACCATCTTAAGATGTAGAGTACGAATGAGGTTTTGTTTATTATTACAGGATTACTAGTCTCTGACTAGAAATAGGCTAAAGCGCCATCTATTGGAGGAGGTTGTAAGTGTTTTCAGGCCGATACTCACGACAATATATGATGATAATAACTGTATACTTCTGTTTATTGCTTTAAGGGCCGTACCCTACTGGGACGCCATGGCGATGTAGTCAGCAACATTTCCAATTAACTCTTTTAGGTATCTCACTTGGCTACCTCTTGGTGATAGGCCCGAATTGGAGGCGTCGTCGCTGGCTCCTCGTGTGGAGACTGGTAACTTGGCGGCAGCAATATAAATGGGAGTCAACGCACTGTCACTCATTCAGTCACCAACCACTTGCCACGTGGAAAGCTCGGGAGCAAAATGAAAAATAAATCATCAAAGGATGCCAATGACATTCTCACGTAATTGAAAAAAAGTTAAGTATATTTCAATAAATATTCATACAATTTTACAAAACACCACTTTCGCTTCGATTTGATATAAAAGGATGTACCCCTATTTTTTCCTTCTTCTTCTACTTAATATTTTTGCGTCGTAGATAAAAAATAATATAACAATGCGATTTCTTCCACGTCCATTTCTGTCTATGTAACGAGAGAGACTGAGGTGGTCGTGACCTTGCGAGCGGCGTTCTTGGCTACCCACGGTTGCCAGGAGTAGCTGTGGCGTCGTCCTTGGCTACTTCGCTATGGCGTCCCGGTGAGGTACGGCCCTTAGGGTTCTTCATATACAGGTTACTAACATATCTTCTTTCAAGAATTATCAGTTGTTTTTGAAAAAGATTAAAAAATTCAGTACTGTTTTCGATGTTTTATTTGTGTTTATTCTAAACATAGAAGGTAGAAGATAGGAACAGGCAAAAGAGTAAGTACCTGAACATAGACGTAAACAGACTTGCAGAGCAGTGAGTCCCGTCGTAATGTCACCCTCCACGTAGCGTTCCCATTGCCTTCGTCCTCTAAGAAGTACGCTCGACGTGGCTGACGTTGAACATCCAGCCCAAGTTGGCAATGGAACTCTGGAACACACATTAAGTTAGTTAGATTGGATTTTAAAACATTTTTTTTATCATTTAAGACATCGCATACATTCTAATTCAAGATATTAATGGAGAAACTGAAGCCAAGATACTATGTACAAATACTGGTCCTGCCGCTACATCAGGCCTCTCATCTGGGAGGCATTTACTGTCATCCCCCCTGACCTGCAGGTCTGGGTCTTCGGACATGGCCTAGACGATAACACCCTGACCATCCTGGCGTCTACCAAGACACACATCTATAAGTACTTCCTCGGTATGGAACTGAGGAGTGAAGACCTTGTCTGGAAGAGAACTCTCTCAAGGTGGGGAAGTCTTCCTTGCTGAAGAAATGTGTACATATACACAACTATATATATTTTCCTACATTTTATCTACCCTTTATTTACTATCTTATTGTATATTTTTCACCTTCGTAACAATGGATTAGAAAAATTCCATTGTTTAAATTGTCACAAATATGTATAGATGTGAATACTATCCCATCGACGAAGAGTTCCTTCTCCAGACAACCAGCGAGATCTTCACTAATTCTTCTACCTAAAAAAAAAAACTTGTGTATAGAGCCTTGATTGATTCGAGAATGTGGTTAGCTTCTTGATCATTCCTTGCCCGAAAAACCTTTTAGCATGAATATCGGGATTTAAACAAATAACTGAAAGGTATTATTATACAGTAGAACCTCCTTGTAAAGGACAACACCTAATTACAGAGCCAAAGTGTCCTTTAGGGAGAGGTATCCTTTTACCGAAGAATTGATAAATAGTAAAAATGATCATTTTGATAATGAAAACTGTCCTTTGTAGAGAGATGTCCTTTAGCGTGAGTGTCCTCTCATGGAGGTTCTACTGTATTGGTGATGAAAACTGTCCTTTGTAGAGAGATGTCCTCTAGCGTGAGTGTCCTCTCATGGAGGTTCTACTGTATTGGTGATGAAAACTGTGCTTTGTAGAGAGATGTCCTCTAGCATGAGTGTCCTCTCATGGAGGTTCTACTGTATTGGTTATGAAAACTGTCCTTTATAGAGAGGTGTCCTCTAGCGCGAGTATCCTTCTCGTGGAGGTTCTACTGTATTGGTGATGAAAACTGTCCTTTATAGAGAGATGTCCTCTAGCGCGAGTGTCCTCTCATGGAGGTTCTACTGTATTGTGTTTTCTACTGTAGAAAGACTATCATGCCTGAAAGCTAGATATTTGAAATAATAATAATAAAAAAAGAAACTTTTTTTTATCCCTAGATACCTGATGTTTACACCTTAATAAAGTTATTTGATACACAGTAACTTTTTTTATTGAAGACCCAATATAACTAAGTGTGAACAAAATTTTCTCTGTATCTTTCAAAATAATAATAATAATAATTGTTGAGTTTTCTAAGATATTTTGTTTATTAATTTAATTTTTCTGTGATTATGTAAATATTGACCGCTGACTGTTTATAATTGAGTTTTATAAAATAAAGTTAGTGTGGGAATAGTTTTTGGTCGTGCTTTATTTTCTCTTTAGTTGAGTCAGTATCGGCACCATTGGGGTGTCGCCTAGGCATTGGAATCACCATTGGGGTGTCGCCTAGGCATTGGAATCACCATTGGGGTGTCGCCTAGGCATTGGAATCACCATTGGGGTGTCGCCTAGGCATTGGAATCACCATTGGGGTGTCGCCTGGGTATTGGAATCACCATTGGGGTGTCGCCTGGGCATTGGAATCACCATTGGGGTGTCGCCTAGGCATTGGAATCACCATTGGGGTGTCGCCTAGGCATTGGAATCACCATTGGGGTGTCGCCTAGGCATTGGAATCACCATTGGGGTGTCGCCTGGGTATTGGAATCACCATTGGGGTGTCGCCTGGGCATTGGAATCACCATTGGGGTGTCGCCTAGGCATTGGAATCACCATTGGGGTGTCGCCTAGGCATTGGAATCACCATTGGGGTGTCGCCTAGGCATTGGAATCACCATTGGGGTGTCGCCAAGGCATTGGAATCACCATTGGGGTGTCGTCTAGGCATTGGAATCACCATTGGGGTGTCGCCTAGGCATTGGAATCACCATTGGGGTGTCGCCTGGGCATTGGAATCACCATTGGGTATCGCCTGGGCATTGGAATCACCATTGGGGTGTCGCCTAGGCATTGGAATCACCATTGGGGTGTCGCCTGGGTATTGGAATCACCATTGGGGTATCGCCTGGGCATTGGAATCACCATTGGGGTGTCGCCTAGGCATTGGAATCACCATTGGGGTGTCGCCTAGGCATTGGAATCACCATTGGGGTGTCGCCTAGGCATTGGAATCACCATTGGGGTGTCGCCAAGGCATTGGAATCACCATTGGGGTGTCGCCTAGGCATTGGAATCACCATTGGGGTGTCGCCTGGGCATTGGAATCACCATTGGGGTATCGCCTGGGCATTGGAATCACCATTGGGGTGTCGCCTAGGCATTGGAATTACCATTGGGGTATCGCCTGGGCATTGGAATCACCATTGGGGTGTCGCCTGGGCATTGGAATCACCATTGGGGTGTCGCCTAGGCATTGGAATCACCATTGGGGTGTCGCCTAGTCATTGGAATCACCATTGGGGTGTCGCCTAGGCATTGAAATCACCATTGGGGTGTCACCTAGGCATTGGAATCACCATTGGGGTGTCGCCTGGGCATTAGAATCACCATTGGGGTATCGCCTGGGCATTGGAATCACCATTGGGGTGTCGCCTGGGCATTGGAATCACCATTGGGGTATCGCCTGGGCATTGGAATCACCATTGGGGTATCGCCTGGGCATTGGAATCACCATTGGGGTGTCGCCTGGGTATTGGAATCACCATTGGGGTATCGCCTGGGCATTGGAATCACCATTGGGGTGTCGCCAAGGCATTGGAATCACCATTGGGGTGTCGTCTAGGCATTGGAATCACCATTGGGGTGTCGCCTAGGCATTGGAATCACCATTGGGGTGTCGCCTGGGCATTGGAATCACCATTGGGGTATCGCCTGGGCATTGGAATCACCATTGGGGTGTCGCCTAGGCATTGGAATCACCATTGGGGTGTCGCCTAGGCATTGGAATCACCATTGGGGTGTCGCCTGGGTATTGGAATCACCATTGGGGTATCGCCTGGGCATTGGAATCACCATTGGGGTGTCGCCTAGGCATTGGAATCACCATTGGGGTGTCGCCTAGGCATTGGAATCACCATTGGGGTGTCGCCAAGGCATTGGAATCACCATTGGGGTGTCGTCTAGGCATTGGAATCACCATTGGGGTGTCGCCTAGGCATTGGAATCACCATTGGGGTGTCGCCTGGGCATTGGAATCACCAATGGGGTATCGCCTGGGCATTGGAATCACCATTGGGGTGTCGCCTAGGCATTGGAATCACCATTGGGGTGTCGCCTGGGCATTAGAATCACCATTGGGGTATCGCCTGGGCATTGGAATCACCATTGGGGTGTCGCCTGGGCATTGGAATCACCATTGGGGTGTCGCCTAGGCATTGGAATCACCATTGGGGTGTCGCCTAGGCATTGGAATCACCATTGGGGTGTCGCCTAGGCATTGGAATCACCATTGGGGTGTCGCCTAGGCATTGAAATCACCATTGGGGTGTCGCCTAGGCATTGGAATCACCATTGGGGTGTCGCCTGGGCATTAGAATCACCATTGGGGTATCGCCTGGGCATTGGAATCACCATTGGGGTGTCGCCTGGGCATTGGAATCACCATTGGGGTATCGCCTGGGCATTGGAATCACCATTGGGGTATCGCCTGGGCATTGGAATCACCATTGGGGTATCGCCTGGGCATTGGAATCACCATTGGGGTGTCGCCAAGGCATTGGAATCACCATTGGGGTGTCGTCTAGGCATTGGAATCACCATTGGGGTGTCGCCTAGGCATTGGAATCACCATTGGGGTGTCGCCTAGGCATTGGAATCACCATTGGGGTGTCGCCTAGGCATTGGAATCACCATTGGGGTGTCGCCAAGGCATTGGAATCACCATTGGGGTGTCGTCTAGGCATTGGAATCACCATTGGGGTGTCGCCTAGGCATTGGAATCACCATTGGGGTGTCGCCTGGCATTGGAATCACCATTGGGGTATCGCCTGGGCATTGGAATCACCATTGGGGTGTCGCCTAGGCATTGGAATCACCATTGGGGTGTCGCCTGGGCATTGGAATCACCATTGGGGTATCGCCTGGGCATTGGAATCACCATTGGGGTGTCGCCTGGGCATTGGAATCACCATTGGGGTGTCGCCTAGGCATTGGAATCACCATTGGGGTGTCGCCTAGGCATTGGAATCACCATTGGGGTGTCGCCTAGGCATTGGAATCACCATTGGGGTGTCGCCTAGGCATTGGAATCACCATTGGGGTGTCGCCTAGGCATTGAAATCACCATTGGGGTATCGCCTAGGCATTGGAATCACCATTGGGGTGTCGCCTGGGCATTAGAATCACCATTGGGGTATCGCCTGGGCATTGGAATCACCATTGGGGTGTCGCCTGGGCATTGGAATCACCATTGGGGTATCGCCTGGGCATTGGAATCACCATTGGGGTATAGCCTGGGCATTGGAATCACCATTGGGGTGTCGCCTGGGTATTGGAATCACCATTGGGGTATCGCCTGGGCATTGGAATCACCATTGGGGTGTCGCCAGGGTAGTTGAAAACCTATACAGTCCTCTAAAGTAAACGCCATACGGCTTCTAATTCGTTAAGAACAAGGAAACCTTAACAATAATAATAGACGATAGGTGACATCAAAGACATTCCTCTTCTCTAAGTTGTATCCATGAGTGTATTTGACCAAGATGGTTGGTTGATGGGTCGGATGGGACCATAAATTATCACCCACCCAGCTCCGGAGGAAGACCGATGCCCTTGTAGAGGAGACAGAGTGACACCACAAAGCTGGAACACCGCCATTGATCAATCTAAAGATGTCATCATGATATCATCGCGACATTTACCATGTCACTAGCGTGTTGTCTCGCAAGCTACATCCTTTGTCTTCCAGATTCACCCGGTCTGGCTCCACCTTCAGATTAGCTGCAACAGTCACTATGGGACGGCTCCTGTTTAACACACAGAATCTCTCTGTTGACTTATGGTGATAGGTCAACCATGGTTGTTACAGGTAATAGAAGTTGGACTTCGAATCCCAAGCAGCAAAATCCTGGGCAGCAGAGGAAGATAGTGACGACAATATGACAGACTATAACAAGGTCCGCTATTGGAATAAGTTGTTATTTCTTAATTTCATTGTGTAAAGATTACACGAATTCCATGATCTATAGAGACTAAGGCGCCTCTCCCATCAAAATAGACGTCAAAACTAGACGCCATCTATTGACCGTCGCCGCAAACTAGCGGCCTCGGGTCGTTGACAAAGCTACAACACCAGCTTTGGGAAACTGAAAAGCGTCCACCTAGAGACCATGGTTTTGGGCTAATGGCCCTCGTCAGTCTAGCGCGGACTTTATTCCTTGAGATCCACACGGGATCTAATGGAATCTTGACTATCTGCCAAAGAGGTGTTTAGCTGGCAAAGTGGCTGGGCCAAATCTATGATTAAAATATAGATGGAAATTTTGCCGGGAAGATATTGATCTAAAGATACGAAGGTCGCCTCTCCCGTCAAAATAGACGTCAAAACTAGACGCCATTTATTTTGACGGGAGAGGCGACCTTTGTCTCTTCAGATCAATATCCTCCCGGCAAAATTTCAATCTATATGAATTCCGTGAGTTGATGCTCCTCTAGCTGTTTGATGATAAGGATCCAGGAATAATATAGACAATATTGTCCTCAGAAATAGAACACCATATATTTGAATGTATATCTCTTAAGACGGACTTAACTCTTGTTTCTGAGATAGGCCGCCTTCACCGTACACTCTCTTCTATCAAGTCTGATAGACAATATATCTGTATATAATTTCTTCAGAAGAGTTATGAAGGATCTGATAAATTATTATTTCCATTATAATAATATGATAATTAATCTTAAAACCTTTTTCTTTTCTTCTTCTTTTGTTAGACCATGTTTTTTTACTGCATTTCATGTAATATTGTACATATAAAACCCCACTCATCCTGATCATTATTGTCTACACTCTGGAGAATCTGTGTAAGACAAATGGGGTCTTAATAAAGGCTTTGTGTGTGTGAAATTGTCCTTACATCCCGATTTGTCCGCATTACCCAGTGAAAACTAAGTTAGATAAACAGTAAAGGAAAAGCAGCTAAGAAATGGACCAAGTTTACAGGATAAAGCAAGATGAACCAACTCCGCCTTTGACGGTCCCAAGCCCGGATAAAAAAGGAGGAGGGGGAGCAGTAACAAGCTTTCTAAAAAACCTGGGCTCAGCTGGCCATGCTGATAGTACTCTGTAAGGGCTCCTAATCCAGGTATACAAGATGAGCAGCGTTTGTACTCCATGTTAGGAGCGGCTGCACATGGTGTCTGTTCCTCATGTCAGAGGCTGCCATTTCTTTTGGAGCTAAGTCGGCCTTCCACTGAGTAGTGCTCCCAGTGTTAATGACAAAGGCAGACGCATTCTACTTCACCCAGTCATGATGGTTGTCAAATAGACACCATCAAGGGTCACAACTTAATACCCTAATATGATTGAGTGGAGATAAGGAAGAAGAAGAACACAGACCTGAGATAAACAGCTGCCGCAGAGTCCGGTGCTCCAACCAACAAGTCCGGGTAGAGATTGGAGTCCAGGTCCATCCCGCCAGCCAGTGAGAATCCCCAAGGAACGATGGACCCCACTTCCTCTGATGTTATGGACTGTAACACCCATGTTAGGTCTGAATACAGAGACGGGTGTATAAGACAGTAACATTGTGAAGTACTGTCAAATTATTTGACAAAAATAGCAGTTTTAATCTTCCCAGTTATGCAGGAAGAATGTTGTTTATTTGTTAAGTGAACTGATCTCCCACGTCATTTAACGAATATGGCCATGTTTGTACATAAAAGAGGGTTGAAACGGAATGCGGGGAGTCGTGGAATGGTGTTCGAGTGGAGACGCTTAAAGCATTTTCTGTGTGCTTGTCTGGTGATCTCCTCGCATACCTGTGAAACCCCGGTCCGCTCCTTATCAACGCTGCAAATAAAAGTACTGTTTTTATTTTATTAAAGAAATCGTGTTTTTTATTATTTACCCCATTTTTGTTGTTAGTGTTGTACTCTTGAGTGTACCTTTTTCTGTGTATTAAGTTACTCTTACTTTAGGCCCTGGTTTATTGCTTTTTGTGTGATAACCCGTAATAAGTAACATTTGTCAGTACAATAAGATTATATAACTAATAAAGACTTTAAGACGCGAATGTTTCTTTTCACTGTCAAATTATATTGACAAACATTTTCAGTTTTTTTCTTATCAGTTTTTAGCGGGAAGAATGTTGTCTTCGTTTGTTAGTGAACCAATCTCTCACACCTTCTCATTGGACGAATGTGGCCATGTTTGTATATAAGAGGAGACTAAGGGAATGCGACGGGGCCCAGAGCGTGGATAATTGGTGTGGAGACATTTAAAGTGTTTTTCTACATGATTTTTCCGTGTCTGAGGATCTCTTCACATCTCGGTATGACCCGAGTCCGATTCCTACCAACCCTACCATAAAGATAAGTACTGTTTTGTTTTTTTATTTTACAAATCGTGAGTTTTATTTATTTCCTTCTTGTTGTTGGTGTTGTACTCTTGAGTGTACGCTTTTCTGTGTATTAAGTTACATTTATTTTAGGTCATAAAATTTTGCTTTTTGTGGGTTAACCCGTATATAACTTTTGTCATCACAAATGAATCAAACTTCTACTGACTGTCCTTACTACGATGAAAAAATATTGAGAGGGCTTGGCTCATCAGTGATGAAAACTCCCAGCATTTTCGCCAATTTTTAATCTACCAGACTGCTTCTTTAGAACTCTAATACTGTATTGGATCATTCTGATTATATATGCTACACTGAAGAGTGGAATCTTAGAAATGGTATTTAAGCATGAGATTATATCGTAAAAAAATATGTATTTACTGAAATATATGCAAAGGGTCACGTATTTGCATATATATAAAGAATTCATAAAAGTTTTAAAATAAAAATTTTTGAAAATTGAAAATTTGGAAGAATAAAAATATAAAATTATTAACATAGTATTTAAAAAAAAAAAAGAGTCTGTGTTTACATATGTAGGGCCCTACATATGTAAAAACAGACACCTTTTTTAAAAGGCAATG
>CP092863.1:71824545-71865009 GCA_030710605.1 Cordylochernes scorpioides | reverse complement strand
ACCAGACAAGCACACAGAGAACGCTTTAAGCGTCTCCACTCGAACACCACTCCACGACTCCCCGCATTCCGTTTCAACCCTCTTTTATGTACAAACATGGCCACATTCGTCCAATGACGTGGGAGATCAGTTCACTTAACAAATAAACAACATTCTTCCCGCATAACTGTGAAGTTTAAAACTGAAATGTTTGTCAAATAATTTGACAGTACTTGACAATGTTACTGTCATATACACCCGTCTCTGTATTAAAACCTAACATGGGTGTTTCAGTCTATAAAATCAGAGGAAGTGGGGTCCATCGTTCCTTGGGGATTCTCACTGGCTGGTGGGATGGACCTGGACTCCAATCTCTACCCGGACTTGTTGGTTGGAGCGCCGGACTCTGCGGCAGCTGTTTATCTCAGGTCTGTGTTCTTCTTCTTCCTTATCTCCACTCAATCATATTAGGGTATCAAGTTGTGACCTTTTATGGTGTCTGTTTGACAACCATCATGACTGGGTGAAGTAGAATGCGTCTGCCTTTGTTATTAAGACTGGGAGCACTACTCAGTGGCAGGCCGACTTAGCTCCAAAAGAAATGGCCGCCTCTGACATGAGGAACAGACACCATGTACAGCTGCTCCTAACATGGAGTACAAACGCTGCTCATCCTGTATCCCTGGATTAGGAGCCCTTACAGAGTACTATCAGCCAGGCCAGCTGAGCCCAGGTTTTTTAGAAAGCTTGTTACTGCTCCCCCTCCTCCTTTTTTATCCGGGCTTGGGACCGTCAAAGGCGGAGTTGGTTCATCTTGCTTTATCCTGTAAACTTGGTCCATTTCTTAGCTGCTTTTCTTTCCCTGATTATCTAACTTAGTTTTCACTGGGTAATGCGGACAAATCGGGATGTAAGGACAATTTCACACACACAAAGCCTTTATTAAGACCCCATTGGTCTTACACAGATTCTCCAGAGTGTAGACAATAATGATCAGAATGAGTGGGGTTTTATATGTACAATATTATATGAAATGCAGTAAAAAAACATGGTCTAACAAAAGAAGAAGAAAATAAAAAGGTTTTAAGATTAATTATCATATTATTATAATGGAAATAATAATTTATCAGATCCTTCATAACTCTTCTGAAGAAATTATATACAGATATATTGTCTATCAGACTTGATAGAAGAGAGTGTACGGTGAAGGCGGCCTATCTCAGAAACAAGAGTTAAGTCCGTCTTCAGAGATATACATCCAAATATATGGTGTTCTATTTCTGAGGACAATATTGTCTATATTATTCCTGGATCCTTATCATCAAACAGCTAGAGGAGCATCAACTCATGGAATTCATATAGATAGAAATTTTGCCGGGAGGATATTGATCTGAAGAGACAAAGGTCCCTCTCCCGTCAAAATAAATGGCGTCTAGTTTTGACGTCTATTTTGACGGGAGAGGAAACCTTCGTATCTTTAGATCAATATCTTCCCGGCAAAATTCCCATCTATATTTTAATCATAGATTTGGCCCAGCCACTTTGCCAGCTAAACACCTCTTTGGCAGATTGTCAAGATTCCATTAGATCCCGTGTGGATCTCAAAGGATAAAGTCCGCCCTAGGCTGACGAGTGCCATTAGCCTGAAACCATGGCCTCTAGGTGGGCGCTTTTCAGTTTGCCAAAGATGGTGTTGTGGCTTTGTCAACGACCCGAGGCTGCTAGTTTGCGGCGACGGTCAATAGATGGCGTCTAGTTTTGACGGGAGAGGCGACCTTTGTCTCTTTAGATCATGGAATTCATGTACTCTTTACACAATGAAATTAAGAAACAACAACTTATTCCAATAGCGGACCTTGTTATAGCTTGTCATATTGTCGTCACTAACTTCTTATGTTGTCCAGGATTTTGCTGCTTAGGATTCGAAGTCAAACTTCTATTACCTGTAACAACCATGGTTGACCTATCACCATAAGTCAACAGAGAGATTCTGTGTGTTAAACAGGAGCCGTCCCATAGTGACTGTTGCTGCTAATCTGAAGGTAGAACCAGACCGGGTGAATCTGGAAGACAAAGGATGTAGCCTACGGGACAACACGCTAGTGACATGGTAAATGCCGTGATGATCTCATGATGAAATCTTTGGATTGACCAACTGGGATGTTCCAGCTTCGTGGTATCACTCTGTCTCCTCTACAAGGGCATCGGTCTTCCTCCGGAGCTGGGTGGGTGACAATTTATGGTCCCATCCGACCCATCAACCATCAAATACACTTATGGATACAACTTAGAGGAATGTCTTTGATGTCACCTGTCGACTATTTTTTAAATTATTGACAATTTTTTTTTTGACAATTTAAACAATTTTATTGATTCTTTTAATCAAATTTTACAAAGGTGGAAAAATAAAAGAGTAAAAAGGCATATAAATGGTAGAGGAATATATATATATTGTAGAGTAGAATAAATTAAATAGAATTCGATGTTGAGATTAAATATAGTTTATTTAAAGTAAGGTTACAAAGAAGAGAATAACGGGAGCTAGCGCAGTATGTTTACAAAAATGGCAGCCAACAACAACCTAATCCGCGCATGCTCCCACTGTTCCACTGCGCGCGCACCTCCCGGGCCTCCCCCCGCGCATCCTTTCCAAATGGCGATGCATTCATATTTCACAGCTCTCCCTCCAGGATGTCGACAGCGTCCTCGCTGTCCCAGCTATTGTAGTCTCCGGTCACCAGCTGTTGGCCAGGATCTCTGTAGGGCTTCATCCGGAGCACATGGACGACGTCCTTCTGGCTGCGTCTCCTCCGTCTTGAACTTTGTTCCAGGGCTTCCACTTCATAATTCACTTCCGACACCTTCCTCGTTATCTTATACGGCCCGAAGTATTTCTTTAGTAATTTCTCGGACAACCCTGTCTTTCGAACAGGGGTGAACACCCAGACGAGGTCCCCAACACGGTACTCAACAGATCGATGCACCTGGTCGTAATGGTACTTGTTATTCTCCTGGGCTCTCAAAATGTGTATCCGAGCGAGCTGCCGTGCTTCTTCTGCCTTGGTTACCATCTGATCTCCAAAGTCATGATCCGATGTTTCGTCTTCGTAAGGCAGCAGGACATCAAGGAGGGTCTCGGCCTCGCGACCATGAACCAAAAAGAAAGGAGAAAATCTGGTACTTCCTTGTTGGGCCGTGTTGTATGCAAAGATGACATACGGCAGAACGCTGTCCCAATCCCTCTGCTCGGCGTCCACATACATGGAGAGCATGTCACCCAGGGTCTTATTCAGCCTCTCTGTCAATCCGTTTGTTTGAGGGTGATAAGCCGTGGTGAACAGGTGGCTTATCTTGCAACGGGAAGTGACTTCTTTGACCATCTGAGACATGAAGGCCCGACCTCTGTCAGTTATTATTTCGCGTGGAGCGCCATGCTTCAAAATTACTTCTTCCAGTATGAAAGTCGCGATTTCTGCAGCCGTACCAGATGGCAGGGCTTTGGCGATTGCATATTTGCTCAAATAATCTGTACATACAATTATCCATCGATTTCCTTTGTCCGAAAGGGGAAACCTCCCAAGCAGGTCCATGCCTATTTTCTGGAACGGAAATGACGGGGGTTGAATGGGAATTAGTTTTCCAGCAGGCAGTTTGTTTTCTCCCTTTCTTCGCTGGCACTCCTTGCAATGGGCGACATAACGTCGAACGCTGTTGTAAAGTCCCGGCCAGAAGTATCTCTTTCTTATTCTGTCGTAGGTCCTTGCAAAACCTAGGTGGCCCGCGGTCGGAACATCGTGGAACTCCTTCAGGATATCTGGTCTCATACACTTCGGTATAACCAACAGCAAACGTCTACCCAATGGATCAAAATTACGCTTATAGAGTAGACCGTTCTTCATTTCGAATCTCTCGGCCCCTTCACCCTGGTTTAAGGCATTTGAAATTTTTGTTATATCAGGATCTAGATTCTGTTGTTCTCTTACTAATGTAAGCGACGTCAGAGCAGGCGACTCTGGCAGCGGGTATCTCGATAGGCAATCCGCGTCTTTGTGCTTGACCCCGCTTTTATAGGTGATGGTTGCGTCGAAATCTTGCAGTTTGAGGGCCCATCTTGCTAGTCTTCCAGAAGGGTCCTTCAGACCAGCCAACCAGCACAAAGAATGATGGTCCGAAACAACCTCAAAGGGCCTTCCATATAAATATGGACGAAATTTTCCAATTGCCCAAATGACTGCTAGGCATTCTCGTTCAGTGGTGGAGTAGTTCTTTTCCGCCTTGGAAAGTGTTCTGGAGGCATAAGCAATAGGATTTTCTTGATTCTCCTGGATCTGTACCAGAACAGCACCCAAGCCGTAGCTACTGGCGTCGGTATGAAGTTTGGTGATGGCACTTTCTTTAAAATGTCCTAGTACCGGCTTCTGCATCAGAGCTTTCTTCAGGGACTCGAATGAATCTTTTTGCTCTTGTGTCCAAATAAACTTTTGATCTTTTTTCAGAAGAATTTGTAGAGGAGCAGCGATTTTGGAGAAATTCTTGATAAACCTTCTGTAGTAGGAGCACAATCCTAAATAGCTTTGAATATCACAGACGGACTTGGGTACAGGGAACTTCTTTATGGCTTCGACCTTTTCGGAGTCGGGTTGTATGCCATCCTTATCTACCACATGACCCAGGATTTTTATTCTTGTTGATCCAAACAGACATTTATCCGGATTGATTGTAAGCCCCGCTTGTTGAAGACAGCTCAGAACCTTAGACAGACGTTCTAAATGTTCCTCAAAGGTATCAGAGTAGACCACGATGTCGTCCAAATAGCACAAACAAATGTTCCACTTGAGGCCCATGAGCACATTATCCATCATCCTTTCGAATGTGGCAGGCGCGTTGCACAATCCAAACGGCATTACCATGAACTCGTACAACCCATCCGGAGTAACAAAGGCAGTCTTCTCGCGGTCTCGCTCGTCCACCTCCACCTGCCAGTACCCGGTCTTCAGGTCCATGGTCGAGTAATACCTGGCGGATGACAGATGATCCAGAACGTCATCAATGCGGGGCAATGGATAAACGTCTTTCTTGGTGATGTGATTTAGCCGCCGGAAGTCCACGCAGAATCTCCATGTGCCGTCTTTCTTCTTGACCAGCACCACAGGGGCTGACCAGGGACTCTCAGATGGCTGAATTACTTTTCTTTCAAGCATGGTATCTACTTCCTTCTGCATTATTTCTCGCTCTCTTTTAGATACCCGATATGGGCGCTGCTTTATAGGGGGATGGTCGCCGGTGTGAATTCTGTGCTTCACTCTGTTCTGTACCTTGTTTGCGTTTTTCATCGTGGGAAGGAAAACTCCTTTAAAAGACAACAGCAGCCCCATTAAATCTTCTTTTTTTTTCTTGGGCAGATCGGGGTTGATTAGAGATAACAGGTAGTCGCTGTGGTCATCTTCTCTTCTCTCCCTTGAAAAACTTTCCGGCTCCACACTCAAGAGGCACACGTGTTCCGTCTCAATATCGCACATCCTACCCAAGTTCATTCCTTTCGGAATCATTTGAGGTTGAAGTCCGCCGTTAGTTATCCAAATTTTTCCAATTCCTTCTTCAAATTCAATCAATGAAGAAGGAAATATCACGTCTTTTCGAATGAATAGTTCTTTAGAACAGGTAACCTCCATGTTAACAATTCCTACGAGAGATCTATTGACGACGATTATCCTCTGCGACGTTCTCCCGGGGATAACGAAGTCTTGGATAGCGTACACTCCGTCATCTCTACCCTCGGCGTCTAGGTCTGGTAGGTCGTCCAGTTGTAGTTCGCCCAGACCGCAGTCGATAACCGCGTTGGTCGCCTTGAAGAAATCCCAGCCTAGAATCACATCGTGACTGCAATTTTCCAAAACGACGAATTCAAAGTTTTCCGGATGTCCATTTACTTCCAACTTCAAAGTGCAGCGTCCTTTGGATTTGACCACCTTATCGTCAGCAACTTTCAATACAACGTCGGTTTCGGCAAACATCGTCTTTTTCAGTTCTACTCTGAACCGCTCGGATATAACAGAATAGGAGGCTCCGGAATCCACCAGAGCCCGTATTGTGTCGCCTTCAACTTTAATGTCAATGTAGTTGTTCGTCATTTTCACGACTGTCGACAGGGGAGGAATTATAGGTTGTGCAGCGGCCTCACCTCCATTTGAGGGCGCGGCTCTTAGTTTTCCGATTGTAAACGCCGAGGAGACTGGCTGGCTCGTCTTGTAGCACTGCGACCAGGGGAACTTCCGCGTCTAGGAGAAGGGGAGGGGCTGCGATAACGTCTGGTGTTGACCCTTTGATCAGCGTCGTTTGAGTTATTGTTGCGTCCGGAGTTCGTCATTGTCCTGGCCCGATCTTGGTACATTTCGTCTCTTCTCTCATCAAGTAACCTCCTCCTGTCGCGGCAATAGCGGACAACGTGGCCGGGCCGTCCACAGTGGAAGCATACGGGCGTGCCGTCTGGGGTCCTCCACTCATTAGTGTCCCGTACTTCGACTCTTGAGCCACTTGCTTCGACCTTAGGTGCATACCAGGTGTTCTTTCTATAGTTCCGTGGTGCTGACCTCGCCGCCGATTCCATTGGGAAGGTATTTATCCCCGACATGGGAGCGAGGACTTTGTCGACTTCCTCCTTCACTATTTCCTCAAGGGAGGAGATTCTTGGTTCTTCCCGTGGCGGTGCTAGGGCCCGCTGCACTTCTTCTCTAACGATCTGTCTTATCAGAGACTGTAGATCCGTCACGTCCCCCAGGTCACCGAGCGAGGTAACATTGGGCAAAGCGCTCGAATTTTGAGGCTGTCACTCGTCGTCCTTGGAGCGCCACAACGCGACGACACTCTGCGATAAACTGATCCGTCGTCGCTATGTCTCTCGGCAGAAGATACCGGTAGACTTCCTCTGCTACTCCCTTCATCAGATGAGATAGTCTCTCTTCTTCTGGCATCTGTGCATCTACTTCCCTGCAGAGTCGCAAAACATCTTGGATATAAAATTCAGTGGTTTCGCCCCTCGTTTGAGCTCGCACCTTTAGCTTTTGCTCGGCTTGACGCCGCAGGTTATCTTTCTTCCCAAATACGGATCCTAGTTGGTCTTTAAATATCTCCCACGATGGGATATTTTCCTCGTTATTTTCGTACCACCGTTGAGCGGTACCGTGTAGATAAAAGTACACGTTAGCCAGACTGAGCGAATCGTCCCAATGGTTATGTCTTGCCACTCTCTCATAACCTTTCAGCCAAGCTTGGGGGTCTTCGCTGATCTCACCAGAGAACATGGAAGGGTTCCGCACCACATTCTGACAAAAGAGTGGACTCACCTGAGTGGTCGCCTCGCTTCTGTTGTTCATCGTCGCTGTGTTGTCGGGGGTAAGTCCTTGTAATCTTCTGCTTCTTCTAATAGAGCGTTCTTCTTCTTTAGGTACCCAGCTGATCTCCGCCACTTTGTAGAGTAGAATAAATTAAATAGAATTCGATGTTGAGATTAAATATAGTTTATTTAAAGTAAGGTTACAAAGAAGAGAATAACGGGAGCTAGCGCAGTATGTTTACAAAAATGGCAGCCAACAACAACCTAATCCGCGCATGCTCCCACTGTTCCACTGCGCGCGCACCTCCCGGGCCTCCCCCCGCGCATCCTTTCCAAATGGCGATGCATTCATATTTCACAATATAGTTGTGCACAAATGTCTTCAGCAAGGAAGGCTTCCCCAACTTAAGAGAGTTCTCCTCCAGACAAGGTCTTCTTGTACGCTCCTAAGTTCCACACCGAGGAAGTACTTATAGATGTGTGTCTTGGTAGACGTCAGGATGGTGTCATCGTCTAGGCCATGCCCGAAGACCTGCAGGTCAGGGGGGATGATGGTAAATGCCTTCAGGATGAGAGGCCTGATGTAGCGGCAGGACCAGTACCGGTGAACCAGCGACAGGTCGCCGGACCCACAGGTTATGCAAGACTGTTGTGTTGATACTGGATGGGCTGGATGGGGCAGGGCGTGTTTTTGTTATTGAAAGATACAAAGGCAGTTTTGTTCACACTTAGTTATATCGTGTCTTCAATCAAAAAGTTACTGTGTATCAAATAACTTTATTAAGGTGTAAATATCAGATTTCTAGGGTTATGTTTCTTTCTTTTATTATTATTTCAAATATCTAGCTTTCAGGTTTGATATCCTTTCTACAGTAGAAACATAATACAGTAGAATCTCCATGAAAGGACACTCACGCTAGAGGACATCTCTCTATAAAGGATAGTTTCCATCACCAATACAGTAGAACCTCCATGAGAGGATAATCGCGCTAGAGTACATCTCTCTATAAAGGACAGTTTTCATCACCAATACAGTAGAACCTCCATGAGAGGATACTCGCGCTAGAGGACATCTCTCTATAAAGGACAGTTTTCATCACCAATACAGTAGAACCTCCATGAGAGGATACTCGCGCTAGAGGACATCTCTCTATAAAGGACAGCTTTCATCACCAATACAGTAGAACCTCCATGAGAGGATACTCGCGCTAGAGGACATCTCTCTATAAAGGACAGCTTTCATCACCAATACAGTAGAACCTCCATGAGAGGATACTCGCGCTAGAGGACATATCTCTGTAAAGGACAGTTTTCATCACCAATACAGTAGAACCTCCATAAGAGGATACTCGCGCTAGAGGACATCTCTCTATAAAGGACAGCTTTCATCACCAATACAGTAGAACCTCCTTGAGAGGATACTCGCGCTAGAGGACATATCTCTATAAAGGACAGCTTTCATCACCAATACAGTAGAACCTCCATGAGAGGATACTCGCGCTAGAGGACATCTCTCTAAAAAGAACAGTTTTATTGTCAAAATTACCATTTTTACCATTTATCAATTCTTCGGTAAGAGGATACTTCTCCCTAAAGGACACTTTGGCTCTGTAATTAGGTGTTGTCCTTTACAGGGAGGTAGTTCTACTGTATAATAATACCTTTCAGTTATTTGTTTAAATCCCGATTTACATGCTAAACGTTTTTTCGAGCAAGGATTGATCAAGAAGCTAACCACATTCTCGAATCAATCAAGGCTCTATATACAAGTTTTTTTTTTTTTTTGAGGTAGAAGAATTAGTGAAGATCTCGCTGTTTGGCTGGAGAAGGAACTCTTCGTCGATGGGATAGTATTCACATCTATACATATTTGTGACAATTTAAACAATGTGATTCTTCTAATCCATTGTTACAAAGGTGGAAAAATTTATATTTAGATAGTAAATAAAGGGTAGATAAAATGTAGGGAAATATATATAGTTGAGTACAAATTTCTTCAGCAAGGAAGGCTTCCCACCTTGAGAGAGTCCTCCTCCAGACAAGGTTGAACACTCCTCAGTTCCACACCGAGGAAGTACTTATAGATGTGTGTCTTGGTAGACGTTAGGATGGTCAGGGTGTCATAGTCTAGGCCATGCCCGAAGACACAGCCCTGCAGGTCAGGGGGGAATGATGGTAAATGGCTCCAGGATGAGAGGCCTGATGTAGCGGCAGGACCAGTACCTGTATTTGTACATAGTATCTTGGCTTCAGTTTTCCAATATGGGATTCGGTGGAAGGCTGGTTAAACCGTTGGTTTTCGACCACTATGACCCGGGTTCAATTCCCGCATTGGACACTTTTTTTCTGATTAAAAAAAAATGCTCCAATGGCCCCCGATTCTTGCAAAAGTTCAAACCCACCAGCGAGTGCAAGTAACCAAACGGGGCTCTAGCACATTTGTAAGTGCAAAGTCGAACTGCTTTTCTAATGTGTAGACATGTGGTGCGCTTACAGTAAAAGCAGTCGCTAACTACCCACCATGATTATCATGGCCTGTACCACGTGTACTAGGGATAATTAAAAAAGTTTTCCAATTAATCTCTTGAATTAGTATGCGATGTCTTTGATGATAAAACTTGTTTAAAATCCAATCTAACTAACTTAATGTGTGGTACAGAGTTCCATTGCCAACTTGGGCTGGATGTTCAACGTCAGCCACGTCGAGCGTACTTCTTAGAAGACGAAGGCAATGGGAACGCTACGTGGAGGGTGACATTACGACGGGACTCACTGCTCTGCAAGTCTGTTTACGTCTATGTTCAGGTACTTACTCTTTTGTCTGTTCCTATCTTCTACCTTCTATGTTTAGAATAAACACAAATAAAACATCGAAAACAGTACTGAAACTTTTAATATTTTCCAAAAACAACTGATAATTCTTGAAAGCAGATATGTTAGTAACCTGTATATGAAGAACCCTGAGGCCCGTACCTCACCGGGGCGCCATAGCGAAGTAGCCAAGGACTACACCACAGCTACTCCTGGCAACCGTGGGTCGCCAAAACACGTCGCCAAGAACGCCGCTTGCAAGGTCACGACCACCTCAGTCGCTCTTGTTACATAAACAGAAATGGACGTGGAAGAAATCGAACTGTTATATTATTTTTATCTACGTCGCAAAAATATTAAGTAGAAGAAGAAGGAAAAAATATGGGTACATCCTTTTATATCAAATCAAAGCGAAAGTGGTGTTTTTGTAAAATTGTATAAATATTTATTGAAATATACTTAACTTTTTTTCAATTACGTGAGAATGTCATTGGCATCCTTTGATGATTTATTTTTCATTTTTCTCCCGAGCTTTCCACGTGGCAAGTGGTTGGTGACTGAATGAGTAACGGTGCGTTGACTCCCATTTATATTGCTGCCGCCAAGTTACCAGTCTCCACACGAGGAGCCAGCGGCGACGCCTCCAATTCGGGCCTATCACCAAGTGGTAGCCAAGTGAGATACCTAAAAGAGTTAATTGGAAATGTTGCTGACTACATCGCCATGGCGTCCCAGTAGGGTACGGCCCTTAAAGCAATAAACAGTAGTAGACAGTTATTATCTTAATATATTGTCGTGAGTATCGGCCTGAAAACACTTACAACCTCCTCCAATAGATGGCGTTTTAGCCTATTTCTAGTCAGAGACTAGTAATCCTGTAATAATAAACAAAACCTCATTCATACTCTACATCTTAAGATAGTGTAACGGTATTCAAATATCATTGTCCATGTCAATTTTCTGTTGTTGTCGTGTCCAATGAAGAGCCTCAGATGTCTCCATACATCTCTATCACAGCAGTTACAATTATCTCTATCTTGGGTGTGTAAAGCTTCTGTTCTGGGTCCATGTCAATTTTCTGTTGTGGTTGTCATGTCCAATGAAGAGCCTCAGATGTCTCCATGCATCTCTATCACAGCAATGTTCACTATCTTGGGTGTGTAAAGCTGCTGTTCTGGGTCCATGTCAATTTTCTGTTGTTGTCGTGTCCAATGAAGAGCCTCAGATGTCTCCATACATCTCTATCACAGCAGTCGCAATGTCCTCTATCTTGGGTGTGTAGAGCTGCTGTTCTGGGTCCATGTCAATTTTCTGTTGTTGTTGTGTCCAATGAAGAGCCTCAGATATCTCCATACATCTCTATCACAGCAGTCGCAATGTTCTCTATCTTGGGTGTGTAAAGCTGCTGTTCTGGATTCATGTTAATTTTCTGTTGTTGTGTTCAATGAAGAGCCTCAGATATCTCCATACATCTCTATCACAGCAGTCGCAATGTTCTCTATCTTGGGTGTGTAAAGCTGCTGTTCTGGGTCCATGTCAATTTTCTGTTGTTGTTGTTGGGCCCAATGAAGAGCCTCAGATGTACCTTTTAGAATGTATATCGATGTTGTCTGGTTTCATACAATAACTCTGAAAGGTATTTGATACACAGTGACCTTTATTGAAGATACACGCGATAACTAAGCATGAACAAATTTGTTTGTCTCCTCAAAAAACAAAATTATAACGTGAGGTGTTGTACAGGATAAGGTACGGGACAAACTGAGTCCTATCGTGGTTCAGGCCAGCTACCAGCTCGGTGACATTCCAGCCACCGATGGTCTGAAGCCCATACTTGCCCCAGGTGACCACATTCAAGAGCGCCAGTTGGCAATCCGTAGAAATTGTGGAAAAGACAACGTGTGTGTTCCTGATCTTCAACTTGCAGCAGCTCTGTAAGTACCTAGATAAATCTCTCTGTGTTTTTATCTTTCAGATATATGAAAATTGCGATTTACATTTATAAAAAATTGTTGTATCTTAGGCCTCCATTGTTCACATTCTGTGTTGGCAGATCTTTAGGTATGCAAATATTATACTATATGCAACAAATATCAAAAACCTTGTGCAATATGTTTCTTTATTAGAAAACAGCGGGCTTCTAAGCTCTCGCTTTTCAACGGGCGAAGTTACAATTAAGAGTAAGCATGGGGAGGGGCAAGATTTACTAAATGATGGCTATTTAATCTTGATTTGGTAGTATGATCGAATTGTTCTGGGATGTCTATTCTTCTGTTGATACTGTTCATGTTTACATTTCATAAATCTTTATTAAGGTGAATATATCAGGTATTATTATACAGAAGAACCTCCCTGTAAAGGACAGCTAATTGCAGAGAGAAAGTGTCCTTTAAGGAGAAGTGTCCTCTTACCGGAGAGTTTCTAAATAGAATAAAAATGATAATTTTACAAATGAAAACTGTCTTTTGTAGAGAATAATAAAAATGGTAATTTTGCAAAGTAAAACTATCCTTTGTAGAGAAGTGTCCTCTAACGCGAGTGTCCTCTGTGTCTTTATCTTTATACATCGTTATTAAGGTGGATATACCAGGTATTATTATACACTAGAACCTCCCTGTAAAGGACAACACCAAATTGCAGAGCCAAAGTGTCCTTTAAGGAGAGGTGTCTTCTCACCGGAGAGTTGCTAAATGGTAAAAATGATAATTTTACAAATGAGAACTGTTCTTTATAGAGAGGTGTCCTCTGGCGCGAGTGTCCTCTCATGGAGGTTCTATTGTAATGATGCTTTTTTAAGAAATTGAAATGATATCACACTCGTATGATTCTTTTTAAATTTAAACAATTTTATACTGCACTTACTGCAATTAATGGGAGGGTCTGGCTCGTCAGTGGTAAACCCTCCCAGCAGATTCGCCAGTTTAATCTACCATACCGCTGTAATAATGTATTGAGCTGTTTTCCTTTTATATCGATACTGATTCTAGACTCTTGGAAATGCTGTAGAACCTCCCTGTAGAGGACAACACCTAATTGCAGAGCCAAAGTGTCCTTTAGGGAGATATGTCCTCTTACCGGAGAGTTTCTAAATAGTATAAAAATGGTAATTTTGTAAATTAAAACTGTCCTTTATAGAGAAGTGTCCGCTGTATCTTTATACATCTTTATTAAGGTGAAAACCTCGGGCGCTTTTGATACAGTAGAACCGCTCTGTAAAGGACAACACCTAATTGCAGAGCCAAAGTATCCTTTAGGGAGAGGTGTCTTCTTACCGGAGAGTTGCTAAATGGTAAAAATGGTAATTTTACAAATGGAAACTGTCCTTTATAGAGAGGTGTCCACTAGCGCGAGTTTCCTCTCATGGAGGTTCTACTGTATTATGTTTCTCCTGTAGAAGGGCTATCATTTTCCCGAACGCTAGAGAAACTTATCCCTGGAAGCCTGATTTTCTCACTTTAATATTGTAACAAGTAATTATTCAATTGAATTTTGTATAGGAACACCGTGGAATTCGTGGTTGGGAGTGGAAGACGTATTGAGATGGATGTCATTGTGGCCAATCGTGGTGAAGATGCTTTCGAGACGACACTACATCTTGCTCTACCTCCTGAAGTCAACTACGTAAACGTTGATACGTCACGTCGACTAGCAGTAAGTTGGTAGTCCCTATCTACGGACTCTTTGGTGACCTTGTGAGTCCAGGAAACTGTAGTGACATGTTCCGAGGGACTTGATCCAGCCATTACAGAAATCCAGTGCGATATTGGCAATCCTTTCCCTGCTAACTCCACCGTAGGTTGTCTGCAAACTTCCATGAATGTCCACCTGACAATTCTGTGTACAGCTGGTCTTCAAGATTGTTCTTGCACCTGCCAAACATATCTCCAATCTGGATGATCTTACTTTCTTCCTCAATGTCAACAGGTAAGTCTCTGGTTATCAATATTCTACTCTTCATATCAATTTCAGTCTTGTAACTAGAAACGGAAGATTCTGTGGCGAATTTATCTTAGAATAAAGAGGTGATGAAGAATGGTTATGAAACAATATATTCAGTAGAACTTGGGTAATCCGAAAATCTTAAATTCAAAAACATCTTTAATTCAAATATTTATCTTGGTCCCTAGAAATTCGTATAAATAAAAGTTCCGTTTTTAATTCGAATTTTTGGATAATTCGATTTTTTTTGTCCCTTGAGCTTCAAATTAACCAAGTTCGATTGTATATATGTTTTATTTTATTATCCTAAAAGTATACGAGGTATATGCCATGATAATCATGTTGGGTAGAAAAGCGTGACTACTTTAAATTTAAGTGTACATGTCTACTACACATTTGAAAGCAGTTCGACTATTATAGATACAGAAATTATACCATACATCTCTATCACAGCAGTCGCAATTCCCTCTATCTTGGGTGTGTAAAGCTGCTGTTCTGGGTCCATGTCAATTTTCTGTTGTTGTTGTGTCTAATGAAGAACCTCAGATGTCTCCATACATCTCTATCACAGCAGTCGCAATGCCCTCTATCTTTGGTGTGTAAAGCTGCTGTTCTGGGTCCATGTCAATTTTCTGCAAGGCTGCGGCCATTGCTGGACATGAGAATATGTGGGTAGATGTTAGTCCCACACCAGGACAGTTGTTGCATGTCCTGTAGGTTCTTGTGCCATCTGGATGTATTGTCATTCCTTTATAACATTTCATTCTGAGTCTTGTGATTGTTTTTGTAATTCTTCTCTCAGAGGTGCATGGAGACATCTGAGGCTCTTCATTGGACACGACAACAACAACTAAAATTGATATGGACCCAGAGTAGTAACTTTACACACCCAAGATGGTGGACATTGCTGTGATAGAGATTCATGGAGACATCTGAGGCTCTTCATTGGACACGACAATAACAACTGACCACTTAATTCTAGAAAGCACAGAAGCCTCTTTATTTCGCATATTTGATCTTTTCTAATCTTTTGTTGAATTAACTTGAATTTTGTCAAACCAAAAAAGTGAACAGTTGATATCGTGATGTGGGGCTAGAGAGGACTGTTGTTTGTGCAGCACCAATCCTGAGAAACTGGAGAATATGGCAGATAATCAGCAGGTGCTTCAGATCCCAACCCGGGTTTCTCTGGACCTCGTGCTATACGGGTAAGTCCCAACCCGGATTTCTCTGGACCTTGTATTCAGACAATAACTCTGAAAGATATTACAGTGACCTTTATTGAAGACACACTCATGGACAAAACTTAAGGAAGTTGTACCTTTTAGAATGTATATCGGGATTCAGACAATAACTCTGAAAGATATTACAGTGACCTTTATTGAAGACACACTCATGGACAAAACTTAAGGAAGTTGTACCTTTTAGCATGTATATCGGGATTCAGACAATAACTCTGAAAGACATTACAGTGACCTTTATTGAATACCTACTTATGGACAAAAATTAAGGAAGTTGTACCTTTTAGCATGTATATCGGGATTCAGACAATAACTCTGAAAGATATTACAGTGACCTTTATTGAACACACGCGAGTGTGAACAACATTGCCTCTGTCTCCTTAAAAAAAAAAAAAAAATAGATAACCGTCGGACATCAAAGACTTTCCCCAAGTTTTGTCCATGAGTTTTATTCAGAAAATGTGATGTAATGGAGAAAGAGAATACACATGTGAGAATCTACAACGTCACATGTGTGTTGGCAGGATATCGGAGCCATCCCAGCTGCTCTACAATAAGACCGCTCCTCAAAGAGATGCAGACCTCGAGTTCTACCATGTCTTCTCGGTATATCTTCAACCTTGTTAATCCTAGTACACTTAGTAGTAGAAACCATAATAACCATGGTGGATTTCACTGGATTGTCCTGTTTCTCAGGACTATAGAATCGACAATAATTTAATAGTAACATATCGAGGTATGTTCATTTCCAGTAAAGAAACATATTGTTGCGTTGTTGGTTGACAAAAAATAACTTCCGTGAGTACAAAGGATCTTTAGGACTTTATTTGAGCCTAATCAATAAAATAATTACAGAATAATGCAAAGATAAAACAACAATAAAGAAAACAGCAGTTACAAACTCACCAACTGCAGCACGGTGAAGGAAAGCAGGAGCAGAACAGGAGACAGAAGTTGGTAGAACCTTCTAGAGTCTTCCACGAAGTACACCGGCGTCGGCGGTAAGCAGCAGCCTGGCCTCTTGAGACAGCAGCGTTTGCTTGGAGTACACCACGTAAGAGAGCTTCGTTTATCTTCTCCCGGCATAAGTTCCTCATTCTTATATATCTCGGGGTAGATCTTTCCAGAACGGTCATGGTTGGTCAGCCAATCAGAAAGCAACCAGCACTAAGATTTGCGCAATCGCTTTAAATTGACCAATCAGTTGTTCTCAGATTTTTCTACATTATTCTTGAACTTTCTAAAACATTCTATTCTGGAATGTGCCCCTTTTTCTTTTATTCTTCGTAACAGTATATTAAATTTAATACTTTTTGCAAATATATTTTGAATTATATAGCAACAAATATCTTTTAGTAAACTGATATATTATGTTGATTGTAGATATTGCCAGACATTTCTTTCTTTTATACACAGTTCTCTGTTCTTGTTAAGACTTAAGAGCTTCATTTTTTCTTAGAGAGAGAGAGAGAGAATGTTTAAAACTCTTAATTTTTTCATCTTCACTTTTAATAATAATGATAAATGAACAATTTTGATGTTAATATTTAATGGAATTTTTTCTCTCTCTTTATCCTTGTTAATATCATATGACTATTCATTATAGCCTAAAATTATTATAAATATGTATAGACAAATGTAAAGACATACATGTATGACAGCGCAAGTGTCCCTAGGAGGAACACAGCGCTTTAAATTTATATAAATAAAGAATAACAATGGTGGATAGAATTACATTTGAAGCTATTTTAGACGCGTATGATTCTTTTCAAAATTAATTTTATACTGCCCTTAGTGCAATGATAAAATAATGGGAGGGCTTGTTTTATCAGTGGTGAACCCCCCCCCCCCCCCCCCCCCCCCCAGCATTTTCGTCAATATAATCAACACACACACAAAAACCTTTATTAAGACACACAGGTCTTACAGAGGATTCTCCTTGGGGTTACAAGACGGAGAAACCCATGAAAGTGGGAAATATACAAAGGGATAAAAATGGAGAAAGATTATATACACATGGTAAATATATGCAGATTATTATTTGAATAATCCTATGGAAAATAAGAATATGGATTCGGAAAAAAAGTTTTTAAAAAAGTTTTTTGGAAATATGGATGGAAGAAGTGGGGTGCGAAAAGAGGAAAGAAAACAGGTATTTACATATGGAACATACATATAATGGAACAAGTCAACTTAAGCTCTTCTGCTCACACAGCAATATAATCAACCAGACCGCTTTTTTAGAGCTCTAATACTGTATTGGATCATTCTGCTTTTATATGCTACACTGAAGGGTAGAATCTCAGAAATGGTATTTAAGTAAACTATGGATATAATCTTTTAGGACAAGTTTGATATGAATGTAGATATTGTTGCATCATGATTAATGCGCGTATTTTAAAAATTATTTATAATATTATTTTTAATATATTTAAAATTTAAATTATACATTTATTTATTTTTATAAAACAGATTATTACTATAAAATATTATCTATATATATAAAATTGAATGTATGTGTGTGTGTGTCTGTTTGTCCTTTATGCCTGACCAAACCACTCATTGGAACGCCATGAAACTTTGGGAAGTTATTTAGTACGATAACAGGGTTGCCTAAAGTGACCGCTATAGACAGGGTGGACTGTATAGGCAGGTGGATGTATCACACAGCTGATAACAGGGTTGTCTAGAGTGGCCGCTATAGACAGGTGTATGTATCACACAGCTGATAACAGGGTTATCTAGAATGGCCGCTATATACAGGGTGGTCTGTAAAGACAGGTGGATGTATCACACAGCTGATAACAGGGTTGTCTAGAGTGGTCGCTATAGGCAGGGTGGTCAGTGGTCGCTATAGACAGGGTGGTCTGTATAGACAGGTGGATGTAACACACTACTGATAACAGGGTTTTCTAGAATGGCCGCTATAGACAGGTGTATGTATCACACAGCTGATAACAGGGTTGTCTAGAGGGGGGCAGGGAGGACACGTGTTCGCCGGCAGCCAATGGGCGCGCATTCTATCCGTGAGCTTCAGACAGAATAAGGCAATTATATATATAGATAGTACTGGGAAGGTTTCTAGCAAATAAAATTTTTGAAATAACTTTTCGCCTAAAAATAATCAAGGTAAATATTCTAATTTATCTGTAATAATTCAATAATCTGCTCTAAATATTATCATGATGATACGATGATTTTGTAATGTAGAAAATTAGGAAAGACAAAATTCAGGATGACACGGCAATTTATTTTAGACAAGAATAATGATACAATTCCAAGGCAAGATACTATTTCTTTAACTACCAATTACCGAGGGAACCAATTATTATTGATTTTATTCAACTTATCGAGTATTTTTCAAGGGACCGGGGGAAAATGTTCACTTTATCGAGAGATTCGTTAGACAAACCTTTACTCGGGTAAAACCCGGGCGAAGCCGGGTACATCCATACAAGAATAATGATACAATTCCAAGGCAAGAGACTATTCCTTTAACTTCCAATTACCGAAGGAACCAATTAATATTGATTTTATTCAACTTATCGAGTATTTTTCAAGGAACCGGGAAAAAATGTTCACTTTATCGAGAGATTCGTTAGACAAACCTTTACTCGGGTAAAACCCGGGCGAAGCCGGGTACGTCCGCTAGTGTACTATAAAACATTTGTATTTTGATACACTAAATACCCCACCTGCTTTAAACTTTGATGTGATAAATAAAGAGACTTTCTAGGTGCTACCTAAATATATAGTTGTCTTATTATTGACTGGTTTAACCTTGTAGAATGGTTGAGACACGTTCTGGAAAGATGCAAGACACGTCTGAGGAGAGAAACAAGACTGAAGAATCTGCCAAACCGCAGCCCAGTGCAACAATATTGTGCCATCAAATTGTATGGTCAACTTCACGTTTTACTAAAAAGACTGTGTGATGGCAGGTTGGGAACCGCGGACAAACCACAGCAGGGGAAGTTCAAGTCTCCTTGACAGTTCCTACACGGCTAGTTCAGCTCCTAGCACAGCCTATGGTGAAAGGACGTGGCAGCTGTAAACCACTTGAAGGTCTAGATGACATGGGAGAGAATAGCACAATCTTTGGCGCTGAAGCTTGGCATCGATGGAAAAGAGAAATAGAGTTGGAAGCAGATCTAGAGGTAAGAAATAACCAGTTAAAAGAGTCCTGTAATTCTCAAGTTTGGTGTATGCAGGAATGTGAACTCCATCCTTGTACCACTGTCTCTTGCTCTGCTTGGAACGTTAGTCGAGAGGATCCTGTCTTCTTTACTCTCAGAGCCCGGGTGTGGAGAGCAGCGGTGGAAGAGGTGAGAAACAAACTGACGTTTTGAATCAATGCGGAATTCGGAAAAAATTATAGCTATATCAACCAATAATTTAATGTTTCAGTAACCTACTCTCCTCAGAGGAATGATTATTTTAAATCCTAGTTCTACTCATATATGGAGTATATTACATTTATAATTTTAATTGCTATCTATCGTTAATATTTTACACAAATAAATTTACTGGCAATGCGTTTCTTTTTAAATATCATCAAATATTATCTCTACAGATCTTACTACAATGATATGAGTTATTGAATGAGAGGGCTTGGCTCATCAGTAGTGAACCCTCTCAGTCAACCCTCTCAACCTAATTTAGCGAAACCGCTGAGAGGGTTCACTACTGATAAGCCAATCCCTCTAATTCAATAACTCATATCATTGCAGTAAGGTCTGTAGAGATGATATTTGATGATATTTAAAAAGAAACGCATTGCCAGTAAATTTATTTGTGTAAAATATTAAGTTCTACTTATATATGTTGTATAAAAACCTCATATACATGTTAAAAGCAGTTCGACTTTGCACTTACAAATGTGCCAAATCCCCGTTTGGTTATTTGAACTCGCTGGTGGGGTTGGACTTTTGCAAGAATCGGGGGCCATTGGACATTTTTTTTTTAGAAAAAAGTGCCCAATGCGGGAATCGAACCCGGGTCGTAGCGGTCAAAAACCAACGGTTTAGACCATCCTTCCACCGACCCCCATAAACAGCCTAGATTGAATTAATCTAACCAACCTTCAAAGAGGGATCACTTCCAGCAGAAACCAAGAGTTTTCAGGCCACAGTGGTGACTCATGGAAGATTACATTGTAACGGGAGTCTGTGAAAGGGTGGTCTAAACCGTTGGTTTTCGGCCGCTATGACCCGGGTTCGATTCCCGCATTGGGCACTTTTTTTTCTAAAAAAAATAAAAACAATACTCCAATGTCCCCTGATTCTTGAAAAAGTCTAACCCCACCAGGGAGTGTAAGTAACCAAACGGGGCTCTGGCATATTTGTAAGTTCAAAAGTCGAACTGCTTTTTCACATGTGTAGACATGTGGTGCACTTACAGTAAAAGCAGCCGCCGACCTCTACTCATCATGATTATCATGGCCTGTACCACGTGTACTTGGAATAAATAATAATAATAAAATATTCTATTATACTTTATCCTCCAAAAATATAAGACAGTAAAACACTCCAGGGTTACCTGAATGTCTACACCATGCAGTGACATTGTCATAACGGGGAATGTGTAGACTGAGCGACTGGACATCACGACCCGTGTGACTGCCTACGTCTCTGCCATGCCCTTCGCTGCCGACCTAAGCGGCTTCCCACGCCGAGAGTTCCGTGTCACCACCGCCATGCGACGGGAGGATGTCATGTTACAACAGCAGGCCGTGCCTCTCTGGGTGATCATCCTGGCTGTGGTCATTGGGCTGGTACTACTGGCCCTGCTGGTGCTCGGCCTCTGGAAGGTGGGCTATTGTACCGCTCAGTGTCTGTGTAGCAGCTCTCCAGATCTAGTTAAGATCAAAGTGTAGTAGCTCTCCTAATCAGGCTAAAATCAAATTCTAATAGCCCTCAGATCGGACCATTAAAACAACAATTTGAGAAGTCTATCTTGTCATATTTATGATTAATGAATAAGATTCAGAAGAAAAGTTTCTTTAACTGATTCTATTTATTATTAAAACGATCATTTTAAGACAGTCAGTAGTTTTAAAATGTGAAATTGGAAATCTTTATAAATTTGAACATATACACGCTTTAAAATAAACACGTTAACCTCCACCTTCAAAGAATTAGTTATTTTTAATCCCTATTTACCATTGTTTCTCAAATTTATATCCCTGGATAACATTTTAATTCCAATCTCACCTCCGTAGTTTCCTATCATCCTCTAATGTCTTATACTCATCGCCATCGTGTTTGAGCAGGTAGGCTTCTTCCGACGCCAAAGACCTCACGACAAGAAGGAGCTTCTGGCCCAGAACAACGGCTATAGATGGGTCCACGGTGATGAGCCATTGTAAAGAATACCTTTCTTTCTTTGTAGATAGCTTCACACTGTAAATAACCACTGAGATCTTCTTGTAAATAAAACACTTCAATCTGTATATGTAAATAACGTATATGTGTGTGTTTTACAAATCTATATCTAGCATAGTTAACTTTAACTAGTTTTAAGGTGAAAAACACATCAGGTTTAAAAGGTTAAGTGTCTTTTTTGTTCTCAAGTTTTCGGACATAAAAGCCTTTCTGTCACACTAATGCATCATAGTAAATATCATTGCAACAAACCTGTTTAGGCAACATTGTTAAGCTGAAGATGGTGTTATTGGTTATTAATAATGAACTTAGCAGAAGAATAACTTGATACCCAAGGAAGATAGAAGTAGAACTATAGAGAAAATTGCAAAGATAATGACAAAAGAAAGAAAGATTTCAAAACAAAACAAGGACATCTGGTGTGCATCAGTCAGTATCATAGCCTACCCCACTTACCTGAATTTCTACCCAATGAACGATGTGAGAGCAAGTTTTGCAGCTTGATATTTCAAGACGTGTAAGAGAAGTCAATCAGATTTGAAAGGCTTCACTGAATTTGACTCCGAATTTCAGGTCCTGCAAAAGAAGCAACCAGCTTTGAATGGCTTCACAGAATTTGACACCGAATTTCATGACTTCTAAAAGAAGCAATCAGCTTTGAATGGCTTCATATAATTTAACTTTTCAAGTCAAGAACTGTAATAGAAGCGATTAGTTTGAATCGTTTCACAGAATTTGGTGTCCCATTTCAGAACAATAGAATGATCAGATTTAAATGGTTTCACATAGAATTTGGTTTCCCATTTCAGGATCTGTAATAGAATTTATCATCTTTGAATGGCTTCACCCAATTTGGCTTCCTACTTCAGGACCTGTAAGAGAAGTGATCAGCTTTGAATGGCTTCACAGAATTTGACTTCCCATTTCAGGTCTTTTAAGGAAAGTGATCATCTTTGAATGGCTTCACAGAATTTGGCTTCCTACTTCAGGACTTGTAAGAGAAGTCAATAAGCTTTGCATGGCTTCACAGAATTTGGTTTCCCATTTCAAGACTTGTAAGAGAAGTGATCAGTTTTGAATGGCTTCACTGAATTTGGCTTCCTACTTCAGGACTTGTAAGAGAAGTGATCAGTTTTGAAAGTCATCACATAATTAGGTTTCCAGATTCAGGACCTTTAAGAGAAGTGATTAGCTTTAAATGGCTTCACAGAATATGGCTTCTACTTCAGGACCTGTAAGAGAAGCAATCAGCTTTGAATGGCTTCACAGAATTTGGCTTCCTACTTCAGGACCTGTAAGAGAAGTCAATAAGCTTTGCATGGCTTCACAGAAATTGGTTTCCCATTTCAGGACTTTAAGAGAAGTGATCAGCTTTGAATGGCATCACAGAATTTGACTTCGACTTTCAAGACTTGTAAGAGAAGTTATCAGCTTTGAATGGCTTCACAGAATATGGCTCCTACTTCAGGACCTGTAAGAGAAGCAATCAACTTTGAATGGCTTCACAGAATTTGGCTTCCTACTTCAGGACCTGTAAGAGAAGTCAATAAGCTTTGCATGGCTTCACAGAATTTGGTTTCCCATTTCAGGACTTTAAGAGAAGGGATCAGCTTTGAATGGCATCACAGAATTTGACTTCCCACTTCAGGACCTGTAATAGAAGTCAATAAGCTTTGAATGGCTTCACAGAATTTGGTTTCCCATTTCAGGACTTTAAGAGAAGCAATCAGCTTTGAATGGCTTCACAGAATTTGGCTTCCTACTTCAGGACTTGTAAGAGAAGCAATCAGTTTTGAAAGTCATCACACATAATTAGGTTTCCAGATTCAGGACCTGTAAGAGAAGTGATCATCTTTGAATGACATCACAGAATTTGACTTTCAATTTCAGAACCTGTAAGAGAAGTGATCAGCTTTAAATGGCTTTACCGAATTTGGTTTCCCACTTCAGGACCTGTTAGAGAAGTGATCAGATTTAAATGGCTTCACAGAATTTGACTTCGATTTTCAAGACTTGTAAGAGAAGTTATCAGCATTGAATGGCTTCACAGAATTTGGCTTCCCACTTCAGGACCTGTAAGAGAAGCAATCAGCTTTGAATGGTTTCACCGAATTTGGTTCCCCACTTCAGGACCTGTTAGAGAAGTGATCAGATTTGAATGGTTTCACAGAATTTGGTTTCCCACTTCAGGCCTTGTAATAGAATTTATCATCTTTGAATGGCTTCACAGAATTTCGTTTCCCATTTCAGAACATGTAAGAGAATTGATCAGCTTTGAATGGCTTCACAGAATTTGACCTCCTACTTCAGGACTTTTGAGAGAAGTAAACAGCTTTAAATGATTTCCCATTTCAGGACCTGTAAGAGATCAGCTTTGAATGGTTTCATAGAATTCAGGTAGCTGAGATAGCAACAATGACATATGATAATTGATTGTAGTAGTTTTATCTAAGCTGATCCTTACTATATAAATTTTCCATACATTACCCAACTCTAGCTTCTAACACAGCTTTAAATCTTGAATCACATGGATGGAAGGGAACTTCACAATTTATCTTTGATAAAAGTGAAGTAGAAA
Organism: Cordylochernes scorpioides; assembly: GCA_030710605.1. Lineage (NCBI taxonomy): Eukaryota > Metazoa > Arthropoda > Arachnida > Pseudoscorpiones > Chernetidae > Cordylochernes > Cordylochernes scorpioides. The sequence continues at coordinate 71,840,745 of CP092863.1, read as the reverse complement.
AACAAATTTGCAATCATTTCTCAAGTCTACAAGCCTTTATACAATATTTAAAATAAAGTATTGTTATATAATTGAAAGTGGCCAATTTTCATTTCAAAGTACGTAATGTACTAATCTACACTCATGGGAAAAACTTAGGGAAGTGGAAAGTCTTTGATGTCGCCTGTTATCTATTTTTTTTTTTAAGGAACAGAGGCAATTTGGTAATCCCGTGTGTTTACAATAAAGGTCACTGTAATATCTTTCAGAGTTATTGTCTAAATACCGATATACATGCTAAAAGGAACAACTTCCTTAAGTTTTGTCCATGAGTGTGTCTTCAATAAAGGTCACTGTAATATCTTTCAGAGTTATTGTCTGAATACCGATATACATGCTAAAAGGTACAACTTTCTTAAGTTTTGTCATGAGTGTGTCTTCAATAAAGGTCACTGTAATATCTTTCAGAGTTATTGTCTGAATACCGATATACATGCTAAAAGATACAACTTCCTTAAGTTTTGTCCATGAGTATGTCTTCAATAAAAGTCACTGTAATATCTTTCAGAGTTATTGTCTGAATACCGATATACATGCTAAAAGGTACAACTTTCTTAAGTTTTGTCCATGAGTGTGTATATAGTTAAACCTGTCTATAGTGCCGCCTCTTGGAACTCAACAAAATAGGGTGCTATAGACAGGTCACTTTTAATGTAAACCGCATCGTACTACATATTTAAAATTTAAAAATGTTTTTCTTTTGCAAAATTACTATTTTTTACTATTTAACAATTCTCTGGTAAAAGGACACCTCTCCCTAAAGTACACTTTGCCTCTGCAATTAGATGTTGTCCTTTACAGGGAGGTTCTACTGTATTATCAAAAATATATATGAAGGGAAAGTCAATTATAGCAAAAATTTAAAAAACAAAAATAATAATATTTTATTCTCTTTACACAGAATTTGGTCTCTGAGGAAGGCAAAGGTTGTAGAAGGAGTTGGAGTTCCAGAACTTGTTGTCTTTCCAGCCACACCATCCCTGGACACATCACTTACTGACAACACATATTTGTCATTTATACATGGTGTGTTATTGCTTTGTATGAAATGTCTCCGCCTTTGCCAGTCCCAAGCCCAGATTAAAAAGGAGGAGGGAGAGCAGTAACACACTCACTAAAAAACCTGGGCTCAGCTGGCCCAGCTGATAGTACCCTGTAAGGGTTCCTGATCCAGGGATACAGGATGAGTCTGAACTCCATGTTAGGAGCGGCTGTACATGGTGTCTGTTCCTCATATCAGAGGCGGCCATTTCTTTTGGAGCTAAGTCATCCTTCCACTGAGTAGTGCTCCCAGTCTTAATGACAAAGGCAGACGCATTCTACTTCACCCAGTCATGATTGAGTGGAGATAAGAAAGAAGAAGAAGAAGAAGATATGAAATGTCTCCACATAGATGCGTCGTTTTGGATGTCATCATTCTATTCCTGAACTTTCTATACTCAGTTTCTCTTTCTTGAAACTAATTTTGAAACATACACTCATGGACGAAACTTGAAGTTGTACCTTTTAGTATGTATATCGGGATTTAGATAATAACTCTTAAAGATATTACAGTGACCTTTATTGATAAGGCACAATTTGGATTATAGATTATAAACACAAGGTAATAAGACCAAATCCAAATAAATAAATAATGTGTGACGTTTCGGTAACAGCGTTGTTACCGAAACGTCACACATTATTTATTTATTTGGATTTGGTCTTATTACCTTGTGTTTAGTGACCTTTATTGAAGACACACTCATGGACAAAATTTGAAGTTGTACCTTTTAGCATGTATATTGGGATTCAGACAATAACTCTGAAAGATATTACAGTGACCTTTATTGAAGACGCACTCATGGACAAAACTTGAGGAAGTTGTATCTTTTAACATGTATATTGGTATTCAGACAATAACTCTGAAAGATATTACAGTGACCTTTATTGAAGACGCACTCATGGACAAAACTTGAGGAAGTTGTATCTTTTAACATGTATATTGGTATTCAGACAATAACTCTGAAAGATATTACAGTGACCTTTATTGAAGACGCACTCATGGACAAAACTTGAGGAAGTTGTATCTTTTAACATGTATATTGGTATTCAGACAATAACTCTGAAAGATATTACAGTGACCTTTATTGAAGACGCACTCATGGACAAAACTTGAGGAAGTTGTATCTTTTAACATGTATATTGGTATTCAGACAATAACTCTGAAAGATATTTGACACACAGTAACCTTTAAAAAGAACAGGTCGCCTCTCCTGTAAAAATAAACATCAAAACTAGACGCCATCTATTGACTGTATCCACAAACTAGCGGCCTCAGGTCGGTAACAAAGCCACAATACCAGCTTTGGTAAACTGAAAAGTGTCCACCTAGAAACCATGGTTTCAGGCTAATGGCCCTTGTCAGCCTAGGGCGTATGTGATGTAATTGTAAATAATTCAGTGAATTTAAAAGAAAGAGTAATTAAGATCATGTTTGTTTATGTTTGAGATAGAAACAGCTCGAGTTAGGCTGTAAACATATAATTGATAAATAAGCCATAAGTTAGGAAGTTCCCCCTCTTAAAATAAATATAAATAATTGTTCATCGTCGCATCCTGATTTTTAAAGAAACAAAACAGCGTACTTTATGGAATCTTGACAATCTGCCAAGATGGCATCTAGCTTTGATGTCTATTTTGACGGGAGAGGTGAACTTTGTCTTTTAAAACACATTTGTCATATAATTTTCTAAATAATATTCTATATAGGTAAATAGAGAGAGCAAAAGTTCTGAAAACAACGGAGAAAAGTTTCTTTTAATATAGCGATTAATCTTTCAACCCTATATTTGTATTTTAATGCTTTCATTTCCTATGTATAGATGGCAAGGGTCAGTGGAAGTCTAAACTGTTGGTTTTCTACTGCTACGACCCAGGTTCAAATCCCGCATTGGGCACTTTTTTTATATAATAATAAAAAAATAAAAAAATGCTCCAATGGCCCCCGATGTTTGCTAAAGTCCAACCCCACTAGCGAGTACAAATACCAAACGGGGCTCTGACACATTTGTAAGTGAAAAGTCAAACTGCTTTTCACATGTGTAGACATGTGGCGCACTTACAGTAAAAGCAGTCGCCAACTTCTACCCACCATATTATTATGGCCTGTTCCATGTGTACTAGGAAAACCTAAGGACAACACCTAATTGCAGAGCCAAAGTGTCCTTTAGGAAGAGGTGTCTTCTTACTGGAGAGCTACTAAATAGTAAAAATGGTAATTTTGCAAATGAAAAGTGTCTTTTGTAGAGAATTGTCTTCTAGCGTGGGTGTCCTCTCATGGAGGTTCTACTATTTATATCATCAAACTGCTTTTCATGCATGTAGACATGTGGTGCACTTACAGGAAAAGCAATTGCCAAGTTCTACCCGCCATGTTTATCATGGCATTTACCACATGTACTAGCTAACTAAATAAACCAAAATCCTATCCTACAGCCTCAAAGTGGCGGGAGGATGTAAACGGGTAGTACAGGACGTCGGGAGTTTAACTCCTGGTAGGGCCACCCTGTGCTACATACCCGGCAGGAAGGTATCAATTGGTAGTGTCTGTTCTCCTATAGATGCGGCTACACTCCATATCAGGAGACCAAAAGAAGCAAAAGTCACACCGAGTGGTACTTCCAGGTCTTCAGACCAACAGCACCCCTCTTTCCTTCTCTAGGACTATGATAGAAAAGCTGAGACAATGAAACCTAATGGAGATCATTTAAACAACTTGAGGAATAAACAACAAGAACAACAGATTCACAAGGAAAAATACCTCTGCGAAAACCCCAGGACTATAATAGAAAAGCTCAGACAATGGAACCTAATGGAGATCGTTTAAACGACTTGAGGAATAAGCAACAACAATAGATTCACAAGGAAAAAGACCTCTGGGAAAACCCCAGGACTATAATAGAAAAGCTGAGACAATGAAACCTAATGGAGATTGTTTAAACAGCTTGAGGAATGAGCAACAACAACAACAAATTCACAAGGAAAAAGACCTCTGCGAAAACTCCAGGACTATAATAGAAAAGCTCAGACAATGGAACCTAATGGAGATCGTTTAAACGACTTGAGGAATAAGCAACAACAATAGATTCACAAGGAAAAATACCTCTGGGAAAACCCCAGGACTATAATAGAAAAGCTGAGACAATGAAACCTAATGGAGATCGTTTAAGCAACTTGAGGAATAAGCAACAACAACCACAGATTCACAAGGAAAAAGACCTCTGGGAAAACCCCAGGACTATAATAGAAAAGCTGAGACAATGAAACCTAATGGAGATCGTTTAAGCAACTTGAGGAATAAGCAACAACAACTAGGGAACTATATATATGGCGTATTATTGTTTTTTCAACTCACCTTTTTCAAGACAGTGGAAAGGTTATCTGCTCCAGTATAGTGGGGGTCTAACACCAGGTACTGAACATGGCCCAAGGCAGCGTCCAGTTTCACTCCCAGGATGGTATGTGCCAGTACGCCGCCGCCTGCGTATCGCAATTCCCCGGTCATTCTGTGAGTCAGTCAACTGACATTACAACAACTCACCTATCATCACTGGCGTACCCTGAGTCTCAAAATGGTGGATAAGATCCCGGGCTTTCTCTTCCAGCTCAGAGCCAGAGCTGACAAACATAACCTTGGAGTCCACCTGAACATCCCAGAACATCCTGATGGGGGGCTGAAGATTATATATATATATGATGATTTAAGACCATGGAATTGTTGTAAATAATCCAGATATCTACTACCACATGTTTCACCACGTGACTGTATATAACTTGTTATTTACTGCAAATAGAAAGCATCAAATAACATCAATCTGTACCGCTTAAGACTCTAATAAAGTATAGCAACTGTACAGATAAAAGGAATGGAGAATAACAGGAGAAAATTAAGGCTAAAACTAATCAGGCCTAAGTGAGAATAAGAAAGTAGGCCTATCGAGCCCAGTCCAATTTTTATGAGGTCATGGCCCTCCTGGATAATGTAACTTTCCCCCCCGTTTACGTCATATATGTGGTAATATAAGGTGGGGAGAGAAATAAATAAGGACATCAGAATTTGAAAGAGGGCCCAAGACAACCAGAAGAGAGAGACGGGCCTGCCACCGCTGAGCGGCCGTTCGTCTCGCCACAATCCCCCAATTGTCTTAATAGTCCCGAGAACTAACGGTCCCCTGTCGTCGCCCCTTGGAATGTCGCTGGTGTCTTAAGTGGCCGGACTTTAGTGACCCGTCTCTGTCTGGGCTGTCTGTAGGTTGATTTTATTTGTTGAATACAAGGTACATGTGAAAGGGGAGGTTTTTATACTATATATATATATTAAAAATAAAGAAAATGAAAGACTTATTTACATATCTATAAAAGAATTTGAGCCGGCCAACGGGAAACAACAATAATGAGTTTATATAAAAAAAATCGGTGACCTCTGGCAGTCGACTTTACAGAGTAGCTTTTTCTAGAAATATAAATTTTAAAATAACATTTTTATAAAATATTGTTCGGTACACTTTTTGAATGGTACACTATGACAGGTTCGTTTGGTATTGAAAGAATGATTCAATTAATCATCCTTGATATTTTAAATTTTATTCAGGATAAATATAGATATAAATATTATGTTACAAATTAATTTTAGTAATTAAAGAAGTTAAAAAATGTTCGATTGAAAAGGATGGATTGGGAAGGAAGTCAGTCCGTGTTGGCCGTCAGAATTCGAAGGGCCCACGCCCGTGCTTCCCACGTGACCGCCGCCGCCGCGCATGCGCGCCGACCGTGACGTCACCACCGTCCATCGGCGGTTGTGTTGGTTGAAAACTGTTCTTCTCTTCGTCGCGCGGGCGTGCCTTTCACTAACATTCCTCCCACCAATTTAATTGATAAATTAAATTCTAATACTATATTTTCTTGGCTATAGTAGAGGCCAATCTAAATTTGTTTTGTTTCTAATGGAAAAAGTCGCTGTACTGGACGAAGAAAAACTCCCGATGATGTCTTCACTCTTGCGACTCGAACTTGTCCATCGGCCCCAGGTAGCACCTCCTCCACTTTTCCTAATGGCCATGAAATCCTTCTCCCCCTATTTTTTTTTCTTTTTCTGTTGAAGGGTGTGACGACTGCCTTTCTCAGTTCACTATTGACTTCTTCGATTGACTCCTTTTCTGCAGACTGTGTCCAAAATTGTTCTTCTTTCTTAAGCCTAACTGGTCTCTCCCACCATCTAGTAGTAATCAATTGCGAGATTGAAGCTCCACGTGAGGGGATGTCTGCAGGATTTTCTTTACCAGGAACGTGCCTCCAATCAGTTATGCTTGAATTTTGTCGAATCTTCTTTACTCTTCCTGCGACAAATACTGACCAGTTCATATCACGTTTAATCCCTGCTAAAGCAGTAGTAGATTCAAGTTTCTTCTCCGAAATTAGCTTGTAATTAGGGAGTGGTGGGTGTTCTCCTATCCAAGGTAAATTGACAGAATATCGACCATCTTCATTCTGTTTCACTGTTTGGTTGAAATGTTCCAACGCTGCAACTGACAACTCTTCTTTGCTCTTTTCCTTCATGGGTTCCATGATACTGATAACATCTAATCTCCGAAGATCTTGTATTGTTGCATCACGGACTAAGCATGACAGAACTGATGATTGAGATTTAGTTGTTTGAACATTTCCCAAAACCTTTCCACTAACAGTCCAGCCCAGCTTCGTTTCGAGAGCGACGGGACCAGATTCCAATTCTATTTTCTTTCCTGTTAGTAGCTTGGCGTATACGTCTGCTCCTAGTAGTAGTTCAATCTCCGTGTTCGACCTATAGACATCAAAGTCAATTCCCTTTGATCGAAGTTCCGTCATCCATTCGGTAGGTTGAGCGGAAGGCATTGCACTACAAATCGTTGAGCAGTCTTGTACTTCAAAATTGCAGTTGTACTTGGAGTCCACATCAGAAATGTAGATTCGATACCGCTTGTGCTGCTGTGGTCTCGATTTCACTCCACCAAATAGTAAGTGTACAACTTCCTTTTTCCCGAGCATAGTGAGTCCAACTTCGGAAGCAGTTTGTTCCAATACATATGAGTTCTGGGATCCACTATCTAACATTGCTCGAACAACTTTTGATTTATTTTCGCCATCAATCTTTACCATGATTGTTTGAAGTAAGACATCTTGGCACCGAACTTGATTCGACATGTCCACGGATGCATTTATGTTCTTACTTCTCTCTTCAATCCCATCAGATTTTTGGCTGCCTTTTGAAACTGGACATAAGATTGCCCTGTGTTTTTTACTACAGATGACACATTTCACTACGTTTCTGCAATACTTGGAAAAGTGTCCGGGCTTCAAGCAAGAACAACAACACTGTTTCTCTTGAATTATTTTCCTTCTTGCTTCAAGAGACATTGACATGGCTTTACAGCATTGTTCACTCCAATGTTTTCCATCACAAAATACACATTTATAAGCGTTATTTGACTTCCCATCAGCAACTACCAGACTTGCAGCGGTGGCGACAGATGTCTTCGGCTTGGGCGGCTTATCTCGATTAAATTGTGATGGATACGAACTCGAAAACGGTTGACGAGCCAAACGCATTCTTTCACTTCCCTCAACTTCGTGTTTTAGGAATTCCATAAGCTTCTCCAGGAGGACTTCACTTGAATTATGCTTTCCATCTTCATCAGGCTTGTGATGATGACGAGTCCTTTCCCACGCGACGAAGAGATCTTCAGGTAAAGCTGATTCCACCATGGGGTACAGAATAGCAGCGCATTTATCTGTTGTGACTCCTAAAGATCCCAACGCTCGTAGTTGTGATGATAACCGAACGTATACAGTCGAAAAAGGTGTCGTGTTCCTTCCATGAGCATTTTCCAAAGTGATAGCAATCAAATCCCTTACGTACACTTCCACCAACATGTCTTCACGGCCAAAACGTTCCTTAAGAGTGCTGATGGCAAGTGGATAATTTGCCGCTGAGTTTGGAAAGGATGAAACTATTTCCTCCGACACTGATCCCTTTATCATGCAATTTTGTAGGTATTGGAACTTGACACAGGCCGAAATGGAGTCATCATCGTGGACGCTTTGAAAGGCTGACCAGAACTGCAGCCACTCCCGTGCTTCTCCTCCAAATTTCGGTAGTTCCAACTTCGGAAGTCGATGAAGATTTGACTTTCCTTCGTTCCCCCCGGAAACTATTGATTCTCGGTCTACTGTTGGTTTTGCTAGTAAATGTTCCATTTTTTGCAAAACGCCTTCAGACCTTCCAAATAGATTCGCTTGAACGATATCGACATCTTCAATTTCTTCATCTTCTCTATCCGCCTTTATCAGTTGTTCGATGAGACAATCACTGGCAATTAAGAACCTGTCTTTACATCTGAGGAGCTTTGGTCGTAGAGACATCAACATTTCTAGGCTTGGTTCTTGCTTTCCAAGTTCGCCATCTGCTTCTGCAATAACACTTTCCAAAGTCCTCTTTTTCGTCTCACAAGCTTTCTTGAGTTTGTCCATCTTAAATCCTTGGCAGGGCTCGCCACAATGTTCGGTACACTTTTTGAATGGTACACTATGACAGGTTCGTTTGGTATTGAAAGAATGATTCAATTAATCATCCTTGATATTTTAAATTTTATTCAGGATAAATATAGATATAAATATTATGTTACAAATTAATTTTAGTAATTAAAGAAGTTAAAAAATGTTCGATTGAAAAGGATGGATTGGGAAGGAAGTCAGTCCGTGTTGGCCGTCAGAATTCGAAGGGTCCACGCCCGTGCTTCCCACGTGACCGCCGCCGCCGCGCATGCGCGCCGACCGTGACGTCACCACCGTCCATCGGCGGTTGTGTTGGTTGAAAACTGTTCTTCTCTTCGTCGCGCGGGCGTGCCTTTCACTAACAAATATATATATATATATTAAAAATGGCATATCCTGACCAGGAGCACATGTGCTTTACAGAAGGCAGAGCGCCATCTGGTGGAACAGAAATCCACTAAACATTGATTTAGCCTGTTCCCTGATATTTGGCCAACCCAATTTCTTGATAAATCAAGAAAAGCCATATACGAACGCGTTTCGCGCTGTTGGCGCTCGTCAGCGTGGGGTACTATATTTTAAACACAAGGTAATAAGACCAAATCCAAATAAATAAATAGTGTGTGACGTTTCGGTAACAGCGTTGTTACCATCTTCAGACAAAAGTACTGAATGGTGTTGTGAAACGTCACACACTATTTATTTTTTATTACCTTGGAGATGATAAGGCACAATTTGGATTATAGATTATAAACACAAGGTAATAAGACCAAATCCAAAAAAATAAATAGTGTGTGACGTTTCGGTAACAGCGTTGTTACCATCTTCAGACAAAAGTACTGAATGAGAAATTTAACCACAGCATGTTTTTAAATAGTTCCTGTTATCAAGTATGTAAACAAGATAATAGATAAGAAGAAGATATTTATCTGATAAACAGATGGGATAAACACCTGATGATTATTATTCTTAGAATTAAAAGTTTTTTCAAATATAATTAAAAGCATATCTATAAATATCATTTATATTTCCTCTTTCTTCCATTCTGTTAATTGTAGCACATTTCTTTTGAATGAAAAATGCTTCTTTAAATTGTCTCTTAAAATAATTTTTCTCATAATCTAGTATCTTTGTTTCTTTTAGGTTAAAATTATTATGTCCTGTGATTTTTCTATGTTCTACAAGTGCAGAATTCTCAATTTTATCCCATTTCAGAGCATATTCATGGTTTTTCATTCTTTCTTTTAACATTGGTCACATTTTTCACATTTCACCTCATAAATTAAACCTGCTCTATTTGGTATGTGAGTGTTCTTATGGTTGTTGATATATTGAGAGATAGGGTTACATGGTTTCCATGCAATGTTTATTTTTTCATACTTTTTGAATATATTAGTAAAATTTCTCTCTCTCTCTTGCAAACTTTTGGTTTATAAATGGCAATGTGATAAATTTGGCTTCTTTGTTTTTGCACTTTAGATTTTGAATTAAAGTATTATTCTCATATTTTTGGTTCATGTCTTCTATTATTCTATTTATCAATTTGATGGGAAAATCTTTATTGATTAGTTCTTTTTTGATGTTAATTTCTATATTTCTTTTAGTTGTATCATTAATGAGTGTAAAAGCTCTATATATAAGAGCTTTTACTAATCCTACTTTTTGGCTGAAATGGTGCTGTGAGCTAAAGTTCCAATAAGTTCCTGTATGTGTTGGTTTTTTTTGTATATAGAGGTTGTAATGTTGTTGTTATTGTTTGATAAGTTCATGTCCAGGAAATTTATTGATTTGTTGTTATCTACTTCCATAGAGTAATTGATATCAGGCAATAGATTGTTGATAGTATCCAAAATATTTTGTTCACTTCCCTGATTAATAAATAAAATGGAGTCATCGACATATCTTTTAAAATAATAAACATCATTTTTAAGTGAATTTAGAGCTTTTATTTCTAATTGGCCTATAGTAATACAAGCTGCATTTGGTGATATTGGACTACCCATTGTTGCACCTTTCATTTGGAGATATATTTGGTCATCATAAATAAAGTATGTTGTTTTCAAACAAAATTCTATTCCAATTAAAAATTCAGATTTTGGCAAATTATTTATTTTTGATTCTTTTATCACATGGTTTAATGCATCCATAATTGTGGGTATAGGGATTGAAGTAAACATGGATTCAACATATAAAGATATAATTCTTTGATTTCCATTTAGCTTCATGTCAATAATATCTTCTTTGAATTCATAGGAGTTTTAACAATTTCATTTTCATTAAAAATAACTCCTATGAATTCAATATACCACTTTGATTATTGTTGTAAATATGTATAGTTAAAGTTATCTTTTTTTTTTTAATTAACTAATATAGGATTCATTTTATAAATTCGATATAATTGTGATAAATATTTAATGTAAAATTTGCTTCAAGTAATTTTTAAATAAAAACTACTTGATAAGTAAATAATTTATCTTTCCTATTTTCACGACTGCACCTTCAATTCTTTTTCAATCTTTTCAGCAAAATATTATATTCATAACATATATATGTATAGATAAGGCACAATTTGGATTATAGATTATAAAACAATGTACTAAGACCAAATCCAAATAAATAAATAGTGTGTGACGTTTCGGTAACAGCGTTGTTACCATCTTCAGACAAAAGTACTGAATGAGAAATTTTACCACAGCATGTTTTAAATAGCTACTGTTATCAAGTGTGTAAACAAGATAACAGATAAGAAGAAGATATTTATCTGAGAAACACAGAATATTATTCTTAGAATTACGCTGTTACCGAAACGTCACACACTATTTATTTATTTGGATTTGGTCTTAATACCTTGTTATATATATGTATAGAAAACTTATCATCACTTGATTATATTTTTTAATACAACACAAGAATCAACAAACAAAAGTACAAATGCACAATAACTGAGAAATGTCACAAATAATTGACTTATTTGGATTTAGTCTTAGTATGATGTCATTCTTAACAATCCAAAGAGTATCATCATTGAGTTTGACTATTTCTTCTTCTTGTTATCAGCTCTCAGTTATTGACATCAAGACATACATCCTGTGTTGGTAAATACCAAACATCTTTTTCTTCTTTCTTATCTCCACTCAATCATATTAGGGTGTCAGGCTTGTAAAGCTTGAGATTTGACAACCATCATGACTGGGTGAAAGTAGAATGTGTCGGCCTTTGTCATTAAGACTGGGAGCACTACTCAGTGGTAGGCCGACTTAGCTCCAAAAGAAATGGCCACCAAACATGAGTCCATACAGTACCTTGAGTAGTTGCTGGAGAGTGTAGACAATCTCCTGTGAACCAATCCACTTCTGACTACCCACAAAGCTGGGAGGTTTGTCACCTACGTCCACCAGAGCCTGTAGACACAGAGCTGTTGGTCACATGGTGGGTAGATATGTAGATAGAGAAACATTTATCTATACAGTAGAACTACCGCCCTGTAAAGGACAACACCTAATTGCAGAGCCAAAGTGTCCTTTAGAGAGAGATGTCCTCTTACAGGAGAGGTGCTACAGTAGAACCTCCCTGTAAAGGACAACACCTAATTACAGAACCAAAGTGTCCTTTAGGGAGAGATGTCTTCTTACCAGAGAGTTGTTAAATAGTAAAAATGGTAATTTTGCAAATGAAAACTGTCCTTTGTAGAGAGGTGTCCTCTAGCACAAGTGTCCTCTCATGGAGTACTTTAGTAGATTTGACAGGTGTGATACATTGATCTAAGGGATAGTTTACAAAAATATCACATTCCATTTTGGTCAATACAGTAGAACTACCTCCCTGTAAAGGACAACACCTAATTGCAGAGCTAAAGTGTCCTATAGGGAGAGGTGTTCTCTTACCAGAGAGTTGCTAAATAGTAAAAATGATAATTTTGCAAATGAAAACTGTCCTTTGTGGAGAGGCGTCCTTTAGTGGGATGTCTGCTAAAAGGAGGTTCTACTGTGTATATTTTTACTAGAGGAGGAATCACACTGGAAATTATCTCTAAAAATAAATAAAATGGGGTAATGAGATTCTTTATTAAAGATATAAAATCTTGACAAGCTTTCAGACTATGACATTCTTCAACTTGCTGTTATGCAAAAAAGTATTCACGTAACGGCCTAAGACCAAATCCAAATAAATAAATAGTCTGTAATGGTCTTTTCATTATTTTTATTTGGTCTTATTACCTTGTGTTCTATAATCTATAGTTCCAAATTGCAACACACTATTTATTTGGATTTGGTCTTATTACCTTGTGTTCTATAATCTATAGTTCCAAATTGCAACACACTATTTATTTGGATTTGGTCTTATTACCTTGTGTTCTATAATCTATAGTTCCAAATTGCAACACACTATTTATTTGGATTTGGTCTTATTACCTTGTGTTCTATAATCTATAGTTCCAAATTGCAACACACTATTTATTTGGATTTGGTCTTATTACCTTGTGTTCTATAATCTATAGTTCCAAATTGCAACACACTATTTATTTGGATTTGGTCTTATTACCTTGTGTTCTATAATCTATAGTTCCAAATTGCAACACACTATTTATTTGGATTTGGTCTTATTACCTTGTGTTCTATAATCTATAGTTCCAAATTGCAACACACTATTTATTTGGATTTGGTCTTATTACCTTGTGTTCTATAATCCAAATTGTTCCTTATCACGTAACATCCTGTTGAAGGATGTTATAGTTGGAAAGTTTGCCAAGATTAAATTGCTTTGATAAAGTATCTCGTTACTGTTAACTTTTATTCCTTCTTAGAAATATATATTATTAATTATTGAGAGAATATTAAACACAAGGTAATAAGACCAAATACAAATAAATAAATAGTGTGTGACAGTAACAGCGTTGTTACCGAAACGTCACACACTATTGTGTTTATAATCTATAATCCAAATTGTGCCTTATCATTGAAAGAATATTGAAACACAAATAAAATTGTTAAAAATAGAACAAAAGTGAAATTGTACTTGGGTCATTATTACCTTGTGTTTCTAATTTATAATCTTTTCTTATCCCTAGTACACGTGGTACAGGCCATGATAATCATAGTGGGTAGTTAGCGACTGCTTTTACTGTAAGTGTACCACATGTCTACACATGTGAAAAGCAGTTCGACTTTGCACTTACAAATGTGCCCGAGCCCCGTTTGGTTACTTGCACTTGCTGGTGGGGTTGGACTTTTGCAAGAATCAGGGGCCATTGGAGCATTTTTTTAAACAGAAAAAAGTGTCCAATGTGGGAATCGAACCCGGGTCGTAGTGGTCTAAAACCAAATGGCTTAACCAGCCTTCCACCAACCCCCCGTTTCTAATTTATAATTGTGGTATATCAGTATAGAGGATTACCTTCTGTATGGTGCGGTGACACGGCACAGGGACTGTAGTGTAGCCCTGTAGACGGTACCAGGAGACAATGGTCTGTAGAGAGCGGTAGGCACATCCCCATCCCGAGTCATCTATCCCATCCTGAAGGTAATGGTGGTAGGCGTAGTCTCCAGCTACGGTAGCTACAATGTAGCGTTGGTCGCAGCTCTCCAGTTCTGTATGTGGGTTGATGAGCCTCTTCTCCATATCTTCTACCTCCTGACATCGGAGGTAGTCGTTGTGCCGCTGGAAATATGGCCGGTCCTGAGGCACCAGTAGGTCCCGGTGTACCTGGATTCTTCTGTCCCCTGCTCCACAGCACCATTGGAAGGGTGGGGAACTACCATTGGAAGGGTGAGGAGGGATTTTTACCTTGAAATTTTAGTTTGAATTTTCCCTTGAAAAAAGATTTATAATAAAAGGTTCTTCCATGCTTTTACACTTTGAGGAATCTAGGAACTCCGCCTTTGCAATTCCCAAGCCCAGATGAAAAAGGAGGAGGAGGAGCAGTAACAAGCTCACTAAAAAAACCTGGGCTCAGCTGGCCCCACTGATAGTACCCTGTAAGGGCTCCTAATCCAAGCATACAGGATGAGCAGGATTTGTACTCCATGTTAGGAGCAGCTGAACATGGCGTCTGTTCCTCATGTCAGAGGCGGCCATTTCTTTTGAAGCTAAGTCGGCCTGCTATTGAGTAGTGCTACCAGTCTTAATAACAAAGGCATTTTACTTCACCCAGTGTGGAGATAAGAAAGAAGAAGCAATCTAGGGCTAGGTTTCTTTTTACAATTCTTTCATTTCTCAAGTTTTCAGGCTAACATGCCCCTTCAACATTTCTAGCCAAATATAACACGCTGAATTTCTAGGTTTCCGTGTTGAAGGGCATGTTAGCTCCCGAAAACTTGAGAGAAAAGTAATAAATCATAAAAAGAAACCTAGCCCTAGATATTAATGTTGTCAAAGTGTAAAAAGAAAGTTCTGAAATTTTTGGACAAACTTCACAGAGACCTACAAATCCACTTCAAGTTGATACCATCCCATGGGGATCAGTGGATGAGTGTTCTAAGCCGTTGGTTTTTCCACCACTATGACTCAGAACCGAATCCCACATTAGGAGCATGGACTTATGGAATTCCTGTAATTTTACACAAGGGAATAAGAAACAACAACAACCTTATGCTTTATATCCATAATACAGATTGTACCTTATCATATGTACATTTCCATTTGATCTAAAAAAATATTATAAATATTTGAAGGTTTAATTTAAATTTAAAAAAAACATTATCACACATTTTGAAAATGTGATGGCTTGAAAGGTAACTAGGTTACACTTTTTTTTTTTTGCTTATCCCTAGTACAGGCCATGATAATCATGGTGGGTAGTTAGCGACTGCTATTTACTGTAAGTGCACCACATATCTACACATGTGAAAAGCAGTTTGACTTTGCACTTACAAATGTGCCAGAGCCCCGTTTGGTTACTTGCACTCGCTGGTGGGGTTGGACTTTTACAAGAATCGGGGGGCCATTGGAGCATTTATTAAAATTATTTTAAAAACAGAAAAAAGTGTCCAATGCGAGAATTGAACCTGGGTCGTAGTGGTCGAAAACCAAACGGTTTAATTAGCCTTCCACCGACCCCCCAGGTTACACATGAAATCATAAACACCCCCCTCAAATAAAACATCATTAAAGACAAGGATAACTCCTTATTCACCATAAAATAACAAACCCAAGTCAGGGAGAAGAGCTTCTTTTATAAGAGGATGATGGTACAAGCTTTCAGTCAAGACACCTTTCTATGGGTACCTGTAGAAGGACATCTTGCCATAAAGCTTGTACAATCATCCTCTTATAAAAGAAGCTCTTCTACCAGCAACTTGTGTTTCTTCTTCTAAAAGATAATTTTGTCTGACAACATTTTTCTCAAAGGTGAAGTAATTATTGTTGGTATAGATAGTATGAATGCATTAAACCATGTGATAAAAGTGAGGTCTATATAGGTGTTATGTACACAAGGTAATAAGACAAAATCCAAATAAATAAATAGTGTGTGACCTTTTTGTAACAGTGTTGTTACCAAAACGTCATACACTATTTATTAATTTGGATTTGGTCTTATTACCTTGTGTTTATAATCTAAATATATATTGGCCTTAACATTTTTGATCGACTTCA
>CP092863.1:71784945-71824445 GCA_030710605.1 Cordylochernes scorpioides | reverse complement strand
GATCTCCTCGCATACCTGTGTAACCCGCTCCTTATCAACGCTACAAATAAAAGATAAGTACTGTTTTTATTTTATTAAACAAATCGTGTTTTTATTATTTACCCCCTTTTTGTTGTTGGTGTTGTACTCTTGAGTGTACCTTTTTCTGTGTTCAAGTTACTCTTACTGTAGGCCCTGGTTTATTGCTTTTTGTGTGATAACCCGTAATAAGTAACATTTGTCAGTACAATAAGATTATATAACTAATAAAGACTTTAAGACGCGAATGTTTCACTGTCAAATTATATTGACAAACATTTTCAGTTTTTTTCTGATCAGTTTTTAGCGGGAAGAATGTTGTCTTCGTTTGTTAGTGAACCAATCTCTCACGCCTTCTCATTGGACGAATGTGGCCATGTCTGTATATAAGAGGAGACTAAGGGAATGCGAGGGGGGCCCAGAGCGTGAAGAATTGGTGTTGAGACGCTTAAAGTGTTTTCTTACGTGATTTTTCCGTGTCTGAGGATCTCTTCGCATCCCGGTATGACCCGAGTCCGATCCCCACCAACGCTACAATAAAGATAAGTACTGTTTGGTTTTATTTTACAAATCGTGAGTTTTATTTACTTCCTTCTTTTTGTTGTACTCTTGAGTGTACGCTTTTCTGTGTATCAAGTTACATTTACTTTAGGCCATAAAATTTTGCTTTTTGTGTGATAACCCGTATATAAAACTTTTGTCATCACAAATAAATCAAACTTCTACTGTCCTTACAACGATGAAAAAATATTGAGAGGGCTTGGCTCATCAGTGGTGAAACCTCCCAGCATTTTCACCAATTTAATCTACCAGACCGCTTTTTTTAGAGCTCTAATACTGTATTGGATCATTCTGCTTTTATATGCTACACTGAAGGGTGGAATCTTAGAAATGGTATTTAAGCATAAGATTATATCGTGACAAAATATGTATTTGCTGAAATACATGCAAAACGTCACGTATTTGCATATATATATAAATAATTCATAAAAGTTTTAAAATATAAATTTTTGAAAATTGAAAGATTAAAAATATAAAATTATTAACATAGTATTTTTAAAAAAGGTGTCTGTTTTTACATATGTAGGGCCATACATATGTAAATACATACAGATAGTTTTAAAATACTATGTATATCTTCTTATATATAAAAGTCAATGTATGTTGTCTGTTTCGCGATAAACTCAAAAACTACTGAACCAATTGGTACCAAATTTTGCATGTCGCTTTTTATAAACCTGAGGAAAATTTTCAGCTACATTTTGATTAGTATTTTTGGCTATTTATTTTTTTTCATTTGAAGAACTTTTTTTTACGCGGAGTAAATACGAGGCGAAGTAACAACACCAGGCCAATTAAGCGACCAATGAGCGTTCTGCTTTTTTTTTTTTTTCAAGTTGCTTGCGTATATATATATATATATATATATTTTGAAATATCTTTTTATACGAGTGTTACCCTTTTTTTTTAAACAAAATTATTGAGTATTGAGAGATAAATTTATATTATTAAGTTACGGTAAGTAAACACAATGCAATTTGTGTAATTAGCGTTACTGTATGTAAATAATGACTTTCTACAAAGAACAGTTTTCATTTGCAAAATTACCATTTTTACTATTTAGCAACTCTCCGGTAAGAGGACATCTCTCCCTAAAGAACACTTTGGCTCTACAATTAGGTGTTCTTTAAAGGGAGGTTCTACTGTAGCAACTCTCTGGTAAGAGGACATCTCTCTCTAAAGGACACTTTGGCTTTGTAATTAGGTGTTGTCTTTTACAGGGAGGTTCTACTGTAGCAACTCTCTGGTAAGAGGACACCTCTCTCTAAAGAACACTTTGGCTGTACAATTAGGTGTCCTTTACAGGAAGGTTCTACTGTATATACAAATACTTGACGCCTCACATGTATTTCAAAACATGGTATATGTATATAAGTAGAACCAGGATTCAACCATTCCCCTGAAGAGAATCACAGGAAGTTACTAAAATGTTGGGAGTTAAGCTATTGGTTGATGTGGCTTTGTTTTTCTCTGCATCAACTTTCAACCAACAAATGATATTTTAAAAATGTATTAATGAATTTTATAATGGTTATATGGTGGTCGGTGAAAGGATGGTCTAAACCGTTGGTTTTCAACCGCTACGACCCGGGTTCGATTCCCGCATATTCCTTATACTATTTCTTCTAATGAGCGAAAAACGATAAACTAAACATAAGGGGTAAAATTGTGTGTACCAGTGTTATTCGAGAAGTTATAACACTTTGTCCTGCACGACATAATATAATATGTGAGCAAATTACTTTTTTTTATGATTATAAAAAATGCTCCAATGGACCTCGATTCTTGCAAAAGTCCAACCACACCTGCGAGTGCAAGTAAACAAAACGGAGCTATGGCACAATTGTAAGTGAAAAAGTCGAACTGCTTTTCATATGTGTAGACATTTGGTGTACTTACAGTAAAAGCAGTTGCCTACTTCGAACCACCATGATTGTTATGGCCTCTACCACGTGTACTATGGATAAGCAAAAAACAAAGGTTATATTGCTGGAAATGTGTCCTATGATATATATGTGTGATGCACTAGCGCGCCATCTGTTATCAAAATTCAAAACTATTTTAAAGGCGTAAGATTCTTTTTTGAAATTAAACAATTTCTACTGCCCTTACTGCAATGGAAAAATTAGACACACACATCCTCCCTCTAATTTTTCCATTGCAGTAAGGGCAGTAGAAATTGTTTAATTTCAAAAGAATCTTACGCCTTTAAAATAGTTTCGAATTTTGATATATATGTGTGTGTACAGTGTGTTTTCAGTAAAAGCAGTTGCCTACTCTACCCACCGAGATTATTATGGCCTGTACCACGTATACTATGGATAAACAAAGGTTATATTGCTGGTATTATGTCTTATGATATATAAATGTGTGTGTTGTAAACTTTCCAGAAAATCAGCCAACTGTACCTGCATTGGAGAAGTTTTGATGACACTTCTGCCGCCATAGAAGATGTACACCACCCCGCGACCTTCAGTTCCACCATAAGGACATCCCACGGCGAAGTCTGGCGTCAATCAGTAAGTCTCGATAAAATCATTCCTTGTAATATTATAAGATGTCACAAAAGTTCGTATATGACAATAAATCAAAATTCAAATGACAATACATCCAGATGACACAATGACCTACAGGACATGCAACAACTGTCCTGGTGTGGAACTAACACCTACTCACATATTCCCATGTCCAGCAATGACCGCAGCCTTGCAGAAAATTGACATGGACCCAGAGCAGCAGCTTTACACATCCAAGATAGAGGACATTTCTGCTGCTGTGATAGAGATGTATGGAGACATCTGAGGCTCTTCATTGAACACGACAACAACAACAAAAGTTCGTAAACATATTATGATTTATATTTTTCAAGTGTTTACGGACTTTTGGGGCAACACTGGTATAATTGGTAACCTTGGTATAATTCTTATAGAAGAATGATTTAATCTCTGATGTTCTATATCAAGGGTGGCCAATCAGCAGGTGGGCCAGGTTTTTGAAATATAAGGTTGTCCCAAATGTTAGTAAACATATTATGATTTATATTTTACAAGTGTTTATGAACTTTTGGAACAACCTTGTAATTCTGAAACTTGGCCAACCTGCTGATTGGCGACCCTTGATATAGAACATAAGAGATTAAATCATTCTTCTATAAGAATTCTGTTATAATTAACAAGGTTACCAATATATAAGTTCGTAAACACTTGTAAAATATAAATCATAATATGTTTACGAACTTTTGGAACAACCTTGTAATTCTGAAACTTGGCCTACCTGCTGATTGGCCACCCTTGATATAGAACATCAGAGATTAAATCATTCTTCTATAAGAATTCTGTTATAATTTCACCAAGGTTACCAATATTACCAAGGTTGCCCCAGAAGTTCGTAAACACTTTCAAAATATAAATCATAATATGTTTACCAACTTTTGGGACAACCTTGTAATTCTGAAACTTGGCCCACCTGCTGATTGGCCACCCTTGATATAGAACATCAGAGATTAGATCATTCTTCTATAAGAATTCTGTTATAATTTCACCAAGGTTACCAATATTACTTGGACAGGTAGATAGGGTCACTCACCATCACAGCCGTCGTGGTTGAGATCTCCTAGGTTGGCAAGAGCCAAGCCGAAGCGACCGCGAGGAAAAGTTCCGTTCAGAGCCAGAGTGTGGTCAAACAGAGCCTGTGCTAAGATTTCTAGGAATCTGTGAGTCTACCTTGATGATAGAGGATTTACCTTCTTTCCTTGTAGAGCTAGGACAACTTGGCCGGTCTCGTAGTCACCTCTCACGGCAGAATAGAGAGGTGCGCCTACCATCAAGTCATCCAACCTGAAACATACACCAATCCAACCCTCTGCTCTAGCACATGTAAACACTTGGTGTAGACCTTGTTTCAAAGATTTCATATCACAGCCAACATACACTCATAGACAAAAGACGTAAAGAAGTTGTACCTTTTAGCATGTATATCGGGATTCATGCAATGACTCTGAATGATATTTGATACACAGTGACTTTTATTGAAGACACACTAATAGGCAAAGTTGTACCTTTCAGCATGTATATCAGGATTTAGACAATAACTCTGAAAGATATTACATTGACCTTTATTAAAGATATTCTCATGGACAAAACTTAAGGTAGTTGTATCTTTTAGCATGTATATCGGGATTGAGACAATAACTCTGAAAGATATTACAGTGACCTTTATTGAAGACATACTCATGAACAAAACTTAAGGATGTTGTACCTTTTAGCATGTATATCAGGATTTAGACAATAACTCTGAAAGATATTACAGTGACCTTTATTGAAGACACACTCATGAACAAAACTTAAGGATGTTGTACCTTTTAGCATGTATATCAGGATTTAGACAATAACTCTGAAAGGTATTACAGTGACCTTTATTGAAGACACACTCATGAACAAAACTTAAGGAAGTTGTACCTTTCAACAAGTATATCGGGATTCAGACAATAACTCTGAAAGATATTACAGTGACCTTTATTGAAGACACACTCATGAACAAAACTTAAGGATGTTGTACCTTTTAGCATGTATATAAGATTTAGACAATAACTCTGAAAGATATTACAGTGACCTTTATTGAAGACACACTTATGAACAAAACTTAAGAAAGTTGTACCTTTTAGCAAGTATATCGGGATTGAAACAATAACTCTATATGATATTTGATACACAGTGATCTATAATTGAAGACACACGAGATAACCAATTGTGAAAAAAATGTCTTTGTATCCTTCAAAAAGTAGACGATTAATAAAGGTTAAAACTTTCTACTTCCTTAAGTTTCTTCAAATAAAAGAAACTTCGGCCAGTAAATCTTTTTATTGTCATCATAGTCTTCTCTAGTTGACTTGCCATCTTGAATACCTCGGGACCAAAATTGGTCTTGATTATCGTGGCATTCCTTAAGTTTGTCCATGAGTGTAAACGTGCTAGACTTACCTGTCACCATCCCAATCTCCCACACAGACGCTATAGCCGAAGTAAGAGCCAACTTGGCTTCCAGTTAAATTAAGGAAAGGCTGAAGGAGTCGCGAAGTCATCAGAACAACCTGTCTCAACACAGTTTACATCCAGTAGTACGGGACAGTAAGTGACATACCTGACCAGTGAGATTGTGTCCTCTTGGCATTCCTACTGCTACGTCCGGGTCTGTATCCCTCGTGAACTCTCCCACAGCGAGTGAATAGCCTGTCCACACATCCAGATATTCCTTAGTAAACCACAAATTAACAACACCGCAGCCCACACATCTAAAAAACATCAGCTATGCCTCACTATAAAAGAAAAACACTCATAGACACAACTGAAGAAAGATGTACCTTTTAGCATGTATATCGGGATTCAGATAATAACTCTGAAAGATATTACAGTTGCCTTTATTGAAGATACACTCATGAACAAAACTTAAGGAAGTTGTACCTTTTAACATGTATATCAGGATTCAGACAATAACTCTGAAAGATATTACAGTGACCTTTATTTAAGACACACTCGTGGACAAAAATTAAGAAAGTTGTACTTTTTGCATGTATATCGGGATTCAGACAATAACTCTGAAAGATATTACAGTGACCTTTATTTAAGACATACTCATGGACAAAACTTAAGAAAGTGTTACCTTTTAGCATGTTTATCGGGATTCAAACAAAAACTCTGAAAGATATTACAGTGGCCTTTATTGAAGACATTGTAATATCTTTCAGAGTTATTATCTGAATCCCGATATACATGCTAAAAGGTACAACTTCCCTAAGTTTTGTCCATTAGTATAATTACTGTATTCTCACAAATATTGATGCCGTTGACAGCTATAAAACATTCTGAAGGCCGATTAGGAGAGGTCGCCGTGAGTCCTCCACTGAAAGTCAAGTGGACTCAAGTGGACCCTGGCATTCATCTCAGTACTGCTGAGCTGCTAAGTCGGTCAGGATATCTCTATGATAAACCGTTATAATGTTATTACAGTTGTATCATGTTCTTAAATTGGTAGCAAGGCTTTGAGAAAGGTCAATATCAAATAAAATAGACGTTTATTACAAAGGAAAGCTTAAGAAATGATTAATTTAAGTAAATTAGGCGTTTATATACGAGTATATGGTAAGAAGTCTTTCTTATGTGCTGTTATACCCTTATTTTAATTGGCACACAGATTTCCAAACAAACAAAACAGATTATATTACAAAAGACTAAACACTATCCATGTAAACTACAGATAATTGAGAGGAGAATGACCGGAATTGCGGTGATTGCATCACGCTTTGTAGATCAATTAAAGGAACTCACTGGCTTGACGGTCGCTGAGATGGTACATCGAGCTCAAGACAGAGATGGCTGGTGTCACATCGTGTTTGGGATGTAATATGTACAGTGTACGTTCGATCATGAATAAAATGATTTATGAAACATAGTCCGACAAAGGCTCCTCCTCAGTTCTAAAAATAAGGTTTCAAGAAGTCCCCTGAACAAGGGCACCGTTGAAGATGTTGAGAGGGGAGAGAGGCCCTGGGGTTGGGTTTCATTGGTTGTCGAACTTGACACCCCATCTTGTTAGCAGCCAATCAGGAGAAATTCTTTCGTTTTGCCACTCTTTAGATCATTCCAGATGTAGCAGAAACTGATCCATTTTGTAGACTTTCGTTATATAGAGATAGAAATCCTTACTGAACATTTATTTTGTAGACTTCAACATAATAATGTATTAAACAAGAAACACAAGTCAGGGAAAAGAGATTCTTTTATAAGAGGACAATCGTACAAGCTTTCAGGGAAGAGACCCTTAGAACGCTTCACGATTTTGCGTGTCATCCTTACGCAGGGGCAATGCTAATCTTATTTGTATCGTTCCTATTGTAGTTGTTGTACCGCCGAACTGGTATCACAGGGGCCATGCTAATCTTCTCTGTATCCTTCCTATTGTAGTAGTTGTAGCGCCGAACTGGTATCACAGGGGCCATGCTAATCTTCTCTGTATAGTTCCTATTGTAGTAGTTGTACCGCCGAACTGGTATCACAAGGGCCATGCTAATCTTCTCTGTATCGTTCCTATTGTAGTAGTTGTACCGTCGAACTGGTATCACAGGGACCATGTTAATCTTCTCTGTATCGTTCCTATTGTAGTATATGTACCGCCGAACTGGTATCACAGGGACCATGCTTCTCTGTATCGTTTTTTTTTATTTTTAAGTATTCAAATTTTGTAGCAAAAAAAAGTTGTTTACAATTATATATTGTCTTCGAAGAAAGCTAATGTTTTTGGAAAATGCATTGATGTAAAATTATATTTTTGACTTACGAAATTTTCAAACGAAAGTTTCTTATGGTCAAAGATAGCTAAAGATTTTGGAACATACATTGATAAACAATATATGTTTGCCTTTGCGAAAGTTCCATATGAATGAAAATATCTTTAAAATCTCTCAAACGAAAGTAGCTAACGTGTGTTATTGATCATTATTCCTATCTCTTGACATGATACATCTAATAATCAGGTTTATTATCACCATAGAGTTAAGGGGCGGTTTGAAAAAGTCATTTTTACTCCTTCTCCGAGAGAGATATGTATCTGAGAAAGTTTTTTTCCCAGTCAGTTGAAGTGGCTCCCACTCACTCACCCAGATAGCTGTCGTCGTCTGACTCCGGACCCTCGAGACTCTCGTACTTGGAGGGCTGGGAGAGCAGGTCTTGGGAGAACACTTGTCCTGCACAGTCAGTTCCACAGTCACGCTGTCACTATCATAGTCATTGTCACCTTCATTTCTACAGTCGATGTCATTGTCACAGCCACCATCATTGTCACACTCATTTTCACAATTGATGTCATTGTTACAGCCACCATCATTGTCACACTTATTTTCACAATTGATGTCATTGTCACAGCCACCATCATTGTCACACTCATTTTCACAATTGATGTCATTGTTACAGCCACCATCATTGTCACACTTATTTTCACAATTGATGTCATTGTCACAGCCACCATCATTGTCACACTCATTTTCACAATTGATGTCATTGTTACAGCCACCATCATTGTCACACTTATTTTCACAATTGATGTCATTGTCACAGCCACCATCTCATTGTCACACCTTTTTTCACAATTGATGTCATTGTCACAGCCACCATCTCTCTCATTGGCACCCTCATTTTCACAATTGATGTCATTGTCACAGCCACCATCATTGTCACCCTCATTTTCACAATTGATGTCATTGTCACAGCCACCATCATTGTCACCCTCATTTTCACAATTTATGTCATTGTCACAGCCACCATCATTGTCACATTCATTTCTACATTCACTGTTTTTTATCACTATTCCCGAAATTTTCAACCATCAAAACCCCCATATGCAACAATAATCACAACCCTTTTTATATAAACAAATACGACCCCTATTTGCATATACGATCACAACTCCCATTTACATATACAATCAAAACTCCCAGTTACAGCAACAATAATAATTATTTTTACATTAACAATCACAACCCGCAGCTGCATTAACAATCACAACACCCAGTTACATCAACAATCCTAACTCTTTTTTACATCAACAATCGCAACCCGCAGCTACATCAACAATCATGACTTTATTTTCATCAACAAGCACAGCCCCAGTTACATCAATAATAATAAAAAATACATAAACAATAACACAACCACCAGTTACATCAACAATCACAACCCCCAGTAACATCAACAATCACAAACCTACATATACAACAATCACAACCCGCAGCTACATCAACATTCGCAACTCTTTTTTCATCAATAACCACAACCCCCAGTTAAATAAGCAATAATACAAGCCCCAGTAACATCAACAATCACAAAAAAAAAATACTCCAGTTACATCAACAATAACAATCCTCAATTTACATAAATAATCACAACCCCCAGATAAGAAAGAAGAAGACCACAACCCCCAGTTACATCAACAATCACAACCCCCAGTTACATCCACAATCACAGTATACAATTTACAACAATAAACACAACCCCCATTTACACCAACAACCACGGCCCCCAATAATACAACAATACCTACAACCACTCAGTTTCATCCCCACAGAGAGAGAGATTCAAAGAAACAGACACCTACCTTGCCAGTAGTAGCTGCCTGGAGCCCCAATGAACAGACGCCGACCGTCCTGCGCCCACAGCTCGGTTTGACAACTGTACGCGGAGACAACACGGACAGAGAACTAGATGTAACCAAAGACAACGAAGATCTGTAACATCTGAAGAAATATAAGTCGCAGGTTGAACATTGTTCCGGCACTACGTTACCGAACTGACCTGTCCTTATTACGTGTTGTCTTGATCTCACCAAACTTCTCACATCCAACGCAAGACAATTACATTACAAAATATGACCAACGCCATTTGAACACAAGAGCGTCCCCCGATGTCAGGGCTAGTCAGTGTTCCTTCTTCTGACCATTCTCTCTTTCTGTCTTAAACCAGTTTGTCGTCAAATAACCTTCATTTACCATCTTCCCCACACCTCACACCGCATATGCCGGTTTGTTTTATGGGGGATTTCTACTTAGAAATTAGTAACTTTATTTACTATTTTATTCTATCTAAAACTTACATTTTAAATATGTTTTGTATATACACTAATGGACAAAACTTAAGGAAATTGTACCTTTTAGCATGTATATCGGGATTCAGACAATAACTCTGAAAGATATTACAGTGACTTTTATTGAAAACACACAAGATAACCAAGTGTGAGCAAAATTTCCTCTGCTTCCTTCAAATAAACAGACAACTGGCGACATAAAAGACTTTCCACTTCCTTAAGTTGTGTCCATGAATGTATATTGTACCGTTAAATATTAACGGTATAGAGGTTATACCAGGAATATATATAACAAATGAAAACATTAAGACGCGAATGTTTCTTTTCACAAATAAATCAAACTTATACTGTCCTTACTTTTGTGAAAAAATATTGGGAGGGCTTTCACCACAGTAAGGACAGTAAAGTTTGATTTATTTGTGAAAAGAAACATTCGCGTCTTAATGTCTTCAATCGTTATATATAGATGGCGCGTTATTGCTTTGTAGGAATATATCTCAAAATATAGTGTCTGTTTGAAGTTTATATGTTAATTTTGTAATTATTCTTATTTTTTTTAATTCATAGAAGCATTTTTCTGGCAGACAATATTCAATTTTTTTATCATCATCATTTTTGATATTGTTTTTTTCTTTTTCTCAGTTAGTTATCAAATCATTTGAATTTTAGTTTCTTTTTTGTTTTGTTGTGTTATTTTTTAAGCAATAAAATATATTGTAACAAAGTATTTATAAATTTTATTATTTTTATTAACAGAGAGTGGCCTTTTTTTATGTTTATATTTTGCTACTCTTCGAATTTCCCTCGTGGCTTATATTTTGTTTACCATTCATAGTTTGTTCTTGCCTGAAATAAATTGTTGTCTCGTCCTGAAGTTTTTTGTCTTCCCTAATTTTCCACGTGGCAATATAGAACTAAGGTGTAATATTCAATTCAACCATATGGAACCAATATCGATTCATTTTTAAAACAAAGCAAAATCATAAACATATATAACTTTCACTTTTTCATACAGTGATCTTATATGAAGAAATCGCATGTCTACTGTTCTTCCTGTGCTATGGAATTGATCTCCCAGAATCCATCTCAAAGAAGGCAATAAATGTAAATATTTTATGTATGGCTATGCTTTTGTTGTGGTTGCTTTCCCCAAAAAAAAAGTTCTTCAAACATATAAAACAGCTATACGTAATCTAATTATGTGGTGTGAATGAAACCTAAATGTAAATTAACCTAGCTCTTAAACAAAAGTTATCAATTTTAGCATTAGAAAAAAGACAAAATTCCAATACAAATACTTTAAGTTTTTGTCGCGGTCTCACTAACTCTGGGCTTAACTACCCGTTTCATGATTTTTCAGGGTGCCTGAATGGCCAGTTTTTTGGTCCTTGAGGTACAGCTTGCACCACGCTTATGAGGGCCAATAGCCAGAAACGCGTCCGTGGGTAGCTTTTCTTGATTAATCAAGAATGGGTATTTGGCCAATTCTGGAATAATAAAAAATCAACCAGAATAGTTAATATTTATTCCGATAGATGGCGCAAGCCATCAGGAACTTTCAGTTGCATGATAAGGAGATGCTTTTTTTTTTCATACTTTAAGTTTTGTTCATGAGTGTTTATATATAATATGTTACATATATGTTATTTAAAAAAACTTATATTCTAGTTACGTTACCTTTCGTGCAGTCGTGGATAAAAAGGAAAAAATAAAAATAACCTTTTATGTCTTAAATTATATTTATTTTCATTATTTCTCAAAGCAAACAGTTTTACATATCAAGACAATCCAACAATCTTATTATTATATGTCGCATACCTCGACATATTTGCATAGTATTGTTTTGTTTTATATATTTTACATGTTGTTTCTTATGATAGGTGAATATATTTGCATGTCCGCGAGTAGCGCGATGTATATATATAGGTGAAGAGAATAATAAAGTCAGAGTTTCTACTGATTAGAAACGTCTCATAATTTCTTAAACTAGTTCTTCCAAAGTGGAATATCACAAATGGCGCAGCCGACAGGATCCGCAAGACCTTCCCTGGAAAGCCTCTTAAGGGCGATGGTGAAGCAACAAAGCGTTATGATGGATATTCTTGGAATAGAAGAAGATGATTCTGAAGATGAGCCTAAGGGCGACGGTGTAAAGGATTCTGAAGAAAATGGAGAAAGCCTCTTAAGGGCGATGGTGAAGCAACAAAGCGTTATGATGGATATTCTTGGAATAGAAGAAGATGATTCTGAAGATGAGCCTAAGGGCGACGGTGTAAAGGATTCTGAAGAAAATGGAGAAAGCCTCTTAAGGGCGATGGTGAAGCAACAAAGCGTTATGATGGATATTCTTGGAATAGAAGAAGATGATTCTGACGATGAGCCTAAGGGCGACGGTGTAAAGGATTCTGAAGATTTCGATGAACAGAATTAAATGGTAGATGAAGAAGACTTCGATGAACAGAATGAAATGGCAGATGAAGAAGAAGATGATTCTGAAGATGAGCCTAAGGGCGACGGTGTGAAGGATTCTGAGACTGCAATTAAAGGTTGTGAATCGGTGAAAATACAGAAGAACTTTTGGTTAATGGCCTTGATCCTACCACCCAAGCTGGGGAAATTGATAGAGATACAGAGAATACAGAAGAACTTTCTAATTGCATTATTGATGTTCCTAACACCGAAGTTGAGAAAAAATCCGTTGAAGCAGATGAAAGTGAAAAGGCTGACGAAGAAGAAGAGTCTGTTGTAGTTGAAGAAAGTGAAAAAGCTCAAATTGAGAAAAAGTCTGTTGTTGAAGAAAATGAAAAAGCCGAAGTCGAGAAAAATTCAGTTGTAGAAACGGAAGAAAGTGAAAAAGCCGAAGTTGATAAAAAGTCCGTTGAAGCAGATGAAAGTGAAAAGGCTGAAGTTGAAAAAAAGTCAGTTATAGGAACTGATAGTGCAGAGCCTATTACGAAAGAGGTAGATGTTAGTGTTGGTATTGATTCAGATAATGCAGGACTTTGTGATCTTGATGATGCCACTTTCACTCAAGCTGGGGAAATTGACAATAATACAGGGAATACAGAAGAAAGTTCTGTTTGCGTTATTGATGTTCCTAACACTCAAGCTGGGGAAATTGACAAAGATTCAGAGAATACAGAAAAACTTTCTGATTGCATTATTGATGTCCCTGACACCCATGCTGGAGAAAAAGAACCTTCTAAGGAGTCTGGTACTGGCAAAAAAGAACCAAAGCCTGGTACCGGCGAAGAAGCACCTCCAAAGGAGTTGAGCCTCCCCACCACCTGGAATAACAAAAACACCATCACCGAAGACATGAAGTTATTGAAAAGAGCTTTGAGAGAGCTACCGTGTTACGATACTCTATTGGAAACTCTCAAAAAAGGAATTTATTCTTTTAAAACAAGCGGTGAAAAAAGAAATATGAAATTAGGAATATGTGATGCTATTATCTGCCATGGAATAGGTGATTTCGATAAATGCAGTCTTGCAAGACCTCGTTTGTTAATATTAAAGAAATTAACACGCTGCCAAAAAGTTTGGATTTATGCTAAAGAATTCAGCCAGATGCAAATTTCAGAGATAGAAAGTGGATTCAGAAGAGAAGCTGGACCTGCGGAATTGCTAACAGCATCCGTACATAATGCTTTTGTAATCTTCGCTGATATTTTCGAAGGAAAAAGAATGAAATATGTAGGAAAAGGTGTCCAATGTATTTGCTATGGTGAAGTCTTATCAAGCGACAAGTTTTCAACTATTTATAGAATTGGACGATTGAATTTAAAAAGACGTTCATGGGGACAATCTACTGCTGAAGAATTTGAGGAATATGACATTGATGATTTACGAAATAAATTGGCCATCTACAATTCTTTAAGAACCCTAAAAAATGGTCAGATCAATTTATGTTCCTTTATGCTTGTTAAAGATACTGAGAAGACGTTTAGGCTTCTCAAAAATATCTTTGAAAAAGGAAAACCATGGCCTTACTATTGTGAAGGAGAACGAAAAAATTATTTTGTTTTCCTAATGGAATATGGAGGAATAACTCTCGAAACGGCTATCAAATCGAGATTTTCATGTGAGGATTTATTAGTATTATTTCGCCAGATTTGTATAGTTTTTGCAATTGGTGAAGAGGAAATTGAACTTTTACATGATGATTTTCATATTAACAATGTTCTAGTTGCAGAAACAGAAGAGAAACTAATCAAATATGAAGTAGCTTCAAAAAAGATTAAAATCCCAACTCTTGGATATATTGCTAGAGTAACCGATTTTGGGAATCCCAGGTTATTCGTTGGCAATGAAGACGAACCTTCTGTTTTCTACCAGCATGTTTTCAAGCACGATCGTAGTATGATGTGGTGTGACCAGACTAGAGAAGCGCTAAAACGTTTGGATTGGCATGATATGAATTTATCTCATTTTGTCTTTTTTCATCCTGAATATGGAGGAGAGAATTATGAAATCCCAACCAACAACTGCATTGCCAAGTTGACTGATTTTGAGATATCTCGACTTGTAGAGAATGATGATCCTAATCCGAATGTTTTTTACGAGAATGTTTCTCAGCTAATTTGGACCCATAATGAAATACGAGAATTTAACTCTGCTTGTAAAAGGCATACTGAATCCATTGAGGAGACATCAACGCAGATTACCGCCGAAGAAAGTCAAAGATCTCATTCGGAAACTGAAGACTTGGATGAGTTGGGAGTCCTATATCTCTGGCTAGTTGTCTTGAAGAAAGCTCCTCAGGCCAGCAAGTACATCCAACCCTATGACTGTTCTAAATCGGCAGACGATACCTCTAGGCCTGCAAACGATACCTCTAGACCTGCAGACGATACCTCTAGGTCTGCAAACGATACCTCTATACCTGCAGACGATACCTCTAGGTCTGCAAACGATACCTCTAGACCTGCAGACGATACCTCTAAGCCTTCAGACGATACCTCTGGGCCTTCAGATCTTCAACGAAATAAGAGACCTTCAAAAGAGTCTCATCTCAGGAGTGATGAGAGGTCATGGAGGGGGAGTCTGTCGCATACCTCGACATATTTGCATAGTATTGTTTTGTTTTATATATTTTACATGTTGTTTCTTATGATAGGTGAATATATTTGCATGTCCGCGAGTAGCGCGATGTATATATATAGGTGAAGAGAATAATAAAGTCAGAGTTTCTACTGATTAGAAACGTCTCATAATTTCTTAAACTAGTTCTTCCTAAGTGGAATATCACATTATATATTTTTAAAAATAGCAAAATAGGTTATATTCTTTTTGTTTGGCATTCCTTTACATTTTAAATTTGTGTTTAGTTCTTATTTTTAATTTTATTATTTAAATTATAATTTCAGTTATATTAGGAAAACAATTTTAATAAATATTATGGTTATGTAATTATTTTGTTCTAGAATTTGAATTATATTATGAATAATAAAAATCATATTTTTATTATGTCATATCTTCTATATATATAAAAATCAATGTTTGTATGTTTGTTTGTTTGTATGTCCAGTATACAAATTCGCAGTAGTTCACTAATTCAAACCAAAATTTCCATACATAGGTAAAAAGAAATACGGGGAAGACGATAGGCTATTTTAAAAATATATATAAATCAATTATTAAAACTATATAGTCAAATTATTCTACTTAGCTCACGAACAGCGCCCTCTATCAAAGATTAGATTAAATTATGCTGATGCAAACAAATAGATAATGCTAATAACAAACAATTATAAAAAAAATCTTATCTAAATATATATCACTCGGGTAGATATGCACACGGGTCAATCCCGGGGCGAAGCCCGGATCACCCCCGTCTAGTGTTATATAAAGTTGTCTGGGTGGATGATAGTCATGTACCAAAGTCGGTGGATGAGAGGGTAACACGCTCGATTCCCAACAGTCATGAACCGGGATTGAATCCCGCGTTAAAAATTGTTTAATATGTGAATAACCTTCACATATATTATTCACTGTTTCAATTATCATGAACTAGGTTGTTCTTGCTGAGCGGTACCTATTTATGTGAATTTGAACCAGGTACCAGAAGAGACATCTCTTTCTTTAATTGTGCATCAGAATGAAACACTATGCATCACCTTAATAAAAAACTTTACCAGTGATGATAAAGAATGAGGGTCAACACCAGTTTTGGCAAATTCAGACAAAATAATCTGTATACCATGGTTTTGAGCTATGGCCCTCATCAGTACAGGGACGGCTTCGATTTCATAACATCTTACTCTAGGTGAAAAAATAGTACAAATGTGATATTGTACTGGGATAAGGTACATAATTATGAAAAAAGGCATCTTCTTATCGTTCAACTGAAAGTTGCTGATGGCTTGCGCCATCTATCGGAATAAATATCAACTATTCTCGTTGATTTTTTAATTCTTCCAGAATTCGCCAAATACCCATTCTTGATTAATCAAGAAAAGCTAATCACGGACGCGTTTCGGGCTGTTGGCCCTCATCAGCGTGGTGTAAGCTGTACCTCAACGACCAAAAAAAAAACAGGTCATTCAAGGCATCCTGAAAAATCATGAAACAGGTATCTTACTCGAGGTTATGAAATCGGTTGAATTTGCTAAACAAGTGTTGTGTGGTTCATCCTTATTCGTCACTAGTAAAGTTTTTTTTTATTAGAGTGATGCATTCATGTGAAACTGTGCATTATAATGTACAGTTAAAGAGAGAGATATATATTTTGGTACACACATATATACAGTTTCACTGACTACACATCAGTTTGTAAATCGAGGGCTATTAGAAGCAAACACAGTGTAGATCTCTGTAGACAATCGATGTAGACAGACCTACCTTAGAGATGGAGACAGAGAAGCCGGCCTGGCATGATCCTTGTCGATGGTAGCCCCAGTTGGCTACAACACAAACATTCTTGTAGCAAAAATAAATTGCTAAATGCTCAAACAGTTTGCTCAATTATCTTTCAAATTTTGTTTAAGTATTTCATCTGACAACAATATTGTTTGTTTTTCCAAGGAATCTTATCTATAAATATCATCCTCTTATTCTTAATTTTAATCTAAGAAAAATATTTTTAACATACACATATAAAGCCTTTATTAAGACACCAGTCTTATACTACATATCTCATTGCCAGCTTACAACGATATCCTCACAACCACCATCATGTAGTGAAGGAACTTACTGTAAAAGTTATATAGGGACAACCATTGATATGGAGCTGGTACTTTGTACTGTCGTTTACTTTTGTCGTCTTTCTTTCTTCGTTAATAAACTGACACTCAAAGATGTAATGAGATATTTCAATTTCTATGTTTTCTTTGCAAAGATGGCATATTGTATCCTTCTTACTGAAGATTTTGGTTTTCCTGAAAAAATGAATGGAATATTTTGGACAATTCCAATTATTTTATTTCCAAAGCGCTATATCCCGCAAGGGATACTTGCGCCAAACAAGGAGAAAAGTTTATTCACATAAGTTATTTACATTATTCAACGCATGAAAACATTAGAGATCCAGATTTTGTAGAAAGTTTAGAATGTATTTACAAAATGAATTGAACTTTAAATATGATTTTTTTTTTGTCGGAAATCAAATCGTTAAGTTCACAAACAACTAGTTCATTCTTCATTCTATTGGACATATCTTAGTAAAAGATAAAATCTCCCAAGAAAGAAATCTGTCCACCTCAGTAATTCCAATGACATTGTAAATAAAACCAAGAAGCCCGGGTGACTTCTGTATGTGGCTCCAGGAACCTGCTGGGTTACACCTAAATAACTAAATAGAAGAATAAAGAGATAAATATAATTCTTTACACTGTGAATATTGATATTTAAGTTACATATAGAGCCACCTTGTCGGTTGTATGGATTTAGTTTTAAAATTAACGACATGTCAAGCATCTTTCAGAGTATTCGTATAAATCCCTATATACATGTGCTAAAAGGTACAAATTCCTTAAGTTTTGTCTATGAGTGTTTTCTCTCTTAGTTTTGAATCAAGTACCATCTTGGTCTTGAGTTGGATAACGCCAGCCATCACATCGACCTGCCCACTCTGTGGGAAAGAACTCTCGCAGTCCATCGGTGGCGGAGTCTTTCTCGCGGTGGGCGCCACCAATGACGACAATGTATAAATATATATGTATATCTGAGGTAATTTATAAAAAAGTATAATGCGGCTTATGATTGTAAAACGACATTGGAAAATATCCCACATGTGTTTCTTTTAAATGAAAAATCAAAATTTATTTTTAAGGAGAAATAACGACTATTTCTAACCTTAGAGATAAGGTATGAAAGGATGAATTGTGAAGAGTAATGATAAACGGAAAAATAAAAGTGTCCAGGGATGGGAATTGGGCACTTTTATTTTTCCGTTTATCATTACTCTTCACAATTCATCCTTTCATACCTCATTTTTAAGGTTAGAAATAGTCGTTATTTCTCCTTAAAAATAAATTTCGATTTTTCATTTAAAAGAAACACATGCGGGATATTTTCCAAAGTCGTTTTACAATATGTATATCTATCAAAATTATTTTATGTACTCTCATTTATTTTATATATATAATTGTAGACTCTTATGATTATTTTTTTACGTAATATTTTACAATATTCACAGTATGAAAAATTAAATTTCATCTCTTTTGTTCATTTGGATACCTCAGGTTCCTGAAGCGCACAGGAGACGCCAACTACCCGGGCTGTCCTTCTGACACCTAAAAATAAAAAAGAATCATACGCGTCTATAATAGTTTCAAATTTTCATAACAGATGACGTGCAAATGTATCACACAATATATTTGTCATTTTTTGGTCTTATTTATCCATATTAATTTATTTTGTATTTAACCACATATAATCTTATATGAACGATATAATACAAGAGTATTTGGAAAGTTAGTTTCAATCTCAATCTCTTAGTTGAAGATAAGAATGTGAAATGATCTTAGGTGAAGATGGCTACTGACAACCCAACGTTTCAGTAATGATCTCTCCCCCTAAGCTATAAATCTTTTCGCGGTTTTCCTCCCCTCACTCTCCCCTTAACCCTCCGTTATCTTTAACTGATAAAGTCTAATGGCCAGTTGTAAAACCTGAGATATCGAAGCTAGCTGTACACTCTCAGTTGGAGTTCATCAAATAACAAATCAATTCTCTCTGGAATGATGGATTTATTCAGTAAATGTTAACTCCACCTTTGCTGGTCCCAAACCGGGATGAAAAAGGAGAGGAAGCAGTAACAATCTCGCTAAAATACCTGGGCTCAGCTGGCCATGCTGATAGTACCCTGTAAGGGCTCCAGGGATACAGGATGAGTCTGTATTCCATGTTAAGAGTAGCTGTACATGGCATCGGTTCCTTATGTCAGAGGCGACCATTTATTTTTGGAGCTAAGTCGGCCTGCTACTGAGTAGTGCTCCCAGTCTTAATGACAAAGGCAGACGCATTCTACTTTACCCACACCATCAACAAGGTCTACAAGATTGATACCCTGATATGATTGAGTGGAGATAAGAAAGAAGAAGACACATCTCTAGCAAACACCATCAACAAGCTCTACAAGCTTGATACTCTGATATGATTGAGTGGAGATAAGAAAGAAAAAGACATATGCCCAGCAGACACCATCAACAAACTCCACAGGCTTGATACCCTAATATGATTGAGTGGAGATAAGAAAGAAGAAGACACATCCCAAGCAGACATCATCAACAAGCTCTACAAGCTTGATACCCTGATATGATTGAGTGGAGATAAGAAAGAAGAAGACACATCCCCAGTAGACACCATCAACAAGCTCTATAAGCTCGATACCCTTATATGATTGAGTGGAGATAAGAAAGAAGACACATGCCAGCAGGTATCATCAACAAACTCCACAGGCTTGATACCCTGATATGATTGAGTGAAGATAATAAATAAGAAGACACTTCCCCCGAGCAAACACCATCAACAAGCTCTACAAGCTTGATACCCTGATATAATTGAGTGGAGATAAGAAAGAAGAAGACACATCCCCAGCAGACACCATCAACAAGCTCTACAAGCTTGATACCCTGATATGATCAAGTGGAGATAAGAAAGAAGAAGACTCATCCCCAGCAGACACCATCAACAAGCTTTACAAGCTTGATACCCTGATATGATTGTGTAGAGATAAGAAAGAAGAAGACACATCCCCAGCAAACACCATAAACAAGCTCTACAAGCTTGATACCCTGATATGATTGAGTGGAGATAAGAAAGAAGAAGAAGAACAAACAAAAACAACATTCCTACCGCTAAAAACTGAGATAAAATAAAAGTGCTTATGTTTTTTAAATAAAATTTGACAGTCCAAGATAGAATTCACAAGAAGTCTTCGTATCTCTGGATCTTAATTGCCGAAGTCAAACAATCTTTGACAGAACGACCTAACAATAACAGACAGACGTTAATTTGCCACGTCTTATATTTAGCCGACAGACAAACATCCATTCATTCTCCCCGTGACATACGCCATGTCTTTTTGTTGAGCAGACGAACTTGGCCTTGAATCTTCTGCCTGATTTACCTTCCCTTACATCGACAGACAAAACAGACTTTACTACATGTATATAGCCATTGTTATTTTCCTATGTAAATAATGCTATGTAGTTAATAGTAATGTGTAAATAAAGAGTTTTGAAACGTACATCGACAGAGTTAGCAGTATATTGTGTTATTCCCGAAATTTCACATAAAACAACCAAAAAAGCTATTAAATATTTCAAGATTGCACGAATATGATATTCATGTATCCAAAAGGACCTATCTTCCCTCAAAAATTCCATTTAAACAATCCATTTTGCTAATCACGCCTATCTAGAACGCATAGATGATGATAAGTAGTAGCATTTTATTCGCGATCGAACGTACACTGTACGTATTACATCCCAAACACGATGCGACGCCAGCCATCTCTGTCTTGAGCTCAATGTACCATCTCGGTGACCGTTAAGCCAGTGAGTTTCTTTTAATTGGTCCACGAAGCGTGATCCAATCACCGCAATCCAGTCACGCTCCTCTCAATTATCTATAGTTTACATGGGTAGTGTTTATTCTTTTGTAATATAACCCGTTTTGTTTGTTTGGAAATCGGTGTACCAATTAAAATAAAGGTATAGCAGTACGTGTAAGAAAGACTTCTTACCTTATATATGAACGCCTATTTGACCTAGAATTAACTCTTTCTTAAGCTTTCCTTTTATAATAAACGTCTATTTTATTTGATATTGACCTTTCTCAAACCATTGTACAATAAGTGTTGGAAAAGAAGGAGTTCGAAGCAGCCAATGGGAGGCCGACGGAAAGGGCTACGGGGATGCAGCGGCTGAAATTAGAAAAATAATAACAGAAGAACTTGTAAACAACTTTCGAACGGGAAGATTTGCCCTGATCCCCGATTCTTTTAGTGTGAATATTTAAATATATAATTAATTAAATAATACTTTACTTATTTTCTTAATTTATAATAAATATAATTTTCCCTCCTGCTTTCGTCTTATATTTTAATAGTGCTATAAGCAGCGACACCATATTTTGAACTTTCAACCCAGCCGACCAAGAATAGAGGTGAGTGACTCCCTCTATAGAACTTAGATCGTCGTCACAACACAGAGTGGCGGTGAAATCGCAATAATAGACGTCTATTTTATTTGGAATTGAAACATCTCAAGCCTTTCTACCAATTTAAGAACATGATAGAACTGTAATAACATTAGAACGGTTTATCCTAGCGATATTCTGATTCATACCTGGCAGGCATCCAGGTATGGATTGTCCAGACATCTTTCAGGTCAGTATGATGTACTCCATTCCCCTACGTCGTGCGATGTGACCGTAGAATCTCAAACAATTCCGGTAAAAATGCATTTAGATCATTTGGTATTTATGCCCAATACAGATACACACTGATGCAAATAGCTATGGAGTAAAGCCGTCTTAGTCCAGATCCTTGAGAAAAAGGTCCTTGCAAGGGAGCAAGAATCTATGTCGGTAAAGACTTAAGATATATATTATGGCCCTGATTCCTCCTTTCTACTTCTACCCACCATGATTATCATGGCTTGTACTACATGTACTAGGGATAAGCAAAAAAACTATGGAATAGAAGCCGTCTTAGTCCATATTCTCTAGAAAAAAATTCTTGCAAGGGGGCAAGTATCTATGTCGGTAAAGTAATATTGAGCGACCTGGACGACCAATAATGCAAGGCCGCATACATTATGTAAAAATGTATCTACAATCATTAAATTAGGTTTTGAAGTTTTAGAACATCCTGCATATAGTCCAGACCTAGCCCCCTCTGACTATTTCCTTTTTGGACTACTAAAGAAGGAGTTAAAGGGAAAGCGATTTGACTCGGATGAAGATGTCCAGAAAGTGGTGCAAGATTTTTTTCACACACTTCCTAAGAGTGCCTATAAAGAGGGTATTTACAAGTTGCCAGAACGATGGAGACGATGTATAGAAAGCCAAGGTGATTATTTTGAACTAGACGAACCCGAGTGCGAATATATTTTAAAAACGTTGTCTTGGGTGGTCGCTATAGACAGGGTGGTCTGTATAGACAGGTGTATGTATCACACAGCTGATAACAGGGTTGTCTAGAGTGGCCGCTATAGACAGGGTGGTCTGTATAGACAGGTGTATGTATCACACTGCTGATAACAGGGTTGCCTAAGGTGACCGCTATAGACAGGGTGGTCTGTATAGACAGGTGGATGTATCACACAGCTGATAACAGGGTTGTCTAGAGTGGCCGCTATAGACAGGTGTATGTATCACACAGCTGATAACAGGGTTATCTAGAATGGCCGCTATATACAGGGTGGTCTGTAAAGACAGGTGGATGTATCTCACAGCTGATAACAGGGTTGTCTGGAGTGGTCGCTATAGGCAGGGTGGTCAGTGGTCGTTTTAGACAGGGTGGTCTGTATAGACAGGTGGATGTAACACACTGCTGATAACAGGGTTGTCTAGAATGGCCGCTATAGAGAGGTGTATGTATCACACAGCTGATAACAGGGTTGTCTAGAGGGGGGCAGGGAGGACACGTGTTCACCGGCAGCCAATGGGCGCGCATTCTATCCGTGAGCTTCAGAATAAGGCAATTATATAAGTAGATAAATCAAGTCCTAATTTTTAATATCGTTCTTTTTTTTTTCTTTTTTAAATAAATTATAATTCACCTTATTTATTGATCCCACCTTGTATATGTCACCACCTGGTATATTCTCTTACACTTTATATGCCCTTTTACTCTTTCATTTTTCCACCTTTGTAAAATTTGATTAAAAGAATCAATAAAATTGTTTAAATTGTCAATTGACTAAGTCGGTAAGGATTGTTAATGTATTACAAGAGAAGTACTCGCCAGGTATCATTTAAAAGAAAGAATTAAAGTTTACGGCAACGTGTTTCGTTATTTATGCTGTATAATCTTGGCAAAAATTAACACAAAGCAATAACGCGCCATCTATACATACAAAATGAAAAGATTTAAAAGCACGAATATTTCTTTTATACATAATACAAACTTCTACTGTCCTTACTGTGATTCCACCCTTCAGTGCTGCGTATATAAGCAGAATCGTCCAATACAGTATTAGTGCTCTGAGAAGCGGTCTGGTGTATTAAATTGGCGAAACCGCTGGGAGGGTTCACCACTGATGAGCCAAGCCCTCCCAATATATATTTTAATCGCAGTAAGGACAGTAGAAGTTTGTATTGTATATAAAAGAAACATTCGTGCTTTTAAATCCTTTCATATTATATATATATAGATGGCGCGTTATTGATTTGTGTTAATTAATGCCTAACTGGCCTTGTCTTTATTGTTTGCGGAAGAGCATTGCTCGATGCAAATATCTGTATGTAATTCTACTGTTCTATAAGCTTATGTCCATAGTTTTCTTGAAAACCATTTCTGAGATTCCATCCTTCAGTGCTGCGTATATAAGCAGAATTGTCCAATACAGTATTAGAACTCTGAGAAGCGGCCTGGTGGATTAAATTAGCGAAACCGCTGGGAGGGTTCACCACTGATGAGCCAAGCCCTCCCAATATACAAGGTGGGATCAATAAATAAGGTGAATTATAATTTATTTAAAAAATAAAAA
Organism: Cordylochernes scorpioides; assembly: GCA_030710605.1. Taxonomy (NCBI): domain Eukaryota; kingdom Metazoa; phylum Arthropoda; class Arachnida; order Pseudoscorpiones; family Chernetidae; genus Cordylochernes; species Cordylochernes scorpioides. The sequence continues at coordinate 71,800,074 of CP092863.1, read as the reverse complement.
AAGAACGATATTAAAAATTAGGACTTGATTTATTCAAAATAATCACCTTGGCTTTCTATACATCGTCTCCATCGTTCTGGCAACTTGTAAATACCCTCTTTATAGGCACTCTTAGGAAGCGTGTGAAAAAAATCTTGCACCACTTTCTGGACATCTTCATCCGAGTCAAATCGCTTTCCCTTTAACTCCTTCTTTAGTAGTCCAAAAAGGAAATAGTCAGAGGGGGGCTAGGTCTGGACTATATGCAGGATGTTCTAAAACTTCAAAACCTAATTTAATGATTGTAGATACATTTTTACATAATGTATGCGGCCTTGCATTATTGGTCGTCCAGATCGCTCAATATCGGTACATGTAATTCGTCCATTTTTGAACTCGTTAACCCATTTATAATTTTTTTTTTTGAGACAAACAAGACTCACCATAGATATTTTTCATTCTTTGGCATATTTGAGATGTTTGAATACCTTCTGCATTCAAGAAACGAATAACTGCACGTTGTTCAAGTGTGGTGCAATCCTTCAAGGGAGCTTCCATTTTAGTTTATTTATAAGTCTCGCGCCGCGCGTGGGAAAAAATAACAGAACACCTTAAATAGTCTCTCGATGTTATATTTTAATATTCTGTGGTTTAAATTATTTTTGCTTTTTTAATTTTTAAGAAATAAGATAATGCACCTTATTTATTGATCCCCCTTTGTATAAGCAGAATCGTCCAAAACAGTATTAGAGCTCTGAGAAGTGGTCTGGTGGATTAAATTGGCGAAACCGCTAGGAGGGTTCACCACTGATGAGCCAACCCCTCCCAATATATTTTTTTCATCGCAGTAAGGACATTAGAAGTGTGTGTATTGTGTATAAAAGAAACATTCGTGGTTTTAAATCCTTTCATATTATAATCTTGGAAAGCTTTCAGACTATGACGCCCTTTAACAGGTTATCGCGATAATCTGTTGAAGGACATCATAGTCTTTAAGAAAATCGTCGCCGTAAACTTAGATTCCTTGTTAAAATATATATTAAGTAAAACACGACATTTGAAATACTATCCCGCATGTGTTTCTTTTCAAAGAAAAATCAAATTTATTTCAATGAGAAATAACGATTATTTCTAACCTTAGGAATGAGGTATGAAAGGATGAATTGTGAAGAGTAATGATAAACGGAAAAATAAAAGTGGACATGGCATCTTCCCGGTAAGCGGAACACTGTGGGTTCGATTCCCATCCCTGGACACTTTTTTTTCCGTTTATCATTACTCTTCACAATTCACCCTTTCATACCTCATCCAAAAGGTTAGAAATAATCGTTATTTCTCCTTGAAATAAATTTTGATTTTTCGTTGAAAAGAAACACATGCGGGATAGTATTTTAGATGTCGTTTTACAATCATAAGCCGCATTATATTATATTGTATATATTATGTCCCTGATTCCATAGTAAAGACCAATACTTGATGAGGTAAGCCGAGAAGGTCCCTGTAAGCTGAACATGTGGACTTCTGGAATGTTCCGACGAAGGAAATATGGGGGTTGGGGGGTGCCATCTGGGTGATTGGCGGAAGTCGTCTGCTACGGCACGTGTGGTGGGGGACCCCTTCTGTCGCAAATGTCGCCAACATCTCAAAAGATTCTGGAACCTTTCGGAGAGTCCCAAACCTTTGTTCTTTGATCAAATAGACGATATTCAGATTGTCCCTTTATCAAAAAGATAGGTTAATATAAGGTTATCCCAAAAGTTCGTGTTTTTCTTATCACTTGGAGAATAATATTGTAGAAAACTATATTATTATATTTTATGTACATATTATTAATTTTTTAATATTTATTTATATTTTGTTACACTCTGGAAACTTCCATCATTACTTAACTTGTATCTTATATATGTTAATTTGTGATTATGTGCCTTAAATAAATTGCTGTGTCATTCTGAAGTTTGTCTTTCCTAATTTTCTACGTTACATTTAGTGGAGATGCTAGGTAGATTAGGAAAGACAAACTGAAGATCGCCGAGAAGACCTCGAGGCCTTGGGTGCTATGATCTACCTTTTCCAAGACTGGCTCCAGGATTCCACCGCCGTGTCAAAGTCAAGGCTTCCCTACATGAAGACGATTTCCCTATTGACGATACGACTGTAGAATCCTGGAGCCAGTATTGTAAAATATAGATCACAGCACCCAAAACCTCAATATAGTGGCCTATAATAGGTCTACAATATAATATTTGATGAAATATATGAAAAGAAACACATTTCCAAATAAAATTGTTACAAAATTTAACAACGAAGTTTGTTTATAACAGGCGTCAAAGTGACAAAACAACAAACAAACAAAAAAAGAACCGTATAACTCTACGTAAGCTGGTAAGGTGTTACCACATGTAATTGTTGGAAGAGCTGTCTGTTTGGGAGAACATGTAACGAGCAATTTGTCAAGTAGCGGCAACTCCAAGTATAAAGGAAGGTCATGTCGGCATGGGACAAGTAGCTCTCTCAAGGTCGATCTAATTAATAATAGGTGAGATCCATGAGGGATAATGGAAAAGCAAAATTTCAGGAAAATCTCTAAGCCAACATTCACTCCAGTGAAAATTATAATTTAAACTACCAATCAAAATATAAGAGTCGGTGGACGAGTCGGTAACACCTTCGATTCCCGACAACCATGAACTGGGATTGAATCCCTCGTTAACATTTTGTTTAATATGTGAATATCACATACACCCATACCTCGCTTTGCGTCGGGGTTACGTTCCAAAAAAACACGACGCAAATTGAAACGACGCAAAGTGAAAATATGTGAAGGCGCAATCAAAAACAAAGGTGTTGCCATATTTTATGAAAAATAAATAAAAAATATATTAAAGACTCGAATCCGAAACAACGCAACTTCGAAAATCTAACGACGCACAGTGCAAATCAGGAAAAATTAAGCAGCGACGCAACTTCGAAAAAAAAAACGCAAAACGAAACGACGCAAAGCGAGGTATTGGTATATTATTCATTGTTGTAAATATCATAAACTAGGTTGTTCTTTTTGAGCGGTACCTAATAAAGTGATTTTGGAAGAAGAAGACTAATCAAAATATCATACTACAGTTCATAACCGCGATACCTCCTCTCTTTAAAATAAACAATCAAAATATAAATAATAACAATATTACAAAAGGAATGTTACAATAATAAGACTTAAAAAGAAATATAGAAATTTGTTCATTCCTGGCCACTCCGACCACCCAGAAGTCTGAAAATTTGTACATTTGCATTGTTATTTAAACTGAGTGAGTGTTAAAAGTTTTATACTTCTATGTAATCTGGAAGTATATTGAATTTAAATTTTTGAAAGGCATTGTGAAAATTTGTCCGTTCCTGGTCATTCTGACAACCGAGAAGTCTGAAAATTTGTCAACTTGCATTGTTATCAGGTTCTGGATGGTGAACCAAATTTCAGATTCCTACGTGCTCTAAAAGTATATTTTGATTACAAGATTTGTGGACAGACAGACAGGAAAGCAAGTTAAATAAAATCTTTTAAAAAGAATTGCTATAGTATATTATAATCTATTGATATTAATTTTAACTAAATTTTAAAATATCAGAGATTATTTTGATTGTGTGTGGATGGAGGGCGTATCAATATTGATGTAACAATTATCATAGCTCGTTATTACCTTATAATTAAATAATTAATAAATTTTAACGATTAGTGGTGGTGTCTTGTCCATGGAGCAATCAGATTGGTCCATGCACCCTGATCACAATACCGGCCAAATGAGGTGTCTTGTCCGTATGGATGTTTTCTTCTGGATTGATGGTGGTGGTGTCTTGTCCATGGAGTAGATAAGATTGGTCCATGCACCCTGATCACAATACCGGCCAACTGAGGTGCCGTATGGATGTCCTCTTCTGGATTGATGTCTGCCATATAGAGGACTGCAAGGATGGCCGGGTATATATGGTCCGGAGTAAGTTGGGACTTGTGACAGTTATTGCAGTTCCTGTAGGATCTAGTCATGTCTGGGTTTATCTTCATTCCTTTAAAATGTCCTGTTCTGATTCTTAAAATTATTGTTGTTAATTCTCTGTTAATATTGAGGTTGTATATGGGCTGGTGTATTTTGGTTTTTGTAATGAGTTTTGCATTTGCTATTGTATTTGCGTCTTTCAGTGTTATTAAACTGGTTTCCAGTGTCTGTTTACGTCCTTTCTTTGCTAGGGCATCAGCCTGTTCATTGCCTTCTATTCCAACATGGGCTGATATCCATTGCATGGTACATCTTTTACCCATTGTGTCAAGTCGGCTCAGGATTTCATGTATTTGATGGGTTAGGTAACGATTAGTATTAGGTACTATAGAAGAAACACAAGTATGGGAGAAGAGCTTTATATAAGAGGATAATTTAAACAATTTTATTGATTATTTTAATCAAATTTTACAAAGGTGGAAAAATAAAAGAGTAAAAGGATATATAAAGTGTAGGGGAATATATATATAGTTGTGTACAAATGTCTTTTCAGCAAGGAAGGCTTCCCCACCTTGAGAGAGTTCTCCTCCAGACAAGGTTTTCACTCCTCAGTTCAACGCCGAGGAATGAAAGCATTAAGACACGAATGCTTCTTTTTTTTTTCACAAATAAATCAAACTTCTATTGTCCTTACTGGGATGAAAAAATATTTAAAAGGATTTGGTTCTCATCAGTGGGGGGGGGGGGGGGGGGGGGGGGGGTGAACCCTCAGTTCCAAGCCGAGGAAGTACCTATAGATGCGCGTCAATTTATATAAGATGATGATTTTACAAGCTTTCAGGTAAGACGTCCTTCTACGATTGTCGTCGTATATTAAGAAGCTCTTCTCCCTGACTTATGTTCCTTCTTTTATAGCAAATAGGGAGATTATCGTTATCTCAATATGTACTATGAATAACTGAACTATAAGTAAACAGCTATGTTTGTAGGGTACTGACCATTTCGGCATGGTGCGTATTCCTGGAAGGCTGATAGAGAGGGTCGTGCTACCCAGCAAGCACCTACAGGGTCCCTCCGTCGTAGATTTGAGGAGAAGTAGACATAACGCGGAGCGCAGGCCTGTAGACACCAGTCATCATGGCTATGCACGGTCCAGCATGGCTATACACGGACAGAATCACTTACCACCACGGCACCGTTCTCCCCAGCGCTGTGTAACGTAGCTCCAAACCACTGTTCCGCTTTGCTGTCCGTCGCCTCTTTACGTCCCCTCAACAGGATCTGGTTTGCACCTGCACCATTTGTCTGGTTAGCCCCGAGTTGTTTCTAGGATTTTTGCCGATAAACAACAACAACCATTTTATTTATAAAATAGACATTGCTGACCGAAGTGTCTATTTTTAGAGAAATATGAATTCCAGCCAGGCAACCTCTATATTTACGATAAACAAGCCTTTTATTAAAAAAGGTATAAGAGGCAGCAAATCTTTTTTATTAATTATATAAAGTAGCTTTCACCCTTCCTCAGCAAACTAAAACATAAAAAAAGGTAATGGAGAGAGATTATATAGAATTTTAAAGATATAGGTGTTTGGTGATAGACTCTACCGTAGTACTTGATGTCGATCTTGGCCCACTCTCGCTGTAGGACCTTCTTTAGCGATTCCTTACATTTGTGGGAAGAAGAAGAGACATTTTGTGCTCCAAGTAACTCCACACGGAGTAGGCCATCGGGTTTATATCCGGGGAGTTTGAAGTATACAAGGAAAAAAGAGAAAATATGTCCAGGAAAAATATAGTTTTCAGAAAGAGTAAAATTTATGTAAAAAGCCCCAAAGTATGAAGTGTGGACATACATACCAGTGGTGTCGAAAGGGATCTGAGAACAGTTGCCGTGTGGACGACACCGATATACAGCACCGCCCTGGTATACCAGCGGCTGGGCATGGGAGTGGTCTAACGGGGCTCCCACTAGTAACCTGCGTATACCATCACACTTACAGTTAGATAATTTACACAATTATTAAAACAAGAAAAAATCTTTATTAAGACCTTTTGGTCTTATACAGATTCTCTTATATATATATGATACTATATACAATGAATATGGCACCTCTACCACCGCTGCAGAGTTTGGTGGAGAATCACCAGTGGGTCTCCAGCGACCCCACGTATTTCACGATCTACGAAGAATACGTAGATCGCGTACAGATCGCGAAAAGAGTGTGTAAATACAACAACAAACAACAACACAACTTTATTAAGACCACCGGTCTTAAAAGATTCACCACAGGAAGAAAGGAAGTATAGATGGAGCTCCTATACTCCAGGCTGCGCAGAACCCAACAACAGCCTACAGGTCCGACGCATGTCCAGTGGTCACACGTTCCTTCGTGCATACGTCAAGGTTAGCGAATCATTGAACAGGCGAGTGTGGAATCAGCCACGTTCTAGTCTTCACTTTCCTCGTCCAAATGGACCACGGCATTCTATTAATCTCCTCCGAATGGTGACAGCGGCCTTGTAGAGTGTGTAAATACAAAAATAAAAGCATTAGCAAAAATCATATTTACAATGAATCAAAGAAAAAAAGAAAGGGCTTAGCATGAACCTATATATAAGCAAACGAATCAGTTCCTTAAAAAAAAAAACAATAATTAGTATTATTGAAACTCCGCCTTTGCCGGCCCCAACCCTGGATTAAAAAAAAAAAAGGAGGAGGGGGAACAGTAACAAGCTCGCTAAAAAACCTGGGCTCAGCTGGCCCAGCTGATAGTACCCTGTAAGGGCTCCTAATCCAGGGATACAGGATGAGTGTACTCCATGTTAGGACCGGCTGCATATGGCGTCCGTTCCTCATGTCAGAGGCGGCTATTTCATATTGGAGCTAAGTTGGCCTGATACTGAGTAGTGCTCCCAGTCTTAATGACAAAGGTAGACGCATTCTACTTCAGAGATAAGAAAGACGTAGTATTGATATTAGCAATAATAGCAAAATATAAATGATAGGAAGTCGTTAATATAGCGTCTTAGTAAAATATCATTTGCTGGTTGTATGTCAAATTATATTAACAAACATTTGTAGTTTTATCTCAGTTTTTACCGGGAAGAATGTTGTTTTCGTTTGTTAGTAAATCGATCTCTCACGCCTTCTAATTAGACGAATGTGACCATGTTTGTATATAAGAGGGGGCTAAGGGAATGCAGAGGACAGTGTAGTTGATTATTGTGTGGAGACGCTTAAAGTGTTCTCTGCGTGATTTATCCGTGTCTGGGGATCTCCTTGCATACCTGTGTGACCCCAGTCTGATCCCTATCAACACTACAATAAAAGATAAGTACTGTTTTGTTTTTATATAGCAAATTGTGAGTTTTTATTTACTTCCTTTTATTGTTGTTATACTCTTGAGTGTACGCTTTTCTGTGTATTAAGTTGCTCTTACTTTAGGCCCTAGTAATTTGCACTTTGTGTGTTATCTCGATAAAGTTAACTTCTGTCAGACAGTTTCCAGTTTCAAAATAACTTTACTGAGTACCGCTCATAAAGAGCAACCTATCTTTAACACTGAATAATATGTGTGAAGGCTATTCACCTATTAAAACAAAGTGTCAAATGCGGGATTAGATCCCGGTTCATGGCTGTCGGGAATCGAGTGTTTTAACCACTCGTCCGCCGACTTCTTGTGGGAGGTTTGTAGAAAAAAAAAAGTAGGTCACTCATTCTCAAATTTCTTTATTTTCAGACACTTTAGCCGCCTTCGTTAGAGGAATGTGGTTCTAAATTTTGGTTAGAATTCAAGAACACCTATCCCTAAGGACGTTGGGTGGAAGAGCATCACAGAAATATCAAGATTTTTTTTTAAATTAAGAACGGCCGATGTAAATGCACTCATGGACAAAACTTGAGGAAGTTGTACCTTTTAGCATGTATATCGGGATTTAGACATAACTCTGAAAGATATTACAGTGACCTTTATTGAAGACACACTTATGGACAAAACTTGAGGAAGTTGTACCTTTTAGCATGTATATCGGGATTCAGACAATAACTCTGAAAGAAATTACAGTGACCTTTATTGAAGACACACTCATGGACAAAACTTAAGGAAGTTGTACCTTTTAGCATGTATATCAGGATTCAGACAATAACTCTGAAAGAAATTACAGTGACCTTTATTGAAGACACACTTATGGACAAAACTTGAGGAAGTTGTACCTTTTAGCATGTATATCGGGATTCAGACAATAACTCTGAAAGATATTACAGTGACCTTTATTGAAGACACACTCATGGACAAAACTTGAGGAAGTTGTACCTTTTAACATGTATATCGGGATTCAGACAATAACTCTGAAAGAAATTACAGTGACCTTTATTGAAGACACACTTATGGACAAAACTTAAGGAAGTTGTACCTTTTAGCATGTATATCGGGATTCAGACAATAACTCTGAAAGAAATTACAGTGACCTTTATTGAAGACACACTCATGGACAAAACTTAAGGAAGTTGTACCTTTTATCATGTATATCGGGATTCTGACAATAACTCTGAAAGATATTACAGTGACCTTTATTGAAGACACACTCATAGACAAAACTTAAGGAAGTTGTACCTTTTAGCATGTATATCGGGATTCAGACATAACTCTGAAAGATATTACAGTGACCTTTATTGAAGACACACTTATGGACAAAATTTAAGGAAGTTGTACCTTTTAGCATGTATATCGGGATTCAGACAATAACTCTGAAAGAAATTACAGTGACCTTTATTGAAGACACACTTATGGACAAAACTTAAGGAAGTTGTACCTTTTAGCATGTATATCGGGATTCAGACAATAACTCTGAAAGAAATTACAGTGACCTTTATTGAAGACACACTCATGGACAAAACTTGAGGAAGTTGTACCTTTTAACATGTATATCGGGATTCAGACAATAACTCTGAAAGAAATTACAGTGACCTTTATTGAAGACACACTCATGGACAAAACTTGAGGAAGTTGTACCTTTTAACATGTATATCGGGATTCAGACAATAACTCTGAAAGAAATTACAGTGACCTTTATTGAAGACACACTTATGGACAAAACTTAAGGAAGTTGTACCTTTTAGCATGTATATCGGGATTCAGACAATAACTCTGAAAGAAATTACAGTGACCTTTATTGAAGACACACTCATGGACAAAACTTAAGGAAGTTGTACCTTTTATCATGTATATCGGGATTCTGACAATAACTCTGAAAGATATTACAGTGACCTTTATTGAAGACACACTCATAGACAAAACTTAAGGAAGTTGTACCTTTTAGCATGTATATCGGGATTCAGACATAACTCTGAAAGATATTACAGTGACCTTTATTGAAGACACACTTATGGACAAAATTTAAGGAAGTTGTACCTTTTAGCATGTATATCGGGATTCAGACAATAACTCTGAAAGAAATTACAGTGACCTTTATTGAAGACACACTTATGGACAAAACTTAAGGAAGTTGTACCTTTTAGCATGTATATCGGGATTCAGACAATAACTCTGAAAGAAATTACAGTGACCTTTATTGAAGACACACTCATGGACAAAACTTAAGGAAGTTGTACCTTTTATCATGTATATCGGGATTCTGACAATAACTCTGAAAGATATTACAGTGACCTTTATTGAAGACACACTCATAGACAAAACTTAAGGAAGTTGTACCTTTTAGCATGTATATCGGGATTCTGACAATAACTCTGAAAGATATTTGATATAAAGTGGCCTTTATTGAAAACACACTCATGGACAAAACTTAAGGAAGTTGTACCTTTTAGCATGTATATCGGGATTCAGACAATAACTCTGAAAGATATTACAGTGATCTTTATTCAAGACACGTGAGATAACCAAGTGTGAACAAAATTGCCTCTGTATCCTTTACAAAAAAAAAAAAAAAAAAGAGAGAGAGAGATGACCGGTTTCGATATCAAAGACTTTCTACTTGTGACGTTGGTGAGAATTTCAGAACTTGTTGAAAGCACAGACCTGAGATAGTTGAAGTGTACAAGAGTAATATCAAAATATGATCATAAATTAAGAAGACATTGCTGAGAATTTAAGCACTTGTTGAATGCACAGACCTGAGAAAACCAATGCACAGAATCAACCAACTGACGAGATGCATTAAGAAGACGCTACTGATAAGAACTCCAGGTATGTTCAACATGTTAAAATAAAAACATAAAGCCTCCAGTTTTTACTTTCTATTATTAATTCAAGGGATTATTTTATCGAAATGTTCAACATGTGTTGAATGCACAGACCAGAGATGGCTGAAGTAAAAGAGCAATTAAATCATGGTCATAAATTAAGAAGACGTTGCTGAGAAGTTCAACACTTGGCGAATGCACAGACCTGCGAAAACCGATGCACAGAATCAACCAACTGACGAACTGCATTAAGAAAACGCTACTGAGAAGTACTGCAGATATGTTCAACATGCGTTGAAAGCACAGACCTGAGATAGCTGAAGTACAAAAACAATCTCTTTCAACTGACAAGCATAAATTAAGATTTTGCTGAAAAGTAAAGCACTTGTAGAATACACAGATTTGTGAAAACTCATGCATATTATCCACTATATATCGATATTCATAAAGAAGACGCTACTGAGAAGTACTCCAGGTATGTTCAACATGTGTTGAAACCACAGACCTGAGATATCTGAAGTACAAGAGAATCCAACTGACACGCATAAATTAAGACGTTGCTGAGAATTTGAGCAGTGTTGAATGCACAGACTTGAGAAACTGATGTACATGATCCACCATATGGCGAGATACATTAAGAAGACGCTACTATGTGGAACTCCAGGTATGTTCAACATGTGTTGAATGCACAGAAGGATGAGAGCAACCAACGGGTGAGCATAAATTAAGAAACTGTTGCTGGGAAAGACTCTATACATATTTAACATGTAGACCTGAGAAAACTGAAGTATCAGAACAACCAACTAACTAACTAGCAGCATTAACAAGACGCTGTTGTGAAGGAATCCATACATGTTCGACATGGGTTGAATGCACAGACCTGAGTAAACTGATGGACATGATCAACCAAATGACGAGAAACATAAAGAAAATACTAATGAGAAGGACTCCAGGTATGTTCAACATGTGTTGAAAGCACAGACCAGATATAGCTTCTTCTTCTTCTTCTCTTCTTTCATATCTCCACACTGGGTGAAGTAGAATGCGTCTGCCTTTGTCATTAAGACTGGGAGCACTACTCAGTGGCAGGCCGACTTGGCTCCAAAAGAAATGGCCGCCTCTGACATGAGGAACAGACGCCATGTGCAGCCGCTCCTAACATGGAGTACAAACGCTGCTCATCCTGTATCCCTGGATTAGGAGCCCTTACAGGGTACTATCAGCCGGGCCAGCTGAACCCAGGTTTTTTAGTGAGCTTGTTACTGCTCCCCCTCCTCCTTTTTCATCCGGGCTTGGGACCGGCAAAGGCTGAAGTACTGAAGTACAAGAATAACCAACTGATAAGCATAAATTAAGACTTTGCTGAGAAGTAAAGCACTTGTTATATGCACAGATTTGTGAAAACTGATGCACAGGAACAACTAGCTGAAGAGATTCATTAAGAAGACGTTTCTGAGAATGACTCCAGGTATGTTCAACATGTGTTGAAAGCACAGACCTGAGATAGTTGAAGTGTACAAGAGTAATATCAAATTATGATCATAAATTAAGAAGACATTGCTGAGAATTTCAGCACTTGTTGAATGCACGGACCTGCGAAAACCGATACATAGAATCAACCAACTGACGAGATGCATTATGAAGACGCTACTGATAAGTATTACAGATATTTTCAACATTTGTTGAATGTACAGACCTGAGATAGCTGAAGTGCAAGAGCAATCAAATTATGGTAATAATTTAAGAAGAAGATTAGGATTTCAACACTTGTTCAATTTCACAGACCTGCGGAAACTGAAGTATCACAACAACCAATCAACTAACGAGCGGCTGCTGAGAAGGACTCCAGGTATGTTGAACACTTGTTGAATCCACAAACCAGACATAGCTGAAGTACAAAAGCAAACAAATCAGGATCATAAATTAAGACTTAGCTGAGAATTTCAGCACTTGTTGAATGCACAGATCTGCGAAATCTTATGTACACAATCAACCAGCTGAAGATATTCATTAAGAATACGCTGCCACGTGGTGAATGAAATTGACGTCAGAAGACGAAGGCGACAATTACGAGAGAAGCATGACTCAGCCGACGTCTTCACTCCGGCCATCTGTTTCCGTTCAGGTTTGTTTGGCCAACCCAGCCTGCTGGCTTACACACCAAAATAGCCAGTTGGGTCATTGGCTTCTTCCCGTTCTTCTTACGAGGTATTTAGATCAAACTCTTTGGAGTGAAATCAACATAAAATTTTCTTATATGTTTTATACGACCGATAGTTATTCAGATATATCCGAAGAAGCAAAAATTAGGGCAAAGAATTTCTTTATTTTGTTGTGCTGCAAGCTTTTGAGCAAAACACACACACACAAAAGCCTTTATTAGGGACTTGCCCCATACAGATTCTCCTAATTGGGTAAGGTAATAATCATCTTGTGTTATTTACATAGAAATGGAACTGGCTTTACTCTTCGTCTCAAAGTCATTCACTTGTAGACTGGTCCTTACATAATGATGATATAAAAAATTTATAGTAAGCTATTGCTTTAGATTTTTTTTGCTGATATTTTTGAAAACAATACGTAGGGTGAAGTGTTGGTACATTTAATTTTTTGATATAGGACCTTCCTCTCTGCATCAAGGGCTGTACAATTAAGCAGGTAATGGGAGAGTTCTTCAGTAATTTCCTTGTCACACAGTGTACATATTAAGTTTTTGGGCTCAAACGTCAAAGCGTGTTTTTTTTTTTAAGACTGTGAATAATATTCTCGATTGAGCTATACATCGTTTGACTAGTAAAGGTTTTGAGCAAAATCTAATATCAACAGGTAAATCCAATTGCCCAATTGCCCCATGTTATGGAATCGAAACCACCTCTGTTCTGATGAGGGGTTAACGCAGTCCATAATAGATAGGTGTCAGAATCGAGACGCCAACTTGAAGGTTTTCATAGCTCTTTCATAGCTCTAAGATACAAGGTTGGGTAAATAATTAATACACGATCATCAAAACCTTTTTCTATTTGACAAACCATAAACATTGTATAAATGAATACCTAACTATTATTTATATATCATTCAATATATCCACCTTCCCTCTGTACATATTTGGTCCAGTGTTCTTTCCAACTTACAACTTTGGTAAAATGCTATATCTTATTTTCTGAACCACCCTCTAATCTCATGATGTAACATTTCATAATTTTCAAATGTTCTACCGCTTAGAGAATTCTTTAATTTACCAAACAGGTAGAAGTTGGAAGTGCCAGATCAGGACTGTAAGCTTGGTGAGGCATCAAAATCCACCCATATCTGGAAATTTGAGCCAATGTCTGTTGCGCGGTGTGAGGTCTTGAATTGTCCTGATGAAATTCGATTTGACAGTATTTTAGGCCCGGCCTTTTGTTGAAATGGCTCTTTTTATCTTTTATTTTTTTTTGTTTATCCCTAGTACACGTGGTACAGGCCATTATAATCATGGTGGGTAGTTAGCGACTGCTTTTACTGTAAGCGCACCACATGTCTACACATGTGAAAAGCAGTTCGACTTTGCACTTACATGTGCCAGAGCTCCGTTTGGTTACTTGCACTCGCTGGTGGGGTTGGACTTTTGCAAGAATCAGGGGGCTATTGGAGCATTTTTTTAAAACAGAAAAAAGTGTCCAATGCGGGAATCGAACCCGGGTCGTAGTGGTCGAAAACCAAACGGTTTAACCAGTCTTCCACCGACCCCCCTTTATTTTTTCTAATTATTTACAATATCTTTCCTTGTTGATGGAAGTATTTTTTTCAAGTATGTCCATGAATATGAGCTCATCTTGGTCCCAAAAGACCGTGATCATGGTTTTGTCTTTGGAAAGGAAAAGTTCATACATATCTGGAAATTTGAGCCAATGTCTGTTGCCTATGCTTGTATATTCATTAAAAAAGTTCTTAGATTTCTAAGTGATCAAATATAAATTATTCGATAAAATAAAGCTTTGTATCAATATGAAGGTATTATGTTTCCAGGGATAGGTTTCTTTCAAACATTTTTATTCCCAAAACTCTTCTCATTCTGGTGATTTATGGTATAGTGTTTTTTTTTCTGTAGCAAGGTTTCCATGCCCGAGAAACCTAAAGAGATTTGTGAATAAAAATTTTAAAAAAGAAACCTATCCTTGAAGACTTGATATTTCCATCTTTAAATATTAATTATGATAAATTTTAGCGATATTTTTGTTCTACTATACAAGGCAAATTTATAAAAACACTATACGAATGTATGGCCGGTATTGTAATCAGGATGCATGGACCGATCTGATCTGCTCCATGGACAAGACACCACCACCACCTCAGTTGGCCGGTATTGTGATCAGGGTACATAGACCGATCTGATCTGCTCCATGGACAAGACACCACCACCACCTCAGTTGGCCGGTATTGTGATCAGGGTGCATGGACCGATCTGATCTGCTCCATGGACAAGACACCACCACCACCACCTCAGTTGGCCGGTATTGTGATCAGGATGCACGGACCGATCTGATCTTCTCCATGGACAAGACACCACCATCAACACGAATGTATGGAAAATATTTATTGAGAGGGCATGGTCCATCGTTGGTTTACCCTTATAGCGGTTTTGACAATCTAATCTACCAGACCGCTACAATTATTATATAATCTGTTTTACTTATCTAGCCTGATATATATCTGCTAATGATTTACCACTGATAAGGTAAACTCTATAATGCAATAAAATAATTCCATGTATTAATAATGAGTAAAAATATCAGGTCTCCAGGGAAAAATATATTTTCAAAAACCTTTTTTATCTCTAGCTTTCTGGCGCGAACGTCCTATGTTTTCCATGTCCATACCATGTTTTCTCTTGTAGAAGGGCGTTCGTACGTGAAAGCTAGAGATAAAAAAGGTTTTTGAAAATATAATTTTCTCTGGAAGTCTGATATTTTTACTCTATATTGA
>CP092863.1:71727533-71782952 GCA_030710605.1 Cordylochernes scorpioides | reverse complement strand
GTACCTTTTGTCAAATTATATTGACAAACATTTTCAGTTTTTTTTCTGATCAGTTTTATCAGGAAGAATGTTGTCCTCGTTTGTTAGTGAACCAATCACCCACGCCTTCTCATTGGACGAATGTGGCCATGTATGTATATAAGAGGGGACTAAGGGAATGCGAGGGGGGCCAGAGCGTGGAGTATTGGTGTGGAGACGCTTAAAGTGTTTTTCTACGTGGTTTTTCCGTGTCTGGGGATCTCTTCGCATCCCGGTGTCACCCGAGTCCGATCCCTACCAACGCTACAATAAAGATAAGTACTTATAAAATAAAAGGATTTAAAAGGATTAAGGATTGCTTTGTGTTAAAGATAAGTACTGTTTTGTTTTATTTTACCAATCGCGTGTTTCATTTACCTCCTTGTTGTTGTTGGTGTTGTACTCTTGTGTGTACACTTTCCTTGCATTTAGTTACATTTACTTTAGGCCCTACTATATTCCATTTTTGTGTGATAACCCGTAATAGTAACTTTTGTCATTGGCGAGCCCTGCCAGGATTACTGGTGTTTGCCCGTGTAAATTCTTGTAATTTTTTACGTGTGGTTTTTTTCTTTGATTGAGTGGTTTATTATTATTGTACTCCAAGCATGTCAAACTCGCGGCCCGCGGGCCTCATGCGGCCCACAACGAATAAATTTGCGGCCCACCAGACAATATATTTTAATAAAAAAAAAATTTATAAATAAAAAAAAAATTATAAAAATTTGTAGCCTAATTTTTAAAAATTGTAATTATACATAATTTGTTTATTAATAACGAACCACTGGTCGCCATACATAAGTCGTAAGTTTTGATAATATTATACCTACATACATAACGTATGTACATCGCCATAAGTATTGTGTGCCTTAAAGTTTAAAGAAAATATTCTCCCGGAGTACTAGAAAATTTTTTTTTTTTTTTAAGTTACGTTCAATAATTTGTGCAGTTATTCTGTGTCTGGTAAGTTAAAAAATATTAATTTAAAAAAAAAAAAATTAAATATTAATTAAAACGTTTTATTATTTTGTGTTAGCGATTACTATTTTTTTTCAGACCTTTGTATTCAATATGTCTTCATCAAAACCAAGTGGCAGTAAAACTAAACGAAAAATTGCTGACGAACATAGGAATTTTCAAGAAAAGTGGGAATTAGAATATTTTTGCTCTGAAGTAAAAGATAAAATCATCTGCTTGATATGTAAAAATGCTATTAGTGTACCAAAATTATATAACATTAAACGTCATTATGAGCAACATAAATCAAAATATGATACCTACGAAGGTTTAATGAGGCAAGAAAAGTTAAAAGAGTTCAAGTTGGGAATGAAAAAACAACAGTTTATGTTTACTAAAATATCACAAGAGAGTGAAGCGGCGGTGCATGCAAGCTACGTTTTATCGGAGATGATAGCTAAACACTCAAAAACTTTTACTGAAGGTGATTTCATCAAGGAATGTTTAATTAAAGCTGCAGAAATTGTTTGTCCTGGAAGTGTGAAGACGTTTCAAGCAATATCTTTCTCTCGAAATACCGTTGTGGAAAGAGTTACTGATATGGCCAGAAATTTAAATGATCAGATAAAAGAAAAATCATCTTGTTTCGAAGCATTTTCCATTGCCTGTGATGAGAGTACGGACATTGAGGGCGTAGCTCAGTTAGCTGTTTTTTTTTTTCGAGCTTGCGACACGGATTTCAACATTTTTGAGGAATTATTGGAACTAGTACCGATACATGGCACTACTACAGGAGAAGATATATTTAATTGCGTTTATGATCTTCTGCAAAAATACAATTTACCTCAATCAAAATTGACTTCTGTAGCAACAGATGGAGCTCCTTCAATGACTGGAAAAACCAACGGTTTCGTAGCATTACTGCGAAAAAAAACTAAGTGAAATTTCTGATGGTTCCAATATTCATCATACGCATTGCATTATACATCAGGAAGTATTATGTACGAAGGTAATAAAAATGGAAAATGTGTTGACACCTATCAAAAAATTCATCAATTTCATAAGATCTCGAGGTTTAAATCAGCGACAGTTCTCTCTGTTCTTAACTGAATTAGAAAGCGAATATTCAGGTTTATCATACTATACCGAGGTACGTTGGCTATCATGCTCCAAGGTTCTCAAACAAATTTGGGACTTGAAAGAAGAAATATATCAGTTTTTAATAACCAAGAATCAAGACATCACTTTGTTTTCTGATCAAGTATGGTTGCAAGATTTTTCCTTCATGGTTGACATAACAAAACACTTGTCGGATTTAAATTTGAAACTGCAAGGAAAGGATCAGATCATTACCAACATGTGTGACCAAGTTAATGCATTCAAATGTAAGCTAGTTCTTTGGGAAAAGCTGTTGAAAAACGAAGATTTAATGCACTTTCCGACATGCAACATGTACAAATCAAGTTTAGGTGAAATTGCATCGTATCAAAAATATGCGGAAAAATTTTTAAGTCTTAGAAATGAATTTGAAACAAGGTTTTCTGATTTCAAATCTTGGGAAGGCAAGTTTACTTTGTTTTCTTCGATTTTCTCGATAAATATAGAATCAGTACCTAATCATATGCAAATGGAGGTAATAGATATCCAGTGCGATTCAGATTTAAAGGCAAAATTCATTGAAGTTGGCGTTTCTGAATTTTACAAATATTTGCCAGCCAGATTTGAAAACACTCGAAAATTAGCATATGAAATTATGTCCATGTTTGGAAGTACTTATCGGTGCGAGCAGTTATTTTCACTTATGAAAGGAAATAAGTCTCCAATCAGATCGAGAATTACTGACGTTCACCTTGGGTCAGTTTTAAAATTAATCACTGCCAAAAAAATTTCCCCCGAAGTAGGAAAGATGGTAGCAGAAAAGAGATGCCAAATATCAGGGAGAAAATATTAACTTTACTTTCTTTTTTCTTATTAGTATTTTTTAAAATAAACCTACATAAATGTTACTATAAAAATTTAATTACTTGTTTTCTTTTTTTTGCGGCCCACATAATCTTATTACTTTTTTATTTGGCCCGTGTTAGGATTTGAGTTTGACATGCTTGTTGTACTCCATCATGTTCGACAACTCTATGCTCAACTTGTCAGTGTTTAATGGGGTTGATCCCGAGTCTTTCATTCGGGAAGTCGAGCTTAAAGCTCGAGTAGGCAAATGGGGTCCTGCGGTCGAAAGCACTGCTTATGTTCGAGGCTCTATCCCCTGAAGTTAGGTTGAGCTTAGAAAAGATGGGTATCCATAACGATAGCAGTTTCGAAAGTATTGTTAGTAAACTGAACATATTGTACCCTAAGAAAGCGCGTGGTATTAGGGAATGCTTTAAATTAATAGAAGGTCTTAAGCAGAGAGATGGGGAAAGTCCTATGGTTTTTAAAGAAAGATTCTTGGCCATTAGAGATAAAGTAGAGTACAGCTTTGACGATAGTTTAGTTTTCGAAATTTTCCTCGAAAAGTATAGTGAGGCTAAACCAATAGACAAAGCAGTCAGTGTCATGACCACGGAGGTAAGTGTAGAACACCGTTGCAGCTTTATGAAAGGGGTATGTTCAGTAGAAGGGGTTGAAGAAATAAATAGCATTAAGGGTGAGATGAAGATGCTTGGTGCCAGTGTAAACAGGATGAAGCACGAAAATGAGCAGTGCATTAAAGACCTTAGGGGTGAGATAGAAAAACTGACTAAATTGTTGGGCGAAATCAAGCTGAGTCCACCTGAGTGTAGATTAGGACATATAGCTAGTGATTGCTCAAGACAGTCTTCTATGTTGGCCAACCGCAATACTCTTTACAATGCTGAGATTGTGAACATACGTTCATATAGCGGAGATCAGTATGGAAATCTACCAATAGTTAAAGTGAATATTAACGGCAATATGTGGAACCTGTTATATGATACAGGAAGCCAAGTCAGTATTATTGATTCTGAAAAGTGCAAGGTCTTGAAGGAGAATTGGGACGATGCACTTAAAACTTTACGTATAGTGTCAGTGACAGGCCACGAGCAGACACTTACACGTGTTAAAACCTGTAGAGTTGGTAATGAAAACGACAGCGAGCTGGGAGAGGTAAGGTTCTGGTTAATGTCACTTGGAGATAAAGGCTACGACGGGATTCTGGGAATCAATGATATAAGGAGATTGAATATCCAGTTGCCTCCCGTATGGGAACGTTGCAACATGATCTCCTTGAAACCAGAGGACCATGATTATGTAGACCTTAGCTGCATTGCCAGTGCACATAGACCAATGGTTTCAAGCTCCATAGATGAGAAATCAGTGAGACGCATTGAAAACGAGGCTGTAAAGTTGCCACCTACTGAGTTTAACATAAACTGTGAGTGTAGCGCTGGGTCTTGATGTAAATAGTTGTTCATTTGTTTTAAATAAATATTAAATCGATGTATATATTTGTTTAGTTATTTTGCATATTTTTCATCTGTGAATTAATCTTATAATTTGGTCTGTGAAAATAAAAATATTGGACCAGTGACCAAAACAAAATGTAAATAGATCGCTTAATGTTATATAGTTAGTTTAGAGAGTTGTTAGGCAGGATATATATTTAAATGTTATGCTTGTGTAATTTAATCTTAATTAAATAAAAAATTATAAATTTAAATGTGTTATAAATCTTAAATTCCAAGCATTAAAACAACTGGCGACGAGGAAAAGCAAATTTTGTAAAGAAAAAAGAATTTAAATAGTGAAAATAAATTATACTTTAAAAATGTTTTCAGGTATGTTTGAAAGATTTGACGAAAATCTAGAGAATGTTGAAAATTATATTTATCGCTTGAAGCAATTCATGCTAATTTCTAAAACAAAAGAAGACTTTAAGACGCCATTTCTGATATCAAGCATCGGACCTAAATATTTTGGGATCTTGCGAAACTTAGTTTTTCCGGAAGAAGTTGATCAAGTTCCCTTTGATAAATTGTGCAGGATCTTATTGAAACATTTCAATCCTAAGATCAATATAATATATGAAAGATTTGTATTCCAGAAAATGGATCAAAAATCAGGCGAGGCAATTTCGAAATATATAATACGCCTTAAAGAACAGGCTCAAAGGTGTAACTTTGGAGATTTTCTGCAGGAATCACTAAGAGACAGATTTGTGGCGGGCATCATTGATACACCAACCCAAAAGAAGCTGCTACAGGAAGAGGGATTGACTTTTGAGGGAGCATTAGACATCGCTCTGTCTGCGGAGTCTGCAGATAATGACCTACACAACCTCAAGAGATCCGAAGATGCCCATCGGTCCCCACAGCATCTTCATGCCATCAATAATCCCTGCAAACACTGTGGTAAGAACAACCATCTACACTATAATTGTTTTTTAAATCAGCTAATTGTAGAGTTTGTGGTAGAGTAGGGCATATTTCTACAATATGTTATAAAAAAGACAGTTCTGCCCGTAAATTGCCCAGAAATCCTAGAAATACTTTTAATAAATTTAAAAAGCATGCTAATGATAATAATCCTTCGGGATCTCAAAATAATTTATCATTGAATAATATAAATTTACATCCTCCTTTGACTGAAACAGTATATGTAAATAATATAAAATTGTTGGCTGAAATTGATACGGGTGCAGCCATTACTACATTAACTAAATATGAGTACTTTAAATATTTCAAAAATGTTAAATTAAATAAATGTAATACAGTCTTGACCGGCTATAGTGGCTCTAAAATACCTATTTTGGGCAAGGCTAAATTTGATATAAAATTAAGAAATGTTTCTAGAACCATTGAAATACTAATAACTAATTTAAATTGTTCTAAATTTCTCTTAGGAAGAGATTTCCTTAATCTTTTCAATATCTCATTCAATTATTTGCATAAATTGGACTCTTTTAGTATAGATTCACTTTTAAATGATTACGAGTCCATTTTTGAATGCAAATCTGACCCTATTAAAGGTATCAAATGCCATCTTGATGTAAAAGCCTCCAAATTCAATAGTCAATATGTTAACAGTAAATTTAAAGTGGATGAGACTGTGAAGTTTAGGTGGATTACTAATGGGCATCCCTCTTGGTATACAGGAAAGATAATTAAAATACTAGGAAGGAATGTTTATTTAATAAAACAAGGTGACAGTATAAAAAAGGTTCATCAAAACTACATTAGAAAAATGTTGCCTGGTAAATCACATCCCACTAATATGAATGATGCTGAACGTGTGCCAACTCCAATCTCGGAGGAGAAAAGTGTTACAACCCCCAGGTATCCTCAGAGGGAGCGCAGATGTCCGCAGAGATATGGAGAGTAAATAAATAAATAAGGGGGGCCAAGCCTAAGAAGGGGGAATTGATGTAAATAGTTGTTCATTTGTTTTAAATAAATATTAAATCGATGTATATATTTGTTTAGTTATTTTGCATATTTTTCATCTGTGAATTAATCTTATAATTTGGTCTGTGAAAATAAAAATATTGGACCAGTGACCAAAACAAAATGTAAATAGATCGCTTAATGTTATATAGTTAGTTTAGAGAGTTGTTAGGCAGGATATATATTTAAATGTTATGCTTGTGTAATTATAATCTTAATTGAATAAAAAATTATAAATTTAAATGTGTTATAAATCTTAAATTCCAAGCATTAAAACAGGTCTCTTAATAGTTTTAGAAAGCCTACTTGGGCTGAGAGGTTAAGGGTGATGCGGAAAGAAAAGGAAACTGTTACACAGTTTATGTCAGGTAATTCTGTTAAAAAGCTTATGAATCCTAGGCCACCTTATACCAAAAGTTTCGACAAAGGAGACCTGGTAATGCTAGCGGTTCCTAAGAATGAAGGTTACTCCAACGTCTATGGGCCTTTCATTGTGGAAGCTAGGGTCTCCGATGTCAGTTTCAGAGTAAGAGGGGTCACCATGCACGATGTAAAGTTTGTGCATGTCGATAGGATGAAAGCGTTTAGAAACAGACGTTAAGAAGAGTTTTTAGCTCTTGGACTTGAGAGAACTGAATGGAATTGGATCGTTCGGTTTCTCATCAAGTGAGCGTCTGTCAGTACCCTAAGTCTCTACCTAACATACCCAGCCGGTCCCAGATGAGAGCTTATTGGTCGCCCCATTAAACTCTGTCTACTAAAGCATATTATATATGTGTCTGTGCTTGGTAATCACTCATGGTAATTCACGTAGTTTGCGCATAATTTTTGGTTAATTTCTTTTTGGGAGGAACAAGATGGAAGACACCTTTATGGAACAACCCGGATGCCTACTTCTCCTTTAGTTTTTTTTATCTTTATAACATGGCTCCCGTGAGCTTTTTCCCACCCGACAGCGGGAGGTTTTCCTTACGGGACAATAAGATTTTTTTTTCTTTGGAATTTGTACCTTTTGTCAAATTATACTGACAAACATTTACAGTTTTTTTTTCTGATCAGTTTTTAGCAGGAAGAATGTTGTCCTCGTTTGTTAGTGAACCAATCACCCACGCCTTCTCATTGGACGAATGTGGCCATGTCTGTGGGGACTAAGGGAATGCGAGGGGGCCAGAGCGTGGAGAATTGGTGTGGAGACGCTTAAAGTGTTTTTCTACGTGGTTTTTCCGTCTCTGGGGATCTCTTCGCATCCCGGTGTCACCCGAGTCCGATCCCTACCAACGCTACAATAAAGATAAGTACTTATAAAATAAAAGGATTTAAAAGGATTAAGGATTGCTTTGTGTTAAAGATAAGTACTGTTTTGTTTTATTTTATCAATCGTGCGTTTCATTTACCTCCTTCTTGTTGTTGGTGTTGTACTCTTTTCTGTGCATTAAGTTACATTTACTTTAGGCCCTACTATATTCCATTTTTATGTGATAACCCGTAATAGTAACTTTGTCACTTTTAGCATGTATATCAGGATTCAGAAAATAACTCTGAAAGATATTACAATGGCCTTTATTGAAGACATACTCATGGACAAAACTTAAGGTAGTTGTACCTTTTAGCATGTATATCGAGATTCAGACAATAACTCTGAAGGATATTACAGAGACCTTTATTGGAGACACAAGATAACCAAGTGTGAACAAAATTGGCTCATCTTCTCCAAAAAATAGACAACCGGCGACAACCAAAGACTTTCCACTTCATTAATTTTTTTTACATGAGTGTATATATCTATTATAAATTCTTCTTGTGATAAAAAGTTTATCTATTTTCTCACTGTGGAGTTGAAAGTGTCACAAATTATGAGAGATATTCTAGGTGATAAATGTATTAATAACTTTGAAAAATATGATGTTTAATAAAATATTGATTCTCTTTCTTTCAACACGGAAGAGAAGAAATCTCGAAGAAACGATGAAGGTACATGTTGATGCGACGATGACAAAGCCGTTCTTTACGTCACAAGAAAAAGAACATAGAGCTGTTAGCGATCACTTTCAAGATGCTGAGAATATTCTTTGGCCGAATCACGCAGGATTCAGTAAGTACCAACAGGATCTACAAACTATATATGTAAATGGTAATCATAAAAATAGAGGCTGCCTGACCGGCATTCATATTTCTATGAAAAATAGACACTTCGGCCAGTTAGAGTTTTTTTTATTTTCTCAACGTTTCGACAAAAATCTTTTGTCTTCGTCAGAAGAAGTAAATAAAAGTAAAGCATATGGCAAGGCGTTTGAACAATTTTTAACGCCAAATGCTTTATTTTTATTTACTTGTACTGACAAAGACAAAATATTTTCGTCGAAAGGTAAATGGATATGTAAATGAACGATAATCTATAAATAACTAATCTTTTCTAAGCAATTATGTACCTAGGGGTAGGTAAACTGCAAATCACAAGTCACATGTGGTTCTTTGGATGTGAAGCTGCGGCTCTTTATATTATGCCACTGAGTAGTGCTCCCAGTCTTAATGACAAAGGCAGACACATTCTACTTCAGCCAGTCATGATGGTTGTCAAGTCTCAAGTTCTACAAACTTGATACCCTAATACGATTGAGTGGAGATAAGAAAGAAGAAGACACATCCCCAGAAGACACCATCAACAAGCTCTACAGACTTAATACCCTAATATAATTGAGTGGAGATAAGAAGACACATCCCCAGCAGACACCATCAACAAGCTTTACAACCTTGATACCCTAATATGAGTGGAGATAAGAAAGAAGATATATTGTTATGTATATAATGTGTGTATAATAATTCCATACGTAAATATTATATATGCGAGTGCTATTTAT
Source organism: Cordylochernes scorpioides (assembly GCA_030710605.1). NCBI lineage: Eukaryota > Metazoa > Arthropoda > Arachnida > Pseudoscorpiones > Chernetidae > Cordylochernes > Cordylochernes scorpioides. Next base: position 71,773,723 of record CP092863.1, on the reverse strand, counting down.
TGTCTTTAAGAAGTAACAAGGGGGGTCGGTGGAAGGCTGGTTAAACCGTTTGGTTTACGACCACTACGACCCGGGTTCGATCCCCTCATTCCTCCAGGCAAAATTTCCATTTTATTTACTATCATCATCCCATCGTGGAACTGGTCGGACGACGTCACCTATCACAGATGACAGTAAACAAATGATAAGACTTTCCCCTGACCTAGCTTCTACCATCACGACAGCTACAAGAATGGCATCTATCTCCAGTGAATGGAACGCTTCACGATTTTGCGTGATTTCCTTGCTCAGTGGCCATGCTAATCTTCTCTGTATCGTTCCTATTGTAGTAGTTGTACCGCCGAACTGGTTTTACAGGGGCCATGCTAATCTTCTCTGTATCGTTCTTATTGTAGTATTTGTACCGCCGAACTGGTATCACAGGGGCCATGCTAATCTTCTCTGTGTGTATCGTTCCTATTGTAGTAGTTGTACCGCCGAACTGGTATTACAGGGGTCATGCTAATCTTCTCTGTATCGTTCCTATTGTAGTAGTTGTACCGCCGAACTGGTATCACAGGGGCCATGCTAATATTCTCTGTATCCTTCCTATTGTAGTATTTGTACCGTCGAACTGGTATCACAGGGGCCATGCTAATCTTCTCTGTATCCTTCCTATTGTAGTAGTTGTATCACCGTACTGGTATCACAGGGGCCATGCTAATCTTCTTTGTATCGTTCCTATTGTAGTAGTTGTACCGCCGAACTGGTATCACAGGAACCATGCTAATATTCTCTGTATCGTTCCTATTGTAGTAGTTGTACCGCCGAACTGGTATCACAGGGGCCATGCTAATCTTCTTTGTATTGTTCCTATTGTAGTAGTTGTACCGCCGAACTGGTATCACAGGGGCCATGCTAATCTTCTCTGTATCGTTCCTATTGTAGTATTTGTACCGCCGAACTGGTATCACAGGGGCCATGCTAATCTTCTCTGTGTGTATCGTTCCTATTGTAGTAGTTGTACCGCCGAACTGGTATTACAGGGGTCATGCTAATCTTCTCTGTATCGTTCCTATTGTAGTAGTTGTACCGCCGAACTGGTATCACAGGGGCCATGCTAATCTTCTCTGTATCCTTCCTATTGTAGTAGTTGTATCACCGTACTGGTATCACAGGGGCCATGCTAATCTTCTTTGTATCGTTCCTATTGTAGTAGTTGTACCGCCGAACTGGTATCACAGGAACCATGCTAATATTCTCTGTATCGTTCCTATTGTAGTAGTTGTACCGCCGAACTGGTATCACAGGGGCCATGCTAATCTTCTTTGTATTGTTCCTATTGAAGTAGTTGTACCGCCGAACTGGTATCACAGGGACCATGCTAATCTTCTCTGTATCCTTCCTATTGTAGTAGTTGTACCGCTGAACTGGTATCACAGGGACCATGCTAATCTTCTCTGTATCCTTCCTATTGTAGTAGTTGTACCACCGAACTGGTATCACAGGGGCCACGCTAATCTTCTCTGTATCCTTCCTATTGTAGTAGTTGTATCACCGAACTGGTATCACAGGGGCCATGCTAATCTTCTCTGTGTCGTTCCTATTGTAGTAGTTGTATCACCGAACTGGTATCACAGGGGCCATGCTAATCTTCTCTGTATCCTTCTTATTGTAGTAGTTGTACCACCGAAATGGTATCACAGGGGCCACGCTAATCTTCTCTGTATCCTTCCTATTTTAGTAGTTGTATCACCGAACTGGTATCACAGGGGCCATGCTAATATTCTCTGTATCGTTCCTATTGTAGTAGTTGTAACGTGGTATCACAGGGGCCATGCTAATCTTCTCTGTAACCTTCCTATTGTAGTAGTTGTCCCACCGAAATGGTTTCACAGGGGCCATGCTAATCTCCTCTGTATCCTTCCTATTGTAGTAGTTGTCCCGCCGAACTGGTATCACAGGGGCCATGCTAATCTTCTCTGTATCGTTCCTATTGTAGTAGTTGTAACGTGGTATCACAGGGGCCATGCTAATCTTCTCTGTAACCTTCCTATTGTAGTAGTTGTCCCACCGAAATGGTTTCACAGGGGCCATGCTAATCTCCTCTGTATCCTTCCTATTGTAGTAGTTGTCCCGCCGAACTGGTATCACAGGGGCCATGCTAATCTTCTCTGTAACCTTCCTATTGTAGTAGTTGTCCCACCGAAATGGTTTCACAGGGGCCATGCTAATCTCCTCTGTATCCTTCCTATTGTAGTAGTTGTCCCGCCGAACTGGTATCACAGGGGCCATGCTAATCTTCTCTGTAACCTTCCTATTGTAGTAGTTGTCCCACCGAAATGGTTTCACAGGGGCCATGCTAATCTCCTCTGTATCCTTCCTATTGTAGTAGTTGTCCCGCCGAACTGGTATCACAGGGGCCATGCTAATCTTCTCTGTAACCTTCCTATTGTAGTAGTTGTCCCACCGAAATGGTTTCACAGGGGCCATGCTAATCTCCTCTGTATCCTTCCTATTGTAGTAGTTGTACCGCCGAACTGGTATCACAGGGGCCATGCTAATCTCCTCTGTATCCTTCCTATTGTAGTAGTTGTCCCGCCGAACTGGTATCACAGGGGCCATGCTAATCTTTTCTGTATCCTTCCTATTGTAGTAGTTGTCCCGCCGAACTGGTATCACAGGGGCCATGCTAATCTCCTCTGTATCCTTCCTATTGTAGTAGTTGTCCCGCCGAACTGGTATCACAGGGGCCATGCTAATCTCCTCTGTATCCTTCCTATTGTAGTAGTTGTCCCGCCGAACTGGTATCACAGGGACCATGCTAATCTTCTCTGTATCCTTCCTATTGTAGTAGTTGTCCCGCCGAACTGGTATCACAAGGGCCATACTAATCTTCTCTGTATCATTCCTATTGTAGTAGTTGTCCCGCCGAACTGGTATCACAGGGGCCATGCTAATCTCCTCTGTATTCTTCCTATTGTAGTAGTTGTCCCGCCGAACTGGTATCACAGGGGCCATGCTAATCTCCTCTGTATCCTTCCTATTGTAGTAGTTGTCCCGCCGAACTGGTATCACAGGGGCCATGCTAATCTCCTCTGTATTCTTCCTATTGTAGTAGTTGTCCCGCCGAACTGGTATCACAGGGGCCATGCTAATATTTTCTGTATCCTTCCTATTGTAGTAGTTGTCCCGCCGAACTGGTATCACAGGGGCCATGCTAATCTCCTCTGTATCGTTCCTATTGTAGTAGTTGTCCCGCCGAACTGGTATCACAGGGGCCATACTAATTTTCTCTGTATCGTTCCTATTGTATTAGTTGTACCGCTGAACTGGTATCACAGGGGTCATGCTAATCTTCTCTGTATCCTTCCTATTGTAGTAGTTGTCCCGCCGAACTGGTATCACAGGGGCCATACTAATTTTCTCTGTATCGTTCCTATTGTATTAGTTGTACCGCTGAACTGGTATCACAGGGGTCATGCTAATCTTCTCTGTATCCTTCCTATTGTAGTATATGTACCGCCGAATAAGCGTGTACTAGTCAATGTGTCTAGTGAATGGACGTTGTTTGGAAAATATACTACGACTAAAAAAAAAAAGACCACTTTTAAACCACTTTATCAGCCAATAATAAACATAACCAGATTTCCTGATAGCACAAATCGTATACGGTATACTTGATAAGTCAAATAAGGAATAAGAAAAAGAAACTATATATAAGTTTATATTAAAAAAGAGCGTACCTAGATCCGTAAAAGAAAAAATACCAATTTTTTAAAATCAAAATACACTCAAACTTGGATAATTCAAAGCCCAAGGGACCAAAAAAATATTCGAATTATCCAAAAATTCGAATTAAAAACGGGAATTCTTAGGGATAAGGATAAATATTCGAATTGAATACGTTTTAGAATTGAAGACGTTTGAATAATACAAGTTTTACTGTATTTGGAGAGATTGCTTCCTCTTTATCATTTATTGTACATTTCATGAAAATATTTTTAGAATAAAAATGTTGTTTTTTTCTTTAGCAGATCCAGGTATGTTCTTTTTATATAAACATATTTAATGGTTTGTCTTTTGACTCAAACTCTTTATAAGACAACGTAAATTCGCCACTCAAAGCTACACCTTGAATATTTGGAAAGTCTACTCTATGATAAAATGGCACTGCGGAAACAAGAGAGAAAATAGAGGTGAACCGGGTTCCTTGAGTGTAAATTACCAACTACCTGGGCTGTACAGCTACAGTCTGAAAGAGAAGTCTAGTCATGGGGAGGACAACGGTAAACAGGTAGTTCCCGGCAGTAAGTCAGGAAGTAGAGACAGGACTAAAGCCTTGAACTACAAGTAGTGTTTGTAGCCTGTGTAGTATAAAATATAGACAAAAGAAGAGGAGGTGATCTACAGTTTGCAGTACTTCCCGGCAGTAAGTCAGGAAGTAGAGACAGGACTGTAGTCTTGTACTCCAAGTGGTGTTTGTAGACTGTGTAGTATAAAATATAGACAAGAAGAGAGGAGGTGATCTACAGTTTGTAGCTCATCCTGTCAGTGAAGCTATCTTCAAGCCTGTAAAAGATGCCGAAGAAGAGGTGGTGGTCTACAGTTTGTAGTACTTCCCGGCAGTGAGTCAGGAAGTAGAGACAGGACTGAAGTCTTGTACTCCAAGTAGTGTTTGTAGACTGTGTAGTATAAAATATAGACAGAGAAGAAGAGAAGATCTACAGTTTGTAGTACTTCCCGGCAGTAAGTCAGGAAGTAGAGACAGGACTGAAGTCTTGTACTCCAAGTAGTGTTTGTAGCCTGTGTAGTATAAAATATAGACATAAGAAGAGGAGGTGATCTACAGTTTGTAGTATTTCCCGGCAGTAAGTCAGGAAGTAGAGACAGGACTGAAGTCTTGTACTCCAAGTAGTGTTTGTAGACTGTGTAGTATAAAATATAGACAGAGAAGAAGAGAAGATCTACAGTTTGTAGTACTTCCCGGCAGTAAGTCAGGAAGTAGAGACAGGACTGAAGTCTTGTACTCCAAGTAGTGTTTGTAGACTGTGTAGTATATAATATAGACAGAGAAGAAGAGAAGATCTACAGTTTGTAGTACTTCCCGGCAGTAAGTCAGGAAGTAGAGATAGGACTGAAGTCTTGTACTCCAAGTAGTGTTTGTAGCCTGTGTAGTATAAAATATAGACATAAGAAGAGGAGGTGATCTACAGTTTGTAGTATTTCCCGGCAGTAAGTCAGGAAGTAGAGACAGGACTGAAGTCTTGTACTCCAAGTAGTGTTTGTAGACTGTGTAGTATAAAATATAGACATAAGAAGAGGAGGTGATCTACAGTTTGTAGTATTTCCCGGCAGTAAGTCAGGAAGTAGAGACAGGACTGAAGTCTTGTACTCCAAGTAGTGTTTGTAGACTGTGTAGTATAAAATATAGACATAAGAAGAGGAGGTGATCTACAGTTTGTAGTATTTCCCGGCAGTAAGTCAGGAAGTAGAGACAGGACTGAAGTCTTGTACTCCAAGTAGTGTTTGTAGCCTGTGTAGTATAAAATATAGACATAAGAAGAGGAGGTGATCTACAGTTTGTAGTATTTCCCGGCAGTAAGTCAGGAAGTAGAGACAGGACTGAAGTCTTGTACTCCAAGTAGTGTTTGTAGACTGTGTAGTATAAAATCTAGACAGATGAAGAGGAGGTGATCTACAGTTTGTAGTATTTCCCGGCAGTAAGTCAGGAAGTAGAGACAGGACTGAAGTCTTGTACTCCAAGTAGTGTTTGTAGACTGTGTAGTATAAAATATAGACATAAGAAGAGGAGGTGATCTACAGTTTGTAGTATTTCCCGGCAGTAAGTCAGGAAGTAGAGACAGGACTGAAGTCTTGTACTCCAAGTAGTGTTTGTAGACTGTGTAGTATAAAATCTAGACAGATGAAGAGGAGGTGATCTACAGTTTGTAGTATTTCCCGGCAGTAAGTCAGGAAGTAGAGACAGGACTGAAGTCTTGTACTCCAAGTAGTGTTTGTAGACTGTGTAGTATAAAATATAGACATAAGAAGAGGAGGTGATCTACAGTTTGTAGTATTTCCCGGCAGTAAGTCAGGAAGTAGAGACAGGACTGAAGTCTTGTACTCCAAGTAGTGTTTGTAGACTGTGTAGTATAAAATCTAGACAGATGAAGAGGAGGTGATCTACAGTTTGTAGTATTTCCCGGCAGTAAGTCAGGAAGTAGAGACAGGACTGAAGTCTTGTACTCCAAGTAGTGTTTGTAGACTGTGTAGTATAAAATCTAGACAGATGAAGAGGAGGTGATCTACAGTTTGTAGCTCATCCTGTCAGTAAGGCTAACCAGTGAATCTATCTTCAAGGCTGTAAAAGATGCCGAAGGAAGATTTTACCACAATATTGACGTAGGACCTATCTCCGTAATTACGGAAATTTGAGTTGTTGACATAAGTGACATAGCTTATTTTAGGCTGCGGACACTTTTTTATCCTGTATAAACTGTCAGCGGTGACAGATTGGGTACTAACCAATTTAAATAGATTTTTATATCGGCACATATACAATGTAAAAGTCTGTTGATACATGTTCTGTAATTAATACAAAGCTATAACGCATCATTTATATATAACGAATGAAAACATTAAGACGCGAATGTTTCTTTACACAAATAAATCAAACATCTACTGTCCTTACTGCGATGAAATAATATTGGGAGGGTTTGGTTTATCAGTGGTGAACCCTCCCAGTGGTTTCACCAATTTAATCTACCAGACCGCTTCTTTAGATCTCAAATACTGTATTGGATCATTCTACTTTTATATGCTACACTGAAGGATGGAATCTTAGAAATAGTATTCAAGCCAACTATGGACATAAGCTTTTAGGACAGTAGAATTACATTTAAATATTTACATCGAACAATGCTATTCCGGAAATAACAAGGACAAGTTAGGCATAAATTAATTCAAAGCAATAACTCGTCATCTATATATAACGAATGAAGACATTAAGACACGAATGTTTATTTTCACATATAAATAAACTTTTTTTTTATCTCAGTAAGGACAATAGAAGTTTGATTTATTTGTGAAAATAAACATTCGCGTCTTAATGTTTTCATTCTTATATATAGATGGTGAGTTATTACTTTGTATTAATATATACCTAACTTGCCCTTGTTATTTGTGGGAGAGCATTGCTCGATGCGAAAATTTATATGTAATTCTACTGCCCTAAAAGCTTATGTCCATAGTTTACTTAAATACCATTTCTAAGATTCCATCCTTCAGTGTAGCATATATAAGCAGAATGATTTAATACAGTATTAGAGCTCTAAAGAAGCGGGCTGGTAGATTAAATTGGCGGAATCACTGGGAGGATTTACCACTGATGATTCAAGCCCTTCCAATATTCTTTTCATCGCAGTAAGGACAGTAGAAGCTTGGTTTATTTGTGAAAAGAAACATTCAAGTCTTAATGTTCTGTAATAGAAGGTGCATTCTTGCCTCTTTGCAGTTTAGAAAGGTCCGCCATTCAAAAGCAGCAGTTATTGGGGGTGGATAATGCAATGACCGCTAAGGGAACTGCAGAGACGTAGGTTCGAGAACCAGATAGCGATCTTGAGTTCAACCTTGGCTACCACCAATGAAAGAGACTGGAATCTTCTATTTAAAGTCTACGCCGCATTCCAGCGTTATCTGTCTGATACTGGCCTCTCATGGTGAACCAATCACAGTATCTCAATATTACTTAACTATAAACCACACAGTATGACACTTATATGTATAAAATTAAGAGAATTGATCTATATATTTCACAAATTATAAAAGAAAAGACCTCTTTTATGACAATTAAAACAAATTTTATTGACTTCTTGTCAATAATTTACATCAAAAATGGAAATAAAACTAAAATATAGATTATCATGCGGGTGATGTGCTCCGGCGAGTGAGCATTCTTTCCCAGGCGATGAGCTCCGGTCAGCCCAACCTGTACGAAGTACCGGTAGATGATGGATTTGGCCGACGCCAGGATGGCCAGGTCCCCCTTGATTCCTAACTGTTTATAAACATAAAAAGATCCTTGTATTCAATATCTTCCAGCTTTCTGTTTTCTGGAAGATTGGGAATTCAATAAGCAGGAATCCTGCCTTCACTCTTCACATAAACACCCTGGATCGTCTATAGCTCCTATTCGAAACAGAAAATCTCCAAATTTTCCATGAATAGTTATGAATTGCACATTGTAAAAGTCAAGGCGGAAATATTTTGGGATGCCTGAAAGGAAAAAGAGACGAAAGTGAGCACTAATTTTAGAAAACATGACGAGCGCCAAAAATGGCAAAACGCGTTCGTGGATGGCTTTTCTTGATTTATCAAGAAATTGGGTTGGCCAAATATCAGGGAACAGACTAAATCAATGTTTAGTTGATTTCTGTTCCACCAGATGGCGCTCTGCCTTCTGTAAAGCACATGTGCTCCTGGTCAGGATTTGCCATTTTTAATATTGCCACGTGGAAAATTAGGGAAGACAAAAACTTCAGGAGGAAACAAAATTTATTTCAGGGAAGGACAAACTATGAAAGGTAAACAAAAGATAAGCCACGAGGGAAATTTACAGAGTCGCAAGATATAAAAATAAAAATGACCACTCTGTTAATAAAAAAATAATAAAATTAATAAATACCATGTTACATAGCTTCTTCCCTATGGGAGCTGTGACCCACAGCTAGCAATTATTGTAGATACTGACGTGGATTTGACGTGCTTCTGCCAAGGATTCCATCGAAGTATTGGAACTTTGTCCCTAGTACCTTTGCGTCCATTTTCTTGCGGCGTGAAGAGCGGCTTTGTCGTCGTATCGTCGTCTATAGGGACATCGTCATCTTTGAAGGAAGTCTTGGCTTTGACACGGCGGTGGAATCCTGGACCCAGTCTCTAAAAATGTGGATTACAGCACCCATGGCTTCAAATTCTTCTCGGCGATCTTCAGTTTGTCTTCCCTAACCTACCCAGCATTTCCACCAAAATGCCACGTGGAAAATTAGGGAAGACAAAAACTTCAGGAGGAAACAAAATTTATTTCAGGGAAGGACAAACTATGAAAGGTAAACAAAAGATAAGCCACGAGGGAAATTTACAGAGTCGCAAGATATATAAATGACCACTCTGTTAATAAAAAAAAAATAAAATTAATAAATACTATGTTACATAAATAAAATTAATAAATACCATGTTACAATATTGATTTCAACACCTGACCTTTTTATCTTTTATTTTTTCTTTAGTTTTTTCACAACTATTATTCTTTTTCTTCAAAAAATCATTCATTATTGAAGGTGAATGTGGATTGAATGTTCGTTGGTCTTCTTCACTTAGTTGTTCACTACATTGTCTATTTGCAATAGATCTAAACAGTCACGTGCCGGATGTCCTAACCCAACACCTAGATTTATATCTATTTATTTATATATAGGTTAGGTTTTATGTGCCTATTTAGGACACGGGGAGTAATTGAGGACCTCCCCTCATGCTGTCTCTCTCGGGTGACGGTGTCAAAACTGTCAGAGATGGAAAGACAGACGTGAAGTCCCAGAATGTCCTCCCTAGATAGACAGACAGACAAATCAGCTGATCAGTTGACCCAGACCATCTTATCTCTAATGTAAACATCGAAAACTTCTTCCTCCTTACACATAGCGACTTCACACAATCCTCATAACTCTCTTTTAATTCCTAATCTTAGAGGGTCGGTGGAAGAATTGTCTAAACCGTTGGTTTTCGACCGCTACGACCCGGGTTCGATTCCCGCATTGGACACTTTTTTTCTGAATTAAAAAAATGCTTCAATGGTCCCCGATTTTTGCAAAAGTTCAACCTCACCAGTGAGTGAACGTAATCAAACGAGGCTTTGGCACATTTGTAAGTGCAAAGTCTAACTGCTTTTCACATATGTAGACATGTGGTACACTTACAGTAAAAGCAGTCGCCTACTTCTACCCACCATGATTATCATGGCCTGTACCACGTGTACTAGGGATCATCTTAGAGGGTTGGTGGAAAGATGGTCTAAACCATTGGTTTTCGACCGCTACGACCCGGGTTCGATTCCGGCATTAGGCACTTTTTTTCTGAATTAAAAAAAAATGCTCCAATGGCCACTGATTCTTGCAAAAAGTTCAACCTCACCAGCGACTGCAAGTAATAAACGGAGCTCTTGCAAGTGCAATTTGTAAGTGCAAAAGTCGAACTGGTGTTTATAATCTAATTTGTGTCTTAACACTCTAATACTGTATTGAACGATTCTGCTTATATATGCTAGAGTGGAATCTCAGAATTGGTATTCAAGCAAACTTAAAATAAATAAGAAAAATTATTTGTGGAATACCACAAGTTCTTAAAATATATACACCTATCCCCCGATTTACACGGTACTTGTTTTACACGTTTTCGCTTTTACACGGTTTTCCAAATAAGTTTTTTGTTTTGTTTTTATCGCACTATACTAAATGCTACTGTGATTGAACACATGCGCTGTGTACACATCTCACGAGGAATCCCGAGCTTATGTGCTGACTACATATACTAACCTGTCAATGCATTTTATTTTTATTTCTGTGTACACCTATCCCCCGATTTACACGTTTTTCTCAGGAACGTATCTGCCGTGTAAATCGGGGGATAGGTGTATATAATATATATAAAATTATATATGTGTGTTTGCTTATTCCTAGTAAACGTGGCACAGGCCATGATAATCATCATGGTGGGTAGAAGTAGACGACTGCTTTTACTGTAAGTGCACCACATGTCTACATATGTGAAAAGCAGTTAGACTGTGTACTTACAAATATGCCAAATGTTTGGTTACTTGAACTCTCTGGTGGGGTTGGATTTTTGAAAGAATCGGGGGTCATTGAAGCATTTATTTTTTTTTTATCAGAAAAAAAGTTCCCAATGCGGGAATCAAACCCGGGTCGTAATGGTCGAAAACCAACGGTTTAGACCATCCTTCCACCGACCCCCAAAAAATAATATCTTTTTTTAAGCGGTAATAGGATAAAAATTTCTCTGGAACCAAGAGTTAATATTTCAATGCTGGTAATTGGTCTCGATTACAAGAATAATGTTTTTAATATCAACACCTGACCCATTTATCTTTTTTTTTTTTTCTATTGTTTTTTCATGTGTTAAGCGTATTTACGCAAATTTGGCCTTAAATACACATTTCTTGGTTTCTCAAGAAGCCTCTGGGACCAAAAATCTTTTTGGTCGCAGTGGTACAGCCTATTCCACGCTGACGAGCGCCAACAGCGCGAAACGCCCTCGTGGATGGCTTTTCTTGATTTATCAAGAAATTGGGTTGGCCAAATATCACGGAGAAAGTTAAATGAACGTTTTGTTTATTTTTGCTCCACTAGATGTCTCTGCCATCTAAAAAGCACATGTGCTCGTGGTCAGGAAATGCCTTCTTTATTTTTAAGAATATATAAATAAAATTCTATTCTGAATAGCGTTATGCGAACACTATAATGTTAAGATTGACTACAAACTTACGTAGATTTTATTTTTATTTGATATATCGGACGCGATATCCTAGCTCGGGATACTTGCGCCCAAATACATTTCAGCAGATTATATACAATTCATTTTATACAATTTAATAACTGGACTAAAAACACAATTGAAACTTAAACGATGGTATTCTAAAACAGAAGAGAAAATCTAAAATGGATTATTTTAGCAACCTATTATACAACTCAATAACCGACTAAAAACACAATTAAAACTGAAACGATGGTTTTCTCAAACAGAAGAGAAAATCTAAAATGAATTTACGTAGATGATTCTCCCTTTTCACGAAACGAATAAAATGACAAGATTTCCTTCTTCCAAGAAAGAGAACATTTCAGGAACCGTGAAGCCGGATGTATCTATTTAAGAAATGTTTGTTTGTTTCTCAAGTGAGGGAAGGAGGCTGTTTCTGATCTTGGTGTGGTCCCTGTTCTGGCAGAATGGAGCGTAAAATATCCTCGCTTCTTATAGTTTCGTTGAACGATTCTTTAATACGATATGTATTTTATATAATAGCAGAATACAAAATAAAATCATATAATTTTTGGTTGGTTTTGCTTGGAGAAACAGAGAAAATAACTGAGTAAAATTAATCATTCCTCCAGGGAAAAGTGTCTTTTCATTTTTTTTTCAAAACATTTTCTATTATTCTCTAGCTTTCAGGCACAAACGTCCTTCTACAGAAGAAAACATGGTATAATAATTCGCCAATAGAACACGAGTTAAATATAATCGGATACTATTTTACATAATTTTATAAAATTATTTTTATCTTTATCATTATCTATATCTTTTTCATGCATGTATTATACATTTCTGCTCGGAAAATCTGTATAAGACTAAAAGGTCTTATTATTGTTGTACATTGCTGATTACCGGTACTATTACTGTTATTCCTGTATGTACCCTACATTTCTGCTCGGAAAAACTGTATAAGACTGAAAGGTCTTAATAAAGCTTGTTGTTGTACATTGCTGATTACTGGTACTATTACTGTTTTTCCTGTATGTATCCTACATTTCTGCTTGGAGAATCTATATAAGACTAAAAGGTCTTAATAAAGATTGTTTTTTTTTTATTTCTTATCTCCACTCAATCATATTAGGATGTCAAGCTTATATAGCTTGAGACTTCTGATGGTGTCTGCTGAGGATGTGTTTTCTTCTTTCTTACCTCCACTCAATGTGCTTGAGACTTTTGATGGTGTCTGTCGGGGATGAGTAAAGCATATCAATGGATGAGTCAATACAGTCAATAATGTGTTTTAAGGTTTCAGGTTGAGAATTGAATAAGATTGTTGTTGTAAATGCTAAGAGAGTTTGGAGTGAATCTCAGCTGTTCTCCATCTCTATAAGGGAACCAGCCGACCTCAGCAAGAATTCTGTCACAGACGATGCCGACAAGACCTGACACAGCTGCTTCCCACCGCCATTAAACATCCACTTGATTTTTTTTCTTATCCTTGTACCATTTTTGTAAATTAGACTCTACCGACGCTAGTCTCTATTTCTTAGATTTGTCAACAAGACTCCCTCTATGTCTTTTTTTTTTTTTTGTCAAAAGGTAGCGCTACCCAAACCTACAAGTGATTCGAGTACTTGTAGCGATACTAGATACTTGTATGTATAATGTAATATGGAATTAATGATAATTTTTTTTCATAGATTTTCACGTATAATCATCAACAGTACTCTAAAACCAATCTTTTCATAATATTCAGACAATAACTCTGAAAGATATTACAGTGACCTTTATTGAAGACACACTCATGGATAACACTTAAGGAAGTTGTACCTTTTAGCATGTATATCGGGATTCAGACAATAACTCTGAAAGATATTACAGTGGCCTTTATTGAAGACATACTCAGGGACAAAACTTAAGGAAGTTGTACCTTTTAGCATGTATATCGGGATTCAGACAATAACTCTAAAAGATATTACACTGACCTTTATTGAAGACACGAGATAACCAAGTGTGAACAAACTTGCCTTGTCTCCTTCAAAAAAAAAAAAAAAATAGATGACCATCAACAAACAATCATAAAATACTTTTTACTTCCTTAAGTTTTGTCAATGAGTGTTCGTTGAGTAAATACTGTATTCTGAGAATTCATCTTCTTAATTTTGGTTAAAATATCTGTCTCTATCAGTGTTGAAGAATTTAAATAACTATTCAGACAATATTATAATATCATGAAGTCTATATTATGTTGGAGCAATACAATTCCAAACTGCTAGTTTAAAAATGTAATAATTTTCAGTCATACACAAACACGACATTTCCTTTTTTTATATTGGCTCAAATTAATATTGTAACGTAGAAATCAAGTCTTAGTATATCTTAAGATGTAAAAGTATTTATTGATGACGTCAGTACAACTAGTCGACAATTATTAACAAAATTATCTACAGCTAGAGAATATTGAACAAGCAAATAAAGGAATATTTTTATGATGATTTTACAAATACAGAGTAATATCCTTATATCTATAAAAATCAAATGCGAAATCGATGTTTGTTATCGCATCACGCAAAATCTACTGACTCAATCATTATGGAATTTCGCATGTAGGTAGCTGAAGATTTCGTTTAAAATATAGGCTATTCAAAAAACTACAAAGGTTAATGTACTTTTTTTTTAAATTATTTAACTGAAATGGATTAGTTCCCGCCTTTTGCCGCTTGGCGGCGCACTGGTCGCGACGATAAATGAATTTGATTGGTTAATAATTTTACACGTTGTTTGTTTTTAATTTGTAATTTTGTTGTTTTGTAATTTTACACGATGAATGTCTTTAGAAGGTAAGATTATTTATATATTTTTAAACTCTTTGGAGATAATATTAATCGATCGTTATCAAATTTATACGTCCCCGGAACCTGGGTTAATTAAAACTGTATTGTGAAATATCGCGCGTAGTTAGCTGAGGTTTTAGTTTAGCATTTAGGCTAAAAGTGCAAAAATTGTATTTCGAATAACCTTTTTTTTCCTTTTTAGAAGTTAAGATTTTATTTATTTATTTAGTAATATTTTTTCAAATTAAATTAATTGGAAATATTATTTATTTCGCAGCTTATTCATATCTTTTTTGCTTCGTTTAATTTTAGTTAGTGTAAATATAACGATCTACATTTTAAAAGATAAGGTTTACTATTTGATTCTCATAAGGAATATTCCTATTTTAAGACAAATTGAGACAGTATTAATTTTTTTTTCTTATATTTAGAGTAAGTATAAATTTTATTGAAGTTGTAAAAAGTATATTTCTTGAAAAAAAGTATGTTTTTCTATATAACTTGCTACGTATATTTTACTATATGTTTGTTCCATGTAATATGTTTATGCTCTAATAGCATTTATATTGTAAGCAGCAGCTATGCATTTTCAGTAACTGCGTTTTTAAGGGTAGGCTCAAATTATTTTTGCTGTCATTTGTTTAGTTAGGGTTTATATTTATCTGCTTCACAATAAATAACTGCTCATATATATCTATAGGGTAATACCATATTTTTGAATAAATGTATTTAGATATATAGATGCAAATATGCTCATATTTAAATAAAGAAATATACAATCAGCAATCGATTGGTGCATAATTTTACATGATGTTTGTTTCTAGACTAAATTTATTCAAATCAAGATAGCTTTTTTCATGCTTTTAAAAGTAAAGATAATATATTTAACGTTTCATAATACTTTTCAAATTAAAGTCTTTGGAACTAATATTGCTTTTTTCCCATCCTGCAGATCAACATTACACTGCAACATGCTATCTTAACTCTGGCTTTTGGCATTGATATTTATGTACTGTTTGCTACCTTAAGCTCTGGAAAGATTATAATGTAGATCCATCATGTGGAAATCACACCATAGTAAAATAGAACGCATATAGCTGGTAGCACAATATGTACCCTGTGTGAAGCTAGCGTTCAAAATTTTATTTTTTTAAAATGATATTTCAATTGTTGGCCTTATTTTCACATGTTATTGACCCATATCGCGGATCCATATAGGGTTAATTAATAACTCATTTGACATTTTACTTTTATTTAAGGTCTTGGCATTATATATATTCCTTTTTTAGGCAAAAATATAATTGAGGTATATTTTGAAATATAGATAAGAATCACAAGGAAGCAAGACCTAATCCAAATAAATAAATTATGTGTGTGGTTTCAGTAACAGCATTGTTACCATCTTCAGACAAAAGTACTGAATACATTCAGTAATTTTGTCTTAATAAGGTAACAATGCTGTTACAGCAACAATAATTTATTCACTTTATTCACACTTTATTCACACTAATCATTAGATTTTTTTTTTATTTTTAAGAATAAAAGCCCAGTTTGGTTACTTGCACTCACTGGAGGGGTTGGACTTTTTCAGGAGCCAGCCATTGGGGCAATTTTATTTTTTTTTAGATTTTTTTACAAGCATTTTCGATATTGCTGTTTGCAATTTATCTCCATTTTGCTGAAAGAAAATTCATTACATTTGAGTTTACAAACAGTTGGGGCCTCTATTCATTCATGAGCAAACCTCGCTCGAACACTACCCAGGCGAAGCCGGGTCCAGTCGGGTAAAACCCGGGCGTTGCCCGGGCCATTCGGCTATATCTATATATGTTCTACTCATATTTATTGTGCATATTTTTTCAGCAAATTATACTTTTTTTTACGTCTTCTTCCATTTGATTTTTTTTAATCAGTTGTTTTACGTTTTCACTGAGTTTTATGCATTTTTCCCCTCCTTTCAGATTATTTCTATGCATTTTTTTATTTTGGCCTTAGTCATGAGTCGGGCTTATTTTAATACACTATTTTTAATTTTTTTCTTCATTCTCGGCCCTTGATGTTTTACATTTTTCAGTTATCCTTATTTTTATTTTTACTAATGCTTTGTGTTTGTAGGTATGCCAAGCCATAGGAGAAGCAATCTTTCTCAGCGTTCCAATAGCTCTAGGGTTCAGCATGCTTACAGACTGCGCGAAACCAGAGGACAGAATATTCGAAGATTGCGTGCACAGTCCGCGCGTCAAGCCGCTGTGCGGTCGTTAGAGACACCTGATCCCATCCATTCTCGCTTACAGGCTCATTCAGAAATATATTCTTCTACTCGGAGGAATACTAGAACAAATAATTTTTTCAGCTGCGTTTGGTCTTCAATGTAAAATGCTGGTTTTAATTATTCTGTTGCTGTTGAATACTTTAAGCACCCTTTAATTTCCCTTGGGATGATGGACACTACATGCAGGTTTTGTGGGGCCTTAAGATGGAAAGATGAGTCTTCTGGAATGTGCTGTTCAAACGGGAAAGTCCGTTTGCCATTAATTGACTTACCTCCCGAGCCACTTCGCAGCCTATTATCTGGAGAGAATTCTGATTCAGTCCATTTTTTGCGTAATATTCGCAAATATAATTCCTGCTTTCAAATGACATCATTTGGAGCTGAAAACCAAACCCACTCTGTTACTTTTCCAACCACATTTTCTATCCAAGGCCAGGTCTACCACAGAATAGGTTCACTTATGCCATCTGAGAACCAGCCAAGATCTATTTTATGGGCAATGATGATGATGATGATATTCAGACTGATCGAAGATGCCAGCAAATACAGGGAGTACGTCGTAATATTGTACAGGGTTTGCAGCGCATGTTGCACCACCACAATCTACTGGTTCAACAGTTTAGAACTGCACTTGAAAATCTCCCCAGTGATGCATACAGAGTTGTTGTAAATGCTGATCGGACACCTCCTGGTCAACATCCTAGACGGTATAATGCTCCTACAGCTAATGAGGTTGCGGTTGTCTTAGCTGGTAATCAGTTTGGCTCACGTGACATTGTTTTACATCAGCGAGATAATTTGCTGCAACATGTTAGCGACACACATCGCTTTTATGATGCCCTTCAATATCCTTTAATTTTCTGGAAAGGCCAAGAAGGATATTCTTTTCATATTCCTCAGATCGACCCAAACACTAGACAGCCTTTGTCAAGTAAAGTGCCTTCTATGGATTTTTATGGCTATTTTATTATGGTTCGCCGAAATAGTCCAAATGTCATTGTTCAATTTGGCCAGCTCTTTCATCACTTCCTGGTCGATATGTATGCGAAGGTAGAACGTGAACGTTTGCGCTATATTACGCTGCACCATAGAAACTTGCGTGCAGAGAGTTATATTCATTTGCGCGATGCCCTGTCAACTGATGCAAATATTAACCCTAATAGCTTGGGTCAAAGGATCATTTTACCATCAAGTTTTGTCAATAGTCCCAGGTATTTGGCAGAATATACGCAGGATGCTTTTTGTTATGTTCGGAAATTTGGGCGTCCAGATCTTTTTATTACTTTTACAAGTAACCCTTCTTGGGAAGCGCTATCTGCAGCGTTGCTACCAGGACAAAAACAGCTGGATAGACATGATATCACAGCTCGGGTTTTTCGGCAAAAATTAGTTAAATTTATTGGGGCTCTAACAAAAGGCCAATTGTATGGAGCAACAGTTGCGTGGATGTATTCTGTTGAATGGCAGAAAAGGGGACTTCCTCATGCTCACATATTAGTTTGGCTAGCAAATAAGCTCCGTCCCACTCAGATAGACTCTGTTATATGTGCTGAGTTTCCAGATCCTATTCAAGACCCGCTATTGTATAACATTGTGGTTAAGAATATGATACATGGGCCTTGCGGTGATATACGTGGCAGCGAAGAGGTCACAATTGACAATCGTTGGGTGGTGCCTTATTCTCCATTGCTATCGAAGATGTTTTGTGCACATATCAATGTTGAGAACTGTAGTTCTGTTAAGGCAATAAAATATATTTGCAAATATGTCAATAAGGGCAGTGATCAAGCTATTATTAATTTACGCAGAGAAGGTAGAGGTCCTGACCCTCAAAATGAGGTGCGAATGTATCAGTGTGCGAGATACATAAGCGGCAATGAAGCTGTTTGGCGTCTTCTCAGCTTCCCTTTATACCAACGCCATCCAGCTGTTATCCATTTAGCTGTGCATCTTGAGAATGGAGAACGGATATATTTCAATCAAAACACTCTTGCCCATCGAATGCGTAATCCACCAAGGACAACCCTGACTGCATTTTTTTCATTATGCCAAACTGATTCCTTTGCTAGGACCCTGCTCTATCCAGATGTTCCCCAATACTACACTTGGAATTCTTCTGCCCACGAATGGAGAAGGCGCGTTCAAGGCAAGCTGGTCGAAGGACAGCCTGGAGTGAAGAGATCAGACACTATTGGACGGGTTTACGCTGTGCATGTCAGTAACTTTGAATGCTTTTGTTTACGTATGTTACTACATACCATCAAGGGACCAACTTCCTTCGCATATTTGAAGATTGTTAATGGCAGTCAATACGAAACATTTAGAGAAACATGCGCAGCTCTTGGATTATTGGAGAATGATAACCATTGGGTTGTCACAATGGATGAGGCCGTTCTTTGTCAGGCTCCTACAAGAGTAAGGCAATTGTTTGCCATATTAATTTCTACGTGCACAATTTCGAACCCTCAGCAGTTATGGATTACCTATAGAGATGAGATGGCAAGTGATATTCTTCATCGTTATCAGCTTCTCGATTCCTCCATCAGGTATAATGATCTGATATATAATGAAACATTGTGTAACATTGAGGATCGTGTCGTATCTATATGTGGGAATAAACTGCAGGACTTAGGCTTAGGAGCACCCAGGAGAAATGTGGTTACCAATTCTGACATTTTGAGAGAACTTGCGTATGATACGGCAGCACTTGAAGACAATGTTGCATCCATGCTGCCCAAACTCTTGCCAGAACAAAGAAGAGTTTTTGATGCTGTCTTAGCAAAAATTAATTTGTCACAACCCATAATTATATTTTAGATGCGCCGGGGGCAACAGGTAAAACATTTCTTTTGAATCTTCTATTAGCAATGATCAGGAAGGAACAAAATATTGCCATTGCTGTTGCTTCCTCAGGGATAGCTGCAACATTGCTTGCGGGCGGAAGACCTGCACATTCAGTGCTGAAATTACCTCTGACTTTTGTAGAGGGCCAGACTGCTGTTTGCAATATACGAAAAAATAGTGATAAAGCTTCACTCTTACGTAGCTGTAAGTTGCTGGTTTGGGATGAGTGCACCATGGCCCATAAAATTGCCTTGGAAGCCCTTGATCGGACATTACAGGATATCCGTGATGATCCACAACCCATGGGTGGTTTAGTAGTGCTTTTGGCCGGTGATTTCCGACAGACTCTTCCAGTAGTCACTAGAGGTACACCTGCTGATGAGCTGAATGCCTGTTTAAAGTCTTCTTATCTTTGGGGCCATATTGTGAAAATGCACCTCACAGTCAACATGAGAGTTCAACTCCATAATGATACCACTGCTGCACAATTTGCAGACGAACTCTTAAAGATAGGAGAAGGTCAACTAGAAACTGATTCCGAGGGTAATATCCAGTTTTCAATACTTTTTGCCAAGTGGTGGAATCTTCAGAAAGTCTGTATGAAAAGGTTTTCCCTAATATAGGTGTAAACTATTTATCTGAAGAATGGTTATGTGCCCGCACTATTTTAGCCCCCAAAAATAGCACTGTGCTAGAGAAATAAATAATACAATATTAAATTCAATCCCGGGTGAATGCAAAATCTATAGATCAATTGATACAATGGTTGATCCTGATGAATCTGTGTCGTATCCCCCTGAATTTTTGAATTCACTAGAATTGTCTGGTACACCTTCACACAAAATTGTACTAAAAGTTGGTGTGCCAGTAATTTTACTACGAAACCTTGATCCACCCCGTCTCTGCGATGGCACTAGATTATGCATCACTCAAATGGGCACTAATGTTCTCCAGGCTCGAATTTTAACTGGCTCTTTTCGAGGGGAAGAGGTCCTTATTCCTAGAATACCTATTATTCCAAATGATCTGCCTTTTAAGTTTAGACGCTTGCAATTCCCAGTTATGGTTGCCTTTGCTATGACAATTAATAAATCTCAGAGTCAAACATTGCAAGTAGTTGGTGTGCATCTTGAGTCTCCCTGTTTCTCGCATGGGCAACTCTAGGTAGCATGCTCCCGTGTTTCCAGCCCTAAAAATTTATTTGTCTTTAGTTCTACTTTGAGCAAGACACGCAATATTGTTTATCAGGGGGCTTTGATCTAGATTTTGACAATTTTTAAAGAGATTTCTTCGAATAATGATTTTGGGAAGCTTGACTTTTGTAAATACATAATTTGTTATCATTATTGTGTGCTCTACTGTTGTTTCATCAATAAAGCTTTTTTTACTTTATTTTATTTTAATTTTTTCACATTTAATTCATTTACATAACTCTATTCTTGAAAATTGTTTTTTTTTTTTATGGTATCAACATTTCTGGTTCAATTAAGGTTTTTGTTAGCCTGCAACACACCTTATCATAGCTCATTGCATTTATCAGGATAACTTTGCTGTTTTGATTTTTACACCATTAGTATTTTCATGCCTCTATAATATTATATTTGTTTGCAGATTTTTATAGACAATTTGGTTTGGGTTATGTACATTAAGAATTTGTAAAAATATAAAGGTCAAAGTTTTACAACAAAAAAAAAATTTTGGAACACCATTTCTCTCCCATTTAATTTAATGATGCTTGATTTATGATTTTTAGAATTGCATTATTTTTATGCATATTATTTTTAAAAATTTGTGTTAGCAAGACATGGAATATTGTTAAGTTAATGTAATATTAACAGAAACTTTACCAACCCGTGAAGCGTTAGCTCCAGTCTTTTACCGCTGGGGGCAGCACTGTTAGAGCTAATAAAGGCTTTCGATTGGTGCTTACTTTTACATGCTGTTTGTTTTTAGACTAAATTGATACGCATCAAGTTAGCATTTTTTCATGCTTCAAAAGTTAAGATTATATTTTTAACGTTTCATAATACTTTCAAATTAAAGCCGGAAATAATATTGCTTTTTCCCATCCTGCAGGTCTACATTACACTGCAACATGCTATCATAACTCTGGATTTTGGCATTGATATTTATATAATGTGAAAGTACTGTTTGCTACCTTAAGCTCTGGAGAGATTATAATGTGTCTACAGATCCATCATGTGGAAATCACACCTTAGTGAAAATGCATTTAGCTGGTAGCAATGTATCACATTTGTAGACATGTGGTGCGCTTACAGTAAAAGCAGTCGCTACCTACCCACCATGGTTATCATGGCCTGTACCACGCGTACTAGGGATAATTAAAAAAAAAAAAAAAAAAGGAAGCAAGACCGAATACAAATAATTACATTATGTGTGGTTTCAGTTACATTTTGGCTATCTTCAGACAAAGGTACTGAATACATTCAGTAATTTTGTCTTTATATGGCAACAATGCTGTTACTGAAACATCACACATATATATATATTTTTTATTTGGTCTTGCTTTTTTGGTATTTTTACAATTGCCCTTGACTATTAGAAAATTATGCAAATTTCCTTTTTATTTTATATACCATTTTAAAAATTATATTCTTTTGTTAAAATATCCAATTTCCCACACTTTTCTAAAACTGCAACAATAACTAAAACAAAATTCTTCCAAGTTCAGGTATTTCAATATTGCAGAAATATATTACATTTATAAAAGTTGCTTAACTATTTAGATATGTAAATGCCGGATTAGGTGCCCTTTAAAATGTTTGCTCTGGCTGTTTCTTCTTGGACAGCCGAGAGTGAAGTGGACAAAGTGAAATTTTCAGGTTGTGCCGACCATTTTCCTTTATTCACACTAATCATTAGATTTTTTTTTTATTTTTAAGAATAAAAGCCCAGTTTGGTTACTTGCACTCACTGGAGGGGTTGGACTTTTTCAAGAAACAGGAGCCATTGGGGCAATTTTTTTTTTCAGAACAAAGTGTCTGAATCTGCATTCGATGACCCCGGGTCATGGTTTTTAAAAATCAACAGTTTAGACCACTCCTCCAAACAGCACTCTATTCATTAGATGTGTTTGTGAAATGGATCCTATATTACAGATTTTTTTACACGCATTTTCGATATTGCTGTTTGCAATTTATCTCCATTTTGCTGAAATAAAATTCATTACATTGAGTTTACAAACAGTTGGGGCCTCCATTCATGAGTAAACCTCGCTCGAACACTACCCAGGCGAAGCCGGGTCCAGTCGGGTAAAACCCGGGCGTTGCCCGGGCCACTCGGCTAGTATATTTATATAATCTGTTGAAAATATTTTCATTGTATAATTAAATTATTTTTTTTTCTTCGCAACAATATGAATATTCTCTAATTGGATGTAAGTATATTCAACAATATGCAAAAGAGTTCTTTACATATTTCCACCGTTCTCGAATAATATAGAATAGACAGAACACATACACACACACACCAAATGATTATCATTACCAGACATCTTAGTTAAATATTTGCGGATCATTCATCGGCTGTTATCTATCCATTGTCTGCCTTAATTAGATTTGGACCAGAACCACCACAGACCTATTGAAGACATGAGTAAACATACCTTCTGGAGACGCCGGTTATGTATATTTCTCTCATTTTTTTTTTTTTTTTTGCTTATTCAGCCAGAAGATTTACATATTTGTATATATAATTCTTTGAGTCTGAGATGGAGGCCATGGGGACTACTAACCCCTTTGGGGTATTGGCTGAAAGCCAAGAGAATGGGCTGCAAGCCTAAATGAACCTCACAGAAAACTCTCAAGACTCCGCCGAAATATCGGCAAAATATTCAGAAATGCTCTGGGTCCATGTCAATTTTCTGTTGTTGTTGTTGTGTCCAATGAAGAGCCTCAGATGTCTGCATACATCTCTATCATAGCAGTCGCAATGTTCTCTATCTTGGGTGTGTAAAGCTGCTTCTCTGGGTCCATTTCAATTTTCTGTTGTCGTGTCCAATGAAGAGCCTCAAATGTCTCCATACATCTCAATTAAATTATATATTTCTGTATATAAGGATGTGAAAGAGTTTAATAAAAGTGTGTCAGTAACAATCGGGTGTTGGTGAATTATTAGTGTCATCACGGTTTCTGGTGTTGTGGGTACTTTTAAGGAAGCATATAGGCTTCGGTTGGAGACCAGAAGAAGTCTGGCAATAAGATACAGTCAAGCTCTGCCACAACTATTTAGATAAGGCTAGACATCCAGGATGCTGCAAGCTTTCCGAAACACCTTTTATAAGATATATTTCTAAAGCATTTTAATTATCCATACCCAAGATAGAGGACATTGCGACTGCTGTGATAAAGATGTATGGAGACATCTGAGGCTCTTCATTGGACACTTAACAACAGAAATTTGACATGGACCCAGAGCAGCAGCTTTACACACCCAAGATAGAGGACATTACGACTGCTGTGATAGAGATGTATGAAGACATCTGAGGCTCTTCATTGGACTCGACAACAACAGAAAATTGACATAGACCCAGAACAGCAACTTTACACACCCAAGATAGAGGACATTTCTGCTGCTGTGATCTGTTTTTGACACAATGGTTCTTGTTCGTTGAAGGTTCAACACTTGTTTCTAACATTTGTATTTTAAAATGAATATTATATAAATATTCTTATCGATATATGATGATAATTACTCTATTTTTTTTTTTTGTAAATATTTAAAATTATATTATATACACTCACATGTGTTGAAGGCAAAATTTAAGGAAGTGAAAATTCTTTGATGTTGCCAATCTTGTGATGGAGACAGAAGCAATTTTGTTCAAACGGCTATATCGTGTCTTCAATAAAAGTCACTGTAATATCTTTCAGAGTTATTGTCTGAATCCCGATATACATGCTAAAAGATACAACTTCCTTAAGTGTTGTCCATGAGTGTGTCTTCAATAAAGGTCACTGTAATATCTTTCAGAGTTATTGTCTGAATCCCGATATACATGCTTAAAGGTACAGCTTCCTTAAGTGTTGTCCATGAGTGTGTCTTCAATAAAGGTCACTGTAATATCTTTCAGAGTTATTATCTGAATCCCGATCTACATGCTAAAAGGTACAACTTCCTTAAGGTTTGTCTATGAGTAGATATATGGGTTTTATAATGATTAAAGAAAGTCTTAAAATCAATTGATATTGAATTGAAGGTATATTGTCAGTATAGCAAGCTATTACTGAACAGTAATAATAAAGTAGCGTTATATTTATTATATTATATTATATATATATATATAAATGAATGTATGTCTGTTTGTCCTTTATGCCTGACCAAACCACTCATTGGATCGCCATGAAACTTTGGGAAGTTATTTAGTATAGTACTGGGAAGGTTTCTAGCAAATAAAATTTTTGAAATAAATTTTCGCCTAGATATAATCAAGATAAATATTCTAATTTATCTGTTATAATTCAACAATCTGCTCTAAATATTATCATGATGATACGATGATTTTGTAATGTAGAAAATTAGGAAAGACAAAATTCAGGATGACACGGCAATTTATTTGAGACAAGAATAATGATACAATTCCAAGGCAAGATACTATTCCTTTAACTTCCAATTACAGAGGGAACCAATTAATAATGATTTTATTTAACTTATCGAGTATTTTTCAAGGGACCGGGAAAAAATGTTCACTTTATCGAGAGATTCGTTAGACAAACCTTTACTCGGGTAAAATCCGGGCGAAGCCGGGAATATCCATTTCATAGCTACACCGTCTCTCCAAGAGGCAGTCTCTTATTAAAGGTCTATTAGATATTCTTTAATAGCAATTAGAATCTTCAATGAGAGACCACCAACAGGAGAAACAAGTTGATTCATGTTTTTAGGTGGTCTTTCTTAAGAGACTCTATTTACATATTTAAAATATGAAAAAATTAAAATATTTTAAAATTAAAATATTTTAAAATCAACATTTTCTTACTGTTACGTTTAATTACTGTTAATATCTATATATATAAAAATGAATGTATGTCTGTTTGTTTGTCCTTTATGCCTGACCAAACCACTCATTGGATCGCCATGAAACTTTGGGAAGTTATTTAGTATAGTACTGGGAAGGTTTCTAGCAAATAAAATTTTTGAAATAACTTTTCGCCTAGAAATAATCAAGATAATTATTCTAATTTATCTGTTATAATTCAACAATCTGCTCTAAATATTATCATGATGATACGATGATTTTGTAATGTAGAAAATTAGGAAAGACAAAATTCAGGATGACACGGCAATTTATTTGAGACAAGAATAATGATACAATTCAAAGGCAAGATACTATTCCTTTAACTTCCAATTACCGAGGGAACCAATTAATATTGATTTTATTCTACTTATCGAGTATTTTTTCAAGGGACCGGGAAAAAATGTTCACTTTATCGAGAGATTCGTTAAACAAACCTTTACTCGGGTAAAACCCGGGCGAAGCCGGGTACATCCATACAAGAATAATGATACAATTCCAAGGCAAGATACTATTTCTTTAACTTCCAATTACCGAGGGAACCAATTAATATTGATTTTATTCAACTTATCGAGTATTTTTCAAGGGACCGGGAAAAAATGTTCACTTTATCGAGATATTCGTTAAACAAACCTTTACTCGGGTAAAACCCGGGCGAAGCCGGGTACATCCATACAAGAATAATGATACAATTCCAAGGCAAGATACTATTCCTTTAACTTCCAATTACCGAGGGAACCAATTAATATTGATTTTATTCAACTTATCGAGTATTTTTCAAGGGACCGGGAAAAAAAATGTTCACTTTATCGAGAGATTCGTTAGACAAACTTTTACTCGGGTAAAACCCGGGCGAAGCCGGGCGGGTCCGCTAGTTATATGTATAAAAGAAAATGGTATAACACTACTTTAAATAAACACAAGGTGATAAGACCAAATTTAAATAAATAAATAGTGTGTGACGTTTAGGTAATAGCGTTGTTACCAAAAGGTCACACACTATTTATTTATTTAGATTTGGTCTTATTGCCTTGTGTTTATAATCTATAATCCAAATTGTGCTTTACTACTTTAAATATATTATATTTATAACAAAATTTATGAAAAATAATCTCTAATCTCTTATAGTTTTGTTGTAAATATGTATATAGGGATATGTATACTTGGTTTTACTGGAGGTTCTACTGTAAGACTTAGCGTGTTTTTTGATGTTGAAACGAAAGTTGTTCCCCCGTACCTATTATCTATACTCATGTCCAGCAATTGCTGCAGCCTGCAGAAAATTGACATGGACCAGAGGAGCAGCTTTACACACCCAAGATAGAGGACATTGCTGTGATAGAGATGTATGGAGAAATCTGAGGTCTTCATTGGACAACAACAACAGAAAATTGACATGGATCCAGGGCAGCAGTTTTACACACCCAAGATAGAGGACATTACGACTGCTGTGATAGAAATGTATCGAAACATCTGAGCTCTTCATTGGAAACGACAGCAACAGAAAATTGAAATGGGTCCAGAACAGCAGCTTTACACACCCAATATAGTGAACATTGCTGTGATAGAGATGTATGGAGAAATCTGAGGTCTTCATTGGACACAACAACAACAGAAAATCGACATGGACCCAGAACAGCAGCTTTACACACCCAAGATAGAGGACATTACAACTGCTGTGATAGAGATGTATGGAGACATCTGAGGCTCTTCATTGGACACAACAACAACCTTTCTATTTTTATTGACTATGGATATAAAGTCTGGTGAAACCCAACTTGAATAAGAAAATTGCTAATAGTCCTTAATACCAAGTACCACAGGGTCCCTAGACACCTATGGATGATAGGTAAGTATGTTCAATCTACATTCCAAACTGATACAACTTCCTTAAGTCGTGTCCATGAGTGAATATATGGGTTTTATAATGATTAAAGAAAGCCTTAGAATCGATTGTAATTGAATTGAAAGTATAATATCAGTATAGCACGCTATTACAGAACAGTAATATTATTTCTATATTGAATAAAAGAAAAACGGTATGACGCTATTTTAAATAAACACAAGGATTGGTAAATCAGGTACATACCAAGATGTCTGACGATCACGATGTAGTCCTACGGAGAATCCGAAGTGGGAGCCTAAAGGTCCACGGACAAGATCAGCTGAGCCCACGTCGATGTTGTAGGCGGCCCCACTGACGGCAAACAACACCACCATCAGTACGTACGGCATCCCGAGATACTGACTGACAGCGCCTGCTGGGCTGGTCGACACGTGGGACCCCCTTGTGGCACGGTCCGCCTTTCCTTCTCTACATAGCCGCCTGCTTACATACCACTTACTGTACTCTTGTATTCGGCTATGGATATAAAAGTCTGGTGAAACCCAGATTTGAATAACAATATTGCTTACATACCCCTTACTGTACTATTGTAGTCGGCTATGGGTATAAAAGTCTGGTGAAACCCAGATTTGAATAACAATATTGCTTACATACCCCTTACTGTACTCTTGTATTCGGCTATGGGTATAAAAGTCTGGTGAAACCCAGACTTGAATAACAAAATTGCTTACATACCACTTACTGTACTCTTGTATTCGGCTATGGATATAAAAGTCTGGTGAAACCCAGATTTGAATAAGAAAATTGCTTACAAACCACTTACTGTACTCTTGTATTCGGCTATAGATATAAAAGTCTGGTGAGACCCAGATTTGAATAACAAAATTGCTTACAAATCACTTACTGTACTCTTGTATTAGGCTATAGATATAAAAGTCTGGTGAAACCCAGATTTGAAAAACAAAATTGCTTACATACCACTTACTGTACTCTTGTATTCGGCTATGGATATAAAAAGTCTGGTGAAACTCAGACTTGAATAAGAAAATTGCTTACATACCACTTACTGTACTCTTGTATTCAGCTATGGATATAAAAGTCTGGTGAAACCCAGACTTGAATAACAAAATTGCTTACATACCACTTACTGTACTCTTGTATTCGGCTATGAATATAAAAGTCTGGTGAAACCCAGATTTGAATAAGAAAATTGCTTACATACCACTTACTCTACTCTTGTATTCAGCTATGGATATAAAAGTCTGGTGAAACCCAGACTTGAATAACAAAATTGCTTACATACCACTTACTGTACTCTTGTATTCAGCTATGGATATAAAAGTCTGGTGAAACCCAGACTTGAATAACAAAATTGCTTACATACCACTTACTGTACTCTTGTATTCGGCTATGAATATAAAAGTCTGGTGAAACCCAGATTTGAATAAGAAAATTGCTTACATACCACTTACTCTACTCTTGTATTCAGCTATGGATATAAAAGTCTGGTGAAACCCAGACTTGAATAACAAAATTGCTTACATACCACTTACTGTACTCTTGTATTCGGCTATGGATATAAAAGTCTGGTGAAACCCAGACTTGAATAAGAAAATTGCTTACATACCACTTACTGTACTCTTGTATTCGGCTATGGATATAAAAGTCTGGTGAAACCCACACTTGAATAACAAAATTGCTTACATACCACTTACTGTACTCTTGTATTCGGCTATGGATATAAAAGTCTGGTGAAACCCAGACTTGAATAACAAAATTGCTTACATACCTCTTACTGTACTCTTGTATTCGGCTATGAATATAAAAGTCTGGTGAAACTCAGACTTGAATAAGAAAATTGCTTACATACCACTTACTGTACTCTTGTATTCGGCTATGGATATAAAAGTCTGGTGAAACTCAGACTTGAATAAGAAAATTGCTTACATACCACTTACTGTACTCTTGTATTCAGCTATGGATATAAAAGTCTGGTGAAACCCAGACTTGAATAACAAAATTGCTTACATACCACTTACTGTACTCTTGTATTCGGCTATGAATATAAAAGTCTGGTGAAACCCAGATTTGAATAAGAAAATTGCTTACATACCACTTACTCTACTCTTGTATTCAGCTATGGATATAAAAGTCTGGTGAAACCCAGACTTGAATAACAAAATTGCTTACATACCACTTACTGTACTCTTGTATTCAGCTATGGATATAAAAGTCTGGTGAAACCCAGACTTGAATAACAAAATTGCTTACATACCACTTACTGTACTCTTGTATTCGGCTATGAATATAAAAGTCTGGTGAAACCCAGATTTGAATAAGAAAATTGCTTACATACCACTTACTCTACTCTTGTATTCAGCTATGGATATAAAAGTCTGGTGAAACCCAGACTTGAATAACAAAATTGCTTACATACCACTTACTGTACTCTTGTATTCGGCTATGGATATAAAAGTCTGGTGAAACCCAGACTTGAATAAGAAAATTGCTTACATACCACTTACTGTACTCTTGTATTCGGCTATGGATATAAAAGTCTGGTGAAACCCAGACTTGAATAACAAAATTGCTTACATACCACTTACTGTACTCTTGTATTCGGCTATGGATATAAAAGTCTGGTGAAACCCAGACTTGAATAACAAAAATTGCTTACATACCACTTACTGTACTCTTGTATTCGGCTATGGATATAAAAGTCTGGTGAAACCCAGATTTGAATAAGAAAATTGCTTACATACCACTTACTGTACTCTTGTATTCGGCTATGGATATAAAAGTCTGGTGAAACCCAGATTTGAATAAGAAAATTGCTTACATACCACTTACTCTACTCTTGTATTCAGCTATGGATATAAAAGTCTGGTGAAACCCAGACTTGAATAACAAAATTGCTTACATACCACTTACTGTACTCTTGTATTCGGCTATGGATATAAAAGTCTGGTGAAACCCAGACTTGAATAACAAAATTGCTTACATACCACTTACTGTACTCTTGTATTCGGCTATGGATATAAAAGTCTGGTGAAACCAGACTTGAATAACAAAATTGCTTACATACCACTTACTGTACTCTTGTATTCGGCTATGAATATAAAAGTCTGGTGAAACCCAGACTTGAATAAGAAAATTGCTTACATACCACTTACTCTACTCTTGTATTCAGCTATGGATATAAAAGTCTGGTGAAACCCAGATTTGAATAATAAAATTGCTTACATGCCCCTTACTGTACTCTTGTATTCAGCTATAGATATAAAAGTCTGGTGAAACCCAGATTTCAATAATAAAATTGCTTACATACCACTTACTGTACTCTTGTATTCGGCTATGGATATAAAAGTCTGGTGAAACTCAGACTTGAATAAAAAAATTGCTTACATACCCCTTACTGTACTCTTGTATTCAGCTATAGATATAAAAGTCTGGTGAAACCCAGATTTCAATAATAAAATTGCTAATAGTCTTAAATACCAAATATCACAGGTTCACAAGTTACCTACGGATGATACTCTGCCTACATTGATAAAATTTTTTTTTACAATTTAAACAATTTATTGATTCTTCTAATCAATTTTTACGAAGGTGAAAAAATATATAATAATATAGGGAATGTAGGGGAATATATATATATATAGTTGTGAAAAAATAGTACAAATGTAATATTGTACTGGGATAAGGTGCATAGATTAAGAAAAAGGCATCTCCTTATTGTGCAACTGAAAGTTACTGATGGCTGGCGACATCTATCGGAATAAATATCAACTATTCTCGTTGATTTTAATTATTCCAGAATTGGCCAAATACCCATTCTTGATTAATCAAGAAAAGCTAACCACGGACGCGTTTCGGGCTGTTGGCCCTCATCAGCGTGGTGCAAGCTGTACCTCAACGACCAAAAAAATTGGTCATTAAGGCATCCTGAAAAATCATGAAACGGGTAGTTAAGGCCAGAATTGCGTGAGGACGCTACACAATGTGAAAAAATAGTACAAATGTGATATTGTACTGGGATAAGGTGCATAGATTAAGAAATCCTCACGCAGTCCTCACGCAATTCTGGCCTTAACTACCCGTTTCATGATTTTTCAGGATGCCTTAATGACCAATTTTTTTTTTTGGTCGTTGAGGTACAGCTTGCACCACGCTGATAAGGGCCAACAGCCCGAAACGCGTCCGTGGTTAGCTTCTCTTGATTAATCAAGAATGGGTATTTGGCCAATTCTGGAATAATTAAAAATCAACGAGAATAGTTGATATTTATTCCGATAGATGTCGCCAGCCATCAGCAACTTTCGGTTGCACGATAAGGAGATGCCTTTTTCTTAATATATAGTTGTGTATATGTACAAATTCCTTCAGCAAGGAAGACTTCCCCACCTTGAGAGAGTTCTCCTCCAGACAAGGTTGAACTTTCCTCAGTTACACACCGAGGAAGTACTTATATATGTGTGTCTTGGTAGAAGTCAGGATGGCCAGGGTGATATCGTCTAAGCCATGTCCGAAGACCCAGCTCTGCAGGTCAGGGGTGATGATGGTAAATGCCACCCTCTACCTACATTGAAGTCTGAAAGACAGTTCATTCTACTTTCATACTCCATATTTATACAAGAGATTATTTTATTGAATCTGTATATTATATGGAAAAAATAACAAAACTGAAAGTATACTATGATCAGGTGAATAAACTAAGAAAAAAAAGCATCTTATATTATAAGTATTATATTTATTCTGTATATTTAACCTTATTTATACAATATAATATATTGCGGCTTGTGATTGTAAAACGACATTTGAAAATTATCCCGCATGTGTTTCTTTCAACGAAAATTCAAAATTTTTCTAAGGAGATATAACGATTATTTCTAACCTTATTACTCTTCACAATTCATCCTTTCATATTTCATCCATAAGGTTAGAAATAATCGTTATTTCTCCTTAGAATAAAATTTGATTTTTCGTTGAAAAGAAACACATGCGGGATAATTTTCAAATGTCGTTCTACAAACATAAGCCGTATTATATTGTATTATAAAATACAATCTATATATAATAAATGAAATCATTAATCACGATTTTTTTTTTCCTTTTCGAAAAAATCTACTCTGTATACTATTGAGTAAAAATACAGACCTTCAGAGAAAAGTATTCTTTCAAAAACCTTTTGAATCTCTGAATTCGTGGGCACGAACGCCCTTCTACGGGAGAAAACATCTTAAAGATAGAAGCTCTACCTGACGGGCATTCATAGTTCTTCAAATTAAAGACACTTGGGCAAGTGAATCTTTTTTTATTGTCTCGACGTTTCGACAAAAATCTTTTGTCCTCGTCAGGAGCGAGCAAAAATTTTTGTCGAAACGTAGAGACAATAAAAAAGATTTACTGGTCGAAGTGTCTTTAATTTGAAGAAGGAGAAAACATGATATATTCACCTGCACCTTACAACCCTGAACACTCGGATTTTCCTGGAAAATATCTTAAAGATTTCTTGAAATAGCCATGGCCCACCTGTGCTGTATGAGCAGAAGAGCTTAAATTGACTTGTTCCATACCTGTTTCTTTCCTCTTTTCGCTCTCCACTTCTCCCATCCATATTTCCAATTTTTTTTTCTCATTTTTATTCTTTCTTATAATCTGTATATATTTACCATATGTATATAATCTTTCTCCATTTTTTATTTCCCACTTTCATAGGTTTCTCCGTCTTGTAACCCCAAGGAGAATCCTCTGTAAGACCTGTGTGTCTTAATAAAGGCTTTTGTGTGTGTGTGTGAGTGTGTGATATTCACCTGTAGAAGGGCGTTCTTGGTCGAAAGCTAGAGATTGAAATATACTTTACTGACTTCCAGTTAACATAAAAACAAAGTTACAACAAGCTTACAGCTATCAGCTTTATAATCAAATATATACATGACATCAAATTCGAGGTCTTCCCCGAGGGACGTCTAGATTACATCAAGGGCTAAAAGCCGCCTTGAGTCAGGCCCTGAGAGTTCGAAAGCTAGAGATTAAAAAGGTTTTTGAAAATATACTTTTATCTGGAGGCCTGGTATTTCTACTCAATAATAATACAAGGAATTATTTTATTGAATTTATATATTATATGAAAAATAGTACGAAACTGAAAGTGTACTATGATCAGATAGATAAATTATGAAAAAAAGGCATCTCCTGATTGTGCAAGTAAAATGTTACTGATGGTTTGCGTCATCTATCGGAACTGGATACTGGAGACCCGATGGTGATTCTCCACCAAACTCTGCAGCGCTGGCAGAGGCGCCATATTCATTGTATATAGTGGTATATGCATATTATCTATTTTTTAAATAGTACAGACTGTGCACTTTGCATGTATTGACAAGATGTCAATAAAATTATTTTAATTGTCTAAAAAAATATATAAAATAATTGTCTATCGGAATGAATATAGAATATTCGTTAATTTTTCTGTTATTCCTAAAATTGGTTAAATACCCATTCTTGTATATACCCATAGGTATACCAAAGAATAAGTATTTGACCAATTCTGGAATAATTAAAAATCAACGAATAGTTATTTTATTCCGACAGATGGTGCAAGTTATCAGCAACTTATAGTTGCAAGAGCAGGAGATGCCTTTTTCTTAATTACAGTTACGTGAACAATTGTTGGAAGCACAGTTCCGCCGTCTTCTATGGCAGAGAATGAGATTTGTTCAACGGACGGCTTCGGTCTGAGCACAGTTCCGCCGTCTCCTATGGCAAAGAATGAGACTTGTTCGATTGACGGCTTCGGTGTGAGCACAGTTCCGCCGTCTTCAATGGCAGAGAATGAGACTTGTTCAACGGACGGCTTCGGTGTGAGCACAGTTCCGCCGTCTACTATGGCAGAGAATGAGACTTGTTCAACGGACGGCTTCGGTGTGAGCACAGTTCCGCCGTCTACTATGGCAGAGAATGAGACTTGTTCAATGGACGGCTTCGGTCTGAGCACAGTTCCGCCGTCTCCTATGGCAAAGAATGAGACTTGTTCGATTGACGGCTTCGGTGTGAGCACAGTTCCGCCGTCTTCTATGGCAGAGAATGAGACTTGTTCAACGGACGGCTTCGGTGTGAGCACAGTTCCGCCGTCTACTATGGCAGAGAATGAGACTTGTTCAACGGACGGCTTCGGTGTGAGCACAGTTCCGCCGTCTTCTATGGCAGAGAATGAGACTTGTTCAACGGACGGCTTTGATGTGAGCACAGTTCCGCCGTCTTCTATGGCAGAGAATGAGACTTGTTCAATGGACGGCTTCGGTGTGAGCACAGTTCCGCCGTCTTCTATGGCAGAGAATGAGACTTGTTCAATGGACGGCTTCGGTCTGAGCACAGTTCCGCCGTCTCCTATGGCAAAGAATGAGACTTGTTCGATTGACGGCTTCGGTGTGAGCACAGTTCCGCCGTCTACTATGGCAGAGAATGAGACTTGTTCAACGGACGGCTTCGGTGTGAGCACAGTTCCGCCGTCTTCTATGGCAGAGAATGAGACTTGTTCAACGGACGGCTTTGATGTGAGCACAGTTCCGCCGTCTTCTATGGCAGAGAATGAGACTTGTTCAATGGACGGCTTCGGTGTGAGCACTATTCCGCCGTCTACTATTGCAGAGAATGAGACTTGTTCAACGGACGGCTTCGCTGTGAGCACAGTCCCGCTATCTTCTATGGCAGAGAATGAGACTTATTCAAAGGACGGCTTCGGTGTGAGCACAGTTCCGCCGTCTACTATGGCAGAGAATGAGACATGTTCAATGGACGGCTTCGATGTGAGCACAGTTCCGCCGTCTTCTATGGCAGAGAATGAGACATGTTCAATGGACGGCTTCGGTGTGAGCACAGTTCCGCCGTCTTCGATGGCAGAGAATGAGACTTGTTCAACGGACGGCTTCGGTGTGAGCACAGTTCCGCCGTCTTCTATGGCAGAGAATGAGACTTGTTCAATGGACGGCTTCGGTGTGAGCACAGTTCCGCCGTCTACTATGGCAGAGAATGAGACTTGTTCAATGGACGGCTTCGGTGTGAGCACAGTTCCGCCGTCTTCTATGGCAGAGAATGAGACTTGTTCA
Organism: Cordylochernes scorpioides; assembly: GCA_030710605.1. Taxonomy (NCBI): domain Eukaryota; kingdom Metazoa; phylum Arthropoda; class Arachnida; order Pseudoscorpiones; family Chernetidae; genus Cordylochernes; species Cordylochernes scorpioides. Next base: position 71,738,268 of record CP092863.1, on the reverse strand, counting down.
ATGGTCGGCTTCGGTGTGAGCACAGTTCCGCCGTCTACTATGGCAGAGAATGAGACATGTTCAATGGACGGCTTCGGTGTGAGCACAGTTCCGCCGTCTACTATGGCAGAGAATGAGACTTGTTCAATGGACGGCTTCGGTGTGAGCACAGTTCCGCCGTCTTCTATGGTAGAGAATGAGACTTGTTCAATGCACGGCTTCGGTGTGAGCACAGTTCCGCCGTCTTCTATGGTAGAGAATGAGATTTGTTCAACGGACGGCTTCGGTGTGAGCACAGTTCCGCCGTCTTCTATGGCAGAGAATGAGACTTGTTCAAAGCACGGCTTCGGTGTGAGCACAGTTCCGCCGTCTTCTATGGCAGAGAATGAGATTTGTTCAACGGACGGCTTCGGTGTGAGCACAGTTCCGCCGTCTTCTATGGCAGAGAATGAGATTTGTTCAACGGACGGCTTCGGTGTGAGCACAGTTCCGCCGTCTTCTATGGCAGAGAATGAGATTTGTTCAACGGACGGCTTCGGTGTGAGCACAGTTCCGCCGTCTTCTATGGCAGAGAATGAGATTTGTTCAACGGACGGCTTAGGTGTGAGCACAGTTCCGCCGTCTTCTATGGCAGAGAATGAGACTTTTTCAACAGACGGCTTCGGCGTGAATCGTTTTAAAAGGCAAAAGCAGAATCAACAAATCTGTGACCTCATATCCTAGCAGCTAAAACCATTGTTGATTGTTTTGAAAAATTCTCATTTTAAAATAAATTCCTTTTAACCACATCCATTCTATTACACACTCTGTATAATTCTAAAATACCTTGGTTGCATGTGCAATCATCAACTCATGAAGAGGATAATATAAGCCAAATTTCAGAAAATGCGACAACTTTTCCCATTAAATATCTTAAACCGATTATTATGAAGCAAGGAATTTGTTGTATATAGTTATAATCTGTGCTACTAAAAGATCTGGCAACACAGTATGTATGTAAACAACGCCGCATAATAAATATATAATTGTTCTAGCACGGCGGTATATTAATTGTCTATATACATAAAGGCTGTAACTATATTAAATATATATAAAGCTAAAGGTAAATGAACCCGTATAAAAGATACAACATGGTGGCAGCGCCGGGATTTTGAAAGATAAGTAAAATTTCAAATATCAATTAAGCCTAACACGTTGAAAAATGGCCTCGAGTACCGGGAATAGTTTGCAGCCATTTGTGCCTGGAACAAACCCATCAGAAGCATGGGGTAAATGGAAAAAGAGATTCCAAATGTTTTACATAGCCACAGAAATAGATAAAAAATCTATTCCAAGACAAAGGGCTATTCTACTCTATAATATTGGTGAGTTAGCCCTAGATATATACTCTACATTTAAAATACAAGAAACTGATGCCTCTCCGACTGTTCCGGATATACTTGAACTGTTTGATGGACACTTTAAACCATATAAAAACACAACCTATAAGAGGTACCAGTTTTTTACAACGGAACAAGGGGAGAATCAGAATTTTGATGACTATGTAACTGAATTGAAAAATAAAAGCATGGACTGCGAATTTGGAGAGCTTGCAGATTCCTTGGTCAGAGATAGAATTATAATTGGAATTAAAGACAAAGCTTTAAAAGAAAGGATGCTACAAGATCCTGATCTTTCTTTAGCTAAAGCCATAGACTTGGGAAGAGCTACTGAAACTTCTAGACAACAAGTAAAAAATATAACTAGAGAAGATGTTGATTTACATTCTATAAAATATAAAAAGCAATATAAAAAGAATTTCAAATATCCAGTTGGTAGAAAACCTAATGTATCTGAGGAACATCCTAATGCAAAGGTTTGCCAAAATTGTGGTTCCAGACATCCATATGGTAAATGTTTTGCATATGGTAAAATATGCAATTCATGTAAAAAACCAAACCATTTTGCTAAAATGTGTAGGAACAGAGTGCATATGTTGGAGGAAAGAGCGGAAGAGGAAGAAGAAATGTGTCTTCAATACCTATCCCTAGATAGCATTACTGGTCTAGAGTGGACTAAAATAATCTTGGTGGAGAATAATTCAGTTAATTTTAAATTAGACACAGGAGCACAGGTGAACATCCTGCCATTGGATACCATTAAAAATTGGCAAAATAAACCCTGCATATATCCAACTGGGATTGCGGTTTATTCATATACAGGAGAAAAAGTACCAATAAGGGGCAAATGCAAGGCTTCATGTACCTCTGGGAAAAAATCTGAAATCCTTGAATTTCTAGTCGTGGATTTGCCAGCTCCACCAATTTTGGGATTGGCAGCGTGTAAAAAATTAGAGCTGATATTAAAAGTAGAGTCGTTGGAACAGGACCATACTAGGACAAAGATGGATGCTTCACCTACAAAGATAATAGAGTCCTACAGAGATGTCTTTGATGAGATCGGAACACTCCCTGGAGAGCATTCTGTGATCCTGAGAGAAAATGCACATCCAAGAATTCAGTTAGCTCGCCGAATTCCGTTTGCACTGAAAAAAACCAGTTGAGATGGAGCTAAAATCGATGGAGGAACAAAAGATCATCTCAAAGGTAGACCAACCAGCAGAGTGGGCACACCCGATGGTAATCATTAAGAAACCAAATGGAAAGGTTCGTATCTGTATGGACCCTAGAGAGCTAAATCCATGGATTAAAATGGAATATCGTCAACTTCCTGCCCCTGAAGGCATCATTGCTGATATCACAAAATCACCCATCTATACAGTACTTGATGCTAAGTCAGCCTTTTGGCAAATCAAGTTAGACGAAAAGTCATCTAGCCTTTTAACAATGGCTACACCTTATGGGTATTACAGATTCCATCGGTTACCCTTTGGTATTTGCAGCGCTCCAGAAGTTTTCTATAAAAAAATGCAAAGTATGTTTACAGGAATTGAAGGAGTAAAAGTATACATGGATGATATAATAATATACGGAAACTCCCTCACGGAGCACAATAGTAGACTGATTACGGTTTTGGAAATTGCTAGAAAAAATAATTTAAAGTTTGAATTCAATAAAATGCAACTGGCCCAAGAAAAAGTTAAGTTCATTGGACATGAGATATCCAAGAATGGCATCTCTGCAGATCCATCTAAATTAGAAGCAATACAAAAAATAAAAAGACCAATGGACAAGACATCTCTTCAAAGATTTTTGGGAACTGTGAACTATCTAGCTAAATTCATGCATAATCTGGCAGATAAAACTGTCTTGTTAAGACAACTCCTAAAAAAGAATACCCTGTGGACATGGAATGAGGCTATAGAAAAAGAATTCATTGAGCTGAAAAATTTGGTATCAAATCCTCCAGTTCTTGGCCTCTTTGACCCCCATCGGAAGGTAACACTTTCAGTGGACGCTAGTCAACATGGGCTTGGGGCTGTCTTGATGCAAGAGGGAAGACCCATCGCTTTTGCATCCGCATCCTTGAATAACACTCAGAAAAAATATGCCCAGATTGAAAAGGAGCTCTTAGCTCTCTGGTATGGATGCCAAAGATTTAACTATCATTTGTATGGAAGAAAGTTCACAGCCCAGACGGATCATAAACCCTTGTTGGCTATACTAAAAAAGCCACTAGAGGAATTATCTCCAAGACTTGAAAGACTGGTCTTGAAATTGATGCGATATGATTTTAATTTAGAATATGTACCAGGAAAAGTGATTCACACCGCAGACACTCTATCTAGAGATTCAATTTCAGAGGAAACCATCGACACCTCAGATCTGGATCTCCAGAACACCATTATGACTCTAAATCTGAAGGTGACCACTAAAAGATACCAGGAAATTCTCAGAGATATGGAGTCAGATGAAGAAATGATAAAATTAAGGGATCATATACTGAATGGGTGGCCTATTCATAAGAAAAGTGTGGACTATGCTGTTAAGCCCTACTGGCATTGTAAAGAAGAACTATATATATGGAAAGACCTGATTTGTAGAGGACAAAGACTTGTCATCCCTAAAGTCCAAAGGGAAAGCATCTTGCAAACACTACACATGTCTCATCAAGGGATCTCTGCTTGTAAAAACAGAGCACATGAAGCTATTTATTGGCCTGGACTGGATAGAGAAATAGAAGAGATGGTTTATAAGTGTAGAATTTGTCAAGAATCACAACCTTCGCAAAGGAAAGAACCACTTATACCTCACGAAATAGCAGACTACCCTTGGCAAAAAGTAGCTATTGATTTCTTCTATCTAGACCAATCTGTATTCATAATAATAGTAGACTACTACAGCAGCTTTCCTGAAGTCATCAAGGTAGCATCAACTTCAGCAAAAGAGATTCTACCAGTTTTGAAATCTACCTTCGCAAGACATGGGATTCCAGAGATCATCATCACTGATAATGGACCACCATTTACATCACAAGACTTTACTAATTTTACAAATGAATGGGACATAGAACATAAAACCTCTAGCCCAGGATACCCAAAATCAAACGGATTAGTGGAGAGGATGGTGCAAACAGTAAAGCAGCAACTTAAGAAATGCCGTCAAGACAACACTGATCCTTATATGTGTTTAATAGCCCTGAGAACAACTCCGTCAAATAATCTACCGTCCCCAGCTCAGATGCTAATGGGAAGAAACTTGAGAACCTTGATCCCAATGAAAACCACAAAGCTAAAACCTGCTTTCATTAGCACGGAAAACATTCTACAGCAGAAGAGGGAAAATCAATATAAGATGAAAAAATATTATGACCGAAATGCCAAAATACTTCCTAAAATGAGTTCTGGTGAACAGGTAAATGCCAAAACTAGCAATGCCTGGAGACCAGCTACCATCATTGGAGAAGCCAACCAGCCTCGATCATACATCATTCAGAACAACGAGGGCCGATTGTTAAAACGGAACAGAGTTCACCTACGGCCCAGAAGTTATCCTGTTGGACAGAGAAGGAGCAGCCAGTCATCGCCCCAATTGGATCCAGCCCCCTCGACATCATCGGAGTCCAGTGGTCAAAGGGAACCAGGAGAATTTCCCCGCCTGAACCTCAGTCCTGAAGAGTTGGCCCTATCCACTTCAACAACTCCCATAGGAAACTACAATGAAGGAGGCACTGCCTACACCACTAGAAGTGGACGTGTGGTAAAGCCTCCAAAGAGATTCGACCCCGGACTTTAATTAAAAGGGGAACATGTTGTATATAGTTATAATCTGTGCTACTAAAAGATCTGGCAACACAGTATGTATGTAAACAACGCCGCATAATAAATATATAATTGTTCTAGCACGGCGGTATATTAATTGTCTATATACATAAAGGCTGTAACTATATTAAATATATATAAAGCTAAAGGTAAATGAACCCGTATAAAAGATACAACAGAATTGCTCACTTGAATGGTAAACTGAGGATGCCATGCTCTCATGGGATGCCAAAACTTTAAGTCGATATTCACCAAAATGAAGAAATCTTGGTGACATTCATCTCTAATGTAATACTTTCACCCAGCGAAGAGGATGGTGTTTCTTGTAATGATCGGGTATTGATGACATAGGCATGATGGAGTACACGCCACTTATAGCGGTCAACTTGACCTCATTTTTTTTTAGAGGATAGCTTTGAAGTGCCCCTTCTCCAGTTTCGGGTCATCACCAATAAATATCTGACCGTATTTTAAAAGATATATGGTTTCCAGGGAGAATTCTTCTTCTTCTTTCTTAAGTTCATACTCCATGTTAGGAGAAGCTGCAAATGGCATCTGTTCCTCATTTCAGAGGCGGCCATTTCTTTTGGAGCTAAGTCGGCCTGCCACTGAGTAGTGCTCTCAGTCTTAATGACAAAGGCATTCTACTTCACCCAGTCATGATGGTTGTCAAACAGACACTATCAAGGGTCACAACTTGATACCCTAATATGATTGAGTGGAGATAAGAAAGAAGAAGAAGAATCAAGGGATAGGTTTATTTTTACATTTCTTTTATTTCTCAAGTTTTCAAACCTAGAAGCAATACTTCAGTAAGTTAGTCTTCTCCTTCTTCTTTCTTATCTCCACTCAATCATATTAAGTATCAAGCTTATAAAGCTTGAGACTTTTGATGGTGTCTGCTGGGGATGTGTAGAGCTCATCAATGGATGAGTCAATAAAGTCAATAATGTGTTTTGGGGATGCAGGTTGAGAACTAGGGAGAAGTTTCTTTTTTAAATTTTAATTCACCAATCTCTAACTTTCAGACAGGAAAACCTTACTACAGTGAGATTTGTGGATTCAAATTTTAAATAAAGGAATCTCGCCCTTGAATCCTGATAGTTTCTTACTTTATTATTGATGTAAAGAATTATGATAATACAGTTAAACCTGTCCATAGTGTTTGGGACTAAATATATATATATCCTATTAATCTGTGAATAAATATATATCATCATTATAAACAACAAGAATAAGATGTAGAATGTAAACAACGTGGTGATGTAAAAAGATCAGTATAAAGTTTAATAAACAATTTATACAAATCACATTCTTAATTATAAAAATATAAACACCAAACATATAGCGCCCCCTCTAAATAGCGCCTCCCTCTCTATAGCGCCCGATTTTATAAACGTTGTACGATGCGATTTACATTAAAAGTGACCTGTCTATAGCACCCCCTCTCTATAGCACCCTATTTTGGTGAGTCCCAAGAGGGAGCGATATAGACAGGTTTAACTGTATGTAGTACGATGCGATTTACATTAAAAGTGACCTGTCTATAGCACCCCCTCTCTATAGCACCCTATTTTGGTGAGTCCCAAGAGGGAGCGCTATAGACAGGTTTAACTGTACGTAGTACGATGCGATTTACATTAAAAGTGACCTGTCTATAGCACCCCCTCTCTATAGCACCCTATTTTGGTGAGTCCCAAAAGGGGGCGCTATAGATAGGTTTAACTGTATGTAGTACGATGCGATTTACATTAAAAGTGACCTGTCTATAGCACCCCCTCTCTATAGCACCCTATTTTGGTGAGTCCCAAGAGGGAGCGCTATAGACAGGTTTAACTGTACGTAGTACGATGCGATTTACATTAAAAGTGACCTGTCTATAGCACCCCCTCTCTATAGCACCCTATTTTGGTGAGTCCCAAGAGGCAGCGCTATAGACAGGTTTAACTGTACGTAGTACGATGCGATTTACATTAAAAGTGACCTGTCTATAGCACCCCCTCTCTATAGCACCCTATTTTGGTGAGTCCCAAGAGGGGGCGCTATAGACAGGTTTAACTGTATGTAGTACGATGTGATTTACATTAAAAGTGACCTGTCTATAGCACCCCCTCTCTATAGCACCCTATTTTGGTGAGTCCCAAGAAGGAGCGCTATAGACAGGTTTAACTGTATGTAGTACGATGCGATTTACATTAAAAGTGACCTGTCTATAGCACCCCCTCTCTATAGCACCCTATTTTGATGAGTCCCAAGAGGGAGCGCTATAGACAGGTTTAACTGTACGTAGTACGATGCGATTTACATTAAAAGTGACCTGTCTATAGTACCCCCTCTCTATAGCACCCTATTTTGGTGAGTGCCAAGAGGGAGCGCTATAGACAGGTTTAACTGTATGTAGTACGATGTGATTTACATTAAAAGTGACCTGTCTATAGCACCCCCTCTCTATTGTACCTTTTAGCATGTATATCGGGATTCAGACAATAACTCTGAAAGATATTACAGTGACATTTATTGAAGACACACTCATGGACAAAACTTAAGGAATTTGTACCTTTAAGCATGTATATCGGGATTCAGACAATAACTCTGGAAGATATTACAGTGACCTTTATTGAAGACACACTCATGGACAAAACTTAAGGAATTTGTACCTTTAAGCATGTATATCGGGATTCAGACAATAACTCTGAAAGATATTACAGTGAACTTTATTGGAGACACACTCATGGACAAAACTTAAGGAAGTTGTACCTTTTAGCATGTATATCGGGATTCAGACAATAACTCTGAAAGATATTACAGTGACCTTTATTGAAGTCACACACATGGACAAAACTTAAGTTGTACCTTTTAGCATGTATATCGGTATTCAGACAATAACTCCAAAAGATATTACAGTGAACTTTATTGAAGACACACACATGGACAAAACTTAAGGAAGTTGTACCTTTTAGCATGTATATCGGGATTCAAACAATAACTCTGAAATATATTACAGTGACCTTTATTGAAGACACACTCATGGACAGAACTTAAGGAAGTTGTACCTTTTAGCATGTATATCAGGATTCAGATAATAACTCTGAAAGATATTACAGTGACCTTTATTGAAGACACACTCATGGACAAAACTTAAGGAATTTGTACCTTTAAGCATGTATATCGGGATTCAGACAATAACTCTGAAAGATATTACAGCGAACTTTATTGAAGACACACTCATGGACAAAACTTAAGGAAGTTGTACCTTTTAGCATGTATATCGGGATTCAGACAATAACTCTGAAAGATATTACAGTGACCTTTATTGAAGACACACACATGGACAAAACTTAAGTTGTACCTTTTAGCATGTATATCGGGATTCAAACAATAACTCTGAAATATATTACAGTGACCTTTATTGAAGACACACTCATGGACAGAACTTAAGGAAGTTGTACCTTTTAGCATGTATATCAGGATTCAGATAATAACTCTGAAAGATATTACAGTGACTTTTATTGAAGACACATTCATGGGCAAAACTTAAGGAAGTTGTACCTTTAAGCATGTATATCGGGATTCAGACAATAACTCTGAAAGATATTACAGTGAACTTTATTGAAGACACACTCATGGACAAAACTTAAGGAAGTTGTACCTTTTAGCATGTATATCGGGATTCAGACAATAACTCTGAAAGATATTACAGTGACCTTTATTGAAGACACACTCATGGACAAAACTTAAGGAATTTGTACCTTTAAGCATGTATATCGGGATTCAGACAATAACTCTGAAAGATATTACAGCGAACTTTATTGAAGACACACTCATGGACAAAACTTAAGGAAGTTGTACCTTTTAGCATGTATATCGGGATTCAGACAATAACTCTGAAAGATATTACAGTGACCTTTATTGAAGACACACACATGGACAAAACTTAAGTTGTACCTTTTAGCATGTATATCGGGATTCAAACAATAACTCTGAAATATATTACAGTGACCTTTATTGAAGACACACTCATGGACAGAACTTAAGGAAGTTGTACCTTTTAGCATGTATATCAGGATTCAGATAATAACTCTGAAAGATATTACAGTGACTTTTATTGAAGACACATTCATGGGCAAAACTTAAGGAAGTTGTACCTTTAAGCATGTATATCGGGATTCAGATAATAACTCTGAAAGATATTACAGTGACTTTTAATGAAAACACACTCATGGGCAAAACTTAAGGAAGTTGCACCTTTTAGCATTCATATTGCGATTCAGACAATATCTCTGAAAGATATTACAGTGAACTTTATTGAAGACACACTCATGGACAAAACTTAAGGAAGTTGTACCTTTTAGCATGTATATTGGGATTCAAACTATATCTCTGAAAGATATTTGATACACATACAAATGCTTTAATTTTATTTATTTCCTGAGGAGTACAAAATATTTTTGTGAAAACGTCGAGGAAATCGAAACCTTTTCTTACGAAGTGGGTGTTTTATTATTAAGAAAATTCACAAATAAGTTTTCCCATCACCAACTTGAATACGAACATTTATTTCATTAAATTTATTGTTTAAAAATTGATCATAAGGAAGAAGGGTGAAAGAGGAGAGAAACATCTGGGACATCTCAGCGTTCGCGATGGCTAAGCCAGAAACTGCACATCTTCCATCTGGCTTTTACGATGGTTTCCTTGGGAGGATTGTCTTAAAGAAGGCAGTGTCCCACAAGGAGTGGCTGCCGTAAGGAGAGCGGCGGTTCAAAGAAGTCATTCTCCCCTGCCGTGAAACCCAAGACGGATCACATAAACAACCAAAGGGGGGCACCGCGAGGACAGCTGTCTTTTACCCCACCGATGTCTGCAATGGAAAGGTTTAGTTGGGCGACCGGGGAGTACCCTCGAATTCAGTTGAAAGCATAAGATATATCTGTATTCGCTCAAGATGACGTATTATTGAAAGAATATGTAGCTTAAAGCCAAGTTAACATGAAACCTAGTCATATTAGCCATTAATCTATAAAGAAAATTCATCAATTCGTAAATTAGGCGCTAGAGTTCTTGGCTTGTCTATTTCTCGCTTACCTACGCCCATGTACAAAACTAAAGAAAGTGTAAAGTCTTTAATATCACCAATCGTCTATTTTTTTTTAAGGAGACAGAGGTTGTTCACACTTGGTTATCACGTATCTTCAATAAAGGTCACTGTAATATCTTTAAGAGTTATTGTCTGAATCCTGATATACATGCTAAAAGGTACAACTTCCTTAAGTTTTGTCCATGAGTGTATCTTCAATAAAGGTCACTGTAATATATTTCAGAGTTATTGTCTGAATCCTGATATACATGCTAAAAGGTACAACTTCCTTAAGTTTTGTCCATGAGTGTATCTTCAATAAAGGTCACTGTAATATTTTTCAGAGTTATTGTCTGAATCCCGATATACATGCTAAAAGGTACAACTTCCTTAAGTTTTGTCCATGAGTATGTCTTCAATAAAGGTCACTGTAATATTTTTCAGAGTTATTGTCTTAATCCCGATATACATGCTAAAAG